>QLNU02015360.1:240490834-240514682 GCA_006491805.2 Dysdera silvatica
TATGATACAATAATTTATAATACGATAACGTATGATACAATAATTTATAATACAATAAATATACTTAATTTCTACATACACTTCATTCATTCTTATATAAAAAAAACTGGAATTTTGAATTCCAAATTAAAAGTGAATATTTTTCATCAAAAAACATTTCATCCGGAGCTGAATATTAAATCGTGGAATTTTCATTTATATTAATTTTTGTAAATTACTTTCCCGAAGTATAATAATATGGCACTCGTATTTTCGAACAATGCAGCAATTTCTTGGAACATAATTGCAATGAGTTAAATTAAATTGTAAATAATATTTAATCGAAGCAGCGTAAAAATAGGTCTAATTAAAACCATCGCCTCTCATAGAGGTGACCCCTTGATTTTGAATCCTGACAAGGCATGAATGTTAAAATACGCTGTTTGGTTTGTAAAGCAAATGCCAACGATCCTATTTCAAATTCCGTTGTAAGCAAACAACAACGCAAGCTTACGTTTTGGGTGAAACGCCTACCTATTTTAATGGTAAAATACTAATTTACAATTTATGTGCTGTTGTTTTAAAACAGTCTACATAAACACAACTTATCGAGAAAAAAAAGTCCAGCTCATTACTTAAAGAGTCCAAGTCTTCTCTGACCTAACAGAATGCTGGTTGTTTTACGGTACAAAAACAACTAAGGTTGTGCTGCAGCCATAGGCGTAGAATTATATGGACCCGTGGGGCCTGAGCCCCCCAATAATCTGAAATAAATTGCGATTTTACATATACTGTAATGTATAAACGTACATAAAATGTGCTTGCCCCCCAATAATTTTAAGAATTCTACGTTAATGGATGCAGCGGAACCTAAAATTTTCCCAGAAAACTGAACCTACATTGTCTAGGAAACTAAACTTATACTGCCTAGAAAACCAAACATCAGTCTACGGTGATCAGAAAAAAAAGGGCATGCGTTCTAAGATACCATTCGAATGGAAGCCGGGTTAATGGCGAGCTAGACGAACCCTTTACCTCTAGGCCACAGCAGGACCTCGAGAAGGATGCAATCAGTGGCAGATTTAGGAAATGTCAGCCACCTTCCTCCCTGGCAAAACAAAGTAAAGGAATATTTTTGGAAAAAATCACACGCATATCAGAGTAGGTACCACACAAAAAGCGCTTGAACTCTGATAGTGTGAAAGTTTGCGCCATCTTATTTAAGAACAATTTACGTCAACATAGACATTAAACTTATAGTAATCCTATATTTGTATATTTATACCACAAAGCATTTTTTTAACGTCATCAAGTTTGGGAATTTTTATTTTTGGATTCTCTACAGCCGTCACCCAACCAGGGCCCCCTTTATTCTCATGCCTTGAATGCATGTCCTCAGAAATAAAGCATTTTTATATAATATTAAAAACTCGAATTTTAAACAGAAGGAAAGGTATTCTTAACTACTAAGAACGGTCTTTCCCAATAAAAAGTTTCGAATCCATTTTTCCCTCCTAAGAAATTCCACGTCAAAGCCGAGTCACTTATGTCAGTTTCATAAATTACAACACATTTTTTTACAGAATACGCACCCAAAGCCATCGATCGCTCTTAAGACAATAATGCGTTTCACATTTATCTTTTTTAAGGAATCGACAGCATTAAAGCAACTTTCAACCTCCTTTAGAGCACCAAGTCCTCGGTTCGAGTTCCCATACACGCACAAGGCACTTTTTTTTTTTTTTTCTCCAAACAATAAACTGCGGCAATTACGCCATATATTTCAAAACGCGACGCATATTTTTTTCGCACATTTAAATGGAATATTTTATTTATAAATCCGCTTTTAAGCGTATCGGAAATTCACGATTTAAACACTAACTCTCCCCTATTAGTTAAAAAAAGTTCGCTCTCCCACATCCATAAGCGTAAAAAAAATAACGCATTTTTTTAAACAACACGTAATTATTTTACGTGAATTTTAAACCGAAGGAAAGCTGCTTTAAACTATGAAAGATGTCTTTTCTTAGTGACATTTCAACTCCAATTTTCCTTCCTAAGAAATCCCATTTCAAACCTCTGCCTTCCATGTCACCTGCATAAATTAAAGCAAGGTTTCCTACAGCCTATGAACCCAAAGCAACCGCTCTTACGACAATTGTGCATTTCTCATTAAAACTTTTTAAAAAATCTCTAGCACTGCAGTGATCTTCAACCGCCTTCGGATCATCAAGTCCCGGGATCGAATCCCCATTCACGTATTAGCCAGTTTTTGTTTTTCGAACTTTATCCCTTATCCAAGCAGTAAACTGCGTCAAGAAGCTCGTTTTTTTTTTAAGAATCTCTTATTTATAAATCCATTTCTAAGCGTATCGGAAATTCACGAATTAAATACGAACTCTCACGTATTAATTAAAGAAAACTCTCGCTCTCATCCGTAAGCGTAAAAAATAACGACACCATGTGATTATTTCACTCGAGTTTTAAATAGAAGGTAAACTATTCTAAAACTAAGAAAAATGGACTTTCTTATATATAACATTTCAAATCCATTTTTCCCTCTTATGTAATTTCAGTTCAAATCTGTCTTATACATATTACATCTCATTATAATATTACTTTCATAAACTAAAGCGCATTTTTCTACAGCCTACGCACACAGAGCAAATCACTGTTAAGGCAATAGTGCATTTCTCATTATCTTTTTAAGAAATCTCTTAGCATTGCAACGACGCTCAACCTGATTCGAACCACCCAGTCACAGGATCGAATCCCCATACGCACAAGTCACTTTTATTTTTTTCGAACTTTATCCGTTTTATAAACCGTAAACTGCATCAACTTTTTTTTTTTTTTAACGCGGTGCATATTTCTTCGCATTTTTAAAGAGAACATTTTATTTATAAATCCATGTTTGAGCGTACCTGAAATTCATGATTTAAACACTAACTTCCCCATCATAATTTGAAAAAAAAAACCCTCTTTCACACATCTTAATAGATGTGTGAAAGAGGGTTTTTTTTTTAAAAATTACGTCTTTTTCTATACACCATATAATTATTTAAATCGAATTTGGAACAGAAGGAAAGATAATGAAAAACATTTCATTACCAAACATTTAAATGTTAAACCATAGACACTAAATAAGACATCAGCTATATAATAAATACTTTATTTTTACATCCATAACGATCACTGACTATCAGATTAAAATCAAGAGAACCATCACTTAACTACACTCACAATATTTGCTTACATTTCAATGGTACTTCTGGTAACAAATCATTTCTACAATGATGTCACAGATCCAGTATGAGTGTCTCACTTTAAACACTGGGATGACCGTCAAGAATAAATATAATAGCAAAATGCATGCATTTTATTGTCTAACAGTACATTAATAATTTCTAAAATATAAACACTGGGCAGCACTTCCTCACTTTCAGAAATTCAGCAGTGAATAATAAATCACAAACAATATTGAAAGAACTCAAAGTTATAACCTAACGAATTTTAAGTAATGCTTTCTCTGAACTGAACAGAAAAAAAATAGTAGTTAGAGTGTAAACAATTTTCCAGTTCAAAACTATGTAATAAAATTATTAAGCAAGAATAAATACACAAAAACGGTTTCACACAATTTCGGTTTGTCTTTGTCAACCTTCTTATAAAACATTATAAAACACAGCCAATGTACTTCTTATGGTTACAATATTTTTTAGAAATCGCCAAAGGTGCATGTTATCAGAGTGTCTACCCAAATTCTATTTCAAACTTCCCTGACTTTTCCAGACCAAATCTTAATCGATTTCCAGTCACTAATTACAGTAAACAACACACAATGCATTAAAATTTGCATAATAAAAACAAGTTTCAAGACCATAAAATCCACTAACACAAACCCCAAAGACCCAATCAATTAGCCTAACTTAATTACAGTGAATTTACAAATACAAAAATTGTACTAAAATAATACATTTCTTTAGACAAAAACATGGCATTTTTTGAATTCATTATAAAAGAGTTTAACTATATAATCGCAAAGCTGATGTTTCATCTATTTCATTTAAAATGTGTATGACTACATATAACAAAAAGGAGATTGGTATAATAAAAATTCCTTACAGATTGGATAATTTAGCTAAAAACTTTTTTTTTCCAAGTTTTAGTTACATATTTGGCAAACATTTTCTCCTGAGAAATATACATGCATAATAATTTTATATAAATTATATTAGTTTTGGTGCAAAAGGGTAATTTTTGGAAGAGGTTTAGTCAAGAGTATAAGTTTCTCAAAATTTTCAGTATGCAATGTGGTACGAAAAGCATAGTTCAGAAAAATTATTTTAATAAGCTATTTATTATAACAATGAATTTCAAATTTTCCTGACTTAGGACTTTTCCAGATCCGTTGACACCCTGTGTTATTCAGCCAACACCAGCACAGAAGATATCGATAAGAACACTAAAACCAAAAACAGTGGAGAGAAACAAAAAATTTAAAAAATATTGTTTCCTAAAAAAAAGCACCAGGCAGAAGGAATATTTTTGGCATCATCCTTATTATAATTGTTTGTTGTTAATTTTGCAAACTTCCTAATAGCATAGAAAAGTTGGCCGAACTGGCAGCATTGTGTTTCCATATTATAATTGTAATATTAATATATTACATGTATAATTGTAATCTGTTCAGGAAATTACAAGGTTCCCACTCACATTGGAGGAAAAAAATTATGAACTTTTCCAAGTTTTTCCCTTACCTTTTCTGGCAAAATTCCCTGATTAATCACAAGCAACCTTCAGTTGAATTTTGGTTGTGGGGAAAATGGCTTAAGGTTTTCAGCATGATTTAGCTATTCGAAACAGGAATTAAGGTGCTTTCGTCCTGACTTTTTCGGGTTTGACCTAAAAATCTCACTTTTCCCTGACCTTTAAGGATGATTTCAAATTCTCTAATAATTCCAGGTCGCTTGGGAACCCTGAAATTAATACTCACCGATGCCTTCTGTGCTGGCATTGGCTGAATAACATGTTCCTTTGCAATTTCCAAAAAATATTGTAACTTCAAGAAATACACTGGAATCAATCAACAACCATCATTGACTGAAAACGTTTTAGAAGATGGTTTGCAAAGACAAAACGAAACATAGTTTGTGTGTATTTATGATTACTTAATAATGTTACCATACAGTACCGAACTCAAAAATTGTTTACAATCTAAGTTTTGACTTGATTTTGGTTTGAACTACTAATTTTTTGCTGTTTAGTTCTAAAGAAGAATTACATAAGGTTTATTTGTTTATAACTAAAGTTCTTTTAAATATTGTTTGTGATTTATTATTCACTGTTGAATGGATAGAGTAAAACAAACAAAAAAGACATTAATTGGAATATGTATAATTCCATAAAGTATATGCTGGGACTGTACCATCAATAAATGGTGTCCTTAATTTAAGCGTTATTAAAAAAAATTACTGTATGTTTGTATGAGAATGCCAGTGCAACTAGAACAGTAAAACCCCATAAGAATCTCAACACAAGCAGTATAGATGAAGTAGAGTAGCCCGTTCCCACAGACATGTAACAATGGTTGTAATGAACAAACGTCTATAGGTCACCAACTGCGGCTAACATGAGGTGAGGAGCTGGTAAGGTAAAGTTTGTAAAGAAATCCAGTAATGCCATTCAGTTTAAAATATTTATTGGAACACTAAATATTTAGAATAATTAAAAACACTAAAAGTAAAAATAACTAGAATACAGTATTGAAGGTATTTAGTGTACCTTTTTTTTGGCAGAGCCTCCGATGGCATGTGTGCACAAGTTAATGGTAAATCAAAGTCTGATCATCCGCAGAATTCAAAATACAATTACATATATTGTTGCCAAATATGACAAGTTAAATAATCTACAGTAGTCGTAAAATGTGAAATATAAATTTACAGTTGCCAATCCCTAAAACTGTAATTTTAAAGTATTGTTGCAAGATTACATCATGAACGCTTACAAACATCTTAAAAATTAAAAAAAAATAACGCTTTATGGAACGAAGACTTCTAAGATCATGTTCCATCAAAACATACAATTTTCTGATCCAAACCTCTGTTAATTGTGGAATATGGATTGGTATAAAAATTGGTCAATGGTATGTACGATGGGGATTCAAACCTGGATATTTTCTGCATAGTAGAGAAACATATCTATGCTTTCATGCAGCGTACCAAAAAAAATCTTAATTATGCATGCATTCATATATAATAGATATATAAATGTGTGTGTATTTTTCCCCCAACTCAAAAACATCCCCACTTACATGAAACTGAAGTTTTATCTTAAAGCGTATTTATGGAAAGGCATATTATTTAAAATGCAGCCAAATAATTCTGATTGAACAAAGAAATCAATAAAAAAACATGACTGAAAAGGCTTATTCCAAATTCGGAAAATTTTAAAAACCGGTGAAAGTCAAAGAATATCATATAACTTATGAATAATGAAACCTAAAGTTTAGTGAAAATCAACTGGCATACAAGAACGTAAGGTGTTTGTCATCATGACACTGCGACTTCATTGTAAACTCACTAAGATTTTAAATATGACCATCATTGAGGAAATCTCTTTTAAGAGCTGCAGTATCCTATCTCTGGCTTCCTCACTTTTGCACACACATTATGGAGGTTACGTGCCATGGTTACCAAGCATATAGCATTATTTTAGTGTGTATTTAAAATCAGAGACTAATACAGTAGTACTGAGTGATTTATATATTATGTAATATCCTTTTTCATAATATAGAAAGGGTTTGTGAGGAAAATTCTCCTACGAACTTATTTTGCATGTATAGAAGTTTTCCTCACAAACTAAAGTATCTAGGATACGCAAGAAATTCAAACAACGATGACTAGGGCTTGGATGTTGATGACATTTGTATTTTTTTACCTTTTTTTTTTCTGTTTTTAGGGCATTTTATGCGATTTTTCCTTGTTTTAGGTCATTTTTGGCCAATTTTTTCATAAAAACCAAATTTTTGTATGAATTACAAACGAATTGCAATAATCAAAACTAGGGTTTCTAGAAAAAAAAAAAAGCTTAAATATCTTTCATTGTCAATCTACGCATATCAATCCCAGCCTTTTTAACTTTGCCTTAAGTGCCATTCCCAACTTTTATTTCAACGCTGTAGTCACACTTCCCAACTATTACCTTATATTAAGTATTTTTATTGAATTTCGAGGTACTTGAAAAAGTTAATCATTCAACCTTCTGTCAGCTACTTGAGAAATATTTTACTCTTTTATGGCCAAACGGAGTGGAACATGACAACATTTTACCTTTCTTAATGGATGCTACGCCAAACATAGTAAATACTGGAAAACAATTAAATGTTTTTATCCAAAGCTAGTGCATGTCACTTGCCTTGATCACACCTTACATTAGGGTTGCTGAGGAAATTCAGGCAAATTATCTGGACGTAGATAGACTTGTTTCTAATGTTAAAAATTTTTTCTTGAAATCTCTTTATCGTACAGAAGTCTTTAAAACACAAGCTCCTAGTTTAACTTTGCTGCCAAATTCTTTGACAATGCATTAGGGAACATGGTTGGATGCTCAATGAATGTATATTTGTTACAGAGAAAATTTTGATGCTGTATAGGCGACAGTAAATGAGTTTCAGCCGGAGTACGTAGCATTTATTCAAATTGCGCGATGTCTGTTCTCTCAGGAAAAAATAGAAGGAAATTTGGCATACATAAGATCAAACTTCAGCATTTTACATTCCATCATTACGTTTAGAAGCCCAAAATGGACTCATTGACTTAATTGGTTACAGCGACAAAGAAAGCGAAGTAGTAAAATAGGCCAAGGGGAAGACTGGACACTCCATTGTTGCAAAATTAAACTATGTTTTAGGGGGAGGGGGAACCTCTTCAGGCACATCGACTCGTGCGTAGTATAAGAGGTGGTAATGGACCTAGATACAGTTGTCCAGACTGACAAAAATTTGAAGACATAATTTCTGTGGTTTCACATTGAAGAGATGGCTGGCCCTCAACATCTACTGTTGTTACCCCAAGAGTCGAATAAGCAGTGCAATCACTGTCTGTGGCTTCTGCATACAGGGAATGCAGTTCTCGAGAAGTGTCCCAATAAACTGGCATTTCGTAAAGCAGTATATGGAGATCATTGCGAATTATCCTTAAAGGATATCCATATAATGATAGCAACATAATCACAAATTGAAATCTGACAAATTCAGCACTTGCCAAGATTTCGCTAATTGGGTATTTAATAAAATGGAGGAGCAGAATAACTGTCTTTTCACAGATGAAGTGCATTTCACCCTTTCTGGCAATGTTAACACATACAATTGTCGTGTGTGGAGTACAGAAAACCCACATGCATTTGTTGAACAGTCTGATGTGGCTTCACCGCTGATTTCTTATTCGGGCCATTTTTCTTAGAGGAAGTCAGAGGGTCTATTATAAAAGCAGTTTCTGTCACTGGTGAACGCTATGCAGTGCTAGTATGGACCAGCATTATTCCAGAATTTCAAGCGTGAGAAGCACTGCACACAGTGACCTTTAAGTAAGATGGAGCACCACCATCTGAACAATGAATGTTATGCTCAATATTATGTCCTCAGTCGATCCTTTCCAAATGTATGGCCATACAGATCTTCCAATCTGACACCCTGTGACTTTTGGCTCTGAGGGTACCTGAAGTCAAAAGTGTACCATGACCAATCAGAATCACTGGCAACACTGAAAGATGCCATCTGGCAACACGTGTCAGACATACCTAAAAAAATGTTATGGAATACTGTGAGCAGTGTGACGCCTTGTCTGACAGCTGTACTATTGAATGACGGACGGCACACTGAATGTTTGTAACCTAAATCTGACGCCTTATTATAATGTAAACAAACTAATACAGCACCATCTGTTGGTAGAAAGGTAAATTATACTAATAACTTCTTTTCTTGACAAAAAAACCTGGCTTCATTTTTATTCATTCTGTGCACCTCATCTATTTCTCTTTATTAGTCTATGAATTATTAATTTTTAAAGTTTTTCCTAACTTTTGGATCACCCTGTATGTGTGTGTGTATATATATATTAAATAATCTTTATAACCACACATATACATGCAACAGAGCAAAGGTTAACTTCTCTAACAAATCACGGAAAACGTATACTTTTACAGCTTAAACAGCAACTTTGTAACGAACGAATAAATTCAAAATATAAATTTTGATCAGCAATTATAAAAATTACACACAAAAAAAAACCTAATGAAAATATAGGCATAAGTATTTTTACACTTTATCTAATAATTTCTCAGAAACATAAATATGTAGAGACAACTCTTTTTTTAATCAAATTCCATATTGGCAGGACCAGTAGTTCACATTTTTATACATAAACAATGATTTGGCACAATGTACCCTTAACTGTCCTTACACAATAGAATACAAACATGATATACTTTGTACCTAATTTTGTGAAAAAAAACTAACTTTCCAACATACATGTTTATTTGTACTTTAACTTTCTTAATCAAGTTCAATTACAATATGACTTGTACAGGGTGCTTATAATTAAATTTGGCCTATTTAGAGCATCCTGGATCTTGAACCGTTCAAAGGATGCGGAAAAGGAATCTGCAAAAATATTTACTTCAAAAACGTCTGCTATGGGGCGCTTTTTAGCGCAATACTGCAAAAGCGAGCTCTGAAATGACCAACACACAACACGAATGACATTTTTAACATTTAGTAGCAGTTAATTGCATCGAAAATTGATTGATTGTTTGGCTTTTTTATGGCGCAAGAGCATCTGGGCTATACTGCGCCAAACCTTTGCCAAATTGCATCGAAAAATTTTAAATGAACGATATGCGAGCAATAACAGTTTCAGGCGTACAATGGAAAAAATTTTTTTTTGCACATGCAGATAGTGCGTAAAGAAATATGACATTTAAGCAGCTGTTAATCGTGTACAGGACGATGTAATGGGTGTTCCTCGATGTGGCCGTCATCATTTATTTGTAACAATTCAAGCCAATGCAGAATGTGTTCAACAGCACAATTTTGGTGAAAATCAGTTGAACAGTTCAAACTCCAGGGTGCTCTAAATAGGCGAAGTTTAATTGTAACCACCCTGTATACAGATTTAGAATATTTAAGCTGTAAAAACAAACAAAACAGTGTAATTATCATTTAAAAGACATCTGTTTCATTAAATGCATATGAAAAAACCCAGTTAGAATAAAAATTAACATAAAATTATACATCACTAGAACCTCTTTTCGTTGATCATACATTTTTAACTATTTTCATTTCGATATTTCCACTAGAAGTTATTAATTAACCAACGACAGATTTGAAATATTGTAAAACAATTTTTAGGGTATGGAGCATTTCCATGCATGTAGTGTTTTATTTTATATTAGGTTTAAGGAACGCATACATGTGTAATACTGATTTTTATCAGTGTGTAAGTATTCACACAGGATACATTCGTAACACTTGAAATTTGTTTCTGAAATAATGCTTTTTCCAATACTGTGCGATGTGGATTATTAGAGCCATCTTTATCAGCGTAAAATTGATAGTCATCACATTGTCACAAGTGGTATTTAAAAAAATCATAATCAATCTAAATTTTTTGATAAAATACATTTTAACATTCATAAACTTTACAAAAATATGCATAATTTTTATAAAAATGTTTTTCTTTCGCTTCCCTTAATGCTTATTGCAGCTTTCAATCATCAAAACTTAAAATTGTTCAACAAATTTATAACAATGAAATAATTATTAAAAATGCAATTAAAACATTTGTCCACATTGGTTTTGTTTCTCAGATAACCAACCCAAACCATTACTAACACAGCTGTATCATTAGTTACATGCAGAAAACAAAGCATTTCTCTTGTGACAGAAAAAAAAAGTAAAAGCATACCTGCAACATTCCAAATCTTATAATCAGTAAAAATGCATGTAAAATAAATACAATTTTATAAAATCATGTGCAAACACTCAAACTCTACTTGCAGATCATATTTCATATGCTTGTCTACTGGATATCTATAGTTCTGGGCTGAAGGGTATATGTCAACTAAAGACAGCTCTTCACATAACACAAAAGCAAATAATTTCAAGCAGTTTTAGGTTACACAACTCTGACAAAGTATGTTTATACCATTTTACTATAACAAAATTCAAATTTTTAAATCTTGAACTTTTACATAAATCACTCTTATTAGAGAAATAAATTAACATGATGTATCAACAATTGCTCGTTGAGAATGTAGACTACCTGAGCTTTCATAGGAATTACGTTCAGATTTGGCTTTTTAATACATTTTATCACACTCATTTCATAATTGTTCATTTTTAGTATTTGTTGCCATGAATATGTTGTCCAAGCTAGATTCTGACACTAGTGAACAAAACTTAATCTTGATTTTTTATTCATATATTTATTTTTTCTATTTTTTTATACAGTTTTTATTTATATGTGTTTTTTTTTTAATTTATAATAAATTAAATACATAAAAAACCTGTATAATACAGTATTATGATTCTTGAAGCACATTACATGTGCAACATTCATTTTCATCTGTGTATAATAGCGTTCCTATACCGGGGTCTCCTGGAACACTAGGATTCTGTGTGAATTCACAACCCCAAATTAAATATTTGTGCACCAAAAGTCAAGCACAAGTTTCATATTAGAAATTTTCTTAAAAAGTGGCATTGTCTTGGCACATACGTATATTTGCTCATATGACATTTTAGTTTTGTGTTTGCAGATATAGTTATTTTCTTTGTGTGAATGAAAACCATTGTATGAGATCTTCTAAATAAGTAATTTGAATCCAATATAAAATCGTGCACAACCACTCAAACAATTTGCATATCATATTTTGCATGCTGGTCAACCAGATGTGTACATTTCCAAGCTGTAGAGTATGTGTCAACCAAGAACACACAACACAAGCAAACAATTTCAAGCAGTTTTCACAATTAAATAGCTCTATTCAAATATGTTTGCATCATTTTCCCATGAAAAAATTCACATTTTTATATGTTGCGCTCTTTCAAATCATTATTTTATTATAGGAATACATCAATATGATGCATCAGCAATATCTGCTCACTAGAAACTTAGCTGCCCAGGCTTTAATAGAAGTTACATTCAGATTTAACTTAATTATTCAATAAACTTCTTCGTACTCCTCCGATTTTCACAGTTTCTTGCAATTAATATGTTATCCAAGCCAGTTAAGACACTGCTTTACACAAGACTCAATCTTGAGTGGGTTTTTTTTTAATCAACCCCTTAACTAATTATCTTAAGCAGTACTAATGAAGCCAAAGCCGTACGTACAGCCTCACCTAGTTTAGTGCAGAATGACCCTTGCTATTCTTGACTTATTAAAATACAACCAACCAACTAATGAATCTATTTGTCATTTCCAAGCCTAGCTCAGACATGTAAATTTTTATCAAATTCCCAAATGCTAACATTACTTTCAAATTTAAACATTTGATGATGCTACTGGCCCATTTCATACTATATATTTGGGGGGGAAAGCATTCAAACGTGGAATTGTGGGTAAGTTGTGTTTCTATCTGCATATTTTAGTTTAGCTTAATGCTTGCTTGTTCCTTTTTTGCAATTCTATTTATTATATCTGATGAAAGCGATGAATCAAATGGGACTGCATATGATAGTGACAATCCATTCCTTGTTCTTTCAGGGCACAATAACAAATTTACTCATTAAATATAGCAACTATTACAGATTATATATAACTAGAAAAAGTTGAATTGCATAATTTTACAAACTATACAGCAAATCATAATACAAATTTAAAATAAAAAAAATTGTCAATTCTCAAAAAAAAAAAGAAAAATATATATGTTGATCACATTCTGTATTTCCATGAAGAATGATTCAAAAATTTGTCAAGACGTTAAAGATTACATAACTTTTTTTTAAAAAAGATTCAGAAAATTTTGCGGAAGAAAAAGAGGAATGAAAAAGCAATCACTAAATTTAGAATAGGGCAAAAAAAAACTCTCATAAAATAATCTGAAAACTTCTTCAAAAGTACGCAACCACATATAGTCTATTCACGGAAAGTTCACCAATGATCCCTTTAGAATTCACGGGAACTGATGTCACAGACAGGTTAGTTCATTACAGCAGAGGGGAGGACATCATTTCAGAACTGGTTTTTGGTGCAAACATTCGCTGAAAACCAGTTCTGAAATGACATCCGCCCCTCTACTGTAATGAACCAGCCCATTTGTGAAGTCAGCTTCCGTGAATTCTAATGGGACCATTGGTCAACTTTCAGCAAACAGACTATACAAAGCTATTTATGGAAATTGCAACACCATAAAAGAAAAATCCAATTGCCGTAAAATTTTCAGGATGAAATTCAGGTCATCATGAGAATATGATTACAATCGCATCACATATGCAAACATAATATCTACACAAAGCTAACGGAACAGAATTGCTAGTATTACTAGTAAAAAGGATAAAGGATTTGTATGGAAAAAAAAAACTTCAAGTAGAAATGTATAAAGGGTAAAATAAATGAAAAGGGTTGGGTCAACAAAAGAATAAAAAATAACATGAACACAAGGAGTGGCATATTTAAAAGATTTATAAGAACCAAAAAACTGGTCTGCTTGGAAAGATTTAAGAAATTAAGGACCAGAATAACTAAATTAATTGCATTACACAAAAAGATTTATGGATGAAAACTTACTTAATACGGATAATAAAAATAAATGGAAATTTTTAAATAAATTCCTGGGAAAAGGAACTAAAAAGAGTAAGAAAGAAATTAAATGTTTAATCGGAAGGGACAATAAAAAATTTTCAAATAATGGGGAAATCGCTAACTGCTTTAACAATTTTTTTGTTGAAATAGCAGAAAAAATAATAGATAGAGGTAATGAATTGAACGATGACTATAAGGAATATGCACGACAAAATTATGAAAAAATAATGTGTGTAGATCATATTGGCTACTCAGAACTATTAGATGAAATAAACAGACTCGATGTAAAAAAGGTGTGTGACATGATAAAATACATGCAAAAATAGTTAGAGAATGTGTAGACCTACTGGTTGAACCTTTGTTGGTCATATTTGATGAAATAATAGATACTGAGGAAATTCCAACAGAAATGAAAATATCTAAAATAGTATCTATTCCCAGAAATGAAAATATCTGAAATAGTACTATTCCCAGAAATGGATAGATGGATAATATTGAAAACTATAGACCAATAGCAATAATTGCACTATTTGCTAAATTATTTGAAAATCTACTGTATAAAAGAATAATTGAATTTAGAGGAAAAACAGCATAATGAATAAAAATTAATTTGGTTTCAGAAAAGGAAAATCAACGGAGGGATCACTGCTTAGAACAATTGAAAAAGTACAAGACGCAATTGAAATAAGGAAAATGGAATTGGTATAGTTTATGATTTAAGCAAGGCATTTGATGTAATAAATAGAAAGATATTAACAGAAAAATTGAAAAATTATGGATTAGGGGGAAAAAATCAATAATTTCTTAAGTAGTTATATAAGGGATAGAAAACAATTAGTTTGTGTCAAGTGAATAATATCAGAGCTACTGACAAATAATTATGGAGTACCCCAGGGATTCATTACGGGGCCACTGCTATATTCGTTATATGTTAATGTTATATATCGGACACATTATCTTGTTCGCAGATGACACAAGCGTGATTTTAACTGATAGTGACTAAATGAAACTGATGGAAGTGAGTATAAGAGAAATTTAAAAATACGAAAAATGGTTTAATGTTAATCAGATGAAGCTAAACGTAGAAAAAACCAAAGTAATGCTTTTTTTCAAGTAAAAATAAAAAGCACACAAAGAAAATATCAATTATAGTTAATAATAAAAAAATTGAAATTGTTGATAAAATTGAATTCTTAGGAATTCAATTAACTAATAAATCGAACTGGAATGACCATATAGATAAAACAGCAAACAAAATAAGTAAAAGCTTAGGAATTCTAAGAATTTTTTTTTCCTTATTGTTGTATTAATTCTTCTTACAATTCCTAAGCTTTTACTTTTGTTTATTTTATCTATATAGTCATTCCAGTTCAATTGATCTACAGTCATCTGACATTGTAATTGCATATGGGGGAACTTAGGCTCGGTAAATAAAAATGTGTTGAAAAATATTCGGAAAAAAAGTTGAAATTAACGGTAAAAAAATACTAAACTGGAAAAACTTATTTTTCAAGTACAATATATTACCAATAGACTTGTAAAGAATTATAATGAAGAATAAATAAAAAGTGACATATTAAATATGGCCCTTCGCAAAATGAGGCAATGTTATGAATAGTAAACAGTTTGAAAGATGAAAAACTGTGACTTACACAAGATGATTATTCATACTGCAATATTGCTTCAAGTATGTGGCAAAATGCTAGTAGTTATGCATATGTATCGTGTTAATGGACAAAAGAATTTTCTACATATTAAAGTAAGGGATCTGGAGGACAAAATATATATCTCCTGACTAAAAAGGAAAATATGAGTTTGCATCTTATAGCGCTGACAAACAGTACAACACCCACAACATTGCTGTAACAATAGGTGATAGTTGCAATGCAGGAAATGTCTGCATGCAGTCCACCAATTTTAACAGACAAGACTCGTAACTTGCCCTTCATTACTGCAACTTCTCTTGCCCCTACGCATCAGAGACTACAATGGTGCCAAGAAAGATACTAAAATGTTAAATGGGTACAAATTGTGTTTCCTGACAAATTAAAATTCAATTTTGTGTGCCATGATCTTTACTTACGGATACTGTGGAGAACAGAACCTAGAAGCAGTGCCATCTTACCAGGTGAGCCAATTGGGCCCAAGCCTCAACCCAAACATGAGCTCCGAATTAGCAAAGAGTTCATTCATGTGTGTATACTTTTTACTGCAAAAGTTTGGAAATTTAAAAGTTAGTGCAAAATGGATCCCAAAATTGATTGAACCCAGGACTCCCAAAATGAGTTTGGATGGCCCTAAATGAAAGAAGGCATTTTGTGACATACTTACCCTACACCAAGAGTGATGGGTGTGAGGCAGTCAATTTGCCACCCACTGAAAACATCTGATGAATGGCTTTTAGAGATGAACCTGTCACAACCAAAGTATCTTGGATGTACATACTATTAGCATAGAACAATATTCCTCAGACAGGCATCCAAAATTTCTTTCAATCAATAACATGCCATGTACAGTCAAATAATACAGTTCATGGTAGAATGACAAAATACAAGTTTTTGTTTTCATCATGTACAGGTCTGTAACTCTAACCATTTTGATCTTGTACCACAACTTATCTCACAAACCAACCATTATAACTCTTTCTTGGTGTGGGTTGGTAGGGAATGGTTGCAATTTCCATGAACAACTATGTATATGGAATCACATATGCATTCAATCTGTATCTCATATTACATAATCAATTAGTAGATTAGAATTTTCTTTTAAAAAACGTAAACTTTTATATTAGTCTATAACACAAGATTTACATATGAGAAAGTATGATTATAGACAGAAGGTGGTGGTAATAATCAAATTACTTCAATGAACATTCAAATGAATGACTGAGAAAAAACTAAGTTTTTAGTACAAAAGACTGCTTTGAAAAAAGCAATCTATTCTAGTAAAGAATACTAATCTAAACAACAATTATGTGGCACATTTGAGTTTGGAAATAAGTTAAAGGAATATTTTATAATTAAATTGTCATCAATCCCTCTTAATCACTTGAATCATAATCATCCTCACTATCCCTTGAAACTGTGGGTTCGTAAGAAGGCGCTTCAGCATCAGGATCACTATAAAAAATATTCAATGATTATAACTTTCAACGCCGATTTAGCAAAATACACAGCAATTCTAAAAATCAACATACAGGGTGATTAAAGTTCAACTTTAAAAAAGCTGTAAAAAAAGAACCACTTCTGAGAATGACCTAAAATTTGAACTGAATATACTCGAAGGGGGGGAAATGGTACGCCATAAGAAAAAATAAATAAATCCAAATTTTAGCAATAGATGGCGATTTAATCGTCATAACGTAAATGGGTGTAGCTACAAGTGACATTTGAATCGCAATACGATAGCTATGGCGTGCGTTACATGTTAAACCAACTGTACTTTTCAATGTGCATGACTGTATCGTTTTCTTTTTTTTTCACTGAAAAAAAAGACTTCCAAGTCATTCAACAGTTGTGGCACTATTAGTAGAAAGCCCATCCACCGCGACAAGGTCGTATCACATCGGATGGGAAAAATTGGTTTTTAATTGTCCTGTGGCTAAAAACCACACAAAAAGAAACAATGAAATCGGTTTTTAATTATCGCCGTTTTCTCCCACAAGTTGAAACCGATAAACAGCGTGTTCCACAACAGATCAGTGTGTCTTAGAGGTCACATTGTGAATGTGTTGCGCAATGCGTGCCTTCAATTCAGCTAAGTTTGCAATCGGACCACTGAACACAACACTTTTTAGGTAACCCCACATCCAGAAGTCACAAGGATTAAGATCAGGCGATCTTGATGGCCAGGCTGTTGGAAAATGATGGCTGATAATTCTATCATTTTCAAAATGCCTCTTCAGCAGCTGCTTCACTGGCTTTGCAATGTGTGGAGGAGCACCATCTTGCATAAAAATGATGCTACCCACACATGCATGCTGTTGAAGTGTTGGAATGATGTAGTTGCGCAAAAGACTCTCATAGCGTTTACCATTGACGGTACAGGTAACAGGACCCGCACGACCCATCTCCTCGAAAAAAAATGGCCCTACGATAAACAATGGTGTCAACCCGCACCACACAGTTACCTTTGCAGAATGAAGAGGTATTGGTTCATGTTAGAACAGGTTTTCCATTACCTATATTCTGCAATTCTGAGTATTGACATGTCCTTGGAGATGGAAATGGGCTTCGTCGATCCACGAAATGTTCCATGGCCATTCATTGTCCAATTCCATGCGAGCAAGAAATTCTAGAGCAAAAGTGTGTCTTACTGGCAGGTCAGCAAGAAGCAACTCCTGAACATGGGTAATTTTGTATGGATAGCAATACAGGATGTTTCGTACAATTTTATGCATCATGCTCACAGATATGTCCAAAGTTCAAGCAATTCCCCGTGCACTGCACGTTCGCACACCGCTGCTCGTCTTTTCCTGGAATGCTGTGAGCACATCTTCTACTGACGTCGAAGCAATTGGTTTCTTCCCTCTGCCAGATTTCACTTCAAAAGTTCCTGTCTCTTTGAATTTCTTAATCATTTTCTGCAGATCCTTAGCAGACATCGCACCACAACCTTTTTTCATACCCTTTACTGTCCTGAACTTCGTTAGAGCTACTGGCGCACAGTCACCGTTCTTATAAAAGAGCTTCACAATCAGAGCGCGATCCTTCTTTGAGAGAGTCATGACAAGCTTCTCAGACGCTATATGAGGAAAACGCCATGTACCCAGCGTTTTTATAACAAATGCAATGTGTCGTGCGCATGATGCATCTTTTATTTTACATATTACGAAGCTTAAAGCGCCACCTATTGCTAAAATTTTGAGCTATTTTTTTCTTATGCCATACCATTTCCCCCTTCTTCGAGTATATTCAGCTTAAATTTCAGGTCATTCTGAGCAGTAGGTTTTTTTTTTTTACAGCTTTTTGAAAATTGAACTTTAATTATATTCACCCTGTATTTATGAGACATACTTTATATACCATTACAGTTAAACTACAAGGTGTGGACTTAAAGTAACTGGGCCAATTTTTAAACAGTGAAATATGCTTATTTTCCAAGAATGAAATTGGTCTTCAAAATAATAATCTGAGGCATATCTGTGCAATTTTTTTAGTGGTCATAAAGGTCGAATACACTGGAGTTAATGGCCTTGAGATGATAACCCAGCTACAGCTTTACATCTTGAACATCCTTCTCAACTTCTTTATAAGTAGACCATTAACATCCTTTTTGTTTGACATCCATTTATTGTAAGGTTTTTTTTTCAGTGCTCCATCTAGGAGACCATCCATAACTATCATCTCTCAACATACTAAGGAAAACTTTGGCAAAAATTAGAAAAATTAAAAAAGTTGAGCAACACCGACTGGGTGATTAGAGCGGGATTGAAGTGCCAGTTATATTCTCTGTATGGCATCTGACAACACTGATCAATGTATATGGAAACCTGTTCATGGGGGTGGGGAACCCTTCAGAGGGCTTAAAAAAAGTTACATATATGTATCTAAAGTTTTTCAATGGTTCAAACATACAAAAAACATACAGATATAACCAAAATTCATAATTTCTAACAATATGGGTAAGATAAAACACAATACAATATACAAAACTTGTAGAACTAAAATGATCCACTGTCCATGTTTCAAAAATCCTAATAATCTAGTTATGAACGATAAAAATCACTAAATTTTCCACAAAGCAAAAAAGCACTGAAATTTTATAGTTTCTTATAACTCCACTAACTACTCAATTAAGTAAGAATATTCTTTAAAATAAGGAATTTACAATATGCAATAAAAAATAGTTACGTAAGTAAATTAACCTTTAGCTTACAGGACTGAAAAGCAGAAATTTGTCGTTCCATACAGAGAAATGTCGCTTTTTCCCTTCCTCCCATACAAATTAACCTAAGTTGCGCCTGAAAACATTGCTACATGGGGTCAGGACGGAGGTGTAGCTGTGCTTAAGTACAAATAAACAATGCCAAATAACTTTAGTGGGCATGTATTGTACGTTAGTGAAAGATAAGAAATTTACTCATAACTTAAAAGCAGATTTTTAACTTTCGTACAAAACAGTGAAGCGGAGGAAGGGGGTCAGGTCCTGTTTGTACAACAGGCCTTAATTTCATCCCCCTTTTCGTTACCACCTGCGATCGAGCCACTTGTATTACTAAACTGGCCATTGACTTGGGAAGAACACAAAAGGGGAAAAAATCTCTGGGATAGGGCTTATCCCAGACCTGTTCTTTTGAAAGGTAAATCTGTTGGGATATATGGTGTCCCATCCGTAAACTAAAGGTTAATGTAGCATTAATTACTTACATACAAACATAAAATTTGGAAAAGAAACATTATATAAAAAATATACTCACTCCAAAATATCTGGATTTACACCCTCGGATGTCATTTTTTGCTTGATAGCTGCAGGCTGAACACCCTAGGAAAAAGAATGAATATCTGATATAAAGCATCAACACTACAAATATGGATAAAAATATTTCACTATTCAAAAGTGCTTGAAAATGGAATATTAAACCTGAGAACATTGACACTAATTGCAAATAATAAAACATTACATGATTGACGTTATAAAACAGGGTATAATAAATGTGTTAAGTTCGAAAGGAAAAACGGCATTGCAGGCCCTACAGGAAGCATTAAAATGAACTACAGATAATTTATCTATTCACAATGAATATCTACATAGTCTAATTTGAGCATGCACTCATTTGAATTTTAGCAGCATTTTTGATGTTAAAGAAGGCTGTATCAAATGAAAACTGAAAAGAGGAATGTAATAGTAAAAAATATCAGTTACAGAAGCCAGCAGTATCTTTCTGTATGCTTATGCCTCTGGAATTATTTATAATGTTAAAATTTGCTCTGATTAAGGAAATGTCTTGTGCGACCCAAATGCCTGGAAAGCCTGCATGGGAAATGAGTCTCTCCTACTGTCTGCACCAGTTGAATTTAAGTGGAACTTCTATTTCCAAGGAGATCATAAGCGCATCTTGGGTATCTATTTCAAGGAATTTCAAGGACAGAGTAAGCCCGTACATAATCGATACTCTAAGTACATTTACTGCTAATGAATCTCTTCTACACTCCAACCTAATCAGATAGTTTGGTATAGACCTATCTAATGATAGGATTTTTTTTACAAAAGTTGAGTATGTTTTTTCACCTCTTCTAAGTATCTAAGAGCCCACACCAGAAATACAAATAACAAAACTGATCTAACGAGTTCATCAAAAACCTTAAAATCTAAATTCACCCTATTCAATTTTGCTTTCATTAATATTAACCAGGCTCTGTTTAAAGTCGTTGATGCTCTAGCAGTCATATATCTACTCTGAAGAAATAAGCCATTAGCAGGAATATTGTGCTCAGGTAGCAATAGCACTAAACAATTTCAATCTGACCATTATCAAAAAAAAAAAAAACAGTTTAGGAGAAAACCTTCCACCCCTTATGAAAATAAGTATCTTGATTTTGTCTAAATTTATTTTTAGGTTAAGATTTTTAACATAATTATTCATTATGTTAATTGTGTTCTGCAAGTTAATCTTAGAATCTCCCAGAATGACTAGATCGTTTGCATACGGTAAGACATGTAGGTCCTCCCCACCCCTCAGAGAAAACCCACGAATACCAGATTTCATAAAAACTTTATCCAGATCTGAAATGTAAAGGATAAACATCAAGGGACTGAGCACTTCACCCTGCAAAACACCCCTGTTAACCAGGAATGATTAGAAAGCCCATGACTTGTCTTAACCCTTGCCATAGCGCCATCAAAGAACATTTTAATTATTGAAATAAATTTATTTTCCACTCCCAAGGATCTTATTTTATTCCAAAGCAGAGTACAATCCACAGAATCGAATCTACAAGAAAAATCAACAAATACAGAAAATAGTTTGCCTCCCCTCTTACTTATTCTTGTTTGAATAACTGCATTCAGTGTAAAAATGTGGTCCACACATCCCTTGCCCCTACAAAAAGCTGCTTGGCTCCCTGGTAAAATATTTTTCTCTTTTCACCAACTCTGAAGACGAGTTGAATGAACATTTATGAACAGTTTACTCACGCAGCTCAATAAAGAAATGGGGCGATAGTTATCTGAATTGTTTTGATACCCTTTTTTTAATATTGGGTGAATTATCACTCTACACCAATCCATTTGGGAAGACAGCTGAATGTAACATTATTGCAAATAGGGTCAAAAGCAATAAACGACAATTATGCGGTAAATGTTTTTATAAATTTAATATTTGGTCATATCTTGGGGACTTCCCATCTTTTAATTTATTTTCCGAGTTCAGCTAAAGAGATGGGTGAAGTAAGCAGCAGCTCAGAAGCACTTTCAGTAACATCGTTTTGCAAAAAGGAGTCAGCACGTAAGGTATTGCAATGTAAGATATAAAATGGAAATACACAGAAATTATCCAGTTTAAAGAAATGTGTTGTGTGATTGTGCCAGAATGGATTAAATATGATTGTCCTTATTTCACTTGTTATTCAGCTACTTTTATTTCTTGTAAATTTAAAATGTTTATTTACTTTCAGTTTTACAGTGCTAGGGTCAGGCTGCACAGCAACCTACAGTTTTCCGAGGAATCCGAACCTCTTAAGGCCTACGGAATCAACCCTTGGAATTCAAAATGCCTATTATTATAAACAAAAAAGCAGCCTCCTCAGCAAATTCACATTTTTAGTTTGTTATGCATAAAACAAATGAGGTCATGCACTATAAATACCGATAACCCACAAGGACTTAAGTTTAAAAAGTTACACATACGTATCTTAAAAAATAAGACTGTTAGGAATAGTTATATTGTGAATTTCAATATGCTAGAAAAGGTGAATATTGTTTAACCTTTAGCTTACAGGTGGGGTAGGGTATATCCCAGCAGATTTACCTCCCAAAACAACGGGGCTGGGACAAGCCCTATGCCAGCGATTTTTGCCCCCACTTTCATGCTCTTCCGAATTCAAGGATCAGTTTAGTAGTACAAACAGCACCTTTTCACCCCTTCCTTCCTCTTCTTCACCCCTGTGTATGAAAGTTAACCTGCTATTAGTGAAAGCTAAGAAACCCACTGATAACCTAACATACAACACATGCCTACTGAAGTTATTTAGTGTTGTTTATTTGTACTTAGGTGCAGATACTCCTCTCTTTTGACCCCATGTAGAAATGCTTTCAGGTGTTACTTAGGTTGATTAGTATGGGGGGGGGAGAAGCAGTATTTCCCCGTAAGGAGCAACAAATTTCTGTTTTCCAACCCCACCAGCTAAAGGTTAAACTAGATTATATCATAACCAGAGTTAAAGCTGCATAAGGTTGGTTTTGTTTTGTTTTTTGCAAAAAAATACTGTATTTTGTAAAAAAATTTAATACCACTTTCGCTTAACCATGAAAGCCTTGAAAATTAAAATTTTTCGCAATTTCATGTCGGTGGCCATGGCTGCCATATGATGACCTTGAAAACCTTCTGCGACGTTATGAATGGATGAATCGAAATAAGTTTGACTTTGAAAATGCCTACAAACTACGATGTGTAACAAAGCCAAGGAGAATTGTACAAATATATCACTTATTGTATAATATTTTACAAAATAATAAGTGTTATGTGTAATTCTGAATTTTAATTATGTTATTCTGTTTAACATTCTCCTGAAATACAAAATTTTTAAGACTATCGCAAGTATTTACAGTAGAAAAAGAGAACTAAAAGAAATTTAAAAATGCTAAAATTAGTTTTTACATTTTAGCTAAAATGCTTAAAAAAACCAGCTTAAACCCTGATCATAACTATTATAAAAAAAATTCAAAATACCCTGTGTCTTCAACTTATTTTTCAATATAAAGTAAGTTGCTATTGCATACCACGTTAAGCATTTTAAAATATTTTGAAAATCGAGGATCTTGTGAAATTTTCATTTTTGGATTTTCGGTTTCAGAGTTTTTAACATCCAAATTTTCGGCAGGTGGACCCTCGGATTGAAATTGA
>QLNU02015360.1:240514782-240525452 GCA_006491805.2 Dysdera silvatica
TATCGTTATTGGGCGATTTTACTGTAAATGAATTTATTCATGACATGTTGTGTAACAACGTTGCTATAAAAAAACCCACAGAAATAATCATAGTTAAAGGTGTTTAATTAGTCACATGCCGTCATCCACTATGACAACTAATGCAGTATATTTATGACACCAATAGAAACAAACTAATTTACTGTTCTAATCCTCTTGCTAACTAAGCTGCCAAGGCCAGTTATGCAATCTTTTCATGAATTGAATGTCAAATGCAGCCATCCACATTAAAGTGAAAGGTTTATTTTTAACACATCTATTGTTTTAGTGTAGACTAGAGTGTATACAGGGTGTTTGGAAAGTATCTGATAAAACTTTAAGGGATGGTAGGGGATACCAAATAAGGCATATTTGCCCATATCCCCGTGTCCGCAAAGGGGCCGGTTTGGCTGTAGAGCGTAACTACTCTTTACGTCCATCACGTTGCTACGTAGCCAATTGTATGAATTAAGTGCAATTTTTGATACATAGTTGAAGTGAATGAGCTAGTAATACAGCACAGACAATGAAATCCAAATTCCGTTTTCTGATTTTGCTCTATGTCACTGTTTAATGAAAATAGGCCTAAAAATGCCTTTTTTAACACACTGGAAAAGAATTGGGAACTGCTAAGTATGTGTAACAGGGGAAGAACATTAAAATAGACATTTTTTGTTCAGTGAATTTTTTTCCAAAAGTTAGGCTTTCGGGCACTACAGTGAATTTAGTATTTACATCCATCACATTCCAGGTTTTCACAAATGGCTACAATGTGTCATTTCAAGAATTTTTCAAATTATTTAATGTCAACCAATGTCGGGTTCTCTCCGGCGATTTTTTTTATAATTAGTTACATTCATCGGAATTGTATGTATAGAATCCATACAATCTCACCTGAAGCAGCAAATTGGTGGGGTTAGATTGTTCTGCAGCATCCCCAATATATATACACACATACATACAGTAGAAACTCCATATAACGAACTTCCGTATAGTAAAATTCTCTATACAGGGTGTTTGGAAAATATCTGACATAACTTTAACAGGTGGCAGGGGACACTAAATAAGGCATGTTTGACCACATCCCCGTGTCCGCAAAGGGGACGGTTTGGCTGTAGAGCGTAACTACAGTTTATGCCCATCACGTTGCTACGTAGCCAATTGCATGAATTAAATGCAATTTTTGATACATAATTTAAGTGAATGAGCTAATAATACAGCAGAGACAAAGAAATCCGGAATTCAGTTTCCTGATTTTGATCTGTATTACTGTGTAGTAAAAATAAGCCTAAAACTGCCTTTTTTAACATAATGCAAAAGAATTGGGAACTGACAAGTATGTGTAACAGGTGAACATCAAAATAAACATTTTCTGTTCAGTGAATTTTTTCTCCAAAAATTAGCCGTTCAGGCACTACAGCAAATTTAGTATTTGCATCCATCACAGTCAAGGTTTTCACAAATGGCTACAATGCGCCATTTCAAGAAATTTTCAAATTATTTAGTGTCAACAGATGTCGGGCTCTCTCCGGCAATTTTTTAAAGTCAGTTAAATTCACCGGAATTGTATGTGTAGAATTCATACAATCGCACCTGAAGCGGCGAATTCTACACATACAATTCCGGTGAATTTAACTGATTTTAAAAAATCGCCGGAGAGAGCCTCACGTCTGTTGACATTAAATAAATTGAAAAATTCTTAAAATGGTGCATTGTAGCCGTTTGTGGAAACCTTGAATGTGGTGGATGCAAATACTAAATTCACTGTAGTGCCCGAACGGCTAATTTTTGGAAAAAAATTCACTGAACAAAAAATGTTTATTTTGATGTTCTTCACCTGTTACACATACTTGGCAGTTCCCAACTCTTTTCCAGTGTGTTAAAAAAGGCATTTTTAGGCTTATTTTCACTAAACAGTAACACAGATCAAAATCAGAAAACGGAATTCCGGATTTCTTTGTCTCTGCTGTATTATTAGCTCATTCACTTAAATGCAGTTTTTGATACATAATTTAATTCGTGCAATTGGCTACGTAGCAACGTGATAGACGTAAACAGTGGTTACGCTCTACAGCCAAACCGGACCCTTTGCGGACACGGGGATATGGACAAACATGCCTTATTTGGTGTCCCCTATCACCCCTTAAAGTTTTGCCAGATATTTTCCAAACACCCTGTATATATAATTAGTCTAGAAAAACAAAAACCACCATATGTCTTATGCTGGAATCAAACTACTGACCTTCAATACCCTACGTTTGAATACTGCCTCAGGAATGGTTCTTTTTTGTTCCTTGGCTTACAAGTAAAAAAGAAAAAAGTCTGAGAAGTTGTGGATATGTAAAAAAAAGCAATTTAATCCCAATTTTTCACTTTAATGTGAAGCTTTATTCAACCTTTTATTTTTTTTTTATTAACATAAAGAAAACTTTCTAATGCAATTACACCTGTGTTTATTTTTTGCGCAGGAAAAGAGACAAATATTCTGTTTTTATTTCCTGTTTCGGCACTTATGCCTTGAGTGTGGTTCAGCTAAGGTTCTTAGCTAAATGGTACAAAGGTATTTTTCAATCAGTGGTAACAAAATTATTCATTATACTGCGAACTATTAACTAATGTGTCAATACTTAATAGCAATTTTATGTTGGTTTAATCATTTTTATTTTAATGTACACACTTAGTGAAACTTAATATGTTAAGTTAATCATAGGTCTAAAACTTATGGACGAAACCTTCAACAATAAAATAATTTTTATATTAATTTTTAATAATTTTTATATGTGCAGTTTTCAGCAGATATATAGGTTTAATTTATGAATATTTGGTTTAATATATGTATAAAAATGTAATGTATTTTTGTAAACATACTACAGTAAAACCTCTCTACAACAATATTATACGGACCGAGAAAAATTATCGTTGTAGAGAGAGTTATAGGGAGGGTTCATTATACAGTAAAACCTCTCTACAACACTATTATACGGACCGAGAAAAATTATCGTTGTAGAGGGATTTATCGTTATATCGGATATCGTTGTAGGGAGGTTTTACTGTATTTGCTAATTTTCAGTATTACCCATAATATATACTTTCATTTTGTGTTTTTTATGTTATAACTTGGAAGCATGTTTCCAAAATATTCAATATTTAATAAAGAAATTAGAGAATTATTTTAAGTTCAATAAGGTAATATGTAAATTTTGACGAAGAAATATTTTTCTGTGCAAAATAATTCTGAATTGTGTATACATTTTGGTATATTTAAATCATTGTAGATTTTGCAATGAGGTAAATTTAGTTAGTAGGTAAAATAAATTTTTTATGTTATACAGATTTATGTGTGTGCAGAATTAAGTAAAATGGAGTTTCTTAAATTGTGAGGGGCAACCCTTAGGGAGGGAGATAACTTCTTTGGACATGAAATTAATATTTTCAATTCAAGCTAAATTAGTTTCTGAAAAAATATGTAGACTGACTATACAGAGCAATCCATTTATATTAAATATGACATTTTTATGAGATTTGTATTTTATAGCTTTATCCACATATAGGTCTAAAGCGAAAGGCTATAGAGGTAAAAAGTTTGAGAACCATGAAGTAGAAGTTTTACATAAATATTTCTTTGTTATTGTGAAGTGGTAAATGTTCAGTAGTTTCTATAATGCACATGTAAAGATTATAATAATTGATTTAAACCTTTTTATATTTTCATCTGTAGGTTGATCCATTTCATCAAAAAAGAACACTAACATTCCTCAACCATTTCCTCACACATACAACTTCTTTTCTGAATCATTTTTCAGCAATTTGTGATGAAAAACTGGAAAACCTACTTGGGCGAATACAAAGGTTGGAAGCATCAATGTGTATATTAGAAGCTAAGGTATGAATGAGAAATTATATAAATGTTTTTTGGAAAATACTTTAAATTGAGCTTCATGATCACTTGTTTTCAAACAAAATGTTAGAATATTATAAAAGTTGACAAATTTCATTATTTAATGTAATCACATGATTAATTTGGATAATTAGTTATTAAAAAAAAGAAGTGTTTTGAAGAATTCAAGTATATTGACTTGCTCCTAATATTTTTTTTTGACTGCTAAAAGGGAAGTGATTTTTTGGGGTTAAAAAATTATAAATTTTTGAAATCCATGTTATGGTTTTGTTATAATATATATAGAGCAGCAGCTTTTCTTACGTTGTGATCATAGATTTGTTAGTTCCATATTAATAGTTAACCAACTGTTTTAGTATAAAACTTTATTAACTGTTAGAGATACCTATAAATAATATATAAAAATAATAAAATTAGGTAAAAATTGTTTAACACGTTGCCGGTTATGTGAGGTTGTGTTGATAGTTAGTGCTTTGCACCATGCGCTGGCGCGAGATCGGCAGTTGGTGTGTTAATTTAATCTGCGTAGTGTTCGACTTGTATAAATAAATAAACCTTTTTAATGATCATAAATCTACTTCCAACTTTAGTGTAGAAAGTTCATTATACCCCATTCGCTAATTATCCCTCCTCGCATCCTTTCAAATTTCTTCTTTCCTTGCATTCCAAATATTTTCTGCTACTAGACAATCAACATTAGTATGAAATGGTAAGATTCTGTTTTAACTCTAGTTGATTTTTGACAAAAGCTAGTAACATATGTTTAGAAAGTGTTGATACACTCTGCAATTAGATGATCAGCTGCTTATAAAGTATGATTGCTACTGGGCATCTGGTGGGAGCAAGAACCCTTATTTTCGGTTAAGTGCTCTACCCATTAAGCTACAGGTGTCGATCATTCTCCCCTTTGTGAGTATATATAAGGCTTTTCACTATAGAAGGCTTCTATTTTTATCAATCTTCTGGTCGAAAAATGATTTCTTCTGATTTTTTAAATGATTCGTCCTAAAATCCCAGTGTTTTAAATGCCGCGATTTTTCAAAAAATTTTTTTTTAAATACCTATTTTTCTTGATGCGCGTTTATTTAAATTTGTCTTCCTTATGTACATATTTAATAATGAATACATGTAAATAAACACAAATATTGGTAAAAAAGCTGGAAAAATTCATCTGCCGTTGACGGCGTATGTGTGGATTTTTAGCTCCAACTATGATGTAGAGTGATGCCCCTGTGCAACAAAATCGCGTATCTGGTTTTGTAGTTGTCGGGGGAAGAAAGAAAGAATGTGCTACATCAGTGGTTCCCAACTGGTGGTCCACGAGACGGGTTGTGGTTAAAAAGAATTAAAACATAAAAATTATTAAATATTAAAATTAAATATAAAAATGAAATTGAGAGCACATTTGTAATATTTTACAATCTGGCGCAACTTCAGAAAACGGTTCGTATTAAAAGTAATTCGTCTTAAGCGTGTTCGTCTTAACGAGGTTTGACCGTATTCCACTGTATTAAACTATCATTAGTTTTTTTTAAACCAAAGCACGATTTTACAAACACATCCCCCTCCCCCCCAAAAAAGACCCGGACTCTCTTGTTTATTAATGTCTTACAGTCAACTCATGAGAATTTTTCAAAGTGGTCTGCGGGTACAATTGAAGTGGAAAAGTGGTCCACGGCTTAAATTGAGTTGGGAACCACTGAAATTGATAAGGTTGTGGTCAAGCACCTGACTTCGTTTAGGGAAGCCATGCGTTAAATGTATATGGTATTTCTTTGCTCTGGAAAGAAAGTTTTGTTTTTAGGTGTTTTTGAAAACGACGCTAATGAAGCTGACCGTTAATAAAAGGTACTACCAACTACCAAACGTTTAACGCCGAATATATAAAGATGTTTAATTTTTGAAAACAAATTACACACAAACGCAGTTTAATTTGAGCTGGAGATACATTTTACAATTGTTTCGGTGGAAAATCGAGCGTCCACCATCTTCAGAAAATGTGTGTGAACTGATTTGTTGCCACTAAATCAAAAACGAAAAAGGTAACATAACAAAAAGCCTGATTGTGTCGCCATCTATTGTGCAGAATGCTAAGTAAAAGGAAAAGGAACAATTATTGTTGGAAGAAGAAATTATGTTGATTGAAAGAGAGGTTTGTAACAAGAGGGGAAAAAATTGTTCTCGAACATTTTCTTCTGAACAAGCGCTCTCTAAAGAGCTTGAACACTTATGCAACATCGCCTCAAACCGGGGATATCATCCGTCAGTGATCAACCTTGCAGTAAAGAAACTATCCAGAGTTCCCAAGTTCACATCCACTTTGTGCCAAGAAATGGCTCCCACCAAAGAAACAATCTGCATTCCGTTTGTGCCGAATCTTTTGCCTAGACTCTCTTCCATTCTCCGAAAATATATTTTCCGTGTTATTTTCAAGCCAGTTAATAAACTTTGGGTTACCCATCTAAAAGACCAGATTCCTGACCACAATAATTTTGGCATTTATAAAACAGATTGTGAATGCGGATTGTCCTACGTTGGCCAAACACGTAGAGCCCTGCATTTCAGACTCAAAGAGCACCAATCCCACGTTCACAAACAAGATTTTGAAAAATCAGCTATTGCAAAGCACTCATGGAAGGAGCATGACCATTTCTGTTTTGCCGATGCAAAAATAATTGAAAAAGTCCGTTCACCCTCAGATCTCAATTTTTTCGAGACCTTTCATATCTTCAGTAATTCCGGTACAATAGTCAACGAGCCGGTTGAGAACGATTTTTCCCCCACTTGTTACAAACCTCTCTTTCAACCAACATAATTTCTTCTTCCAATAATAATTGTTCCCTTTCCGTTTACTTAGCATCCTGCATAATAGATGGCGATACAAGTCAGGCATTTGGATATGTTGCCCTTTTCGCCTTTTTCATTTTTGATTTAGTGGCAACAAATCAGTTTGGACGAATTTTCTGACGATGGTGGACGCTTGATTTTCCACCGAAACAATTGTAAAATGTATCTCCAGCTCAAATTAAACTGTGTTTGTGTGTAATTTATTTTTAAATATTATTTTGTGCAGTGTATCTTCGTTTATATTTTCCTTATGTTTAATTTTATTCAAAAATCAAGACTGGGGCCAAAATATGCTTTCGGCACGTGTTGCCGTAAAGACATAAGCATTACTCACGGTGGTGAACACGATATTACTTTGCATTCTGAGACCATTACACATAAGGAGACGTTCAAGGCTGTTGAGTCTAATCATGGTATCAAGCCTTAATTTTTTGCATTTAACGATACCTCCATGATAAATAAACGCTGAATGTTTATTTACATCGTTTTTGATCGAACATAATTTGCCAATGAATTGCAGCGATCATGCGGGTATGTCTTTCGGAAAATGTTTCCTGTTAGCAGTATTGCAAAACAATATGGATCTGCAAGGACCAAAATTTCTGCAATTATGAAAGAAGTGTCCGCAAGGGAATCCTCATTACCTGTTAAAAATTTAAGGTGCTATCCATTTTTAATTGCAACCGATGGAAGCAACGATGTTGATTCAAAGCTGTATTCAATAGTGGAAACTTTCTTCGATCCTTTATGTGAAAAAATTGTGAATTGTCTTTTATCTGTGCCATCTTTGAAAGAAGATGCTACTGGGTTAAATATTGGAAATCTTGTGGTAAGTGCTTCACAATCTAAAAACATTTCGATTTCTAATTGTGTAGCCTTTAGCTGTGATAATGCACCTGTTATCATAGGAAAAAAAGCAGTTGTAGCAGTGGCGTTAAAAGAACCACCTTATTAACTTAGTAGCTGAAATGGGTGCTGCATGTTTGCCATTTAAAATCGATGAAATTTTGGTGGGCATTTACTATTACCTACAAAAGAGTTCGAAAAGAAAAGATAGGTTGAAAATTCTTCAAGAATTTCATGAGACTGATATAAAAAAGGTACTAAAACACGTTAGCACTCATTGGTTGTCTGTTGTAAAGTGCTTAGAGCGTATAATCCAGCAGTGCCAACCTTTGATCAGTTTTTTTTAAGGAAGAGGCCATGAAAAGGAATCAGATCACCCCAATTTCTATCCTTACTATTCTATCAAAGTTTCGGTTGAAAATGCCGGTAAAGTGAAAGAACGTAACAGCAAAAAACGTCGCCGAAATTAGAAAGGAAAGCTCAAAATTATGTGGATATTTCTAAGAAACAAAAAACTGAAAACTCCATGTCTCGTGAAGAAAAGTTGTTTTACTTTCTGTAGGAAGATATAAATAAGGCTTTCTGTTTATTTTTATCTTATACTGTGCATGTGTTTGAAAAAGCCAATGCCCAACTTCAGTCTGTGGAACCGCATATTTATATACTAAAATCTTTTCTCTTAAAATTGTACATAGAAATGCTAGTGAAATTTGTAAAACCAAGCATCATAAAATCATGTAGTGGTATTTTGTAAGTCCACTATCATGAGAGGAGTAATCAAAAAGACGTTGATATCTTAATTGGAAATGGAACACTGAAAGTAATCCAAGATTGTCCATGATAAAAATGAATTTTATGGAAACATCAGAAGCTATTTCATAATGGCATGTGACTACATGCTCAATAAATTTCCTTTTGAGTTAGAAGTGTTACATCATGTAGAGGTTACACAAATATCGAATTTTGAAAATGCATCCAGCTTAAAATAATTTATAGAAAAATTTCCTGTTCTTTTATTCCATAATACAAAAGATGAAGCTGTTGATGCTTATACAAACAGAATTCAGTGATTTCCATGCTTTCGAAGTTCCACAAACTGTGAGTAATGAAGGTAGCTTTGATGCACAATGGGCGGCCATAGGTAAAATAAAAAATTATACTCCTGAATTAAAATTTAAACGACTTTCTCAGGTTATGCTATCAATACTTACGATTCCTCACATTAATGCAGCATGTGAGAGAGTCTTCAGTCAAGTGAAGGAAATTAGAATTTAGCGCTAATTAGCACAAATTAGAAATTAGCGCTTAAATTATTGAGGTTTTCTCTAATTTTAATTCAACCACTGATATTCTCGATTTGACAAGTTCTGTTATCATACCATGGAAAGAATCACCCTTGATCACACCATCATCCTCAACAACCCCAGGATCCCTCTTGCACAGTCCAGTTTCAATCATAGCTTTCAGATCACCTGCAACGGCAAATATCTCAGCCTTAAAAGAACTCTTAATCTCAGAAAGTTCACTTCTAAGAGAGGTGATTGGTGTCGCACCAAGAGCTGCATTTTGGCTCGATCATGTAGTAATTGGCCTGCTCATAATACTGTCAAGAGACGTAAAAGAAAATTAGCAAGTCATAAAATCACAACTCAAAAATGGATTCACGAATCACTAGACAGGAAGCAATCCAAGGCATGGCAATACTAGCAAAACAATGAAAAATCAGTAGATCTAGCGGTAAAAACACCGGTTTAACAATACAGTTGGCAATAGGGTGTCATGTTGAAAATAGATCTCGGTGAAACAGTCCAACTCCAGGATAAAACACATCATAAACTGGCAAAGACACAGTCGGAAGCACAATAAAAAAGTCACCACTCACCATACAGGGGGTTCATAGTCACGTCCATCTAGTTTGAGGCCATTAGCACAACAGAAAAAACACAATGTAAACAGAGGATTAAAAAAATTTGCGTTTTCCTGCAATCAGAGTCAGTGCATTTTTTGGTGCAAAATAATCCTTTTAGTAATGTGATGTCGCAATTAGAGTTTTCTGACCAAATTTGAGATGTGTACGCATTTTTTTAAAACTCAGATAGCCCCGATGTCCTTCCTGAAGGATGTAGAAAACTTTTTGGAAAGAAGTAAACTGCTCAAGTTACAACAAGCATAGATGACGCCACATGCTTTTGAAACTAGATACTTTGTTGATAATAACTCAATGGCTATTGTTAAGTATTTGTGGCCTGAGGACCTTAACCTCTTAACAATTGCATAATTTTCAAGAAAACAGTGAAGTTTTAATTTTTGGAATTTTTTTAGCTTGAAATCAAGAAAATTTAATTTTTCAGAAAAACCAATGGTCGGGGTTATTGTAATTATTGTATTAATTAATTGAACACTCTAGCCCGGAAATATCATGGGCACGAGAAAAATAGAGTGAAACCTCACCCCCGTCATTTTGATGGGAGCGGGAAGGAAGGGATTAAAGCAGCATTTTATTCAGAAATTATAAAAAAAAAAATAAATAAAAGAAATTCGGGATTATTTGAGTTAACTAACCAAAAACTAAAATTTCTGTTAAACATCAAAGTATTGGGGAGAGATTTAAGTAATCGATTTAAAAAGGGAACAAAGTTGTATCATGGTAGGCTGTACTGTCGTGTAAAAGTACTAATTGCTAACATTTTACTTTACATTTTTAAAATAAAAAATAATAACATGGTTGACATCTATTCCTGGTCTTGAAGATGTAAGTTTAAGTAACAAACCATCACCAACAGAAGAAGCTAGTGGTGGTCAGACACAGCCAAATTCAGAAGTTCCTGCGACTCCTCATGCTCAATTTCAATCCGAGGGTCCACCTGCCGAAAATTTGGATGTTAAAAACTCTGAAACCGAAAATCCAAAAATGAAAATTTCACAAGATCCTCGATTTTCAAAATATTTTAAAATGCTTAACGTGGTATGCAATAGCAACTTACTTTATATTGAAAAATAAGTTGAAGACACAGGGTATTTTGAATTTTTTTTATAATAGTTATGATCAGGGTTTAAGCTG
>QLNU02015360.1:240525552-240536960 GCA_006491805.2 Dysdera silvatica
ATACATACACATATACAATAGAATCTCCATATAATGAAATGGACGGTTCCATAAAAAAAAATTTGTTATATAGAAAATTCGCTATGTGGAAACGATGTGTATTCATGAACCAGGGCAGGTCATTATGATACCACAATTAAAATCCTGTTTTTCAGTAAACGACTGTTTCTCATAAATAACATTCAACCACATTTTAAAATATATATTTTTAACTATGCATATTGTGTTCTCATGGTATGAGGGAACCCGATGTCGTTGACGTGACCACTCGATTTTCTGTTTTGGTAGTTAAATATTTTGTTATATAGAAACACTTTCATATGTAATGACCATGGGGATTTACCAAAACTTCGCTATACAGGGTGTTTGGAAAATATCTGGCAAAACTTTAAGGGCTGGTAGAGGACACCAAATAAGGCATGTTTGACCATATCCCCGTGTACGCAAAGGGGCCGGTTTGGTTGTAGAGCATAAACTGTTTACGTCCATCACGTTGTAACGTAGCCAACTGCATGAATTAAATGCAATTTTAGTGTAAATAGTATTTTTTTTATCAATTTTAGTAAAAATAGTATTTGCATCCATCACATTCAAGGTTTTCATAATGTCTAAAATGTGCCATATTGGGGACACTGCAGAACAATCTCACCCCACCAAATGCCAAATAACATTGCCAAAACTCTACTCTTAAAATTAAAGTGAGAAATTTTGGGATGTGGCAGAAGTGTACATGTGCGTCATTCGCCTCATACGTAGTGTGTTTCGGATGAGGAGAGGAAATTGTTTTTTATTTATTTTAAAAGTGTACTTGATAAATTTCTATTTTGTGTATTAATGAAGGATAAGTGGAAGAAAACTTGAAAGTTATGCCTGAGTAGTTGAATTACTGTTTATTACTGATGATGTCATCATCGCTGTATGCCACACCCTTATAAAACAAGTTGTCCTCATAGCATTCACTTGAACCATTTTTATTCTGCCAGTAGCTTTGTGTGCTGTAGCATACGAATGTGAGTGAATGACTGAATTTTTTTTTTTTTTCACAGATAGGGGCTGAGAGGACTTAAGTATGTTATCGATTGGTGAATGAAAGGTTTGTTAGCTAGCGAATACATGTGTCCTGAACGTGCGAATCGAATGAGATTAGTTTTAAAAGCGAGTTTAGATGATGAATTCGTATGACAGTACAAAAAGAAGGGTGAGAATGGTCGCAATTGTTGGAGGTTCATATGGAAGTGGTCATGGTTTCAAGAGAGCAAGCTTCATCTAATGTTTTGTTGTGAGAGATTTGTACGAACATTAAACGGAGTACTACAATTGTGTCAGACTTCTGGAAAGTGTACCGTGAGGTGTCTTCGGCAGGCTTCGTATAGTATACCAGTAAATCATAGTGTGACATTCAAGGACCCTGAAACAGAACAGCATACAAACACCATTGAGGGAACATGGGCCAATATTAAACAAGATTTCGGTTATAATACCAGCGAAATGTTGGCAAAACCACCACTTTGACTCATTCTTTGCAGAGTACATGTGGCGCCGCTGGCATAAACAAATCAGAAAAAAAATTTCAGAGTTTTTAAAGGCTATTAAAATCCTATTCCCTCCTCAAACTGCCGATGCGGATTCATAGGTAAAGTGCTTTTCAAAAAGTTTATAAAATGTTCAGGCTAATACAACATGGTGGCACGTAGAGAGGTAATTCCAACAAGCAGAAAGAAAGTTGGAGCCACTGACGACCGAAGGGTGAGATTGTTATGTAGAGACGGCATATATACCAAAATATACAAAGTGCTCAAGATTTTCTTTACACTTTTAAAAAATAACAATAAAAAGATAATAGATACAAAACTTCATCTTTATTGCATCGAACAGTAGAAAGTTTAAGATTTTGTTTTTGATGACACAGCAATGCTGTTTCCCCATGCTATTGTCATTTCAAAATAAAATCATTTGGTTATATTTTTATGGTGAAATGGTCATTCGGAAACAAACAAGGTTAGGTTTTATCACGGTTTGCCCAAGCTAAGACATTTTTATTTAGCCAAGCACAAATTTGGATGATGCTGAAAAGACTTGCGATTTCTTTCAGTGTTGAAACAACTGTTAAAAAATTGTCCTAACTTTCATCGTTGAATTTTACAGAGTTAGTTCATATGTATAAGCTTTTTTTTTTTTTTAAGTGTAAAGAAACTTCTGGGACACCCAGTAAATACATATAAAAGGTTTGTTAAATTTCACACACATAATGTAAAACTATCCAATGCAAAACATGCTTCAAAATCAAAACATTGTATTCATTTATTTCATCAGTACTCTATCATCCAGTCTCATAAATAATCAGTAAGTGTGACAACGAAAATTTGAATATAATTAATACTTACCCTCTGAGTCTATCAAAATATCAAGTGATAAAAAATTGCCAAGGACAAAACAGAAAATTCTTTGCCTATGCCATGAAATAAAATAGGATATAAGCATAAACCAGAGTAAAAAAATAAGAGCATATAAAGAAAATCAAGCACAGATTAAGCAATAAAACTACTAAATGAAAAGCAGAAATTGCATTACTAAATTTAGCAAACATTTGAACAAAGGAATTGATGGGAAAGGGGAGCACACAATGCTGCTTTATAAAGGAAAATAAAAAAAAGGATATTGCCTTCAATCAATATGCCCATTTTTACTCAATAACTTCGTTATGAAAAATCATTGAATAATTGAGTGGAAAATAAAAGGTTTTAATTTCACTACAAAAAATTTTTACATAATGGCACAAAGAATATGTTTTATGATGGAAGGACAGCTTACATCAGGGGTTCTCAAACTTTTTCTCCTGTCTGCTAGGGTTTTGGAGCCTCTCCTAACCCACAAGGGAGGTGGGGTTGTTTTTGTTTTTTTTTTGTAATTCAATGCCATTTTCTAGTCTGGCCGTTAGTGTTCTGATGACCTATATATTAGTTTGACAGGTTAAAAAAAACACAATAAATATTTTATTGTAAAAAAATACGCTACTAATAAAAACACAGCTTGTATTATATTGTTTAAATATCTAATGATAACTCTGTGGAAAATCCGTACTGGGTCAATCCCAAACGACACAGCAGATACAGACTTTCATTTGGGAAGGGGGGAGTCAAGGACAGAATTTGCCATGGTCTTGGAATAACACCCTTCATTTATCATGAAAGTTGGAATTTTTTACAGTGAAAAAATGTTTTGGGAATGGTCTGGACCCCTGTGGCCACCCCCTGTGTCCACCCTTGGTCACAATTCAAATTAACCAAAAAAAACAAATTTGTTGCTTGACAATTTAGATTTTTTTTATTTTTTACCTGTGTGTTCCTTAGTATGTTGAGAGTTAAAACCTGTGGTTTAAAAAATTTTTTTACAGACAATCATTTTTTTTGGAGCAGCCATTTTTTTTTTTTTTTTTTAACAGTGGCATAGCGCTTTTCGGGGAAAATCTCATTTTACAGAAACCAGTGTAGCTCTCTTATTTTTAAAGCTATCAGAATAATCTAAATACAAATTCCTCAGCATGAAATGTAAATTTTAGCTCATGATGAATTTTTTCTAAATGGTAAGGAAATAGCCTGATATCTATGGTAAGAAAAGCATTTAAAATGCTTAAAATTCACATTTTGAGCACTGTAATTTCTATGAAGAAAATAAGACTCACCTTTAATGTTTTTTTCGTGCATGGGTCATGTATAGAGCTATTTGCTGTGGGAGTTTTAAACCTGAGACGCTTTTCCTTCTTTTCATAGAGTGTCAAACACTGCGTTAAGCCGATAAGTTGTGATTTTCAACACAGAATATCCCCAAAGGGACTAAATGTAAAATTATCATAGAATAAACACCTTTGTAGTTAGAATATAGCATATAAATTTGATGACTGAAACTTAAGTGGGTCCAGAGTTGTGGAGCGTCAAAATTAGTTAAAAATTGTACGCATTTAATTTCTGGCGGAACAAAAGAAACAGGAATAAAGAACTTCTATTTGTGTTTTCTTTTACTAAATAATATTTGTTGTTGCTTAGAATCAAAATTATTAATAAATTTAGCATCAATTCATATTTTCTTATAAACGTATAAAGCTTGGGGAAAAAAGGAATACATAGTATTAAGATTTGTCCTTGCGATATCTGAAATGTTTTACTATTCACTTTGATCTATTTAAATTATCGAAAAACTGGAACCTACGACTAGATAGAATATCTATCTGTTTATTTACATACTTTATGTATAAATTGGTTGTCTATTTAAAATCTAGTCACAAACTAATCTTTGTTGTTTTTACTTTGGTATCTAAGGTACTGTCTTCAGTAGTACTTTCTTATTTTAATAAAACTGTCGAAAGGTATCAATTTGAAGACAAAAAAATAGCTTAAACTGGAGATCATTTTAAGTTGGTGGTACACACTACACATTCTTATAAAAGCTTTTGTTCTCAAATTGTGTAAAAAAAAAATTTTTTTTTTGTTGCAGGTTCTATTTTTAAATTAGAACAATTGGTTAGTTTAGTGCTCTCCCGAAGGAATCCATGTCATGTCCTGAACTATATTGTTTCCATTTATTTCCTAGATAGATGCAAGTTTAGGTAAGATCCCAACACCATGCTGGCAGTTACTTGAAAAATGTGAGTTCAGTTTACCTTTGTTTGTAGTGTGAAGTTATGAAAAGAGAAATTTGCTTTTATTGTACCCAATGTGAATTATTTTGTGGATGGTTTTAATGGTGGACAATTCTACAAACAGGATTATCAACTTGTATCAAAGGAAGTACTAAAGGTGATCGATTTATCAGCAAGTGATCAGACTCTGCTTAAATTGAAGACCTCAAAAGGAATAGAGAGTATTTCTCATTACCACAAGTATAAATATTTGGCCAAATTTTATCATACTTTTGGTAAAAAGTGTAGTGACCTGCTAGGTTTACATAAAAAACCTGTTAAAAATGGATTGAGTAAAATTCTTGTTGAACACCTGTCTAAGCCACAAAATATCCATATTGATTTAATTTCAGGGAAAGTTCTATGCTCCACATGTGCAACATAAATATTTGTACAAAAGCCAATTGAAAGAGAGACCTGTGAAAATGATACTTTTTTCTTGATACATATGAGTTAATTGATTGTTCGGCTTTTTTATGGCGCAAGAGCATCTGGGCTATACTGCACCATGAGCTAATTGAAGACAAAACTTTACATGAAGTATATACAGTATGCAAGTCCTTGGACTTATCTCCTGTATGTAAAATAACAAAACTAAACAAAGCACAGAGAACCTCAGCAGTAATTAAAAAAAAATGATAAAATTACCCATGCAGTAAAAAGAAACTTAGAAGAATCCTTTAGTGAGGACCAGAAAAAAACCCACAAATTTTAGCTCTGAGACATTACAAAATGAGTATCAAATATGGATAGACAAACTTAAGGAAAATGCAATGTGGCAAAGAAAGAGGAAAAAGTAAAAAATATCAGTCTTTTACTGGATTCTTGGTCGAAAAAATCTGTGAAGAATTTAATATATCAGAGTACCATATGAGACTAACAGGAGAGTAAAAATCCAAGGTATACTCCCGAACTTTTCTAAAAGTGATGGCCACAAAATAAGTGAACAGGTAGTCAATTGTGTAATTGAGTATTACCAAGATAGGAACAGTCTGCTATGTAATTTTACGCAATCCATTTTTAACAAGTTTTTATGTAAACACTACACTTGTCAAACATACGATAGAATTTGGCCAAATATTTATACTTTTGGTAATGACAAATACTCCCTATTTCTTTTGAGATCCTTAATTTAAGCAGTCTAATCACTAGTTGAAATTGATCACCTTTAGCTCTTCCTCTGACACAAGTTGATAAAAATCCTGTTTATAGCATTGTTCACCATTAAAAACACCCACAAATAAACTCACATTGGGTACAATAAAAGCAAAATTCTCTTTTCATAACTTAGCACTTAAATAAAGAGGAACTGAGCTCACATTTCTCAAGAAACTGCCAGCATGGTGTTGGGATCATATCTAAACTTGCATCCATCTAGGAAATAAATGGAAACAATATAGTTCAGGACATGACATGATGGATTCCTTCGGGAGAGCACTAAACTAACCAATTGTTCTAATTTAAAAATAGAACCTGCAACAAAAAAAAAATTTTTTTTTTACACAATTTGAGAACAAAAGCTTTTATAAGAATGTGTAGTGTGTACCACCAACTTAAAATGATCTCCAGTTTAAGCTGTCCTAGTGGTACCCTTTGAGAGTTTTATTAAAATAAGAAAGTACTACAGAACATTGTACCTTAGATACCAACGTAAAAACAACAAAGATGGCTTATGAGTAAGTGTTAAATTGACAACCAATTTATATATAAAGTATGTAAATAAACATATATAGATATTGTATTTAGTGATAGGTTCCATTTTTTTGATAATTTAAATAAATCAAAGCGACTAGCAAAAATTTTCAGATATCACAAGGACAAGCCTTAAGACTATGTAATTCTTTTTTTTTTTTCAAGCTTTACATGCTTATAAAAAAAAATCTGAATTTATGCGAAATGTATTAAAGATTTTGATTCCAAGCAACAATAAATGTCATTTAGTAAAACAAAACACAAATAGAGGCTCTTTGTTCCTGTTTCTCTTGTCCCGCCAAAAATTACATGCGTACACTTTTTAGCTAATTTTGATGTTTGAGAACTCTAGAACCACTTAAGTCTCAGTAATCAAATTTATATGCTATATTCCAACTATAAAGAAGTTGATTTTGTGATAATTTCGTAACTTTACTCTCAGTCCCTTTGGAAATATTCTGTGTTGAATATCACAATTTATCGGCTTAATGCAATATTTGACAGGCTCTACGAAAGAAAGAAAAAAACCCTCAGATTTAAAACTCCCAGAGAAAATAGTTCGATAAGGGATCTGTGCAGGAAAAAAATATTAAAGGTGAGTCTTATTTTCTTCATAGAAATTACAGTGCTCAAAATGTGAATTTTAAGCATTTTAAATGCTTTTCTTACCATAGATATCCGGCTATTTCCTTACCACTTAGAAAAAAATCACCCATGGGACTCACATTTAGAATATTTTATGCTGACGAATTTGGTTTTTAGATTATTCCGATATCTTTAAAAATAAGGGAGCAACACTAGTTTCCGTAAAACGTGATTTTCCCCAAAAAGTGCTACGCGACTGTTAAAAAATGGCCCCAAACAAAAAAAAAATTTTTAAACCGTGGGTTTTAACTCTCAACAATACTAAGAAACATTTAGTCAAAAAATTAGAAAAAATAAAGTTGAGCAACACAGACTGGGTGATTTGAAATGGATTGCCCGCTTGTGTCTTTTTTAAGGATTTTCCACAGAGTTATAGTCAGATATTTAAATATAATAATACAAGCTTTGCTTTCAGTAGTACTGTATTTTTTTATAATAAAATAAATTAAAATGTTAATGCTTAGCAAATTACAACAAAAACATAGGGAGAATATAGTAGATGTGGGATGAATCAAAGCAGGTAAATATTCTTTAGCTAACTTACCACTCATATGAGTGGTAAGTTAGCTAAAAGCTTTATATCATGCCCGTATTCAGGTGGGGATCTTATGGACCGGTTACCCTGAAACTAAATTTTTAAAAGAGACTTGGCCTGAGAATATAGCCTTGCATGCTGTGATTGTATCAATACATGCTGTAAAAAAATTTCACCCCCTCCCCGGAAAATTAAATCCTGGCTATGGTCTTGCTTGATATACCTTCATTTAATTCAATATAGCTATGACTATTTTTAAAATAAGCTTGGCAATGAAAAATCTATCAAAAATAATTATTTTATGAAAAAGACAAAAGAAAATTGCACTTCATTAAAGAAATTTCGAAGAAATTTTTGTTACAAACCCAACTATGTAACAGACCCTTTACATGCCTGTATCCATACCTTGACTCCAGGTCGAAAGCCTCTGTTTTATGCATTTGTCAATATAATCACCATAGGCGTATGCAGAATATTCATAAGGGGGGTGTTACATGCCCCAAAGCAGAATGTGCTGAAAAGTGTAACGCACATCGATTGTTCTGTAGTGACAGAACAATCGGGAGGTGAATCAATGGTTTTTTTTCTTAAAAAATAAATAAATTAAGGCTCTGCATTTCTATTAAAAAAGAATTTTACATTTTTATGGTATTTAAAAATGTACATAATACATATATACAGTACATATACATGCATCTCCTGCAGAGCATTTTGATTAGCTGAAAGCTTGTTGCAAGAACATAGCAAAACATTCTACTTTGGGGAGTTATGAGCCTATATTATGAAATTTTGTGGGAGGGTTTACAGCCCCTATCAATACCCCTCTGCATACACCAGTGATACATAATATTGAAAATAATTGTTCTTAACTTTTTCTGTATGTTTATGGTACAAAGGCAGTCAAGATCGTTTTACACCAGGGCCTACAGTTTTTGGAGACTGAAACCTCTAACGTCTAGAAAACTAAACCCCAGCCTATGATGGGCAGAAAAACAACATATATTCTACTATACCATCGAAATCGAACCTGAGTTAATGTCACAATAGACAAAAGCATTATCACTACATTACTTTGGAATAATAACTGTTTCACAGCTGTATCAATTTTTTAAATGTCCCAATAGTTAGGTAATTGAAGAATTGTTGCCTACGAGCTTTATGTATCCTCGTCTTTCCAAAAATGATCTGTCAAACCTTAGGAAAGAAAATACTTCTCAAGTCATGATAGGTGTTGATTAATAGGCATAGATATCAACAAAAGATAACGTCAGAAATAAAAGAAATAGTTGAAGTTCGTAAGAGCAAAAACATTCACTAACTCTTGCTACCTTTATTTGCTCCTCTGTAAGTAAATCCATATGCCCTCACTAGAGTATAGCACATTATATTAACTTCTTTACAGTAACTTAGCACTGTGCTTCAATGGATATATATTTTGTTTGGGGTTTGTTTGTTTTTTTCCGCATGAAACGTTACCCCCTACTAAATTTGGTCTAATCTGGTCCGTGTTTCGAAAAATCCCCAAACTGGCAATTGGCTGAAGCGGACCAGCCGCCGTTTTGTTTGCAATTTTTTGGATATTTCGTCTTCCTTTACCTCCTCTGAATCGCAAAAAGAGTTGTTTATAGCGTTTTTTGGTATTTTCGTCTTCTCCTTCCTCCTTTTTCTCATTTTAACTCCCAAAAAAATTTTTAAAGTGCATTTTTCTTTCTCTGACCAGCTGCCACTTTGTTTACAGTTTTGTGGAATTTTCGTCCTCCATTTTCTCACTTTAATTACCAAGAAAAGTTTTTTAAGCAGATTTTTCATTCTTTTCTCCTTCCTCCTAACTTTAAAACAGAAAAAAACGAGTAACGAGTACTTATCTATTCTGCGTGGTCAGATGTTTGTGGAGGAGAAACATTTTTTATTGTGGCTAGGAAACAGGGAAATAGTTTCTCTGGTTTATCTTCCTTATGCCGCAGCCTCCACATGTACTCCGCAAAGTATGAATCAAACAGAATTTCATTAGCAACATGGCGGTAGTGTTCATGTCTAAATTCCTATTTAATGTTGCTCCAAGCTCCCTTGACTGTGTGTGTTGCCCTGTCTAGGGGCCCTTGAAGTGAATGCTATAAGTTACTGAATAGTGTAGGTAACCTGCTGGCAGCCCCCACCACACCACGACTTATAGGAGTCAGACACCATTGTGGTCCCCACCAAAACATGCACAGCAATTTCTTGCATCAACACATCCTCACTTCTGTCCTCAACCACAACAAAAAACACTCATTCGAGTTTCTCTCCACTCCTCCAAAACCTCATTCTCCTTTCACCCATCTTCCTCTATTATATTTTCTCTTCCCAAACATGCTTTCATCTACCTCCACAGTCATTCTTTTACCTCCTAGTACCTCTTTTTCCAACACACACATATCCACACATACTTCTCTGCAAAAATGCCTCCAATCAACCAAAGTGTGATCACTCCTTATATTCAGTTCCACTCGAATAAGATGAGATGTTGCCTTGTATACCCACAAGGCAACGCGTCTATTCATGTCAGCATCAGCACAAAGCAGTGGTTACATAGCCATAACGTGGAAGTAATTGATTGGTCGGCATACTCTCTGGACTGTATTCCCATGGAAAACATTTGGGGGGCTCCTTGTTCGGCAAGTTTATTCAGATAAATTATGACACCACTGAGAAATTACAATTGACGATTCTTGCCGCATAGAAGAATTTGAAGCCTAATGCCCTCAAAAATCTTGTAACAAGCATGAAAAATAGAATTTTTGACCTTATTCAGAAAAATGGAGGCCCAGTTAAGTATTAATTCTTCTGTTAACCATTTCCTTTGAATGATCTGATGAAATGTCTTTTTTTTGAATGTCTGAAATTACCTTATGTGTATTGTAAAAGAAAAGAAAAAATGTGAATAAATTTATTTTATATAACGACGAAAAAATTCCCGATTATTTGGAGGGGAGATGAATGTTTTTTCAACGAAAGCGAATCAACGGAATTCAACAATATACTGCAATTTACAAAAAAAAATGCCATCTTTTGAAATTTTGCCCCCCTAAAATTTAGTGCTTTGGACATATGCCTATTAATAAATTTGGATTCAACTACACTAGTCTTCGTGATCGAAAATTGATAGCAAAGTTTAAAATCGGAAATGAGTATGAAGCCAAAGAATATCGCTAAACACAAATTATTCATAAAGAACTTCCATACAGGCAAAAGAGGCTAATGTTAAGACGTTAGTAGAATGCTATGGAAGGGAATTAAGATATCATAGTGGGCCAGGTCCCACTAGATCGCAGACCGTGGATTTACCCCTAACGAGAGCAATAATGGTTCTGATCTTGTGATATGTGTTGGTGAAATTGGCAGAGGGAAAAATAAAGGATTGAGCAATCGAAATTTGCATTATATAAACAATAAAAATAAAGTTAGGTGCCAAAAATAACGACAAGGTCTAAAATCTTGGTCGTCAAAACAAAATTTATAGGTGCAAAATATGACTAACGACAGCTAATTTCAAGCCCTGGGGGGGAAGTTCCCGTAATCCCCCCTCCCCTGGATCCACCACTTGGGCAACACGACCTCCAACTATTTATACTACACTTCTAACCACCTTATACTATTAATCTCGGTTTGATTCCAAAGAGTGTTTAAAACAAGTTTACCAAGTAATTTCTGGGGTGTTTCTTCTGAAAATATAGGTCCCTTGCTCTGCAATGACATTATGAAGACACATTTGTCTATCATGCCATTAGCCCTGTGGTGACGCAGTGTGATGTTAATCTGGGTTCGACTTCCAACAGTACACAAAGAAAGCTTACTCAATCTCATAAAGATCCCACTGTCGTC
>QLNU02015360.1:240547508-240560835 GCA_006491805.2 Dysdera silvatica
TATTGCAATGGTGATTAAAGGCAGGTGGTCACTATATACGACAGACTGTGGTATAGTAATAACTTAGTCTCTACCAGTTCTCTTTCTTATAAAAAGTGGTGAATTTACCGGGGGAGGGGGGTCCTTTTACCAGGTTCCACTGTGCATTGTCTAACTGCTCACCATAATGGGGGCGGTATTCTTAGGCCATAAGTGGTTATAAATATGGTTGGTGCATAAGTGCAATTTATATATTTTGTAAAAAAATAGGATCATAATTTATATAGTATTCTATTCAACTAGACACTTTAAGTTTATTAATTTGAATTGTTCAATTAATGGGCCGAGCTACCTTGAAAAAAATCGGTAAGTTTGGAGCATTTTTTATTAAGATTCTGTATCCACCCTGCTTGTTTGTTTTGCTTTCTAAGCTTAATCTGTTTTGTCTGAATAAAGTATAAAATGACATATTCCTGATACTGTTGTAAACGAGTTTTTAAAGTATGTTTATAGTTTTTTATAAATAAGTTGTAAGTTTTTACCCATATTTACAACGGGAAAGAGTATTGATGCGCTGAATGTCCTGATTTTTGCCGATTGTAGTCAAAATACGTACCTTCTCCCTTATTACCTTTTCAGATTTCTGCGTGTGTTCTTGTGGCTATATTGTTAATTCAAATAATTTGTATCTTTCACCAGAGTTTTAACCTTTATTTTGTGTTGAACTATTTCATCATTCTAGGTATGATGCAAGATATGCCATATGGTCAAGGTGCAGCCAAAAGGGGAAGGTTTGATTCATCCTATCCATCAGAAAGCTTTCGGCAAAGGTTGATATAGTTTTATATTCCAGAATTCAAACTCTGCTAGAAATATATTCTCATTTTTAGTGTATATAGCAAATATAATAAGCATGCGTGTGTAAACTTGACTTTATGAATGGATTGATATTTATATGTGATGTACAAGTCAGATTAAAAGCTCTCGTTCTGTCACTAATGTAAGCTTTAAGGACATGGTGTTTCGAAAGCCTACCGCTTCCTTTGTCAAAGGAAGGCGAAACAGTGAGGAAAATTTCTTAAGTTTATTACGTTCTAAGCCTTCTTTGTCTTATTGAGATGTACAGGTTAATGTATTTATCCATCATGCAGTTAACCCTGGTTTAGTTCCAGTGGTACTACGGAATATGTGCCATTTTGCGGCATCCTATGGTTTGAATTTCTTAACAGACCACAGATCCCTGTGCAGCATGTGGTTAGCAGTCCTTTTGCCATGAGACACAACAACTGTATATCTCCTTGAGAATTTCTATCTGATGAAGCCCCATGTCAGTAATTTCCATTTAAGCAAACTCATCATGATGCCAAATGGCTACTTGAGGTCTAGTAATAGTTTTGTAAAGTTCTGGTAATGGCTTCAAAACATTTATGGCATGAATACGCCATCTGCTGCATCTTCTGTGGTCCTAGAAAGGCTTGTCACGTTCTTATGTGCTCTCATTTTGCCCCTACAAACTGAATTTTAGTGGAAGATGTTGAAAACCATGCTTCCGATTTTATTAGCGTCAAGACTTGTCTTACGTAAACATTATCAATCCAGTTAGTGACAATTGTCAACCATAGAACAAAAGTCTAGGTTTGAATTCTGATGTCATTAAGTGCTGGTTCGTTCTGGTGGCATTGAATGCTTGTCCATAGTCCAGGGTCCTAGATGACAAAAGAGTAGAATTGTTCGAAAAACTGGTGCCTCATGATAGTCTTGGCTGTTAATAATATATGTGTCCATAAAATGCAAACAAGTCAAACTCACTCAACTTGGTTCGATTCTTGATGAGATGTGATGCATTGGTCATGTACACACTTAAATTGTTGGTCTGGTCCTAGAATGACTCACTATTCAGTCTTAGGACATAAAACATACAAGTAATAATTGAAATAATGTCCTTATTTCTATAAGAGAAAATGGTGGTGGGGGAATCGATGAATTGAAACTTTTTACGTGTACAAATTATTACGATTTAGAACAGCAGCCGCGAAAAAAATCGTAAGTGGTGTCATGCTAACGGAAAAGTACCAATTTTTTTATGGTAATAAAACTTAAATGTATGTGTGTATTCTGTTTTAGAATTTTTGTCGGGAGCCTTTTCTGAAACCACATGCATGGTATTTTGTTTTGTTTTTCCGGAGGCACGTTGTCAAACGTACGATCTTTAATAAAGTATATATCCAACAAGATCCTTCAAAGTTTCCCTTGAGAACGAATTTGTAAAAGGAAAGGCAATGAAATATAAAATAAAAATATGTGCATGTAAGCAGTATAAGTAAATATGCAGAAAGATGAAATGTCAAACACCAAGTAAAGAGGAAGAGACATCGAAATTAAAAACACAAGATAAAAATAAATTTGAATTTCGAATGCAGTTCTCATGATTTCCACGGTCCTTGACAATTGCCAAAAATGTGGTTGGTCCTTGAAAAGTCCTTGAATTTTTCTCAAAAATCTTTTTTAAGTTTTGTCAAAAGAAAAAAAAAAAAGGTATTTCCGAATAAAGTCAGTAGTGCTTTTGGACCTGCTATTTCCCTCACCCGCTGAACATGGCTAATATAAGGGATGCAAAAAGGGTAGCTTTTGCTGGCGTGCGCCATGGTGGCACTTGTCTTGTGCGCCAAGTTGAAAAGCAGCAACATAATTAAACACTCTAAATTCAATATTATGCTTATAATATCTTGCATTTTCAATGTTTATGTGCATTGCGATTGACAACGTGAGATCCTTGAAAAACATCATTAGGTCCTTGAAAGTTCTTGAAAAGTCCTTGAATTTCATCAGGACGAGAGTGGGAACCATGGTTCTATACTAAAAATGAAATGTGTAATAGGAATAATTTACATATAAGACCACTATAAGTTTTATATCTATAAACTTCGAGAGAGGTGTCGGAATAAACAAAAATATGTACGGAATTTGAATTATGCATGTGGTATGTTTTTTTTTCATTTTTATTGTATATACAGATGCTTGTGTTTAGGTGGAGTTTGTGATTTTATGTTCTGTATATGTAAAGTGGTTATGTGCCTTTATAATTTTTAGTTATTTGTATAGTTTCATATAGTTATATTTTTTCATTTTATATATATATCATATCATCATATTCAACCATTATCTATCCATGGCTGGATGAAGGTCTCTCCACATGCTTTCCACACAAGTCTATCCTGAGCAATTCGCTTCCATGTCACCACAACCTGTTTTCTTATTTCATCCACCCATCTAGTTTGAGGATGTTTAGTAGGTCTTCGGTGATCTCTTAGAATCCAGTTCAAAATTTCTGTTGTCCATCGGTGATCAGTACTTCTTGCAATATGCCAGGCCCATAGACATTTCAGCCCTTTTACTTTAATAATGATGTCCTCCACTCTAGTTTGCTCTCTCACCCAAGTGTTCATTTTTCGATCTCTCCTAGTTATTCCAAACATGCACCTCTCCATGCTCCTTTGCGTTGTCTGTAACTTTCGTATTGCTCCAACTGTTAGACTCCACGTCTCTAATACATAAGAGAGAACCAGCAATATACACTAGTTGAAGACTTTTCTTTTTAGACATAAAGGCAATTTCCCCTTCAGGATAAAACTGTTTCTTCCAAATGCCTCCAGCCAAGTTTAATACGTTTGTTTAGTTCTTTCATAATGTTGCCATCCATTGAAATTAGCTGGCCAAGGTAAATATATGAATCAGCAATTTCTAGCTCAATGTTGTCAACTTGTACTTTTGTTTCCTCTACGAAATTATTGAACATGATTTTAGTTTTTTGTAGGTTCATCTTGAGTCCAACTTCTTTACTTCTAGTTGAGAGCTCCTGTACCATATCTTGGAGTTCTAATGGGTTCGTTGAAAAAATAACAATGTCATCAGCAAACCGCAGATGATTTAAGTATTCACCATTTATTTTTATTCCCTTGTTATTCCAATTTATCTGCTGAAAAATCATCTGTAAAGCTGAAGTAAAAAGTTTTGGAGAAATGGTATCTCCCTGCCTCAAACCTTTGCCAAGTTTTTATAGTTTTGGTATCCTTATGTAACCGAAATTTTTTACTTGCATTTTTATACACACACATTTCAGTATGTCAATGTACACATCATCGATGTCTGCTGATCTTAAAGAGTTGATGACTGCTGATGTTTTAATAGAGTCAAAGGCCTTCTCATAGTCAATAAATGCAACACACAATGGAAGTTCATATTCATGTGTTCTTTCAATTAATTCTCTTAATACTTGAATATGGTCCACTGTACTGAATCCACTTCGAAATCCAGCTTGTTCTCTTGGTTGAGCTGCATCTAATTTTTTCTGCAGGCGATGTGTTAGCACTTTTGTGAAGATTTTATAAATAGCAGGTAACAAACTAATTGGTCGGTAATTTTTTAAATCCTCTTTATCACCTTTTTTATGCAAAAGAATTACTGTTGCCGAATCCTATTGGATTTCGTGTGACATGCCATAAAATTGTCCAATCTTCCCCAAATTTTGTATATAACGTTTTGTCATCAAACACAACAATATTAGGGGGCAAAACTATAAAAAATTAAAACAAAAAAATCGCTGTATTAATAAGAACCATCCAAATAAACATGTCTTTACAGATTGCATGTCTCCTGTGATGAATAAAATCTATTTATTTATTACTATTAGAAAGAGGAGGAAGGCATAAACAAAGTTATAAATAAGCCGTAAAGTGAAACTTTGACAAGGGTTGACAAACATTTCTGATGGGGAAAGCCAAACCTTAAAAACAAGGGTTGTCCAGCTACATAATTTACTATGGGTGAAAACTTGTTCATAAAGTTTGGACACATCTGGTTTAAATTATATAATAAAACATTCATTACAAATAAATTTGACACCCACGTATTAGTAGCTCAAACTAGAGCTATTTTTGTTTGGGAGAAAAAGAGACGCCGTCCTCATCTCGGATTCGAACCAGGGTCCCCACGTTGAGCCCGCGGTGTCTTGACCTACTAGACGAATGAGGACAAGAACAAACGCAGTTTTCTTCGTATATGAGGATGTAAGATATTATTACCCTTCACAGGGATAACACAATTGCCAAATAATGGTCAACACACAAAGCCACCGGGGCGAGTTTTTTGTGAGTTTTTCCAGGATGAAGATGGCGTCTCTTTTTCTCCTAAACAAAAATATATCTAGTTTGAGCTACTAATATGTGGGTGTCAAATTTATTTGTAATAAAAAATCCTCCACGAAAAACTCGCAAAAATCTCGCCCGGGTGACTTCGTGTGTTGACCAATATTTGGCAATTGTGTTATCCCTGTGAAGGGTAATAATATCTTACAATAAAACATTTGTTTGGCTTCAAAAATACTTGCATACATGCAATTTTTGTATGTATAAAATCGCAATTAAGCGGGTTTAGATATTAAAAAGATACAAGAAAATTTGAGGCTCGATATTTTTTGTATATATACGAGTTGCATATAAGCAGTTTTGACTGTATATATGAAATAGTTACACTTTTGAGTATAATATTTTCAACATTAATTTCTAGTTCCCTTGCAACAAATTTTATTACATTGTGTAAAATATGAGCTGGACAGTTAGTTTGCAGCAATATCGTTATTTTATGCAATTTTTAGTTTTTTATAATCACTATTGTGTTTTCCATAGTTAACATCTGCATTGTCAATAGACAATGTAGACACTTTATTCAGATCTGATATCTCTAGATCAGTGGTTCCCAACCTTTTTCAATCAGCCACGCACTTTTACAGCAGCCAAGTAATCCGTGACCCTCCCCTGTCCACCGTCGCCACATTTACATAATAAAAGCATTTTTAACAGAGTAAAGAAAACACATTAAATATAAAATTATATTAATTATATATATCATATCAATTACATATATTAATGCACATTATAGATACAAAATTAACAACTACTAGTAGAATATGTAATGTAGCATTTTGAAATATAAAACCATTAGAAACATTTGGTATGAAATTCCTTATAAAAATAATTGCAATTAAATTCAGTTGCAGCGACCCCTCCCCCCCTCCCAGAAACCAGTTCGCAGCCCCCAGCGGCCCACTGCTCTAGGTAACTTATTTGTTATGGCCTTTGATAATTAGTTGTTGTCACTGTAAAAGTCAAGTAAACACTCTTTCTTCACAAAATGAAAGTATCTCAGAATTATTAGGAAACATGTTGCACCTTTGTTTGAAGAATCAGTTGCTATTGAAAAGGCAAATTATGGCCTTCCGTTCCCTGAACTTCCTGCTGTTTCAGTATAATGCAACTTACATATAATTCTTTTTAAACAAGCTCAAAAGCTTTTTGAGGTAGTGCAGAATGAAAGATTGAGTGCTCCAAAGCAGAACTGTCCTTCCTACAGAAGGATGTCTTGCCACTCTAGCACAAGGATGGCTAAGTTAATGCAGTGCAGGGATCTACAGTTTTCTGCGAAATCAAAACCTCTGTTGTCTAGAAAACCAAACCCCCAAAAAATAAGATGGTGGTCAGAAAAATGGCAGACATTCTAAGGTGCCATTAGAATCAAACCTGGATTAAGCGTATAATAGATGAATGTTTTACACCACCACTGTGCGGCTATTTAATAGGACTGTGCTAGTATCTAACATATATTTAGCTTGATTTGTATTAATCAGTAGAATATAGAAAACAAGAAAATAAAATACAGGGGAAAAGAACGTGAAAATAAAGTAAGAACATGGGTAAGTTAAAATTAACAGAATACACTAACAAATTAAATTAACAGAATACACTAACAAATTAAATTAACAGAATACACTAACAAATTAAACCACATACTTTGTTAAATGTGACATTTTTTTTAAATTCATATCATTGCTGACATCCTGTGATCGCTTAAATTTTTTTAAATTTTCTTCTGATTCCACTGTTGTCTTTGACATTTGATCCAAAGTGAAAAAATCTAATGATATATCGGTAGGTACAGATATTCCTGAAATATTTGATAAAGAGGAAGAAACAGATTTTGCAAATTGACTTATATTTGACAAACAGTCTTCTGCACTCGGAAATCGGAATCTTTTATGACCACCTGCTTTTGTTGACTGATAAACTGTTGCATTATTTTTTTCAGGTTTAGACAGCCCTTCTTCCACAACTGAGACATTTTCATGTTTTTCAGGACAACTCTTACACGTTTCAGAAATCTCTCTTTGATATGATGGTAAAATTTCCTCAATACCCTTTCCACTGTTATGTTCTTCAGGAAAAGAATTTTCAACTGCAGGTGAATTCTTCCCTTGATTTACAATTACTGAAATATTTGAAGCATTATTGTAAAGAGTAGGAACAAAATTTTCATTTGAAGTAATTGTTGAAGATGCTTCAAATTTTTGTAATGGAAATTCACATGAGTGTTTGTCACCTACCAGAACTTCACTCTCTCCTTTGAAACACCTTTTTAGCCAGTCTTCATTAATATTATTTTGACAATACGATTTTTTTCTAGTTGAAGGTAATACATTAATTTGTTTAATTAATGGATTGGTGATATTTGTGACATTAAATATTTTCAGTTCTGTTGAGGCACTATTTTCAACTGCAACAGATTGTGAATTGGCAGATGAATTTATTTTAGCATAAAAATTATCATAATTCTCTGTGCATGCAGGAAAAGGTTTTGCTATTTTCAGGTGTTGCTTTAAAGGCAAAGAGGTCTGAAAGTAAAAAAGATGTTATGAGTTTATAACAACATATACAACATGCAAAACAATTCAATAATTTAAGTTTATTTGTTTGTTTGGATTTTTTTATGGCGCAAGAGCATCTGGGCTATACTGCACCAAACATGGTAAAAGATAATTTAAGTATAAAATAAAATTCTTATGCTGCAATAAAAACAAAATCACCAAGTTATCAATTAAAAAATTTGATGACAATCATAATTCTAAACTGAGGATCATGACAATTTTTTGGTGAGTCGAAAAAATGTTTAATGTACTTCCATATACAGCATACTGTGCATAGAAGATACAAAATTTACAGAATGACAGTTAAAAATTACCTATTCAAATGTTAATAGTTACTCCAGAAGCATGGAGCTCCCTTCTTCATAACATAAACACTGACATGCTACATATGTTCAAAGTGCAACTTTGTGAAAGGTTCACTTTTGTTGTTAATGCACTGGTCACAAATTAAAATACTTTGAGGAAACTGGTTGTGAGTCTGTGGCCGTGTATATTGCTATGGGGAAAAGAAAGTCTCTTGAAATGACAGAAATAATATTGAATGGAAGCGGATTAATTCCGAAATCACAGTAAATGAGCGGCTTCTATTCGATACCATTTCACTATAAACATTGATTTTTGTTTCAAAATAGGGAAGAAGTATGATTTATCCAATTTTGAATATGGCATGATTATAGGTACAAGGAATGTCAGCCTTTCTGAAACAGTCACACTCAATGACTTTTCTCCAAACAACTGTTGTAAGAGTGGTTGGCTACCTAAATAGCATCAAGCAGTAAATCACTGAATGAAAAAATATGGTTAAAGAGAAGGTTAAGGTAAGCTTAAACTGAATAGAGTTGTATTAAACAAGATTGGTTGGTTGAATTTTTATGGTGCAAGGGAAGCAAAGGTCATTGTGCATCAAACAAGATGACTTGCAGAGTAGGATCCAAACGACTGTACAAAAATTATTAAGATTGAAAAGCTGAAGCACATCCGACTTCAAAATATTAGCCTCGCGAAACAACATACTTCTGGAAACCATTTTTACAATGACCTTCAACATCTCCAACCACGCCGTTTTAACTTCTGTGCTGAAAAAGAGATGGCCTTGAAGTTGACAAGTGAGCTCAGGAAAAAGGTAAAGCTGTAGAGGCAAGGACAGGCGCGAATGTGCAAAAACAGTTTTATTCTCAGCAAGAAACTCAGAAACAAGGAATAACCGGTATGCAGGTACATTGTCATCCATGGTTGATCAGCATATAATTACTTTTTGTGGATCTACTAACATAACCATTGAATAATGTTGAGGTAGAGATTCTTGTTGCCAGTGCATCCTTCAGGGATAAATTCAAGGTGAAGAATACATTGGATATCGAAGCATAACCTTGCCTTTGCTGTGATCACAGCAAAATTTTTGCTTATGTGGAGCCTTCCACATCACTGATGCCCATTTAAACTGCAGATGAAAAAGGTATTTTTCATTTCCCGTTACGATCCTCTTAGAAATTGAAACACCGAGCTCCTGTCATTTCCATTCATATGACACTCTGATCTTCTGTAAGCACTCATGGAACAAAGTGTTGGCAAACTCTGTGCATCTTCAAATCATCTGTAAATATCCACCGATATACAGTCTGCTGTTTATTGGTATGGGCAATTTTTGCAACTCTTAAGATTTTTTCATCCATGCCAGTTCTGACCACCTGCCCATTGCATTCATAATTTCCACGTGTTCTCAACCTTCCCTAAAGCATCATCACCATTTCAATGTTTGCGTACAAGACAGGGTAATTTCACAATAAACACTCATTAACTATACATTCATTTCCATTAGACTCTTCGGCAAATGAACGAAAAACTTAATGATAGTATGTTGCTCAAAAGCGATCCTTTTTCATTGATTGCCAAACACTTTGCTACGACTAATCCTTTGCACTTGCACACACATGTGATGTCAATGAATGAAACTATTTCCCCTAATTCAAGGGATGTTAGGTTAATACAATCCGTTCATTGACGCTATCCTGTGAAGCAGGAATTTTCCTGGACACACATGGTTCGGTTACCTTTGGATTCTACCACAACACAAACAAGAATGTCCAACTGCACAAATGATTAATGCCTAGACTTGTACATCAAAACGTTATGTTAGAATATACATTTTCACAAGCTGTCTGGGGTAGGCTATAAAAGCAGACTACTAACACACATCCCCATTTTGTCAGCAAAGAAGAGGAAAAACGTTGCCTCCAATTTGCAAAATACAATTGAAACTGAACTGTTAATGCTGAAAAAAGTGACATAGTCATATAAATTCATGATTTGTTAGACCATGCCAATACTAGAATCACGACAGGACCTAAAGAGCATCAGGGCATGGACCCCAGTTGTTTGATGGAGATGAACAGGCAGTACAATATTAGGAACGTTTCGTTTAGCGTGGATAAAGATTCCTGAATATATGTAGATGGACATCTGAAACATTTTAAATCATTTAAACCAGTGGTTCCCAAACTTTTTCAAGTCGCGATCCACTTTTATGGTAGCCAAGTAATCAACGACCCCCTTTATATTAACCAAAAGATACATGACTCCACTGTCTGTCACCGCCACATTGGCATAATAAAAGCATTTTTAACAACTAAAGAAAACACTTTAAATATAACTTTATTTTACATTAATTATATCATCATCATATTCAACCATTATCTATCCACTGCTGGATGAAGGTCTCTCCAAATGCTTTCCACACAAGTCTATCCTGGGCCATTCGTTTCCACGTCACCCCAACCTCTTTTCTTATTTCATCCACCCATCTAGTTTGAGGACGTTTTCTAGGTCTTCGGTGGTCTCTTGGAATCCAATTGTGAATTCGCGTTGTCCATTGTTGATCAGTTCTTCTTGCAATATGCCCAGCCCATCGTCATTTCAACCTTTTTACTTTAACAATAATATCCTCTACTCTAGTTTGCTCTCTCACCCAAGTGTTTCTTTTTCGATCTCTCCTAGTTATTCCAAGCATGCACCTCTCCATGCTCCTTTGCGTTGTCTGTAACTTTCGTATTGCTCCAACTGTTAGACTCCATGTCTCTGATCCATAAGAGAGGACTGGCAATACACACTGGTTGAAGACTTTTCTTTTTAGACATAAAGGCAATTTCCCCTTCAGGATAAAACTGTTTCTTCCAAATGCACTCCAGCCAAGTTTAATACGTCTGTTGAGTTCTTTCATAATGTTGCCATCCATTGAAATCAGCTGGCCAAGGTAAATATATGAATCAGCAATTTCTAGCTCAGTGTTGTCAACTTGTATTTTTGTTTCCTCTACAAAATTATTGAACATGATCTTAGTTTTTTGTAGGTTCATCTTGAGTCCAACTTCTTCACTTCTAGTTGAGAGCTCTTGTACCATGTCTTGGAGTTCCAATGGGTCCGTTGAAAAAATAACAATGTCATCAGCAAACCGCAGATGATTTAAATATTCACCATTTATTTTTATTCCCTTGTTATTCCAATTTATCAGCTGAAAAATCATCTGTAAAGCAGAAGTAAAAAGTTTTGGAGAAATGGTATCTCCCTGCCTCACCCCTTTGCCAAGTTTGATAGTTTTGGTATCTTTATGTAACCGAAATTTTGCACTTGCATTTTTATACACACGTTTCACCATGTCAATGTACACATCCTCAATGTCTGTTGATCTTAAAGAGTTGATGACTGCTGATGTTTTTATAGAGTCAAAGGCCTTCTCATAGTCAATAAATGCAACACACAATGGAAGTTCATATTCATGTGTTCTTTCAATTAATTCTCTTAATACTTGAATATGGTCCACTGTACTGAATCCACTTCGAAATCCAGCTTGTTCTCTTGGTTGAGCTGCATCTAATTTTTTCTGCAGGCGATGTGTTAGCACTTTTGTGAAGATTTTATAAATAGCAGGTAACAAGCTAATTGGTCGGTAATTTTTCAAATCCTCTTTATCACCTTTTTTATGCAAAAGAATTACTGTTGCAGAATCCCATTGGTTTGGTATGTTACCGCTGTTAAGACATTTGGTAAAGAATTTTGCAAGTATGTCTTCTACATATTCTCCAGCTTCTTTTAGGATATCTAATGTAATACCATCATCACCAGGGGCTCTTCCTTTCTTCATACTTTTTATTGCAAATGAAACTTCTTCTTTTAAGATTTTAGGAGCTGTTCCTTCGACTATTTCAGTGTCTTCGTTTAATCCACTGTTACTTTCATATAGTTTTTTGTAGAATTCTTCAACTCTTCTAAGTATTTCTTCCCTATTTCTTGTTACGGTGCCATCCTCTCCTTTTAATGCAATGATGTGTTTCTTCCCAACAGATAAACTTCCTTTAACAACCCTAAGGCTCTTGTTATTTTCAATGGCCTTCCTTACTAACTCACAATTGAATTTTCTTATGTCTTCTTTCATGCTTTTGCGCAGAGTTTTACAAAGTTCTATGTACTCAATCCTGGAACTGGTATTTCGATTGTCCACCTTCATATCTCTTCGCCTTTTCATGAGCTGTTTCGTCTTCTCAGATAATTTGCTATTGTGCTTTTTACAGGTTACACCACCAATTTCCCCAGCAGTTTCAACTATTGTCTTAACAATGTTTTCATTTGCTTCTGAGATATCACTTTCATCAATAAGTCCTTCCAGTGCAGAAAAGCGATTTTTTAATTCCAACTTGAATGCCTCGGTATTTACTTTCAGTTTCATTAGATCCACCCTCTTACTTACTTGTTTCCTAATGAGCTTCTGTCGTTCTAATTTAGTATTTAAGTGCACTTTACATCTCACCATTCGATGATCACTTCCAGTATTAAATCTGTTCAGTACACTGCAATCTTCAATAATTGATTTCTTGTTTGCCAGGATATAGTCAATTTCACTAGTTCCCCCATTTGGGTGTTTCCATGTCCATTTTCTTTGCGGTTTCTTCTTAAAAAATGAATTCATGATGCTAAGGTTTTCAGCTTCTGCAAATTCGATGAGTTGATCGCCACGTTCATTCCTTTCCCCATATCCGTATTTACCAACCGATGTCTCTCCTTGTTCCTGTTGTCCAATTCTTGCATTGAAATCCCCCATGATGAGCTTGATATGTTGTTTCCCTTTGGTGTGTAACTCTTTGATTTCTTCATAAAATTCTTCAACCTCTTCGTCGGTATGGCTTGATGTTGGTGCATATACCTGTACTATTTGAAGTTGGTATCGCTGGGTTAGTTGAACAACAAGCCTCGCTGCTCGATCTGATGTACTTTCAACTTCCAGAAGACAGTCTTTAATTCTTTTGTTGATTAAGAAGCCAACACCACTTGTTCTTCCAGTTTCCGTTCCTCTATAATAAAACAAATGTCCGCTTTTCAGTTCCACCAACTCTTCACCTTTTCTTCTAATTTCACTGAGTCCTACAATGTCCCATTTGATCTTGTCTAGTTCCTCTTCCAATTCCTGAAGTTTTGCTTCAGAAGCAAGGGATCGTCCATTAAACGTAGCCAAGGTCAATAACAAACGGCAGCCTGGGCCATTCCAGTGATTCTTAGCACCCCCTGCTTTCATGCCACACTGACCGCTGCCTTGATCAGGAG
>QLNU02015360.1:240569765-240582106 GCA_006491805.2 Dysdera silvatica
ACCTTGAGTTGAGCCAAGAATTGAATTTAAAAAAAACTTTTAACTAAAACAATAAGCTAGAATTCTTTTTAAGTATTGACCATTTACATGTAACAGATTCCATTTTGATCTCACAGCACTACCAGCCATAGAACTCATTTCATTCTACAATTTCAGGAAATTGGCTAACTGCAGTGGATAGTGTTTCCTATTGATAGACAGGAAGAAAAAAAAAATTGGAATGCAGGGGAATAGGGTAATCATTTTGTTGTATATGACTGGCACAAAACGGCATTGATCTTTCACACATAACTTTAGTTCCACTTTAATCTCAAACTTGAAATTTTCATGTCAGCTTAATATTATATAGAACTTGCCTTATGCCAAAAATTTTAAGCCTAAAGTTCGTAAATTCTTGAGAAAACCTTATTTTCAAAGTATCATAAGAAACGTAAGATTTAAATCTCAGGCTTCGGATTGATTTTAAAACAAAGTACTAGTATATATGTATCAGGTGCAAAAAACTGAAATCTCAGCTTTCTTTCCAAGCTGAGATATCGACTCCCAAAAAATCACAATTTTCCAAATATTTTGCCTTAAATGAGCTCGCTTTTTCGCCATTAAAAATTGAAATAAGGTAATCAATGTATAATAACAAAAATGTAGTACAAACTTTGTTCAGAACAATGATTTTTGTTTCAAAGTTCTACTGCCTCCCAATCTGTAGATTTGCAGTTGCGTAAATGCCTATGAACACAAAAATCGCTGTTAGTTTTGGTATAAAGATGGCCGCTATTTTAAAACGGAAGTGAGTAAAGAAAAAACATTAATGGTTTTGAACTATTGGTATATAGGGGTAATAGCTGACAAAAAATTAAAAAAGTTTAAAAATGGTCGAGCAACCAGGATTTTTATAATTGGACGACTTGAGATGGATTGACCCTAGGAAAAATGTCCTTGGAACATTCCACCTTTAAAGATGAATTCAAATGCATGTCAGTTAGCTTGTTTCATTTAAGAGATTTCATTTGGTTCATTTTTGAAAATAATTGTTCACAAGAATATGTTGTACCGAACACTAACAAAAATCGCGTGCAGCTACATTATGAATGTTTTTATACTTGTTATTTGAAATGAACTGGTAGAATTCTGTGAGGTTACAGGTGTTGAATTTTTCTTTCAGTAAAGAATCACATTGGAAGTCTATTAATTCAAGTGGAAGTTCTTCAGTCGCGCTATCAACACTGCAGGAAAATCGTTACTTGAATATATTAAAAATATCTTCCATATCTCTGAAACATTCAAGTCGCCTGTTAAAGTCTTTTTTTTAACATAGTAATTGTCATAGAAAATGCAACAAAGTCAATTTCCTCGTTTTCTTCAAGTGCAGATTTCAAACATGCGAAACGAACGAGATTTCCTGCTTGAAGTTGATCTTCCCAAAGCTATAATTTTTTCATCAATGCTTTCATATTATCGATAATATCAGTAACTTGCTTATTTTAGTCTTGTAGTTTGATATTTAATTCATTTAAATAGCCAATTTATCTGTTCTGAACACCAGCTGATATAGCAATTTCGGATCATCAAAAATTGAGACATCTTGATTTTTTACTCTCAAGAAATATCTTAATTTCATGTCTCAGATTCCAAAATCATTTTAATGCTCATCCAGAGCTCAGCCACCCTATATGAGAGTAATATAAAACATCACCATGCTCACAGCCAAAGCCTTGGACATAGGTGCCAATCCTTCCAATATACCCGGAAGGCTTCCAATTTATTATCGGTCTTCCGATCTTCTGGTCGGAAAACGATTTCGTCCGATTTTCAGAGATTTCGTCCAAAATCCCCAGTGTTTTTCTTTTAAAAAAATTAAATACCTATTTTTCTTGATGCATGTTTATTTAAATTTTTACGCACATGTGCATATTTAATAATAAATATGCATAAATAAATGCAAATATCGGTAAGAACACCAGAAAAATTCGTCTGCCGTTGACGGCGCATGCGTGGCGTGACGTGGAATTTTAGCTCCAGCTATGACGTAGAGTGATGCCCCTGCACAACGAAATCATGCATCTGTATTTGTAGTTGTTGGGGAAGGCAAGAAAGAATGTGCTACATCCATAAGGTTTTGGTCAAGCATGTGACTTTGTGTAGGGAAGCCACGTGTTAGACATAGCTGGTATTTCTTTGCTCCGGAAAGAAAGTTTTGTTTTTAGGTGTTTCTGAAAACAACGTTAACGATGTCGACCGTTAATAAAAGGTACTACCAAACGTTTAAAGCCAAATATATGAAGATATTTAATTTTATTCAAAAATCAAGACTGGGGCCAAAATATGCTTTCTGCACGTGTTGCCGTAAAGACATAAGCATTACTCACGGTGGTAAACGCGATATTACTTTGCATTCTGAGACTGTTAAACATAAGAAGACGTTCAAGGCTGTAGAGTCTAATCATAGTATCAAGCCTTCATTTTTTGCATTTAACGATACCTCCTTTATTAACGCTGAATGTTTATTTACATTGTTTTTCATTGAACATAATTTGCCAATGAATTGCAGCGATCACACGGGGATGCTCTTTCGGAAAACGTTTCCTGACAGCAGTATTGCAAAACAATATGGATCTGCAAAGACCAAAACTTCTGCAATTATGAAAGAAATGTCTGCAAAGGAATCCTCATCACTTGTTGAAAATTTAAGGTGCTATCCATTTTCAATTGCAACTGATGGAAGCAACGATGTTGATTCAAAGCTGTATCCAATAGTGGTAACTTCCTTTGAGCCTTCATGGGAAAAAATTGTGAATTGTCTTTTATCTGTGCCAACTTTGAAAGAAGATGCTACTAGGTTAAATATTGGAAATTTTCTGGTGCTTTACAATCTAAAAACCTTGCGATTTCTAATTGTGTTGCCTTTAGCTGTGATAATGCACCTGTTATGATAGGAAAAAAGCAGGTGTAGCAGCAGTGTTAAAGAATCATCACCAAAATATTGAAATTATGGGCTGTTCCTGCCACCTTATTAACTTAGCAGCTGAAAAGAGTGCTGCATGTTTGCCATTTAAAATCGATGAAATTTTGGTAGACATTTACTATTACTTACAAAAGAGTTCGAAAAGAAAAGATAGGTTGAAAATTCTTCAAGAATTTCATGAAACTGATATAAAAAAAGGTAATAAAACACATTAGCACTCGTTAGTTGCCTCTTGGAAAGTGCTTAGAGCGTATAATCCAGCAGTGGCAACCTTTGATCAGTTTTTTTAAGGAAGAGGCCATGAAAAGGAATCAAATCACCCCACTTTCTTTCTTTACTATTCCCTCTATCAAAGTTTTGGTTGAAAATGCAGATAAAGTGAAAGAACGTAACAGCAAAAAAGCATCACAGAAATTAAAAAGGAAAGCTCAAAATTATGTGGATATTTCTAAGAAACAAAAAACTGAAAACTCCATGTCTCGTGAAGAAAGGTTGTTTTATTTTCTGTCGGAAGATATCAATAAGGCTTTCTGTTTATTTTTATCTTATACTGTGCCTGTATTTAAAAAAGCAAATGCTCAACTTCAGTCTGCGGAACCACATATTCATATGCTAAAATCTCTTCTCTTAAAATTGTACAGAGAAATGCTAGTGAAATTTGAAAAAGTCCACTATCATTAGAGGAGTAATCAAAAAGATGATGTTGATATCTTAATTGGAAATGGAACACTGAAAGTAATCCAAGATTTTAACATCCATGATAAAAATGAATTTTATGAAAACGTCAGAAGCTATTTCATAGCAGCATGTGACTACATGCACAATAAATTTCCTTTTGAGTTAGAAGTGTTACATCATGCAGAGGTTACACAAATATTGAATTTTGAAAATGCATCATTTTCCAGCTTAAAATATTTTACAGAAAAATTCCCTGTTCTTTTGTTCAATAATACAGAAGCCGAAACTTTACAAACAGAATTCAGTGAGTTCCAGGCTTTCGAAGTTCCACAAACTGTGAGTAATGAAGGTAGCATTGATGCACAATGGGCAGCCATAGGTAGAATAAAAAATGATACTTGTGAATTAAAATTTAAACGACTTTCTCAGGTTATGCTGTCAATACTTACGATCCCTCACAGTAATGCAGCATGCGAGAGAGTCTTCAGTCAAGTGAAGAAAATTAGAACTGACTTCAGGTCAACCATGTCTGATGACACATTAGAAAATTTACTAATAGTTAAATGCAGACATGTGAAATGTTACGAGAATGTATTTGACAAAAAATTTCTCAAATGCAAAATCTTGCACTACAGCATTTGTAAATTCTAAGAATTAATATTGCGTTTAATACAGTTTAATCCTCTATTATTATTAATTTAATAAATACTTAATTTCCTCATTGTGCCCTTTTTTCATAAATTATGTATGATTTTGTTTAATTAAAAAATGGTGGCCTGCCCACGCATGCACAATTGATTACAGATTTTTCACTTCTAGAAGTTGGCACCTATGCACTGGCGCAAGTAGACTGTGCATGTTATCGTGTTTACCGCGTGTACCGTTATAGACACTACAGTGACTCCTGGTTTCCGACAAAAAAGCACTTATCGCAAAGTTCTGAGAAGCAGAAATTTATAATTACATTGTACTGGTATTTCTTTGTGTTTATAATGCGGCAGTAGACCTAAATAAAACCCTTTCATTTATCCACAACATCGAAGTTAAGCATTAAATATCAAGTGATCTGTGTATCCCTATACAATAATTTTTGACTCACAAAAATCTCACTCTGGAGGTTTTTCTGTGTTGACCATTATTTGATATATCCCTAGCTAACATTGTTTGGTAATATTATTTTTTATTTAACTTCATTCTCTTCTCTTTACTTTTGGCTTTTGGACCAGTGAAAAACTTTGTTTTGTAATGCTAAATCTTGGTCTTTTTTTTTTTAAATCATTGTGTTACAATAATACATTTTTGAGGGCCGCTAAAATCTGTTTTGACCAGGGCCGCTAAAGCCGTAAGCACGCTCCTGTTCCTGCGTGGTTACCATAGAGACAGTAAAAATTAAAATTATTCATAATAAAACAAACTTCTACAGTGTTGCCACTTATAAAAAGAAATAACTAAATCTACCAATCATAAAATAAGACAGCGAAAATACAACAGCCTCCAATGTCATTTTTTTCTTACTATTATTGATCATTAGATATTGATCGAACCTTACCTGGAAATACAGTGCCACTCGCTTGGCCAACACTTATGTGTGCACACATACCAGTGTCATTGTTCATGTTGCTGTCACACCATATGGATGTGTTTGGGATACTCACTTCCTATGTTTAATTTGTTCGTATTTGTCTGGCGTTTCTTAAACTATTTTGATCACGGAACCTTTTTAAATCCAAAATTATGTGACGGAACCCTAAATCCTATTACATAAACTTTAAAAATTTAGTCTTTCATTATTTATGCAAAGGGGAACATTAAACTTCTACGTAAGCAACTTAGGAGGGACGGGGGTTTGAACTTTGCTTATTTTTTATTTTTGGGGCAATGGGGAAGGAGGTGCAAACTATGCTTACGTATGCATAGTTCTGTTGTATTATTTTCGATGTCTTACGCATCGAAAATAATACAACGAGCACAGTGGGGGTTGTTACCAAGTGACAACTGCCCTAACAGAAATGCACTAATTAATTCATAATTAAAACCTATACCAATTTATAAATTACTCTAAAATTTGTATTTACAGCAGCAAATAAAAATCAGAGAACGACAGCCTCATGTAAGCATGTGGATGGGTTATGTATTTTCATTTTTTTTGCTTATATGGAGAAGGGTATAAAACAACCCAGAACGTTCTTTCCTTGGAGACCAAGATTAATATCATTGATTTTTGAAAATATGTCGGCTAAGTCATATCATCATCATCATATTCAACCATTATCTATCCACTGCTGGATGAAGGTCTCTCCAAATGCTTTCCACACAAGTCTATCCTGAGCAATTCGCTTCCACGTCACCCCAACCTGTTTTCTTATTTCATCCACCCATCTAGTTTGAGGACGTTTTCTAGGTCTTCGGTGGTCTCTTGGAATCCAGTTCAGAATTTCTGTTGTCCATCGTTGATCAGTTCTTCTTGCAATATGCCCAGCCCATCGCCATTTCAGCCCTTTTACTTTAACAATGATGTCCTCTACTCTAGTTTGCTCTCTCACCCAAGTGTTTCTTTTTCGATCTCTCCTAGTTATTCCAAGCATGCACCTCTCCATGCTCCTTTGCGTTGTCTGTAACTTTCGTATTGCTCCAACTGTTAGACTCCATGTCTCTGATCCATAAGAGAGGACTGGCAATACACACTGGTTGAAGACCTTTCTTTTTAGACACAAAGGCAATTTCCCCTTCAGGATAAAACTGTTTCTTCCAAATGCACTCCAGCCAAGTTTAATACGTCTGTTGAGTTCTTTCATAATGTTGCCATCCATTGAAATCAGCTGGCCAAGGTAAATATATGAATCAGCAATTTCTAGCTCAATGTTGTCAACTTGTATTTTTGTTTCCTCTACGAAATTATTGAACATGATCTTAGTTTTTTGTAGGTTCATCTTGAGTCCAACTTCTTTACTTCTAGTTGAGAGCTCCTGTACCATGTCTTGGAGTTCTGATGGGTTCGTTGAAAAAATAACAATGTCATCAGCAAACCGCAAATGATTTAAATATTCACCATTTATTTTTATTCCCTTGTCATTCCAATTTATCTGCTGAAAAATCATCTGTAAAGCTGAAGTAAAAAGTTTTGGAGAAATGGTATCTCCCTGCCTCACACCTTTACCAATTTTGATAGCTTCGGTATCTTTATGTAACCGAAATTTTGCACTTGCATTTTTATACACACGTTTCACCATGTCAATGTACACATCCTCGATGTCTGCTGATCTTAAAGAGTTGATGACTGCTGATGTTTTAATAGAGTCAAAGGCCTTCTCATAGTCAATAAATGCCACACACAATGGAAGTTCATATTCATGTGTTCTTTCAATTAATTCTCTTAATACTTGAATATGGTCCACTGTACTGAATCCACTTCGAAATCCAGCTTGTTCTCTTGGTTGAGCTGCATCTAATTTTTTCTGCAGGCGATGTGTTAGCACTTTTGTGAAGATTTTATAAATAGCAGGTAACAAGCTAATTGGTCGGTAATTTTTCAAATCCTCTTTATCACCTTTTTTATGCAAAAGAATTACTGTTGCAGAATCCCATTGGTTTGGTATGTTACCACTGTTGAGGCATTTGGTAAAGAATTTTGCAAGTATGTCTTCTACATGTTCTCCAGCTTCTTTTAAGATATCTAATGTAATGCCATCATCGCCAGGGGATCTTCCTTTCTTCATACTTTTTATTGCAAATGTTTTATTAAGGTTTTCCAGCCAACTTATGAGAATTTTTCAAAGTGGTCCGCGGGTACAGTTGAAGTGGAAAAGTGGTCCGCGGCTTAAATTGAGTTGGGAACCACTGAAATTGATAAGGTTGTGGTCAAGCACCTGACTTCGTTTAGGGAAGCCATGCGTTAAATGTATCTGGTATTTCTTTGCTCTGGAAAGGAAGTTTTGTTTTTAGGTGTTTTTGAAAATAACGTTAACGATGTCGACCGTTAATAAAAGGTACTACCAAACGTTTAAAGCTGAATATATGAAGATGTTTAATTTTTAAAAACAAATTACACACAAACGCAGTTTAATTTGAGCTGGAGATACATTTTACAATTGTTTCGGTGGAAAATCAAGCGTCCACCATCGTCAGAAAATGTGTGTGAACTGATTTGTTGCCACTAAATCAGAAACGAAAAAGCTTAAAAGGCAACATATCCAAATGCCTGATTTGTGTCGCCATCTATTGTGCAGAATGCTAAGTAAAAGGAAAAGGAACAATCATTGTTGGAAGAAGAAATTATGTTGATTGAAAGAGAGGTTTGTAACAAGAGGGGAAAAAATTGTTCTCGAACATTTTCTTCTGAACAAGCGCTCTCCAAAGAGCTTACACATTTGCAAAACATCGCCTCAAACCGGGGATATCATCCGTCGGTGATCGACCTCGCAGTAAAGAAACTATCCAGAGTTCCCAAGTTCACATCCACTTTGTGTCAAGAAACGGCTCCCACCAAAGAAACGATCTGCATTCCGTTTGTGCCAAATCTTTTGCCTAGACTCTCTTCCATTCTCCGAAAATATATTTTCCGTGTTATTTTCAAGCCAGGTAACAAACTTGGTGTTACCCAACTAAAAGACCAGATTCCTGACCACAATAATTTTGGCATTTATAAAATAGATTGTGAATGCGGATTGTCCTACGTTGGCCAAACACGTAGAGCCCTGCGTTTCAGACTCAAAGAGCACCAATCGTACGTTCACAAACAAGATTTTGAAAAATCGGCCATTGCAAAACACTCATGGAAACATGGCCATCGTTTCTGTTTTGTTGATGCAAAAATAATTGAAAAAGTCCGTTCACCCTCAGATCTCAATTTTTTCGAGGCCTTTCATATCTTCAGTAATTCCGCTACAATAGTCAAAGAGCCGTTCGAGAACAATTTTTTCCTCACTTGTTACAAACCTTTTTTTCAACCAACATAAATTTTTCTTCTAATAAAAATTGTTCCTTTTTCAGTTTTCTCAGCATCCTGCATAATAGATGGCGATACAAGTCAGGCATTTGGATATGTTGCCCTTTTCGCCTTTTTCACTTTTTTGGTTTTTGATTTAGTGGCAACAAATCAGTTTGGACGAATTTTCTGACGATGGTGGACGCTTGATTTTCCACCGAAACAATTGTAAAATGTTTCTCCTGCTCAAATTAAACTGCGTTTGTGTGTAATTTGTTTTTAAATATTATTTTGTGCAGTGTATCTTCGTTTATATTTTCCTTATGTTTAATTTTATTCAAAAATCAAGACTGGGGCCAAAATATGCTTTCGGCACGTGTTGCCGTAAAGACATAAGCATTACTCACGGTGGTGAACACGATATTACTTTGCATTCTGAGACCATTACACATAAGGAGGCGTTCAAGGCTGTAGAGTCTATTCATAGTATCAAGCCTTCATTTTTTGCATTTAACGATACCTTTGTGATTAACGCTGAATGTATATTTATATCGTTTTTGATCGAACATAATTTGCCAATGAATTGCAGCGATCATGCGGGTATGTCTTTCGGAAAATGTTTCCTGTTAGCAGTATTGCAAAACAATATGGATCTGCAAGGACCAAAATTTCTGCAATTATGAAAGAAGTGTCCGCAAGGGAATCCTCATTACCTGTTAAAAATTTAAGGTGCTATCCATTTTCAGTTGCAACCGATGGAAGCAACGATGTTGATTTAAAGCTGCATCCAATAGTGGTGACTTTCTTCAATCCTTTATGTGAAAAAATTATGAATTGTATTTTATCTGTGCCATCTTTGAAAGAAGATGCTACTGGGTTAAATATTGGAAATCTTCTGGTAAGTGCTTTACAATCTGAAAACTTTCCAATTTCTAATTGTGTTGCCTTTGGCTGTGATAATGCACCTGTTATGATAGGAAAAAAAGCAGGTGTAGCAGTGGCGTTAAAAGAACCACCTTATTAACTTAGCAGCTGAAAAGAGTGCTGCATGTTTGCCATTTAAAATCGATGAAATTTTGGTAGACATTTACTATTACTTACAAAAGAGTTCGAAAAGAAAAGATAGGTTGAAAATTCTTCAAGAATTTCATGAGACTGATATAAAAAAGGTACTAAAACACGTTAGCACTCGTTGGTTGTCTGTTGGCACATGCTTAGAGCGTATAATCCAACAGTGGCAACCTTTGATCATTTTTTTTAAGGAAGAGACCATGAAAAGGAATCAAATCACCCCACTTTCTATCCTTACTATTCTATCAAAGTTTCGGTTGAAAATGCCGGTAAAGTGAAAGAACGTAACAGCAAAAAACATCGCAGAAATTAAAAAGGAAAGCTCAAAATTATGTAGATATTTCTGAGGGACAAAAAACTGAAAACTTTATGTCTTGTGAAGAAAAGTTGTTTTATTTTCTGTCAGGAGATATCAATAAGGCTTGCTGTTTATTTTTATCTTATACTGTGCATGTGTTTGAAAAAGCCAATGCCCAACTTCAGTCTGTGGAACCGCATATTCATATGCTAAAATCTTGTCTCTTAAAATTATACAGAGAAATGCTAGTGAAATTTGAAAAATGAAGCATCATAAAATTATGTAGTGATATTTTGAAAGTCCACTATCATGAGAGGAGTAATCATAAAGATGATGTTATCTTAATTGGAAATGGAACACTGAAAGTAATCCAAGATTGTCCATGATAAAAATGAATTTTATGGAAACATCAGAAGCTATTTCATAATGGCATGCGACTACATGCTCAATAAATTTCCTTTTGAGTTAGAAGTGTTACCTCATGCAAAGGTTACACAAATATCGAATTTTGAAAATGCATCATTTTCCAGCTTAAAATATTTTACAGAAAAATTTCCTGTTCTTTTGTTCAATAATACAGAAGATAAAGCTGTTGATGCTTTACAAACAGAATTCAGTGAGTTCCAGGCTTTTAAAGTTCCACAAACTTTAAGGAATGAAAGTAGCATTGATGCACAATGGGTGGCCATAGGTAAAGTAAAAAATGATACTGATGAATTAAAATTTAAACGACTTTCTCAGGTTATGCCGTCAATACTTACGATCCCTCACAGTAATGCAGCATGCAAGAGAGTCTTCAGTCAAGTGAAGAAAATTAGAATTTAGCGCTAATTAGCACAAATTAGAAATTAGCGCTTAAATTATTGAGGTTTTCTCTAATTTTAATTCAACCACTGATATTCTCGATTTGACAAGTTCTGTTATCATACCATGGAAAGAATCACCCTTGATCACACCATCATCCTCAACAACCCCAGGATCCCTCTTGCACAGTCCAGTTTCAATCATAGCTTTCAGATCACCTGCAACGGCAAATATCTCAGCCTTAAAAGAACTCTTAATCTCAGAAAGTTCACTTCTAAGAGAGGTGATTGGTGTCGCACCAAGAGCTGCATTTTGGCTCGATCATGTAGTAATTGGCCTGCTCATAATACTGTCAAGAGACGTAAAAGAAAATTAGCAAGTCATAAAATCACAACTCAAAAATGGATTCACGAATCACTAGACAGGAAGCAATCCAAGGCATGGCAATACTAGCAAAACAATGAAAAATCAGTAGATCTAGCGGTAAAAACACCGGTTTAACAATACAGTTGGCAATAGGGTGTCATGTTGAAAATAGATCTCGGTGAAACAGTCCAACTCCAGGATAAAACACATCATAAACTGGCAAAGACACAGTCGGAAGCACAATAAAAAAGTCACCACTCACCATACAGGGGGTTCATAGTCACGTCCATCTAGTTTGAGGCCATTAGCACAACAGAAAAAACACAATGTAAACAGAGGATTAAAAAAATTTGCGTTTTCCTGCAATCAGAGTCAGTGCATTTTTTGGTGCAAAATAATCCTTTTAGTAATGTGATGTCGCAATTAGAGTTTTCTGACCAAATTTGAGATGTGTACGCATTTTTTTAAAACTCAGATAGCCCCGATGTCCTTCCTGAAGGATGTAGAAAACTTTTTGGAAAGAAGTAAACTGCTCAAGTTACAACAAGCATAGATGACGCCACATGCTTTTGAAACTAGATACTTTGTTGATAATAACTCAATGGCTATTGTTAAGTATTTGTGGCCTGAGGACCTTAACCTCTTAACAATTGCATAATTTTCAAGAAAACAGTAAAGTTTTAATTTTTGGAATTTTTTTAGCTTGAAATCAAGAAAATTTAATTTTTCAGAAAAACCAATGGTCGGGGTTATTGTAATTATTGTATTAATTAATTGAACACTCTAGCCCGGAAATATCATGGGCACGAGAAAAATAGAGTGAAACCTCACCCCCGTCATTTTGATGGGAGCGGGAAGGAAGGGATTAAAGCAGCATTTTATTCAGAAATTATAAAAAAAAAAATAAATAAAAGAAATTCGGGATTATTTGAGTTAACTAACCAAAAACTAAAATTTCTGTTAAACATCAAAGTATTGGGGAGAGATTTAAGTAATCGATTTAAAAAGGGAACAAAGTTGTATCATGGTAGGCTGTACTTTGTCATTAATACAAAAAGTACTAATTTGCTAGCATTTTTACTTTACCTTTTTTAAAAATAAAAATATGCTTTTTCCCTCTAGTTGACATCTATTCCTGGTCTTGAAGATGTAAGTTTAAGTAACAAACCATCACCAACAGAAGAAGCTAGTGGTGGTCAGACACAGCCAAATTCAGAAGTTCCTGCGACTCCTCATGC
>QLNU02015360.1:240587982-240614135 GCA_006491805.2 Dysdera silvatica
CAAGATCACCTGATCTTATCTGAAAAGTGTTGTGTTCAGTGGTCCAATTGAAAAATTAGCTGAATTGAAGGCACGAATTGCACAACATATTCACAACGTGACCCCTGAGGTATTCCGATCTGTTGTGGAACATATTGTTTATCGGTTTCAACTTGTGGGAGAAAACGGTGGACAGCATATTGAACATGTCTCGTGCAAGTCTGCCGATAATTAAAAACCGATTTCATTGTTGCTTTTTATGTGGTTTTTAGCCTCAGGACAATTAAAAACCGATTTTTCCCATCTGATGTGGTACGACCCTGTCACGGTGGATGGACTTTCCGCTAACAGTGCCATACTTGTTGAATGAATTGGATGTCTTTTTTTCAGTAAAAAAAAAAATGATACAATCATGCACGTTGAACAGAACAGTTGGTTTAACGTGCAACTTACACCATAGTCTCCGTATTGCAATTCAAATGTCACTTGTAGCTGAACCCATTTATATTATGATGCTTGAAGCACCATCTATTGCTAAAATTTAGAACTATTTTTTTTCTAATTCCATACCATTTCCTCCTCCTTCGAGTATATTCAGTTCAAATTTCAGGCACTCTGAATAGTGGTTCTTTTTTTATAACTTTTTGAAAGTTGAACTTTAATTATAATCACCCTGTATATATATATATATAGGAATAAATGAATACAAAAATTTTAAAGTACTCTTGATGGGATCACACAAAAAAATGAATGGGAATTAATTTGACTTCCTTATTATTAGATAAATGTAGTGATGCACGATTTCTATATGTTCTTACAATCAAAAGAATCGCGATCAAAACAAATTTGCAATTGAGTCGTCGATGAAGTTAGTTGAGATGTTCGAAGGTAATTTCACACCAGCTGCCCAACCACACTGCATATACGTGTGAACATTGCTGAATTACTTCTGTACTCTTCCTAGCACATCACAGTGTTGTCAATGTAGTCAGTACATAGTTAGATCTAGTGACTTTTTTTGGCATCCAGGCCAAAGTGTTATAATACTATATTTGCTTATTGATATTTGTGATACGGTTGTGGATAGTTAACTTTAAATGTTTGTCATAGGGAAAAATTACAGCATTTACAGATTTTCTCAGAATTATCGATGATGCTTTGCAAATTGTTTGTAGAACCCCAGAGATTCATCGCAGCATGAATTTTAGAATTTTTTCAGTGATTTTGCAAATTTTAAGGTTTTTTAACAATTCTGCAAATTTGAGATTTTTTCCTGTTATTGCCTAATTTCTATTATAATTTTTTGAATATTTTTTTTATTTAAGTAACTTTAATACTGCCATCATCCGAAAATATTCTGAGTGAAATTTGAAAAACACTGCTCTAGATCACACCCTTTGCAATATCAGCAGATGGCAATTATGTTACATAAGAAAAATTATTTTTTTCTACCCATTCCTGCTGTAATTACCCCATTATAATTTAACCCTAATTTATAGTTGAGATTAAACAATAGCATTGTAAATTTAGGTTTGAATCATGTAGGCAAACTCTCCGCATATCCACAAAACAACTTGTTTATATTCTTTAAAAAGAATGAATGACAGAATTATATGAAATCAAAAGTTTGAAGTAAACATATTTTTCCAAGTATTAATTTTTTCAGTTTATTCCATGGTCTTTACAAGCTTGTTGAAAAATATGTGTATTATGTATATTCATGTGTGTATGTACTTTTAGATATTCCACAAGAAGTTTTTAATGGTCTAAAACAATTAGGATATTCGAAATTCAGAGAAGGACAAGATAGGGCAATTATGAGAGTACTTTGCGGTAAGTACACTGTACACGGTATTTTCTTTTTGCTAATTTTCATTAGCTTTCTTGTCAGGTTTTGGTGTTGCAGATTTCCCTTTTCTTATTTTTAAGTAATTACAGGAAAAACGAAATTATTGTTGTACGAGGGCGAATCAGAAAGTCTTTGCCCCTATTTTTTATTAGCCAAAATAAGGTACATACAGGTAATTACAAATATACGTACTATTCTACGTACCTTACACTATTTTTCCACATAGTCCCCACACCGGTTCAGACATTTGTCCCATCGCAGCACTAAATTTGAGATGCCCCTGTGGTAGAATTCGTCCGGCTGACTGTGGAACCACCGTCGGACTGCTGTCTTGGCTTCATCGTTGCACGTGAATCGCTGTCCTGCCAGGAACTTCTTCAGCGGACCGAAAACGTGGAAATCACTAGGGGCGAGGTCCGGACTGTATGGTGGGTGGTCCAGACTCTCCCAGTGAAATGACCAGAATTGTCAGCGCTTCTGATTACACACCAAAGGGAAACAACATATCAAGCTCATCATGGGGGATTTCAATGCAAGAATTGGACAACAGGAACAAGGAGAGACATCGGTTGGTAAATACGGATATGGGGAAAGGAATGAACGTGGCGATCAACTCATCGAATTTGCAGAAGCTGAAAATCTTAGCATCATGAATTCATTTTTTAAGAAGAAACCGCAAAGAAAATGGACATGGAAACACCCAAATGGGGGAACTAGTGAAATTGACTATATCCTGGCAAACAAGAAATCAATTATTGAAGATTGCAGTGTACTGAACAGATTTAATACTGGAAGTGATCATCGAATGGTGAGATGTAAAGTGCACTTAAATACTAAATTAGAACGACAGAAGCTCATTAGGAAACAAGTAAGTAAGAGGGTGGATTTAAAGAAATTAAAAGAAAATACCGAGGCATTCAAGTTGGAATTAAAAAATCGCTTTTCTGCACTGGAAGGACTTATTGATGAAAGTGATATCTCAGAAGCAAATGAAAACATTGTTAAGACAATAGTTGAAACTGCTGGGGAAATTGGTGGTGTAACCTGTAAAAAGCACAATAGCAAATTATCTGAGAAGACGAAACAGCTCATGAAAAGGCGAAGAGATATGAAGGTGGACAATCAAAATACCAGTTCCAGGATTGAGTACATAGAACTTTGTAAAACTCTGCGCAAAAGCATGAAAGAAGACATAAGAAAATTCAACTGTGAGCTAGTAAGGAAAGCCATTGAAAATAACAAGAGCCTTAGGGTTGTTAAAGGAAGTTTATCTGTTGGGAAGAAACACATCATTGCATTAAAAGGAGAGGATGGCACCGTAACAAGAAATAGGGAAGAAATACTTAGAAGAGTTGAAGAATTCTACAAAAATCTATACGAAAGTAACAGTGGATTAAACGAAGACATTGAAATAGTCGAAGGAACAGCTCCTAAAATCTTAAAAGAAGAAGTTTCATTTGCAATAAAAAGTATGAAGAAAGGAAGAGCCCCTGGTGATGATGGTATTACATTAGATATCCTAAAAGAAGCTGGAGAATATGTAGAAGACATACTTGCAAAATTCTTTACCAAATGTCTTAACAGCGGTAACATACCAAACCAATGGGATTCTGCAACAGTAATTCTTTTGCATAAAAAAGGTGATAAAGAGGATTTAAAAAATTACCGACCAATTAGCTTGTTACCTGCTATTTATAAAATCTTCACAAAAGTGCTAACACATCGCCTGCAGAAAAAATTAGATGCAGCTCAACCAAGAGAACAAGCTGGATTTCGAAGTGGATTCAGTACAGTGGACCATATTCAAGTATTAAGAGAATTAATTGAAAGAACACATGAATATGAACTTCCATTGTGTGTGGCATTTATTGACTATGAGAAGGCCTTTGACTCTATTAAAACATCAGCAGTCATCAACTCTTTAAGATCAGCAGACATCGAGGATGTGTACATTGACATGGTGAAATGTGTGTATAAAAATGCAAGTGCAAAATTTCGGTTACATAAAGATACCAAAACTATCAAAATTGGTAAAGGTGTGAGGCAGGGAGATACCATTTCTCCAAAACTTTTTACTTCAGCTTTACAGATGATTTTTCAGCAGATAAATTGGAATGACAAGGGAATAAAAATAAATGGTGAATATTTAAATCATTTGCGGTTTGCTGATGACATTGTTATTTTTTCAACGAACCCATCAGAACTCCAAGACATGGTACAGGAGCTCTCAACTAGAAGTAAAGAAGTTGGACTCAAGATGAACCTACAAAAAACTAAGATCATGTTCAATAATTTCGTAGAGGAAACAAAAATACAAGTTGACAACATTGAGCTAGAAATTGCTGATTCATATATTTACCTTGGCCAGCTGATTTCAATGGATGGCAACATTATGAAAGAACTCAACAGACGTATTAAACTTGGCTGGAGTGCATTTGGAAGAAACAGTTTTATCCTGAAGGGGAAATTGCCTTTGTGTCTAAAAAGAAAGGTCTTCAACCAGTGTGTATTGCCAGTCCTCTCTTATGGATCAGAGACATGGAGTCTAACAGTTGGAGCAATACGAAAGTTACAGACAACGCAAAGGAGCATGGAGAGGTGCATGCTTGGAATAACTAGGAGAGATCGAAAAAGAAACACTTGGGTGAGAGAGCAAACTAGAGTAGAGGACATCATTGTTAAAGTAAAAGGGCTGAAATGGCGATGGGCTGGGCATATTGCAAGAAGAACTGATCAACGATGGACAACAGAAATTCTGAACTGGATTCCAAGAGACCACCGAAGACCTAGAAAACGTCCTCAAACTAGATGGGTGGATGAAATAAGAAAACAGGTTGGGGTGACGTGGAAACGAATGGCCCAGGATAGACTTGTGTGGAAAGCATTTGGAGAGACCTTAATTAAGCAGTAGGTAGATAATGGTTGAATATGATGATGATATAAGTGTTTACAAAATTTAATTTCACCATGTCTGTGCTTTTTCTTTTTAAGGACGATGGCTTTTTGGATTTTGCATTAGAAATTTTCTGTGTGTAATACTACTTTGTGTGATTAAAAAGAAAAAAAATTTAATATTTTATGATATCCCAATTCTGTATTGAGGTGTACTTCATGCCCAGCCATTCATATTGCTTGCTACACATATCCTTGCTAAATATGTTGATTTTACATCATGGCTAGAATTTCACATTGAACTAGTTAATCCAATTTCATTTAAAGCTGTGATTACTATTTAAATGTAAAAGTAATTAATAATTAAGGCGAGTACTTTTATTATTTTTTTTTTTTTTCAAAAACAAATACGTAATACTAAGATTTTCATTTCTGAAAATTCAATAAAGCAATCATCTTATTAAATGCAACAGCCTGCTAATAATTAAAGCCTCCCACAATCTTTCATTCATTTAAATTTCAAACAATACAAGTTTGGATTTTTTTCGAGCACTTCTGTAGCAAGTTACCAATGTGGGGAGTTGAAAGGATGCTACTAACTTGAGTAATTAAAGAGCTGTGAAATAAATCCAATTAAAGTTTATCTAACTTAAAATGCCATACTTATTAAATAACTTAGTATCCCATTTTAATGTGGAGCCTCTGATTGCACATGCACGCTGGTCGATGGAAAACCAGAGAGTGGTTAAGTTTGATATTGACAGAGTTCTGATATTAAAATAACGTGCTAACTTGTTTGATTGTTGCCTGGATACAGTGAGAAAGAACCTTATTAGAGATGCTATCCAGATTTATATTGCAGACTAATTTATTTTATGTATGGGTCATTCCACGCCAAATCACCCAAGCTCACAACCAGACCATTTCAGATTTTTATAAAATTTGGCTCATTTGTTCAACTTGCAGAGAAATTAATAAATGCCCAATAATTAGTCCCTATTGCTATTAGTGTCTGAAATGCACAACTTTGAAAATGGGTTTATAGTTCAAATTTTAGCCTTTCTTGTACGAAAAATTTTCTCATAACTTCCATTCTAATTAATGTAAAGACTTGATATTTGTATCTTTAGAAAGTGCTTAATGTGTGCTTTCTTATGAAATGCCACATGAATATATAATTCAAATTTTTATTTTCAAGGTCAACACCTTTGACTTTATATATCTCAAAAAAGGGTATTTTAGTTTTTTAAAAAAAAAAAATAGATGTAATTCTTGCATTTATTTTCTACTATATCTAAGAATCTCATTCTGGGACCGCCAGGGGATATCGAGTAATTAATTTAAACATACTGTGCTTACACACGTTTTCTGCCATTATGTGTATTTTAATTTTATTTTAGAAAATTATATGTTATTTTTCCATTTATTTTCTACAATATCAGTGAATCCCATTCTGCGACCGCCATGCACTACTTGAATATTAGAATTAGAAATTACATTTTTACACCAAAAATGACCTTGCGTGCACATTTCTTTAAAAAAAAAAAAAAAATAATAATAATTACTTACAGATTTTGACAAATGGGTTTTTGGCTGCAATCAAAGTCCTAAACATGTTTTGTTAAACAGAGTTTTACATATTTTTTACTGATATTGTTTATTGACCCATTTCACATAAGTAGAACATTCTCCGAGGGGAGGGGGGGTATGTAGTAGGATGGACATTTCAATAGAATTTTCTGGAGAACAGGGGAAAGGCAAATCTATTCTTAACGTTGTTATCTGTTATTTCCACTCAATGACAATTTAACTAAAGCAACTATAGATGTTTCACATCAATCCTTCAGTTAACAGATAGATGGCTGTCCATGTGGGTTTGGTCATTAAAGTTATTCACTAGTCGCATGTCAAGAAGGGAGAGGAGAAGAGCAAATAATGCTTACAGCTCAGTTAAAATAGTTCAGCTTTTGTAGACATTGATATTCAGTTTTTGGCATTTCAGTTATATGCTTTATTCTTGGGATTTTGAGGGAAATCGCTTAAAACATGGAGGCTTCTGTGCCGAAAAAATATCGGAATAGCCAGTGTATATTGCAACTCATTCAATGAACCAGATCATTCAAATGTCAGAAATTTTTAAGGAATGTTCTTCCTTGGATGGTAAAAAAAAAAAATTCCATTTTGAGAGGGAGAAATATGATTTGTGATAAATGTCCGAAGAAGCTGCAGTTAATAAAAGTTCAGAAAGTGAGGATGAATCTCCGGTTGCTATAGTAGGCACAAGTGTAACTTCTGCTAAGAAACACGAGATAGTTGCCAAATGTGGTGATCAGACATCATATACTTCTGATTATGAAAGAAAAAGAACAATATCTCATTTAAATGAGAGCTTGCAAAGTATTTAGAAAACACCAATAAAAAAGACTTCCTGAAATATAATATCCAAGAACTAAACTAAAAAAAATATGCCATACTTTAAAACGAAAGGTGATTACTATTCCTGACAGTGATTCACCTTCTGATTCGGCTGAATTAGAGATAATTTCTCAGTTAAAAGAAAAATTCAAGAGCACTGAGAACAGAATTTTACATATACAAATTTTAACTATTTTGCCTAAGAACGTGTTTGCTAAAGTAGATAGAAAAGGAATTTGAAGCCAATTATTACATGGTGAAGAAGCTAAACAACTTGTCAAAGAAAAAGGAATCCTAGCATCTCCCAACCCAAAATCAGGGAAGACCGTGAGTTGAGAAACAGTAAGACTTATGCAAACATTTTATACCAATGATCACGTATGTAGGATAATGGCAGGTAAAAAGACTGATACTGAGTAATCTGAATGAAGCATTTAAGCACTTCGCAGATAAGTACCCAAAACTTAAAATTGGATTTTCCAAATTTGTGGAACTTAGACCAAAAAACTGCATTTTGGCTGATACTAGTGGAACACATGCTATCTGTGTTTGGCATATTAATCAAATTGTTAAATTAATGTTGCTGGAATGTAAATTGTTGAAGCAACTAAGTAAAATGTTCCTATTGAGTCATGCAAGATGTGTACGGCATTATTACTCTGTAACCCTGCACAAATAATTTGCTACTTATGAGACTGAAACTTGCTCCAGAACTTAAGAAATTTAGAAAATACATAGAAACACTTTTTCATGAAAATAGCATACAAACAATAACATATAAACAGTGATTAAATGTTGATTGCTCAGTTCACGAAACTTCGTCTGCCGATTGTGATGACTTCGTTGAGGATCATGCCACGATTGACAACTTTAATGAATGAAACACTTTCTTTGGCTTCATAATTTAGCAAAGTCTATAAGATGTAGGTTTTTTTTTCTCTTTTCATAGGTTTTGAGTTTTTTCCTCTCTTTTTTAAGTTATCCTAAGCCATATGTTCAACTACATCACACTGATTTTTACCTATTAGATTCTTCAATACTGTAATACATCAGTTCAAATATAATCCCCTTATTGTGTATTAAAAAATGTAAAGCCATGCTTATTGTTTACTATTAATGACTCATTAAAACCCACCTTTTTTAGACCTAATGGCAGAAAACTAGTGCATTAAACGATTTTTAAATGAAAACTGGTGCGAGTGCAATATGTTTAAATTAATTATTCGGTATCCCACGGCTGTCCCAGAATGAGATTCGCAGACATGGTAGAAAATAAATGGAAAAATAACAAATATTTAAAAAAAAACAACTAAAATACCCTTTTTTGAGATGTGTAAGGTCAAATGCATTGACCTTGAAAATAAAAATTTGAAATATATATTCATGTGGCATATCATAAGAAAGCCCACATTAAATACTTTCTAAAGATACTAATATTGAGTCTCTATATTAATTAGGACGAAAGTTATGAGAAAATTTGTCATACAAGAAATGCTATGAGCTATCTACCCATTTTCAAAGTTATATATTTCAAAAACTAATAGCAATAGTGACTAATTATTGTGCATTTACTCATTTCTCTGCAAGTGGAACAAATGAGCCAAATTTCATAAAAATCTGAAATGGTCAGGGTGAAAATCCCATTTTTTTTGGTTGGTTTGACATGGAATGACCCATTTTGTTGTCTGGTTTTGCTACACTTCTATTTAAAAGCATGTTGGATAATTGGTTTCATCTTTTATAAGTCATTGAATAGAATAATGATGTGAAACTGAGCAAATAAACAATTGCCCTACGGTTGCATAAAGGTAATGTTTGCTTTTTTTTTCCCTGCCCACCGTAGTCTGAAGTTTAATCTCCTTAGCAATAGAAGTTCAGATTCCCCTCCCCAAAAAAAACTGTTAAATCTTGACATAGCATAATCTCAGTTCTTAGCTATCCTTGAGCTATAAAGCACAAATAAGTAAACAAATTAAAGTTAGGAAATTTTCCTTATTGGAGCCTATGATGTGTTAATATAAGATGATAAATTGCTCGTAAAGAAAAGAATGATTTCACGGTGCCTGCTGGGAACCGAACCCACGAAGAGCCCTTTGCTGGGTACCAGGAGGTCGTGGCTTCAGTTCCCACCATGCACTGTGAAATCGTTCTTTTCTTTATGAGCAATTTATCATCTAAGTAAACAAATATTTGTTTTAGCAGTAAACATTAAAATAAAAATGAAACGACACTTCATTATCCCTCAAACTCTCTAGTCTTAAATATACATATATATTTCTGTGGAAAATAATATTGATGTTACATTTTCTCCAGTTATTCTATAATTGTTATATAAGCTACTAAAATATTGACTCCTTTTGGCAAATTAACTTTTACTAATTCTTAATGGAAGAAAATGTGGACATTTCTTAAACAGACAATATTTTTCCATTAAATATTTCTAATATTAAATTTTTATTTATTTTAGGTTTGTCAACGGTTGTCATATTACCTACAGGAGCTGGAAAGTCATTGTGTTACCAATTACCTGCTTATTTATATGCTCAGAAATATAAATGCATAACTTTGGTCATATCACCTTTGGTATCCCTAATGGAAGACCAAGTATATATTTTTCTATACTTTCATAACATATAATATACACATACACACAGAGGGTGTTTATGCATATTTATAACAAATTGGACAGCGTAAATAAAATACATACAATAAAAAAATTATTTTTTAATGTATTCTATCTGATAGCCCTGTTTTTGAACTATCATATTACATCTAGATTTCTACGATAATAGGACTTTTCGTAAAGTCACAAACGGGATTTTCTCCAATTCCTCCTCCACATCTTTCCACAGTCCATCCAAGGTAGTGGGTCGGCGTTTTGAAAGAGATTGTTTTAAAAGTCCAAATGCACAATAAGCCATCGGTGCTACATCTGGAGACTGGGTAGGAATATGGCTAATTGGTGTTGACTTAATTCCAGTTTCTTGTCTCATTTTTTTCTAGAAATATGGTTGTACTTTTGGAGGTGTGGCTGCTCGCTTTGTCCTGATGGAGTTCCACAATTTGAAAGTAAATAGGATACAGTTTTGGAATATCTTCTTTAAAAATAGGAGTCAGAACATTATTTTGATAATATATAGAGTTGAGTTTTGTATTTTTTCAACTTTTCTTATTTTTTATTTTCCGTTATAAGAGATGCCAGCGATAACCATAAATCCTTTGCTGAAAATTTCTTTGCTCTCTTTGAACCAAACTCTTGAGTCTCTCGGACCTCTTTTTTTATAATAAATCAATCTTTTTTTTATTACAATCATTTAAATAAATCCATACTTCGTCAATTGCAACAATTTTTTTTCATCTATTTCCTGCTAAATAACTTTCATATAATCTGCAATTTGTCTTCCACTCAGCAACATGCCGAGGTAGCAGACGATAAACTGCACTTTTTTTGCTTTGATTAAATTCAAATCTTTATTAATTTATTTATTTATAGTTGAAGCTGATGCAGAACTTTTTCAATAGTTCTTTGAGGTTTTGGATTTTCTAGTAAAACCGTAGACTGCACTTTAGAAATGTTAGAAGAAATATGAACCATTTTGGGATATTTCTTTTGGTTTGTTTTTCCTCTTGATATGGCGATTTTTCATTTTACATTAATAATATCACTTATTTTATATTTTGAAACTTGAAAACCATGCTTCTTGAATCTGAAATTAATTTGGCACCTTTTGTATACCAAAATTTATCAGTTATACATATTTGACAGTTATATAGTCCATCTGGATAATCATAGTGTTGTTAATTAGTATAGAGGTCACAAAGTTCCTGGAATTTTGAGGACGATAGGTTCCGTTTAAGTTTGGAATTAGAAACAAGTGTTTCCGTGATGCAACATTGAGGAATGTTTTTGTTTTGGGCTGATTTTTTTTCCACAGGTGCAAGTAGCTTCATTGAGTGGATAGGTTTAGAGGCAGAAAATTTTGATTTGAGAGTGAAAAATAAGCTGAAGGTGAACTGTGAGAAGTTGAGAACAGACTTTTGAGGAGAACTGGAGCTGCAGTAGAGATAAAACAGTCTTCTGGCCCTATATTTCATATAGTTTTCGGGCCTGGGCAGGCCCAAGCTCATTAGACAGATGCAACTAAAGCTGAAAACTGACTTTTCTATCTTGAAATTCTCCAAGGAATACAGCTATGTGATACGTTTTCGAAGATTCTAGAAGCAAGTGTATATGAAAATTCGAAGGAAATTAAAAGTGTAGTTTAGCAAAAATTTTTAAATGTAAATCATAGGTCAAGGGCTTAAAATTATATTTGAAGCTTTGGGCTAGGGCTCAAATTGCAAGACTTCTGGCTTGGGGCTCTAAAAATGAACCTAAACTCTTCTCTAACCCGCAGTCATCAGAAGGTCCATGTAATTTGTCTAATTTCTTGGATAAAACTGTTTCCTGTTTTTCAACCATAAGTTGATACAGGGTTCATATGGTCCTTAAAAGACCGTAATTTTCTAGGAAATGGTATTTGGTCCTTAACTGTCCTTATTTTCGCCTAAAATCTACAGAATGTCCTTAAAAGTCCTTAATTTTGTTCTTCTATTTCTCAACATTTTTCTGTAACATATTTTAGTTTCAATTTTTGTTACTGACATTCTTCACACAGTGTGAATCAACATAAAGAACGAGCATAAAACTTCACACCATGTGGGTTGTAATATGTCTTTTACGAACAATCAGAACATGAATAGAGAACTCTCTCTGGGAATATGCGTAGAGAACTCCCCCCCCCCTCCTTGGAACTTGCTGCAGTATTTCTTTAGAACAAGAAAGACCAATACATCTTACACCTCTTCCAAACCCAGATTTAAAGTGTGAGTCTCCTTAGGCACAGCTTGAGTACCTTGATCATTCTAGGTACTTCAGCCTTTTCGCCTGCCCCCACCACACTGTATATTTCATAATTAGCTATCCGTTATGAGAAGTTTTACCCTACTCTGTGTTTAGTGTTCATCGCAGCTATTTTTAGAAGGGCGGATTGTCCTACCTGGTCTTCATACTTAAGCTAGCTACCTGCTCAACAAAATATTTTGTAATGGAAAGTCACGGTTGAGGCAGGGGTATTTATGATTACCTTATATCCATTATTATAAAATAACGATATTTTTATTAATGAATATACAGTAAAACCTCTCTATAACAATATTATACGGACCGAGAAAAATTATCGTTGTAGAGGGAGTTATTATTATAGGGAGGGTTCATTATACAGTAAAACCTCTCTACAACACTATTATACGGACCGAGAAAAATTATCGTTGCAGAGGGATTTATCGTTATATCGGACATCGTTGTAGGGAGGTTTTACTGTATTTTATTTGATGGCGAAATTTTTTATTTTTATGTTGTTTGGGGAAGGTAGTTGTTTTTTCACGAAATTTTTCATAATCTAATAAAGCAAAGAAGAGAGTGGGGGGAGGGCTTTCCCATGGAGGAATGATCGTCAGAATTCTGTGGTAAAGATCGACTACAATTAAAAAAAATTTAAAAGTCTTTAATCATTAAATGCTTAATGATCGATCTGACAACGGAACCTTTTACCATGTTCATCGTACCTGGAGTCGACACTAAGATTATTTTGTATAGTTTTTAATGCTGATTTATAATATGTCTTTAGTTTTTTACAAAACTCATTTTTCGAGCAACTATGACCTCTTAAAGATGACGAGTTGGCGCCCTTTTGGTGAGAAATTTTAATCTGAATTTTGTTCAATAAAATATAACCTTTTAATGGTAGTGAAACCGTATGTAAAAATGGGAAAACACAAAAAATTACAACAATGTCTACATTTTAAAAGTGAATAATTGTCATTATGCAAAATGTCACAGTTCTCACGATTCAATTTAAAAGACAGTTCTTGGACGTTAGTGAACTTTTAAAACTGTAAAATGAACTACACTCGTTGAGTGAGCACCTGGTTTAGACTACGTTGGATATTAAATGACTTCGAGCCAAATCTTAAACATGCCACAATATAAATTTCTCGCCAAAAGGTCGCCAACTCGTCATTTTTAAGTGGTTATAATTGCTTGAAAAATGAGTGTGCAAAAAACTAAAGACATATTCTGAATCAGTGTTAAACACTATACAAAATAATCCTAGTGTTGACTCCATTTGCGACGAACGAGGTAAAAGGTTCCCTTGTGAGTATTGTCAATTTGCAATAGTGTAATGTTTCTTTTTTCCAACTGTATGCTGGAAGAAATATTGCATGTCCGTGTGATGAATTTGAGAATATTACAATCCTGGCAGTAGTTTACGGTAAATTTTGAATGATAAAAATATTTGCAACAACATAGTTGTAGTTTTGTGAACCAGTCAAACTCCAAAAGCAAATATAATAGCGCTAATTGGAATTACATGTAATTGTCATGTGGCATATTATAATGACAGCTGGCTTCGAAGACCATTAGAGAGGGGCCAAGAGATCTAAATAATCTGGATCCCCATATACAGTTTTCCCTAGAGGTGGAAAATGAAGGGAGGTCAGTATTTCTGAGTGTGAAAGTTCCTTGAAATGATGGAATCTTGTCAACTTCAGTATATTGGAAGCTAACACATATAGACCGATATTTAAACTTCCACTCACATCATTCGTCTTATCATAAAGCTTCTGTCATGGCAGCTTTGACTCATCAGGCCCTCAAACATAGTAACAGTGTCAAGTTTAAAGATGTTAGGTTATGGGAAGAAGTAAGGAAGTGTTAATGGAGAACAGCTACATGGGTAACTTTATCTTTGGGACTACTTTGAGCCAATCCAGAATTGTGGGTATAAGTATAGACTATTTTTACTTTCTCAACACCTTGCTTTATAAAGAGAATAGTAGTCCTCAAAATGTTTTGAACTTTTTGTACGTTTTTGATAAGTTTTATTTATTTTTACTCTTTTTCCATTGCTTTTTATGTACTTTTTCTTATTTTATTTCATATTTCCCTTATTTTTCTTTACTTAACTTTTTTTTTCCTCCTTTAGTTAACTTTACTAGTCTTATTTTTATTCTTCTACTTATTGTTTTTAATTTTTTATTCCCTAAGTGTTCTTTTGTTTTTCACATTCCCACCAATGATATGGTCTTACTTGTTACAATAAGCCATGGTAAATCATATTCTTTTACCATTATCCAGAATGCCTAAGTACAAATCTGACTTTTTTTTCTTTTGGGTATAACAACCAATGGACTAAATTCCTTCCAGGTCAAACAATATACCATTATGGAATCACTTCTATATTGAACATGGTTAAAGAACCCTATCCTTCATAAATTTTCCTTAGGTTATCTCCAGACTCAAACACCTTTATTAAAGTGGAACAGTGAATGTGATTCATCACTAAACCACAAATTTCCAATCATGTATAGTCAAGGAATGCCGAATAAGACACCAGTCCAATGTTATTTTGCATTCGTAACTTTGATATTTGGCTGCAGTGTAACTGCTCGTCCATAACAACTCTATAAATAATTATGATACTTGACTGTTGGTGCCAATTTAAAGTAAATATTGGGGACAGGGTAAGTCCCAATCCTAACCACTTTCTTAGACTTTGTTTTCAGTCGTGATGTGTGGGGGTATAGCTGTTTACCCTCACCTCTATAATTTTATTAAAATAAAACACTCAAAGATTTAAACAGACAACAAATAAAAAAATTAATTTGCTTGATGATTATTATAACACTTCTGGTCTACATTGGTGTAATAAAATATAGACCTGTTTCCTCCCAAATAAAACTCAATTACATATTTGTAGTGACACGAAAGGCATAAAAAATGCCTATATTTTATATGCCATGCTTTTCGTACCCTAAAATATGTTCTACATTTTTTTTTTATTGTCCGTCGATTTTAAGAGGAGCTCTTAAAAGTTGATGCCCCTAGTACTGATGGAGATGGCACAAGCAGTTCCTACCCCAGCAGCTATGTTTATTATAGATAATAAATGGTACTTTCAAGCATTTCTAACAAGGAATCTTCTTGTATGTTCCTTAAATTAACTCGCAAAGCACTTACGTTTCTAATACAATATACACTCATTATGTAAAAATTAAGGACGGGGCAGTTTTTTTACATGTAACGTTGCATCCCAATGTTTCAAATGGGTACAAATCATACCATAATACCGTCGAGATGTGAGATTGTGGAAAAGGTGAACAATACTGACAAATGTAAGATATTACCCTTCACAGGGATAACACAATTGCCAAATAATGGTAAAAAGAACCAATAAACCATTATTTGGCAATTGTGTTATCCCTGTGAAGGGTAATAATATCTTACATCCTCATATACGGAGAAAACTGCGTTTGTTCTTGTCCTCATTCGTCCAGTAGGTCAAGACACCAAGGGCTCAATGCGTTGACCCTGGTTCGAATCCAGGATGAGGACGGCACCTCTTTTTCTCCAAATATAAAAAAAGCTCTAGTTTGAGCTACTTAAACGTGGGTGGCAAAAATTATTGTATAATACTGACCAAGAAAGGAATCCAAAGGATACAAAAGACTTTTATTCTAAAGTGGGCTTTCAGCACAGGAGGATAGAAGACAGAAATGTCCATGTGACAGGCGGCAGGCAAGAAAAACAGTTTTCAGTAGGGGATATGATTACCCCTGACTGCGATGCAGGATGTACACCATCTGTTCATGCTCAGTAAGAGGTTGTCGACAAGCTCTTGAGGCATCATGGCCCATTCCTCTTGTATCACCAATTGAAGCTGTGAAATCGTTGATGGTGGATCGTAACGTGCTGCCAGGCATCTCCCGAGAACATTCCACACGTGTTCTATTAGATTCAGGTCCGGAGACCGTGCGGGCCATTCCATACGATGAATATCTTCACTCTCTGACAGCTCAGCGACAGCTACTGTACGATGGGGTGTACCGTTGTCATCCATGAAGAGGAATTCTGGACCCACAGCACCCCGGAAAAGACAGACATGAAGAAGGAGAACTTCGGTACAATAGCGGTCACCAGTGACTGAACCTCCTTGGAAGATGTGGAGCTTCGTACGGCCATCAAGCATTATGCCTTCTCAAACAAGAACTCTGCCACCCCCAAACCAATCCCTTTCGACGATGTTGGAGGGGTGGTTGTGTGTTCCCGCTCTCTCCAGATGTATAGACATCCAGAATCGCTAATGAGACTAAATCGACTATCATCCGTAAACAGCACTTGACCCCATTGTTGAGCTCCCCATTCTTTGTGTTCCTGGTACTACAGAAAACGTTGTCTCTGATGGATAGGCATCAATGGCACGCACCATATTGGTTGCAGAGCGAATAAACCACCTGTGTGCAGTTTCCTAGTCATGGTTAAACGCGATAGCATCCGTCCAGTAGTGCATTACATGTGGCTTACAATTTAACCCGCTGTCAACCATTGATTTCTCCTCGCCTGTAGAACAAGATACCGGTCCTCCCTTGCCATGGTTGCTCGTGGACAATCACCACTAAACCTTCGGACAGCTGTTGCTGTGTGCGATTACGAACTCCTCGGCCTCACTCGTCACACTTCGACCTTCCAACTTTCCAATGATTCGACCTCGAGTAAATTCATCCAGATGTTGTCTACGGGTCTATTTGTTGAACATCTCATACTGCTACAGCAACTCGCCGTTGTTCAAACCGATGTACACTGAGTAATAGTTTCCACTGAAATGCTGCGCGTACACCCCCATCACGCGTTATACTCTACTCAAACGTCCAGATTACATCATGATGCGTATACGCAAATGCCCTACCGTGTAGGACCCTAGGCAGTCTCCTGATTGGTCTTTCGGTCGGTTCTGCCTGTTCGTTCCGCTGTTACGTTACTTTTTCCATCTCGTCCTTATTTTTGCACACCAGTGTAGTAGGACTAATACACATTCGAAATCTGTAAATTCACTTCCACATAACATGTTGATGTAAAATCAGTGCTGCCACCGGCAAAGATTATTCTTTGTTACATAGCTTTATATTTTGTACTTTCAAAGTCAAAACATTTCATGCACATCCTTGAATTATGCTCATGTAAATTTAGTATAGTGCCCAAATACTTTTGATAATATTGCGTAACTTTGTATCTGTATGTAATTCAATTAAACCTCTGCCAAAGCCATAAATTGATAGATTAAAATCCATTATCGTATATTTAGCTTTTATTGGTTAAATAAGCGTAAATATTTTCTACAAAGCAAGGTTTCCTTTTATAATCATGTATATGTATGGTGATATTTAAAAAATTGCTCACTTGATTATAAGGTAATTTTTTTATATAATTTTAGATGCGCAATGTTTCTTCTCATCTTCATGTTGTATCACTGCATGGCAATTTGACATCTGAAGAAAAGAAAAAATGTTTGACATCTATTTCTGATGGTACTGCCAAAATACTACTTGTTTCCCCAGAGACTATTATTGGAGGAAAGGGATATTTACCTGCTGATCTTCCACCTATTGCATTTGCATGCATCGATGAAGTGCACTGTTTATCTGAATGGTCTCATAATTTTCGACCATCTTATTTACAAATTTACAAAGTAATATAATTTCCCTCCATACATATTTTTATACTTTACGGAAGAAATTTTTCATTTAACAACAGTAGGCAGAGGGACTATTGTCAATTTGCGTGATTGTAAAAATTCTGTGAGATTCTTGATAAAAATATAGTCTGTAAATAAATGTATTTGCAGCCTGTATTCAGGTGCCTTTATCCCATTAAACTTGAGAAATTAACTATTGAACTTCATTGAAAATATATTCGTGCGTGAATTTTATATCACGTGGACAGCAAAGCTCATGCTGCACCAGGATCTACAGTTTTATGATTAATCTGTAGCTCTTGAGGCATGTGGAACCAACTCCTGGACTGCGGTAAGCAGTCAGTGATGCCAACTTGTACAAATTTTAACTTCATCTTACTGTTTTACGGTCGACACAAAAAAATCTACGAAAAACCTCATTCAAGATCCTCACGTGCAATTTTCTACCGGCCCCTCAAAATTTATATTTTTTATGGTTTTATAATGGTATGGTAAGTAAAAACGCACTTTACAGCTGGCTCGCACCTTCCATGTTTGGACACGATGCTTCCGACTTGCCCACTCCACTCAACTGATGTCTGCCCAACATATATCACAAGGAACCAAACACATGCACAGGAACTTCCTACTTGTTTGTCATGTAATTCCCCATCATACAATGTTGAACAGCCTAGAGGGAGAATAAGATCAGTTACTTGGTGCCTTTTTTATATGTGTTTGCATGCAAACTGTTTTTTTGTTATTCTTTACATCTAGCTTTGTGTGTGAAAATTTCTTTGGATTAAAACAACGAAATGAAATGTAGTTGTGATCGTGAAATAGCTGAGACCAAATTAAAAAGTCAACTGATATATCACAATATTTGTAGTAATGACTGGCTGTTTTATGAAGCATCAAAAGTTTTTAAATTTTTGTGTGGACTCGCAGTTTTACCACATTTTGAATAACCTTTTACTCGCATCATTTTATTAAAATTTCCTCACGATATTTTAGAAAATAGGTCACAATTTGCGCCGAGATTTTGCGGCATATATTTCGGGATATTTCCCCCGTCTGCTTTCGTTATCTACACACGCAGAGGCTTGTAGATTAATTTAAAAGTAAATTTACCTATTAAATAAATTTAATTAATTTACGTAATTTATAATTCTATTCCGTGAAAAAACGCTACCTGATGCCTGTTACTGGAACTTAATTAACGGTTTGACAAACGATTTTAACGTTAATTAACGAGTGATGATTTTTTTCAATGTGCAATTTGGTCCTTGATGCGCCAACTACTGGCAAAATTATGAACTTTTTGAATGTGTTGTAATTAATGACTGTTGGTCATTTTTTAGTATTTTTCCATCAAAATAGAGGAATTTCTCCCTGATACGCCACCTCCCCAGGGGGGGGGGATACCAAATTAGCGGTCGTTAATTATATTTTTGCACCTACAAATTTCCATCCAAAGAAATAATGTCTGCAATGGGAAGTGGGCAAGTTTTGTTGGCAGGAGTTTGCGTATTTCAGTGATTTTAGCTTCTCAAGAAAAGGCTAAGGAAGAGGTTTCAAAATGACAGAAAAAAAACAACCCAAAGAACTTAATGTTTATGAAGTTTTACTTTTTCAATAAAACATTTAGCTTTTCATTTTTATTGTGCTCATTCATTTGATTAAACTATTTTTTACCTACTACAAAGCTCATGTGAAAACCAATTTGTCTATACAAAATAATAAACTTCTGGTGTTCACCTGCTACAAAACTGGTGCAAAGGCTTTTGTCTTCTATAAAACTATGCAAAAGCTTTTTTCCTACAAAATCGATACCGAAAGCCATTTTTCCTGCTACAAAACTGATATGAAAGGGGATTTCTTCTGCTGCGAAGTTGATACGAATGTTATTGGTGGGAGTATGATCAGTGCATGAGTACATAAACATATACAGTTGAATCACATTATTAGGAATGCTTGCATGTTGTTTCAAGGGGGAGTACATATATTGCTCTGTGACAATGCTGGTGTTTACTTGTAAAATACCATTTTGCAGGAAGTAAAAGAGCATGGTTTTACTGAAAACTTCTGAAAATTCTTAATTTTTTTTTACTGATGACTACTTTCTCAGGTTGGCATCTCTAAGTTCACATTTGGGAGTTGAACTTGGAATAGCCATACACTAAGTGAATGTGTTCCAACGGCGCCACCACAAGGCTTATTGAAAATGTATATTTAATATGAAAAGCATTGCTAAGAGAAATAAGAATCAGGTGCATAACTATCTGGTATAAATTTCAGCTAATACATTTTGATGTATAAAAATTTTACTGAAAGAAAGAAAGCTACTACTCTGGTCTGTTTCTAACTATTTATTTTTTAGAGCCTGGTTTATTTTCCCTCTAAAAAGTCATGTAATAGATATAAGTATACCGGATGAGATTGGTGGTTCCACACAGTAACCACGAAGCACTCTCATTCAATACAATTATGCCTGTCATTATGCATTTTTAGCTTCCCTTCCCAAAAAAGTAAACCATGCGGTATATAAAACAATTGTTTCTCAGAAACAGCCCTAAAGCTACAGTGAGACCAGATTTAGCTGCCTGTCTGAATAATCACTTCCGATACTAAGAGAAACTACTGGTATGGTGGCTATGTCTAATCTCAGATTACAGAGCCTAAGTTTAGTTTGAGATCAAGCATTAGATGAAAGTTCATTATTGTTTAAAGTCATCCAACTTCTATTTAAGACCACTCTTCAATACCTTTTCTATTTCTTGGTTGTCATGTTTAATCCTAGTTTTCTAAGGAAACAAAGGAGATTGTCTTGGCATGTGAAAATGACTAATTATTTTTATATATATATATATATATATATACAGTATAACCTCCATTTATCGAAGTCAAATATTCCATGAAAGAAACAATATATAGAAGCATATGTATTATGTAGTACAGGGTTGTCAGAATTCGACTTCCCTGACTTAGAGGGCTGTGTAAGTTGTTGTATAGATCATAATGACATTAAATTTGAACAACCCGCACTTCAGATCATGCACTCAAGCTTTATTTTTTAAAAATAGTAAAAAAGTCCATGGATAGACAGTACTGCAACACTGGTGTAATGCATTTGCTGAAATGGAGCCTCTATGCAAATAAAGAGTCTGATAAAAGATGAAAACAGGCACTGCATAAGCAGGAATTTATAGTTTGCTGATGCATAATACCAACCTTGAAAGACAAAGCTCTGTTAGTGAAGCTTTTCTACAAGAATGGCAAGAACTCTGCTGCTGCAATAAAAGTATTCTGCCAGCAGAAGAACATACACTGAGGACAAATGACCCTGTGCGCTCTATGCGACATGATAAAAGAAAATCTTAAGAACCTGACAGCTTGGAATTTTTCCAAGTACAGGATGGAAAACTGTATACTCTGCATGTATGAAAGATGTGGGTATGATGGTCATGGAAGCAACTAGTCAATTGCTACATGGTGTTGTGAGTGTACCAGCTATTTCTCGTGCTGTTGATATGCCCTATTCCACCGTTTGGCGATGAATTGTGGGTTATTATCCTTACAAAATCCATAGTCTTCACCAGTCGTATAATGAGGATGTTGAAGTTAAGGAAACGTTTGCATTGTGGCTCCTTGCATGAATGACATTTGACGCCGCTTGGCCGTGAAACATTCTGTGGACATGTGAGGTCCACTTTTACCTGAATGGTCAAGTAAATATGCACAACTGTTACATTTGGGCAACAGAAAACCCACATACAATCCATCAAGTGCCCTTACACCATGAAAAGTGACAGTATGGTGTGGTTTCACTGTGATTATCAGTGGGCCTTATTTAAGAGGTGATACCAATAAAGTTTGAAACATGTTATGTCACTGGAAAACAGTATCAAGACACGTTGAAAACGTTTGTGATCTCAGAACTGCAGCGTTGCCGCATTCAGAACACAGTTTTTGTGCAGATCAATGCACCTCCCCATATTCATCGTGGCATTCAATAGGTGTTTTGGAAAACTTTCACAGACGCACAAATGATTAACTGTTGTTTTCCAATAGCTTGGCCACTTCGCTCACCTGATCTCATTCTATGTAACTCCTTGTTATCAGGGTTTCTACATACCTGCAAATTATTGTCAGGGAATTTGAAGTCGCCCTAAAGGTTAGGGAAAAACAAGATTTTTTTGGTCAAACCTGAAAGAGTCAGGGAAACCCTTCCTAACTTCTGTTCTGAATAGCTAAATTTCACATGACCATTAAGCAATTTTCCCCGAAACTCCAAAGTTAATTTAAAAGTTTCATGATTAGTCAGGGAATTCTTTTCTTCAATAATGAGTGGGGAATCCAGGATTATGGGGATTCTTAAAAGATCAGGTCTACCGAGAACAACTCACAACACTATACCATCTGAGAGACTGCATTCATTGGTATGTTTGCGAAATTCATGAGGACTTCCTGCATTCAGCTGTAGAACACACTCTTTTGCAATTCGAAAGGGTTGTGCAGAACTATTGGAGACATATAGAACAATTTGACGTGTTGTCTATTGGCCGACTCTTTTTACTATTTTTTAATCTTGAGCATGATCTGAAATTGTTTGTTGATAAAATTTCATGTCATTGTGATGATCCATTGGAGAAATGTTTTACACAGTCCTCTGATTTGGGGAAGTTTGATTTCTACAGCCTTGTATATTGTAATTAGAGCCACACATTGTCTAATCCATGCACTCTTTAAATTTTAATTAAACAAATGCATTGGCCACCAAATGCACTAAAAATGTGATTTAAAGAGCCTAAGGTTTGTAATTAAAACCAGATGCAGTCATTTGGCGGTGTTGTGTTCCATTAAATGTCATTGAGTAGAAAAACAGTATAAAAGAATTAAAATATTTGATTTATGTATTTCAAAACAAAATGGTGTACTTACATAAAAAAAACCTTTACATATTAATATGTGAAATGTTGCCATTACTTTGTTATATAAATCATTTTACTATAAAATTGTAATCATTTCTTCATCTTTACACACTCTTTTCACATGGAAAATTTTATAGTGATAGAACATTTTCGTTATGGCGTGTTGTCCTCCTCTTCACCCAACAGAATATATTTTTGTGTGTATGTAATGAAACATTTTTTAAACATAAGAATTTATAGCATGGAATTTTAAAAATGTGTTATGAAATCTCTTGTGCATGTTTCAATGCAATTTCAATTTAGTTTTTTTATAGTGTTATTTTAGAAATTTTAAAATTAGTTGCCTCATGTTGTAAGTTAAAGAAATGTGATTTTTGAAGTGTCATTTTGTAAACTTTTATATATGTGCTTATTTTTCTTCAAGCTCATGATAGTTTCCAATTATTTAGGTTTTAAAAGAAAAATATGGAATTGGTTGTGTATTGGGGCTTACTGCTACTGCTACTAAAGCTACATTAACAGACCTATCTCATCGTCTTGATTTAAACATCTGTGGTGACTCTATTATTGGAAATACTGCAACTGTGCCTTATAATCTGCATCTTTCAGTTTCTCAGGACATAGATAAAGACTGGGTGATTCTATTTTCTGCCTTTTAATAAATTTTGCTCTAAACTGTTTTCTATATTTCGTTTTGTTACAGTTTTGCAGTAAGAAAATTTATTTCAGTTAAATATATTTTTTAAAAATTTATTTTATAAGCCTTTTGTGTACATGTTCCCTAGTTCATTATTTTTTGGAGGCATTTTTCCTGATTGTAGAGAGCAATCTATATTAAATGCAACATTTTTATTAGATCTATATTTTAACTTAGCTACCATAATTATTCTGAACATTATGCTAAAGTGGTTGACCTTACTGATAGTGAAATATTGCTGTGTTGATTGTATACTAAACTAAGTGAGTGTAAAAGTCCAAGAATTGCTTTTTCTAACATAATATATAAACCCCACTTCAGTAAATTTTGTGTTCAGAAAAAGTGCATCCATCACATTAAATATAAACATTACTTTTTGCTTGAGCAAAATTATACCAGCAAACAAGCAAGTGTAATTAATGCAAATAGTACTATAAGATGGGTTTTAAAAATATGCTATAAATGCTAATGAGACTTTTTGTGAAACACCAAGAGATAAAGTTGTGCTTTTTAATAAAAAGAAAATACTGATGTATTTAAAAGCTAAAATATTTTTTGTCGAATTATTTAAATAATTAATGTATTATTTAATTAATAAGAACGTTCTAATTTTTGAATGATATATTCATTTTCTTATGAATATATATTCAATGTTATATATATACTAGGTGGCTGTAAAATAATGTGAAGTGTTTAGAGCCCTCTAGTGAGTAATATATTGGACAAAACGTAACAAAATTTGGTGGAATATGAGGTTTCGATTTCTAAAGAAAAAAGAATACCAAAAGTGGCCTACATGGGAAATCTTAACTCTATTTACAGAGTGAAATGCACTAATTTCCATAATCACCATCCATTCAGTGATCATGTGGGTAAAATTAAAGGCTAGGAGAATTCTTATCACTCACTGGCAAATTGCCTTTCAGTGGCTCTAACATTTTGTGACCATTTTTGGGTAGTTAACTATTAGTATTATCAGTGGAATGAAAATAACAATGCTGCCCATGGTGAATTTCAATAGCTAAAAATTACAAGAAGACCAATGAATCATAGCAAACTTACAAAATATGATTCAATGATTTGAAACTACTGGAACTCTAGCAGGGCAACATAGTCAGGGATGCAAAACATTCAGTCAGCAACAAGTTGTTGTTGTGGAACAGGAGATAGCTAATGTGCAGGGTACTAGCAGGTGCACGAGCACTATGCACATGGCAAATGCATATCCCATACTCAATGCTGTGGAAAATCTTGACGTTTTACCCACTATAAAATCTGTCCTGTTCATGAATTGAACCCTTGCAAAGCAGCCACCTAAATTATGTTTGCTTTGAAATTCTTCACACACATGGAAATGGATGATGTATGGCCAAGACAGATTTTATGGAGGGACTTCCATTTGAACAGTGTTATTAATACACAGAACTGCCCAATTTGGCCTGCAGCTAATCCAGACTCTGGTCTCTGGAAGCCTCTGTACTCACCGAATGTGTGGTGTGGATTTACGTCATCGTTTATCATCAGTCCTTACTTTTACAAGGGAAATTGCTAAAATGAACCAATGACTTGTACTGTCAGTGCTCACAGGTACGCTACAGAACTTCATGGTCCCAAAACTGCAGCAACAAGGATGCCCCAATTCGACTATATTTATGTAGGGTGGTGCACCACCCCACATTGGACTTTAACGTACAGCATGTGTTATAGCAACATTTCTCTAACAGCAAAATTATTAATCATGCATTTTCCACAAAATAGGATTGAGGTTGCCCAATGTCAATGCTTGTGACTTTTGGCTGTGAGGATTTCTTAAAAGTGTTGTGTATCAAAGGCATGTCCCCGGTATCACAACTTTAAAAGATCGTATAATGTTACAGGTGAGAAAAATCAATTCCGATATGTTGCAAGCCACCCTGGAAAATGTCATGCAACATATGCAGTTCTTGGGACATCACAATGTGGTAGTCATGTTGAACCTCATTTATTATTCACAATAAACATTGCCATATATTATATATATGTTGTTAACAAAATTGATGTATGCTATCCCGTTTGTCATTTACTCATTCATTATTCACACCACTTCGTTTTTGCAGCATCGAGATTTCCCCTGAATGTGACTTTTGTATTTACTTTTTTTTGTTTCAGCAGCAGCAGTAATCCAACCCACATATTCCACTATATAAGTCCACTGAATTTTGTTATATTTCATCCAGTACATTTCTCGCTAGAGGGCTCCGAACACCTCACTTTATTTTATGGCCACTCTATTTACACATGTGTAATACATGCACTAAGCAAACAAAATATTTTTATTCATATACTAGTTCAAATGGGAAGGGAACATGTGACGTCCACATATGGGTATAAAGGGGCACAAGAGTAAAAAGTTTGAGAACCACTGATTTAATCGATAGCGATATAGTGAAGGTGCAATATGGTTTTTGGCATACCTCAATTGGTCCTTAGCAGCTTCTTATTTCTTACTTCGAAAAAAGAATGGGAACCCTTTATTGGCATTTGTTGAGATTTTTTTTATGCATCCCAACTCTTTTATTTCTTTAAAAAATTAAGTTTTCTGTTAGTAAGTTTGAGTTTTAAGTAATGTTGATTAAATATTAATTGGTTGTATTCATTAATGATTATTCCTCATTGTGGACAAGTAATTAACAACTTCAATCATTCATATTTTAAAGAATTTCATGTTCTAACATTTTAATTAAATTTAACAGGAATAATTTCCTTAAAACAAATGCTTAAATTGATTCAGTTTTTCCAGAGATATGGGATAGTTTACAGTTCATTGAGACACATATTGAAGTAGAATCAGAACCACA
>QLNU02015360.1:240614235-240629571 GCA_006491805.2 Dysdera silvatica
AATAGTTGGTTAGCTAAGATTTAATGCCCTAATAATAATTAGGTTATGATGCCCAAGACATTAAGTATTAGAGTGGTTTATTTTATTAGTTAACTATATTCACACAAATTATTAATATTTATATGAAGCTGTAAAACTATAGCAATGCAGATCTGCATGCATTAATAGATTGCCTGTAATATTAATAAATTTTTTAATTCAATATTCTTTTTCACGACATTTAAATGCGCCAATCAAAGTAGTTAAGAATACAATATAAGGGAACATACCTTTGAACTCACTGGTGCTACGAAACGTTTTCTTTTCACGTGGTGAATCCATTTTCTTCACAACGCAAAAGCATGTGGGAATCCAATGTTGAAATACATGTGCTTCAATCATAATTTCCACATGCAATATCTTGATAACAATTTCGCTCTTTTATACTTTTATTTTAATCATTCAAAACAGATTAAGCAATAATATAACAGTTCTGACAGAGAGTCTTACTGTACAAGAAAATCGACTTCTCTTCGAGAAACTATGTTGGTCCACTTCCATGGCGTCACGAAGCCCTCTATACTGACTTGGTTGGCTTTTAGTTACAGGGGGCGCTTGCACAACAGCAATGGTGCCGGCTTGGTGGGAAGTCGTTGGTCGCCCAGTATGTTTATCATCATAAAGGCTTTCTCTGCCTTCAATAAACATTCTTCGCCAACAACGAACCATCTGCACAGATATGACATCTTCACCATAAACACTGCATAACTGATGATGAATGTCCACGGCTGATTCTTTTTTTTGCAGTCAAAAAATGTATCACACTGCATATTTCATAACTGGCAGCAAAATGAAATGATCTCCATTGCGGTCAGCTATTAAATGAGGCTTAAGCATTGAAGGTCACCAAACCTAAACTAAAATTTCCTGCCCACATAAACTTCAGGTATCGCTCATAATGTGATATAAAAATTAGGGAACTTACTTCTTAAATACCCCTCGTATATACGTCAGTATAGGCCTTGACAAATCCAGTCACCATTAGCAACTAGATTTTTGCAGCTGTTCAGTAGGAAATCATTTCCTACTAGGTTCTTAGGTTTTTATTGAGATGAACGAGTGTGTGGTTTACTGTGCAATTTATGGAACCCTTTGTATGTATATATAAAAGGGCTATTCGAAAAGTAACCTCCATTTCTTTATAAAAAAATATGCAAATATATAATTTCTGTTACATGCATTTGAAAACTACAACTTTATGCTATTTTTCAACATAGTCACCCATCAAATTGAAACACTTATTGTATTTGTGTCACCTCCCTCCCAAATTTAAGAATGTTATTTGACTTATACAATAATTTCTGCCACCCACGTATAGATTATAGCTCAAACTAGAGCTTTATTCGTTTTGGAGAAAAAGAGACGCTTTCCCCATCCTGGATTCGAACCAGGGTCCCTCCGTTTAGCCCGGAGTGTCTTGGACCGCTAGACGAATGAGGACAGGAAACAACGCTCTCTTTCTCCGTATGTAAAGGTGTTAAGGTATTATTACCCTCCGCAGGGATAACACAATTGCCAAATATATACATATTTGGCAATTATTTTTATCCCCGTGGAGGGTAATAATACCTTACATTATCTGACTCCTTCGGATATGGAGTTTTTTATTTAATGTACATCGGACGATGTAAACTAAATATTTTTCTGAGCATTGTAAATATTTTGCAACCATTCCTGCAAGGTTATCAGACTGATTGGCCCATAATTGCATTTTTAGAACAAGATTTGCATAAAGTAGCCATGGATTGTACTAAAACCTTTAATATCTTGAATCCTAAGAATTTGAAGGAGCTATCTATAAACCACTTCAGAGTTAGTTAATTATGATTTCAGGAATTTATCTTCTAATGTGAGGGAGATGAGTATGGAATTCTTTGCAGACAGCTTATTGAAGAATCTGGAGCTAGACAAAAAGTAGCAAATAATGACATTAAAGAACTTTAGCTTCATGCTCAGCATTTTATTGACATTTCACTGCATGAGTTGGTCACCATGTCAGAAATAAAATATTCCATTATTAGACTTACATCTTACTTAGATCCCAGTTGTATGTCATCAGGCACCAGTGGGTGTATTAAAAGAAAAGAAAAAGTTGCAAACTATTTTTTCATAGAGCAGTAAATGTGAAGCTAAAAATTGTAATTGCTAGAGCCCAGATTATAATCACTAAAAAACCGGCAAAATATGCACTAAAGGACCTCAAAATATGCACTAAAGGACCTCAAAATATGCACTAAAGGATCTCAAAATATGCACTGAAGACCCTCAAAATATCCATATATATTCACTGTAACATGAATAAATACATGCTTAAAAAAATTTTAACGTTTGAAGATCTTATATCCTTCATTTTAAAACAAATAGATTTATTATTAACTACTAAGTAGAAAAATTCGATATACATCAAATTATGTGTTTTATACAGCATAATTTCTATGACGGTATACTACAATTTGTCTCTCGATGTTCTAAACATTTAAGCTTTATCTTCTGTCACGTAATAGCATTTTTGTGGGTTGGTCTATTAAGGATAGCTTATCAATGGTAGACCCATGTCTATCTCTGAGAGAAAATATGGAATTTTAGAATGTGTGTTTTAATTTGACCTTCAATCAATTTCCAGTCAAACACAGTAATGCTCACCTTTGGTTTTCCTAACATGGATGGTGGCTATAATTCAGCTACGACAACATTTTGGCACCCTAAGGCATAATTAAACGTGCATGTTTGCAAATTCCATTACCTCTCCGCTCAGATGCAAAGCAAGTGGAAAAATTAACTTTAGAGTTGTACTGAAATTTTTATGATGAGGGAACAATAAAATCCTTAAAATATACATTTAATATGAAAATTCATCGTTTTTATTCATTTATATGCACAAACGTTAAAAGGGCTAAAATACGCAGTTGTATATAATCTCGGATCTAGTGATTGCATACTTCTGCAGTTCAATGAATTTCTTAATATTTCTTCAAAATATCTAAATTTTAACTGATCAATTTCACGTGTGAAGTACTTTCTGTATAAGAAACTGAGCACAGAGAAATATGAAAATTTAAGGGGTTTTATACAAATGCTACTCACCATATCACATGAACAAGCATCTGTTAGGCATAAATTTTTTGTAAATACCAAAATGGTAGTTGAAAATATGAAAGAATAAAATTACACATCAAAAATACTTATACTAGATGAAATCATGTTCTATGGAGGCTTGAAAATTTGTATTATAACCAATGAATTACATATTGCTGTACATGGAATTAAAGATAGGTATGTTTGTTATTTAGATGAACCAGGGTGTCTACTACACACTAAAGTCATGAAAAACGGACATGAAAGTCATGAAATATTCGTGACTTCCATAGCCAGGTCATGCAAGTTTTATAAAATGCTATTTTTTATAGCTAAATATAGCCATTTTCCAAAAATTTAGCTATTTTATAGCTGAACGTTGTCATGTAGGTATTTATGTTGTGGCAACACCAACATCCCTTTTTTACATCCTGAGTTCTGCTTTAATTTGTCCTTGCTGATGTTTTTTTTTCTGTTCATTTGATAAATTTTATTTTGAATAAGCCATTTGTAACCTGTTTATATAGATGGTTCCATGTATTCAATGGCCCCATTCTATAGCAAATCGCTTCATAAAAAGAATATTTTGTCCAAAGTTATTAGTGGTCGTCAACTTCAGAAAGTTGATTTTACAAAAAATCATGTACATTTGCCATTGCAAGCAATGGACATTGGTTTTGGAGCCGGAGCAGAATTGAAAACTACGCGCTGGAGAAAATACCTTCCTTAAATGGGTGTAAAACTTTTTTTATTCTACTTTATGAAAAGGTAGTAAGAAGGTTCATAAAATCTCCTTTATCTAAACTCAGTGTTAAGTGTCCTACATGCATTTCTCTTAAAGTTATGCTTAATGAAGCTGTTAGGAATGGGAGAACATCGATTGTGCTGAAAGAATTTGTAATTAAAAACTATATTGCACCTGTAGAAGGAGATACCATTAAAAAGAAATACCTGGAGTTACATGAGAACATTGATTTTCAGACCAGGCTGAAAGAATTTATTGATAACAAGGATAGATTGGATGGCTTCTTTGCCCAAAATCTAGATGATGATGATGATAAATTTTTAAAGTGAATTCTTTGCCTTTGCCATGGTAATGCAGAAGTGGAGAGAGGCCTTTCTGTTAACAAGCAATGCATCGTTTAAAATCTACAGGAACATTCTTTGATTGCTTAGCACTGTGTTTATTCTGCAGTAATGTCTGCAGATGGTTTAAGGAATGTTGACATAACAAAAGGCATGATTTGTAATGTCATCCAAGCATCAAAGAGACGTAGAGATGCTCTCAATGACAGAAAAGCTGAGATGTCGACCAAAAAAAAAAAGACTGCCGCGAAATTATCAAAAATCGTTAAATTGTTGGAAGGAAAAAAAAAAAAGAAAGCTTCAGAAAGAAACTGATGCTGAAATGAGCGCACTTTAATTTGAACGTAGTGATGTAAAGAAAAAATTGAAATTGAGGGCATGAATTAATAAAAGTGCATGAATAGTGTAAGCCTTAGCTTAATGAATTTTACGTCTAAAACAGAACTGTCGAGTGGTAACTACGTGCATCTCTATGGCAGTCAATTACTTCAACTTTCTATATCTTACAAGGGAACCTTTTATCATGTCGCCACACCTGGAGTCGGCACTAAGAATATTTTGTGCAGTTTTTAATGTTGATTCAGAATAGGTCTTTAGTTTTTGGCAAAACTCATTTTTCGAGAAATTATGACCACTTAGATATGAAGAGTTGGCGACCTTTTGTGAGAAATGTATATTGCGGCATTCAGTATAAGATATTTGCAAAGAAAATTGCAAATCGAATTGCTGTAGATGTATTGGATGTAGATGTAAAATGCAGAAATACAATTATTAAAATTCATAGTTTGGTTTATAACCAAATATAATCGCCCAAATATAGACCAATGATCCAGTATTCTTGGCTCAAATGCAATATTAGCAATTTCAACCCAGGAAAGTTTGCTAATGTCCAAGAACTGTCTTTTAAATTGGATCGCGAGACCTTTCCTCGACGAGATCCAAGCCTTTAAGTCATCCATCCATTCTCTTACTTTTCTTCCTCTTGGTGTCTTCCCCGTGATGTTTCCCTCCAATGCCAGTTGGGGTAGTTTGTAGTTTTCTCCCCTCACTATGTGGCTGTGATAAGCTAACTTCCTTCTCAAAATTGAAGTGATAGTTCTTTTTGTGTTGGATCTGTTCAGCACTTCCTGATTGGAGATCTTGTCAGTCCTTTTTTTTCCATTATTCTTCTGAGAATCCACATTTCAAAATCTTCGATTCTAATTTTGGCGTCTTTTTTTTTAATGTCCAGGTCTCGCAACCATAAAATAGTATAGGCCAAATATAAAGTTTTAAAATTAAAATTCTGAGATGTAAATTTTTCTCTTGCACAGAACTTTTTGTAATTCATTAAATTTTGTTTTTGCCATGCAAATTTTGCACCTTATTTCTTTTATTTGGTCGTTATTGTGGCAAAAACACCAAATAGCAAAAAGAATTTATTTGTTCTATGGCCAGTGATATTGAAGCTTTTCCTGCTAAGACATACATTTTTTACTGAGTGATTGAAATACACTCTTTGCAAAAAAAAGCATCCCTGAAACATAATCCAATCATCGTGAAATTTTGCATGCAAATTCCTTTAGACCAGGTGTGCGAAATTTTCAAAACCAATGAGTATTAACTTTGATCATGGCAACCATTTCTACTATGCAACTGGCATCATATAAAAGAGGTAAAAAATTGTGTATGGTTTATTTTTTTCTTGTTATCGGCATTGCAGTTTCCTGGAGACACAAATAGTAATGCCATTACGACATTGCCGAAGACCTTATAGCCAAGTGGACGACTTTGAACGTGATCGTATTGTCAGGATGTGTAAGCTGGGTGGTCCTACCGAACAATAGGCAGCAATGGTTGCTTCAAGGAACTCATCATAGGAATGAAGGCTCTGAAAGACCAAGGTGCACGAATGCAAGACAAGATTGGTTGGTTTTGCGACAGGCCCGGACTGACACAGCAGCATCATTGTGTGCCATCTTATGTTCTACAATCTCTTTCATACCACCAGTAACACCTTCCACCATCTCACGAGGCTTGGCTGAGGTGGGGTTACGCTCACAGCGGCCTTTAACCCCAAACCATTGACAGAGGTGGTGTCATAGCAGATTGGTATCACATAGTGTTCAGCGATGAATCCCGCTTCAGTCTTGGAGCAGATGACCATCGGATCCATGTGTGGTGGTGCCAGGGCCAGCGGTTCCAACCACCCTTTGTTTAACAGAGGCATACAGCCATAACCCTTATTGTAATGGTGTGGGGTGCTATCTCATACGACAGCAGGACACCCCTAGTCATCCTGCATCCAACTTTAACAACTCAACGATATGTTGATGATATCCTGCCGCCATTTGCGTTACTCTTCATGATACGAGAGAGTTTGGGGGCTTATTTTCCAACAAGATAATGCCAGGCCTCATATTTGCCGTGATATCTGTGAGCTGTCTCCATGCTGGTACCATACTCTTCCTAGGCCAGCAAGGTCATCAGACCTTGCTGGCCTGCTTTCCTTACTTAATATACCTACACAAACATTGGGGGAGTACCCCACTCTGTTTCTTTCTCGTTCATTTTTAATTAAGTTATTGATTGATATGAGGTGCACTGGAGAACAAAGGTAGAATTCACAAAAGGAACAAAAAAGAGATAAAGCCCTATGATAGTGCAGTGTTAACGTGTTCACCTAATGTGCCATAATTTTGACTTCAACTTCCGATGCATTTTCGCCCTTCCCCCACACACACTTCCAAAAAAAAAGCTTACCAACTAACTGCTGACTGTAGTCCTGGGGTTGGTTCCCTTGGCATTGAGAAGTTCAGATTCCTCATGAAACTAAAGGTGTCACCAGCATGACCCTTGCTGTCCTTGTACCATAAAAATCACAAAGAGTAGATGATAGCACCTCATTGCAGCATTTTGTCTTTGTGGCAACTTTTTAAAAACCAGCGTATATCTGGAATTGCACCATATGTAACTTTCAATTCCGCCGATTGAGGGAGATCTGATTTGGTGGCATTGCTGCCCCTTGTAACATTTTTTACAACTTCTTAAGCTTTATATGGTTTCGTGATGTAATTTTTTCGACCAACCATCGTATCTCAAACATAAGGAACAAAAAAGTTATAGTGTCCGTGTGGATATTTTATTGAATTTTTAAGACCACCCAGACCCTTCTCCAAAATTATGGAGCTAGAATTGTTTAGTCTACAATATTCAATTCCATTAATTGAGGGAGATAGAAATTTAAAATATATAAATTGTATATTTTATAAATGTTATATATTGAGTTTGTAATTTGATTTCATTGTAAATTTAATTTATATTGAAATATTTATATACCTGCTGTAACTTAATCATCAACTTTATTAGATTTATATTATCTCGTTTAATATTAATTACTTGTTCACTTTTGGGGGATTGCTTTTCATTTTCAAACTTGTTTCATGATTATGTTACTTCTTAGATTGTGTTTAATTATATAGTGCATGCTAGCATACTTTTATTTTATTCTTCAAATGGTATTGTAAGAATGAAATCTGTTGCATAGATTATTTTTTTATTCATTCGATTCCCATTTGCTTAATCCTTAATTTTTTTTTTCTTTAAGAGTCTTTAAATTTCATGTGAAGAAATATGTACAAACCTTGATTATGTAAGTTAATGTTGGGAAATGATCTCAAATTTTATTTTCTGTTTTAATATGGCCCTCACGTTTATTGATAATATATGCATAATGGTGCAAGAATATGCCTTATTCAATTTCTGGAAAAGAGTTCTGCATGTGTAAATTTCACTTACCAATGCACAAGTCCTCAAAAATTATAAGATTTTCAAAATTGACTTATTGGCAGGTATGTATGTTTAAATATTAATTTGTATTCTTTCGTTAGCAAATTCAGTGTGTGGAAGCATTTCAATTACTCTATGCTCTCACAGCTTAAAGAGAACATTTATCAGCATCTTAAGCATAAATGTCATTATGAACGTTTTTTAACGATTGTCACTGTTACTTCCTTGTTTATTTAGAAATTTATTAACAGAAAAGGTTTTGGGGGCTAATATTGCATATATGAGCCATATCGCCAAAAAGCAACCTTAACCATCGTAATTAGTGTCGCTTCTGAAAAATGGACACCATTCGATTGTTTCCGCAGCAAATAATAAAATATCAATTTTTAACATAGAATTCATGGAAATTTTCTAAGAGAAACAAGTGCTTACGTTTTTAGAAGCTACCATTGTATCATTTCACAATGGCTTTTTCGCACAGGGTAAACAAAACCTGAGTCTAATAGATGCTGGGGTCCAAGTGCATAGTTCATCCCATAATTTTCTCTCCTAAAATTGGTTGGGAATTTCAATAGATCGGCTCGTGACATTAGGGTTATGCTTGTCTTCTGTAATTGTAACATCATCTGCACCTGCTCTGCCTTTATGTAGGCTGCCACCGTATGGACAAACCACAAAATTTGTTTCCGGTATTCCTCCAGGCCATAAAAACTATTTTTCTGTCACACACCGCTGACAAAGACATCTAATTGAGTATTTCCTGTTTTTTCACTTTACAGAGTTCCTTTCCGCTGGTTTGACATTTTTAGTATTCAGACATAACTCGAATGTGGTCCAAACAGGCACGTGTGGCTCTCCCTCCACTTACATAGGAGGCTTTGCATGGCCCAAAAACCACCCAAAACAACAATTCCAACATGGCGTCAGGTCATTTTGGCAATATTTCAAAAAATTCAGGAAGGAACCAACATCAAAGAACACACGGAGCAACTATATTTACGTTAAAAGGCCACGAATGTCAAAACAGAACTCCAGCTATAAAAAATTCCCAAAATTCTTTTAACGGTAGAATTTTCTCGGAGGTTTGGGAGTGTTCGTGAATGCTTCAAAGTGCTTTTTTGCGTTATTTCTAGCGAAAAGGAAATTTACGGATCAAATAATACTGTGCAAGCAATACTGATTCTGTCTGTCTGTTTTCAATGCCAGTGTCCAGAAGCGGTGTGTAGGGGGAGACCCTCCCCACTAGGCATCCACTGATACAAGAAAAGTACTGTGGCAACTTCAAAATACTAGAAATAGTTTAAAAAAAAAAAAAAAGCCAAAAATCCTTTTTTTTTAAATTACAAATATATTCAATGCATTTAACTATTTTCAGGAAAACTGTGTGTTATTGTTGCTACTATTGCTTTTGGCATGGGCTTAAATAAACCCGATGTTAGAGCTGTAATTCATTACAACATGCCAAAAAGCTTTGAAAGCTATGTACAAGAAATTGGAAGAGCAGGTCGAGATGGTGTTGATTCACATTGCCACCTTTTTCTTCATCCTGAAGTTAGTTTCTTACATTTTATTTATTTTATTACTGTTTGTGTTTTCAGTGTTTCTTGCATTTTTTATTTATTTTGTTACTGTTTGTATTTTAAATGCTACATTGTAATTGAATATATAGTAGAAATCAGTTATAAAGACCAACTGCAGATATTGACAGAAATACTACAAGAAGTAGTATTTCCTATTCTTTTATACTGCAAAGGTATCACTCATAACAACACCACATGTAATGTTGGTACCTTTTATAACAATTTTTTCTACATGTAGAATTTAGTAGTATTGGCTATATTAGCTTGTGCTGTCACAAGAATTCTTAAGTTGAAATTATTTTGTAACCACAAAAATATAAATTCTGTAAATAATTTTAGAATTTTAAAAAAAAAAGCATAATTTTAAAATAGATATGTGTAAAAATGCATTAAAAGTCTATGATTTAATGAGGAAAACATTGGGGCTGAATGGAAGAACCTGCATGTGCAGTCAAATCTGTCAATCAGAGACAAGAATAACATAAATAATAGTGTACAGGGTGTCCTACCAATCTCGAAACTGGGAAGTTCTGACTGAAAAAGTCAGGGAAATTTTCTATTCATTGTTATAATAAATAGCTTATTATAATAATTTTTCCTGAACTCTGCTTTTCGTACAGGATTGCATGCCGAAAATTTAGAGGAACTTTAGCTTCTGATTAAACATCTTCCAAAAATTACCCTTTTGCACCAAAAGTAATCTTAAATTACATAAAATTATTAAGCTTTATATATTTCTCAGGAGAAAGTGTTTGTCAAATGTTTAAAAAAAAAGTATTTTTAGCTAAATTATCTAATCTGTAAAGGATTTTGATCATACTAATCCCCTTTCTCTTATATATAGTTATACACACTTCAAACAGAACAGGTGAATCATCATCTTTGCAATTATATAGTTAAACTCCTTTATGATAATCTCAAAAATAGTCAAATGAAAATGTATAATGTTTAATAAATGTGAATGTTTAGTATATAGAGAAATGCATTTTTTAAAGTGGCTAAGTGGTGTTTTGTTGAATTTTGTTTTTAAAAATCAGCCTATCTCTGGAGCTACGATCACACATTTTACGACGATAGTTGATTCTGCCTGTTGAAAGACATTCGAGTTGGTGACGGTGCTGTCCATAATGGGATTTTTTGTTTTTTAAGTAATTTTGTTATGAAGCTGTGATATTTTTGGCTATCATTATCTCAAATGGGAGGAATAAAAGTGTGTCCACAGTGCCCTTTAAGAATTTCATCAAACTTTTTTAAAAACTGTTGCACCTGAAATTCTAGAGATTATTATAACTCTGAAACTCACTAATTTTAATTATTGACCATACTCAGTTTATATATATGCCAAAATACTACCAACCATTCAGTTTATATTATCTTTTCTAAAATTAACTACTTAATTACTTTTAGAGAATTGCTTTTCATTCTCAATATGTTTCATAATTTCCTTAATTTCTAGATCATGTTTAATTATATAGAACATTGTAACTTCCATTTTATTCTTAAAGAAATATTTTAAATGTAAAGACGGTTTCACTCATCATCTCTGAGTCATCGATTCTTATTTTCTGATGGATCCGGTTTTTTTTTTTTTTAAGTCCTTAAATTTCATGTAGAGAGATATGCTCAAACCCTGTAATACATATAGTCACTGCAGAAAGCTAAGATGTATAAGATACAAAAAAATTTTTGTATCAGGTGGGGATTTTTTTTTTTTATCTAAAACCAAAAACAATTTTCGCATGTTAACCATTTATTTAATAAACAACGTAAGTTTTTCTTTATTAATTTTAACCACCTCCCATCTATCTTATTTATATCATTTCGGTGAAAGTTTGTTGTTAGTTTTTCAAAGAATTCAGCAAGGTAAGTTTGCATTTCCTGGAAACTGTATAATTTTTTCCCATTTAAATGATTTATGATCGAAATAGCTAGTAACATGATGAACAGGAGGGTAGGATGGGTGAGTGTGAATTTTCCAGTCAAACTCATTTAATTTCTGTGTCATTAATTAGAAGCACCACATGAGGCCTGGCAGAAGACTATTCCCTTCTGATCCACCAATGCTGGTTATTTCGCTTTTAATTCCTCCTTCAATTGATTTAATTGCAGGATTCCCACACTCCTGGAATTGTCAGGGAATTTCAAAGCATCCCCAAAAGGCAGGGGAAAATGAAAATTATATTTTGTGATCAGACCTGAAAAATTAGTGAAAACTTCCCCAACTTCTGTATTGAATGGCTAAATGTCTTACAAATGTGAAACATATTCCTTGCAACTGAAGTTCAGTCCAATACACAGAAAAAAGTTTAGGAGAACCACTAGAAAAGTCAAGGAAGTTTTTTCATCAGTTTGAGTGTTAACCCTGTGATTGTTGATGATAATGCCTTGTATCTATATTTTCTTCTCATTGAAGCAGCTTATAATAAATTATTCCTTTGGAATCTCATCTGCAACATAGTGTCATCTTCTTTTGGGACAAATCAATTTTGCAAGTATCAAAGCTTTTACCTTTAGTGGATCAAACTTTTTTTTTCACTGTGTTGCTGTACATAACCTATTTTACAACACAGGTCACAATCCAATATAAAAAAATTTTTTTATAACAATTCAGCCAGAAAGCGCAAGCAATAACATAGCTCAGGGGTCTCCAAACCACGGCCCTTGAGCGCCACCAATCCGGCCCGGTAAGCAAAAATTAACGTTGGCCAATATAGAAAAATAAGATCAGTGTGGCCTGCAGGCCAACAAGAATAAGCAAAATTGACCCTTGGACTGAAAAGATTGGAGACCCCTGACATAGTTGATTAAATTTTTTTCACTGAGTTCATAAGGTGCCTAAATGTTGAGTTTGAAAACCATGTTTAGTTGGTGCAAATGATCCAAAACAGTTATCTATATTTAATCATTCCACTAATTCTTACAACGTTTTCCATGGGTCATTTCCAATCAAAACTGTTTCAAATATAAGGAGTAACTCTGAGAGAGAAAATTTAACCATATGTAAGTTATATGTATGTATTTATTTTTTGTAGAATCAAGATTTATATGAACTTAAGAGACACATCTATTCCAATGGCATTGACAGAATCACTATCAAAAAATTGCTAAAAAAAATATTTATTCCTTGTGAATGCCCCAAAACACAGCTTGGTTTGGATTTAAACGTACTAAAAGAAAATGTAAGTATAAATGCTGTATATCAATTTGATCATAATGTGAAATAACTGCAGTGATTTCTCACAGAAGGTATAATTATTTTTCAGTCAACGAATGAAAATCTGCATTCGCAAAACGTATGTCCGAAACATGAATTAGTCTTTTCAATAGAGGATACTGTTCAAGAGCTGGATTTAAAAGAAGAGAGTAAGACATATTAATTTTTCGATTTTTGAAACCCAATGTTTTTACATACTTCTCCCACAAAAATACTCCACCTTCAAATTACTTCTGCTCTTTTAATGGTAACTAAATTAAAAATAACTTATGCATGTCATTTATTTTTGGGTCAATTTCACTATTTAAAAAAAAATTTTTTTAAAAAAACAAACTTGTAACTGCAAGTAGAGTTTTAGTTAAAAAAAATTAACTTCAGTTGAGTTCACTCAATTGAACCGAATGCTAGTTTACAGTGTGTCAAGAAGTATTTACTCTGTTTTGACGTCAAGCGTGATCTTTTCGATGCATTTGAAAAAGCAATGCTAAATGCCAATTTCCAAGAAAAATAAAAACTAACCTCAAACAAAAATTTGTTTTCAAAGTAGTAATTACATGCATACTTATGCCTTATGTTCATTAAAATTAACACGTATTCTTCAGAATACTGGTAAGCATTTTTATCTTTTTCCTGTGCAATAATTTCGTATTTCAGTTTCGATTAGTAGCACACCCAAAATTTTTGCTTGGGAATGGCTAAAAGTGTAAAAAATATTTTTTTAATGTAATAGTTGTTATACTTTTAACATACTTTGCATAAATTTTCAGCCCAAGGATGGTCTTGAGATCCATTACCCCCTTCCCCCATGGGTGCATCATTAGTTTTGATAAATTTATTCTCCTGGTGTAACAAGTATTTTTACTAGTCCCATGAAATTCTTTAAATCAAGGTTTGGTGGTATGTTATATAATAACAGGGTGTCTATGGATTTAGAAAACCTGGAAAAGTTAGGGAAGTTTTTTCTAACTGGAAAAGTCAGGAAAATTTGAAATTCATTGTTATAATAAATAACTTATTAAAATAATTTTCCTGAACTGTGCTTTTCATACCACATTACCTACTGAAAATTTTGAAAAACTTGTACTTTTGACTAAACTTCTTCCAAAAGTTACCATTTTTCACCAAAACTAATATAATTTATATAAAATTATTAAGCATGTAGTTTTCTGGAGAAAGTACTAAATGTATAACTAAAACTTGAAAAAAAGTGTTTTTAGCTAAATTATCTAACAAAGGAAACACTTTTGTGGCTCGCATTTTGAGACAAGACATACCACAAATGATAGTCCCTAAGTTCCTTATTAAGAATATGAAATCAGTTTTTTGTGAATAGCATAAATCTTTTTATTAATATTTAAAGTCCAAAAATCACACTTTTTAGGTGAAGTTTGATATTTTTTTATTCGCACTGTATATGAAGATAATAATTTTTGAACTCAATTTGAATGAAGAGGGTGATTGCTTTTAACAGATAAAACATTTAAATTACACGAAAGATTATTCATAGTATTTTAAAAAATTATATAAAAACTAAGCATTTTAATACCGAGATTTGGTGCATTTGGCTATGATTTAGAAGAATTGGCGATATCGGCATGAAGTATAAATGTTTCATCAAAAAAAAATTTCAAACAAAATTGTTCTGAATAAAATCAAAATTGATGTAACACATCAAAATGAAATTTTAAAAATTCATTCTGTGTTCTATAACTAATTAAGTGCAGAACAAAATCACCTTATGCGACAATATCCTTGGTGCAAATGTAATTACATTCTTAATGAAACCATTTAATTCAAAAATATTGATGAAACATCTTTTCAGTTAATACGATTTGAAGTGATAATAAATGCAATTTACATCTTTCTTTAAAATGCAGCCATTGTAAGGTACAATTATGCTTTGAACACTTTTAGGAAAAATATCACTACTATAATTTAAAAAAATACTTCCGGAGTTCGATGTTTTGAATTATTTTTATAATTTTCTCATATCTAAAGTCTTTGATTGATTTACAACATTCAAAGTTTCCTCATCAAATTTTTACAAGAGCCAGGTGGACTTCACAAAAAATAGACCTCAATATGATACAATACTTATCCACTTTTGAAAACGGATTATTTATTTTACACATAAAAGTTTGAAATGCAAGTTGCATTAAAAATATTTTTCTTTATTAGAAAGTAATATAAAATACTTCGATGTTGCGCCCATAAAATTTATAAGAATTTTTTTCCTTTTATTATCCCATTATAATCTCTAAAATAATGTCAATGAAGGTTTCAATATGAGCTTAATTATAGAATAATAAATGCTTCATACCGATATTGCCAATTCTTCTAAACCATAGCCAAACATGCTAAATATCCTTGTTAAAAAGCTTAGCTTTATATAATTTTTAAAATACTCAAAATGAATTTCCATGTAATTTTATAATTTTATCCGTTAAATACAATTACCCTCTTTATTCGAATTGAATTAAAAAGTTCTTATCTTCATATACAGTGCGAATAAAAAATATCAAACTTCATCTAAAAAGTGCGATTTTTGGACTTTGAATATTAATAAAAAAATGT
>QLNU02015360.1:240629671-240640589 GCA_006491805.2 Dysdera silvatica
TGTCTTGTTTCAAAGTGCGAGATTTCACAAAAGTGGTTCCTTTGTAAGTGGCGCAGTGTGGTAACGTGTTCACTTAGTGTGCTGTTAACCTGGGTTCTATTCCCAATGGTGCAAAATACACTCAGAGATCTCATAAAGATCGCACTGCTCACTGTAGTCCGGGGTTTGGTTCCCTAGGCCTTAAGAGGTTCGGATTTTGGATTCCTCGGAAAACAGTAGGTCCCGGCGCAGCATGACCACTGTAGTCTTTGAGCCGTAAAACCACAAACAAACTAAACTGTCTAATCCGCAAGGGATTTTTATCATACCGATCTCCTTTCCCTTATATATAGTCATACACATTTTAAATGGAATAGAAGATGAAGCATCAGCTTTGCGATTATATAGTTAAATGCTTTTATAATAAATACAAAAAGGGCCGAATGGAAATGTTGCTGTAAATATTTAATTAATGCAAGTTTTTAGTGTAAAGAAATTCAATACAGCTTTTGAATTTGTAAATTCACTGTAATTGAGTTATAAATGGCTTTGGAGTTTGTGTTAGTGGATTTTATGGTCTTAGAAACTTATTTTTATTACGCAAATTTTAATGCGTTGTGTGTTGTTTACTGTAATTAGCGACTGGAAATCGATTAAGATTTGGTCTAGAAACGTCAGAGAAGTTTGAAACAGAATTTGGGTATGCACCCTGTATTAAGTTTTTAATTTTTTTTTTACATTTAGAAATTGCTCTGTTATTCCTGAAAAGGATTTATATGTAGCCTCTTTTAATATGCTGTGTTTATGTTGTTGAAAAAAGTATATCAATGAACATATATTTAGATTTTTTATAAAGTTTTGTTTTAATATTCAATCTATTGTCATCCCCAGATATATTAACTCTCTTATGTTATTTGGAACTGCATCCAGAAAGATGGATCGAACAGCTGCCTCCTACATATGCAACCTGTTTAATTCGTTGCTATGGTGGTCCAAACCAATTACGTCAGTTAGCGCAAAAAGTAATATAATAAATATGAATTTATAATAATAGTAAAAAGAATTGTCACATGTTTTTCTCAATAAATACGCTCTTTTGCGAAAAGAACAATGCATCATGATGAAAGTCTGTTTGCATTGAAATTAAATATGCATGAAACATACATAGATGATGAAATTATTAAAATTTCCTGGCCGTAGAATGCAACAATGGCTAGCAATTGCATATTGAATGTGAAACCTTCCCTGGCCTTAACACATGCTTGTATATGGCCAGGCAAGGGATGATATAGACTCCTAATGTCATTCTGCAATAGATTTTGACAGACAGTCTGCAATTGTTGTTCCAGATCTTCGATACTCTGTGGTGCCTTAATCTGCAGCCTACCATGTTCTACGTATGTTCAGTTTTTGAAAGGTCTAGTAACCTTGCTATAACTGTGTGTGTGTTCTCACCTGATTTGGTGCAGAATGACCCTTGCTGTCCTTGCACCATAAAAATACAACCAACCTGATGACCTTGCTAGTCAAGAAAGAGGTTGCATAGCACAGTTATCCAGAGATATATGAGCTATAAAGTGCCTGGCATTGTCGTGTTGGAAAATGCCCCTAGGATGAAGTGCCATGAAGTGTAACACAAATGGTATCAGGATATTTTCAACATACCGTTGTAATGTTAAAGTCGTATGCAAAAGTACTAGGGGTGAACTGCTACCATAGGAGATAGGACCCCCCCACACACACACGCACAAGGAGTAACGGCTGTGTGGCTGTATAAAATGGTCTGCTTTGGAGCACTGGCCCTATCTCCTCCACACACAGATGTGATGATTATGGGCTCTAAGACTGAAGTGGCATTCATTATTATGTGATACCAGTCTGCTGGCGACCATGATTATCAGATTCAACACCACTCCACACAGGCGTAACTTGGAGGTTAAATATGAAGTAAACTTGGGGGGTGGAAGGGCGAAAAACAAAATTGTATGGGGAAAAATATGATTTTGTCTCTTTTTTCTAAAAAACTGGAAGGGAAGTTCCCCCCCACACACACATACTCGCCTCTGCCAGATTACACCTATGCCACTCTAGGTGCCAGAAATTTTTAAAGGATATTTGCGTGGCGTTTATACCCTTTTATAGCAACAACCAGATTTTAACACTGTATCATATCTCTTTTGTGATTTGTAGATTTTCTTTAAATATCTGTTAGTTCTACAAAGTTGTATTGTTGAAAAGATGAAAAACCAAGTTTTAAGATAACATTTCAACATTTTTTGCAATTTAATATGAAGTTCAGCAGTTTTAAGTTAGTTATTAACTCTCTAGTATAGACACCCATGATTTCCACAGGCTATCAGGTTTGTTACTGTCCAACAGAACATCCTAAAATCGTTCTTCTACTCTTTCAAGAGAAGATACACTATTTCACCATGTATTTAAAAAATCATCTTAGGGTTTTATTTCACATTTATTTACATTAAATGATACTACCAGATCGTTTTCATACTGGAAAGTTTGGGCTTATAGCACTGAATATATTAATCAGTTCCTTTATGTTGTTTATACTAACTTTCCATGTAAAATATGGATTTGTCTTCTGTAAATGGTGCTTCTCCTTTGTACAATAAAAACTAAAAGCAAATTAGATTTTTTGTACCTATGTATATATATATATATATAGCTTCTAACTTTTGGTTTTGTAAAATTTTTGTGGAAGTGCTGTTTAGAAATAAAATAGAACTGACTATGGAGGTGCACGAGATGTAAGTCATCGATCTTATCAAAAGTGGTATCGTTAGAAAAGTCTCATTATAGGTAGTAAAAAACTCCCTGGAATTACCTGTCTTAATCCAATAATTGAGAATATATTACTAGAAGAAAACAAGGAAACAGCACTACTGAGAAAGCAAAATACAGGGGCATATTGTGAATACAAAGCATGCATGCGTTAATACGGTATTTTAATGCTTAATATTCATGTTGAGAATGCTTTGTGACATTACCTGTTTTCCCCACGATAGTATTATGCACATCTAAGAACTATATGATGTCAGTACAAGACTAGAGTATAATAGGCCATGATTTAATGTCAGAAACTAACACCTCACCTTGTCCTGTGAGACAAGAAAAAAGGCATGGGCTGAGCCAAGAAGGCAATTTCCTTAGGCGCTCAACCGTGGAGAATTTTAGTAGTACCTGTGGCTTGTGTTCCAGGTGCACTAGTTCAGGGAGAGGTGGCAAGCAACCCTGTGACATGCAAAGTTATGGGTCTAGTCAATGAGCTCTCATGCTGTAATGTTATGAACAATGATGTAATTGCTCATCACTTAGCACATTGTTTGATATCCCACTTTGACCACTCATTAGTTGGTCGAAAAGTGAATAAGGTAGAATATTCTCACATACTCATATGTTCTCGTACTCATCAGCCAATTGGCAGAGAAATGGATTTAATACCAAGAGAAGGTGTTATCAACATGCATCATTTACTTCGCAATCAAATTTCAGGCCAGACATTTGATGATATGCCTTTGAAAAAAAGCACTGTTTCAATCATATATTCCAAGCATTCAGTTTGTAAAGCAGATGTGCTTAGGCTAGTAGAAAAAAACATGTAGTCAATGCGAGAGTTTTCCGTTCTTGAAGTGTACCTGGTGTACACAATATTTGTGCTTTTCACATTTCTATACTGCACAAAACTATCATGGGGAAAGCAGGTAATGCCACGGAGCATTCTTGACATGAACATTAAGCATTTGAAATATCATATTGATATATGTGGGCTTTGTATTCACAATATGCCCCTGCACTTTGCTTTCCCAGCAGTGCTGACTCCATTGTTTTCATTCAGCGATATCTTCTTAACTGTTGGATTGAACCGGTAATTCCATTCATATTTTTACTACCCGTAATGAGGCTTTTCCAATTATACAGTTTTTGTCAAAATTGACAACTTACACGTCGTGGCACTTCCTTAGTTAGTGCAAAAAAACTGTTATGTACATACTAAGATTGAAATGCAGACACACTGAAATTTTGTGCGCTGTATTATATTAATTTTAAAATTTCACAGTACTATTTCAAATATTGAATTTCAAAGTTAATGATAAATACATTGCTTGTAACATATACAGATAAGGTAATTATAAAAGCATCTCACTTTTCAGAATTTGTAGTCCTTGAGCCGTGAAACTGCAAACATTTTTCAGAATCTAGTGTAACAAACATAAATAATACAGCATGATTATAAAATAATGTGAGGTGTTCAGAGCCATCTAGCAAGTAAAATATTGGACAAAACATAACCAAATTTGGTGGGCTTACATAGTAGGCCATGGGATTTCGATTTCTAAAAAAAGTCACTGTCATGGAATAATTTGGGCACTGTTTGCAGAGTAAAATGCACTAATTTGCATTCCGTGTAGCGATCATGTGGATAAAAAGAAGGGCTAGGAGAGTTCTTATCACTCTGAGGCCAACTGCCTTTTGATGGCTCTCACCTTACGTGACCGTGCTTTGTTAGTCAAGCTGTATTATCAGCGGAACGAGAATGCCAATGCTGCCTGTCATGAATTTTGGGAGTTAAAGAAGTTACGGAAAAGACTTACGAACATAACAAACTTCTGAAACATGTTTCAACGATTTGAAACTACAGGAACTCTTAACACAGCAACCAGATCAGGGATGCAAAGTGACCAGTCGTCAACAAGTTGAAGAAGGTACAACTGCTATTGTGGAAAAGGATATGGCGAATGTGCAAGGTACCAGCAGTGCTCAGGCAGTATTCCGGCTCATGCATATCCCACACTCAACACTGTGGAAAATCCTGCATCAGATATTGAAGTTTTACTGGTATAAAATCTGTCCTGTTCAAGAATTGCACCCTGGCAATGCGGCCACCTGAATTGAGTTTTCATTTAGATCGCATGCAAGTTGATAATGCATGCCCACGGCAGATTTTATGGAGTGATGAAGCACACAACTGCCATGTTGGGCTGTGACAAATCCACACATTTTTGTACAGGAGACTGGCCAAAAAGCACAGTGTGGTATGGCTTTACAGCATCTTTTATCATCGGTCCTTACTTTTACGAGCAAAATTGCGAAAGTGGACCAGTGATCTGTACTATCAATGTTGACAGGTATGCCGATATGCTACAAAACATCAAGCTGCAGCAATAATAATGTCTTGATTCTACTATATTCATGCAGGAAGGGGCACTACCTCACATAAGACTTGAGGTACAGCTTGTCTTGCAGCAACATATTTTCCCTAATTAAAAAGAGAAAGCTGTCTGAGGGAAATAAATACTGGAATTTTTTTACGCTCATGAAAATTGTAATAAAAAAAAATGAATGTTCGAAACATGTTTTATCTTTAATCAAATTATTCAGCCTAAATGTTTGAATAACGTTCAAATTAGATCAAATATTTGTAATCAATGTGTATTTTTCCCATGAAATACAGATTGAAACGTAGTTAAAATCTCATTCACAGATTGAATCAAGGACACCTGTAACCAATAAGAGGGGCGCAATATCATGTGTGTATTAAAGAATGATTTTTGCTATCTTTGTGGTGTAAAATTTCAACCAACCAACCCAAGGTGAAAAAGAATCAGATTCCTTAGAAAACTGCAGGTCCTGACACCGTATGATCTCAGTTATCCTTGTACCATAAAACACAAGTCTGAGTATGCTTGATCATCTGCAAATATATTTGAGTTCAGAGATTAGGTTAAGCGATGTTCTCATCTTAAGTTATCTGTTAAATATTCTTATAAGAATCTCAAAATGTAAAGAAACAAGTCCTTTAGTTTGAAATATGCATAGCTCCACAAAGAAAATGCAACACGAAGGAATGCTTCAAATGAGACAAAACTTGGCACACAGAATGGAAAAAAAAAACCATTCTGAAAGAATCTTAATTTCAAACAGTTACGTGAATCCAATAGCTAAATGTACATAGTGCTCAGTATGCAGTAGAATGACCACTTTGAACAATACGTTTATGTGTCATTGCATTGAATCAGAGAGTTCTTAAATACTATACTGAGGTGTTGTTGTGGACCATTGTGGTGTTCGCTAGAGTTCATCCTCATTTTTAAGTCATTGGAGACCATCAATTCAATATCATGTCCCATAGTTTCTTAATTAGAGAGCGGTCTGGAGATTTTCCCCACCAAGAAATGACCATAGCATGTGTGGTAATGTTTGCTACATGTGACAACATTGTCATGTTGATGCATGCCATTTAGTATGCTCTGAAGATAAGATAGTGCAATAGCATGCACCGTGTTTGGCGCAGTATAGCCCAGATGCTCTTGCGCCATAAAAAAGCCAAACAATCAATCAGCAATAGCATACAGCATCTCATTAGCGTACTACTGTCCTGTCATTGTTCCGATTATGCATACTAGAGGCTAATAGCACTCCACATTGACACGCTGTGTGGTGCTCTGAAATTGTAGAAGGATTGGCTGGATTGCAGCCTTGCCTCCAGACTTTACATTGGTGGTGGTGGTCATTGCTCAGACAGAACGAAGATTCGTCACTCAACACCACACCATGTCATTCATCACACCAGGTAACTCTAGTGCTATACCACGACAAGCATGCACGGTGATGGTTCACTGTCATAGGCGGTCTGTGCAAAGGGTGCCTTGCCTACAAGCCAGTCTTTGTCAGTATTAGAACATTCAATACCCCAAAACATGTGGATTGTGGACTCGCTGTGACATGATGTTGTATTCATGGACCTGTGCATTGTGGCATTGGTCTAACTACTCCAGTCCCACTACGATGACTCAGACTCCCAACAGTGCAAAGAACGCTTACTCAGAGATCTCATAAAAGATCGCACTGCTCACTGTAGTCCGGGGTTTGGTTCCCTAGGCCTTAACCCCTTCGGCCCTGGTGTCTTTGTGACAGGGCATCTTGTTTAATTAATTCTAATAGTCATATTTTACTTTTCATTAGATGAAAACCTGATGTACTTACTTGAGTACATCTCAAGGCATCATGGCCATTGTAGTTCTTGAGCTGTAAAACCACAAACAAATAATGTAATGACTCGTATTTCTTTCTTCAGACTGCTGTCTTCAAATTTGACTCACGATTTATGCATCCCTTCCAGTTTCTGCTGATAAGTAATACGACAATAAATAATAAGTAATACGACACAAGAACCAGTCATATCTATGCAACCCTGTAATTAAATCTCAAGGAAAGTCATTCATTTAATGAAATTATTGTTAACAATATCTCGCCGGCATTTTCACTCAATAAGCTTTATCCTTACACAAATAACAGCACAAGCGATGATTTTTTGAGGCTGAGAGAAGCTCTCAAAAGCTAGCTTAACAGACTAGTTTTTCCCTTTCATCCTACTTACTAACTACATTATCAAAAAATTATCTTAAAATTATATATCCAAATTATCTAAAAATTGCGATCATTGGTAGAACTTGTCTACTTAGGTATTTCCTGTAATTTGCATAGGTCTATTGCAAAATATTCACAACGTTGCATTTTCACTGTAAAGCATTTCATTTAAAAGCTTATATAGTAAATTGTAACTTATGCTTTATATTGAAAACATTATTTATTATTATTGTTGCTGAATATTTAGCATTGACTGTTATAAATTATTAGTAAAAATAAAAAATCAGATTGAACTCAACTTACTGAAATTTTATAGTTTGTGAAAAGTATACTTGAATTGCATATAGCTTTGTTGTTCAATGCTTTTTTTTGCTGATTTTTCAGTTAAGTATAGGAATTAAATATTTTTTAGAATGTATTCTAGTTTAGAAATAGTTTAACGGAAACTGATTGTTATATTGCAGTGTGTATTTTAATTAAGCTGTTTTACATCACAGCATCCTATAGTTGCTATGGCTTTGGCTTATGGAAAACTCTCTGGAAAAGAATGGGATGGAAGTTCTTCTTACGAATTTCAAATCATTGACCTTGCATCTCATATGAGTTTAGAATCAGGCCATTTGAAAAGGGAACTTAAAGCACTGGAATGGAATGGTGAATATAAAACAGCTTTTTTCCTCCTTAAATATTTCGGTTTCATTTGGTTAACTTGTTTTTAAAGCCTAGAAATTTTTAAACTAAGAAATAGCAAATTTATAAATACACTTAAACATTTTCTAAATACTAAATATGCGACTTTTTCTTTTCATGCTGCTTTCATAACGTACGTGTGTGTGTATATATATATATCATCATCATCATATTCAACCATTATCTATCCACTGCTGGATGAAGGTCTCTCCAAATGCTTTCCACACAAGTCTATCCTGAGCAATTCGCTTCCACGTCACCCCAACCTGTTTTCTTATTTCATCCACCCATCTAGTTTGAGGACGTTTTCTAGGTCTTCGGTGGTCTCTTGGAATCCAGTTCAGAATTTCTGTTGTCCATCGTTGATCAGTTCTTCTTGCAATATGCCCAGCCCATCGCCATTTCAGTCCTTTTACTTTAACAATGATGTCCTCTACTCTAGTTTGCTCTCTCACCCAAGTGTTTCTTTTTCGATCTCTCCTAGTTATTCCAAGCATGCACCTCTCCATGCTCCTTTGCGTTGTCTGTAACTTTCGTATTGCTCCAACTGTTAGACTCCATGTCTCTGATCCATAAGAGAGGACTGGCAATACACACTGGTTGAAGACTTTTCTTTTTAGACATAAAGGCAATTTCCCCTTCAGGATAAAACTGTTTCTTCCAAATGCACTCCAGCCAAGTTTAATACGTCTGTTGAGTTCTTTCATAATGTTGCCATCCATTGAAATCAGCTGGCCAAGGTAAATATATGAATCAGCAATTTCTAGCTCAGTGTTGTCAACTTGTATTTTTGTTTCCTCTACAAAATTATTGAACATGATCTTAGTTTTTTGTAGGTTCATCTTGAGTCCAACTTCTTCACTTCTAGTTGAGAGCTCTTGTACCATGTCTTGGAGTTCTAATGGGTCCGTTGAAAAAATAACAATGTCATCAGCAAACCGCAGATGATTTAAATATTCACCATTTATTTTTATTCCCTTGTTATTCCAATTTATCAGCTGAAAAATCATCTGTAAAGCAGAAGTAAAAAGTTTTGGAGAAATGGTATCTCCCTGCCTCACCCCTTTGCCAAGTTTGATAGTTTTGGTATCTTTATGTAACCGAAATTTTGCACTTGCATTTTTATACACACGTTTCACCATGTCAATGTACACATCCTCAATGTCTGTTGATCTTAAAGAGTTGATGACTGCTGATGTTTTTATAGAGTCAAAGGCCTTCTCATAGTCAATAAATGCAACACACAATGGAAGTTCATATTCATGTGTTCTTTCAATTAATTCTCTTAATACTTGAATATGGTCCACTGTACTGAATCCACTTCGAAATCCAGCTTGTTCTCTTGGTTGAGCTGCATCTAATTTTTTCTGCAGGCGATGTGTTAGAACTTTTGTGAAGATTTTATAAATAGCAGGTAACAAGCTAATTGGTCGGTAATTTTTCAAATCCTCTTTATCACCTTTTTTATGCAAAAGAATTACTGTTGCAGAATCCCATTGGTTTGGTATGTTACCGCTGTTAAGACATTTGGTAAAGAATTTTGCAAGTATGTCTTCTACATATTCTCCAGCTTCTTTTAGGATATCTAATGTAATACCAGTGAAATTCTTCTTCATACTTTTATTGCAATATATATATATAGAGATATATATGTACCGTAATTAGCATATATTAAATAATCCCTCATAATGGCTTTCAATTAAAATTTCCATATATATATATAGAAGAGCTCCATATAACAAACTCCGAGAAAATTTTACATAGCAAAGTTTTGGGAAAATCCCCATGGTCATTACATTATAAAAAGTGTTTCGAGCATAAACGAAATTTTTAACAGCCAAAACAGAAAATCAAGTGGTCACGTCAGTGACATCGGGTTCCCTAAAACCATGGGAATACAAGAATACAATACAATTTTAAGGTAAGTTGCAAACAAACAGAATGAGGCACACATAAGGGACTTTAAACATCCTAACAAACCAAACACACCTGTGTCTGGTTGCCCCATACAGTGCGAAGCTGCTAGGCTAGAAACAGGCCCAATTGTCCTTGAATACACTGTATTATTTGAATAGTAGTATTTGTCGCGCTTTTTTGCTCGTTTCATTACCAGAAATCCAGACCTTGCAAATTTCCCACAGGGGTGCTAACACTTTTATGATGAATCAACATCACCATTTGTTGTGCAGCAGGATGTTAGAAATTTTTCTACAAAAGCATGAATGTGTATGGAAGAAGCATTAAATACGTTTTCATTTTAAGGTAAAATTTGTTCACCTCATTTTTTATATGCATGTATATTTCACATTTAAAAACGTACATTTTTAAATGGTTGAATGTTATTTATGAGAAACAGTCGTTTACTGAAAAATGGGATTTTAATTGTGGTATCATATTGCACTGCCCTGGTTCATGAATACATCGTTTCCATGTAGCGAATTTTCTATATAACGAAATTTTTTCATGGAACCGTCCATTTCGTTATATGGAGGTTCTACTGTATATACATTATATGAGGTCGACCGGAAAGTTCTGTCCATTTGGGAAGTGAAAGGAAATAATGAATTTTTCATACCTTTAATAATATTTATTGTACAATATAATTTCCATCGTTACTTATGACCTCTTGCCAACTTGATGGTGATTTGTAAATACCATTTTTTTTAAATGTCTTTTTCTTACAGGCGACGAATTCAAGTAGTGCTTGGCTAACGTCTGCTTCAGTTTTGGAATTTTTTCCCCTTCAAAAAATTTTGGAAGGAGAGAAACAAGTGATAATCGGGGGGTGCTAGGCCTGTGGAGTATAAATGGTGTATGTGGCAGAATTTCCCAGCCTAGCTCTGATTTTCTGATGAGTTGTTAA
>QLNU02015360.1:240640689-240652327 GCA_006491805.2 Dysdera silvatica
GTCTCTCTTTAAAAAAAAAAAAGTTGATTGAAATAAAAATTAGATTCCCCAGGTGCTCCAAGGGTGCTTGGGAGGCAAAATAAAGTAAAAAAAAATGTGGATCCTCCAGTTGTTGAAAGATAGGGGGTTAATTTACTGGACAACATATTTTTGCCTTTATCACTATGGCCGCTAAAGATTCTCGTCTCTGTGTGTAGAGCTACAGACTAAACTTTTGTACTTGCTGTGAACACAGACGAGACAAAGAATTTTATTTTATAAAAGATCCAGGAAACAAGATGTAAATAATGAAAATCTTAAAGAATCGATGACGAAAAACTTTGTGCTTCTATTTCTGTATGCGTATTTTCCCCACGAGCAAAAATATTATGGGTTCGAGGAACCCACAACAAAATTATTGAGGGTGCAAAAAGTGTCTCGAACCCATGAAGTCGGCGCCACTGCCCGACGCTAGAATGCTGGGGTGGGCATTTTGCCCATGCATTTTATCATATGTGGGCCAGACCAAGCGGGCCCTATGACACCGTATAAAAGAACATCAAAGATATGTTGTCAATGTAGAATTCCAAAAATCATCGATTGCGGTTCATTGTTGGAACAATAATCATTAATTCAACTTTAACGAAGCTACGTTCATTAGCCAACCTTTTTCGATTATTAAACTTGACTTCTTAGAAGCGTTCTTCATCCACAGATTTGGTACCTCACTTGTGAATGACCATAAATCAACTCCAAGTTTTACTAGTGCTTGGAAAAATCTTTTTAATCTCTTTCCCACTGCTTCTTCTTCAATTGCCTCCTCTATTCAACTCTGTGACCAAGATTTTCCACTTTCAAAGTTGGCCACCAAATACAACTCTGTACTCCTGTAAAAAGCACTAACCGCTTACAGTAATGTATTAACCACCGTGTGTTGGCAACACTTCAATGTTGTTTATTGCACGCTAGTTCCAGACGAGGAGAGACCTTGTTCTCTCGAAACGTGCGTCGAACCATTTTATAAACTTATAACTATTCCAAAAAACATGTATTTTTCATCATTATTAAATTTTCGTACTGTTCATCACTCTTCCAGTGAATGGAGATATATTCATACTTTTTTCAAGGAGACAAAGTTTTTTTTTTACAAAGGAGAGACCTTTGTTCTCTTGAAACGTGCGTTGAACCATTTTATAAACTTGTAACTATGCCAAAAAAAAGCTGTGTATTTTTCATCATTATATCATTATATATCTCCATTGGTTCGGCTTAGAAAAAATCCCCCCAAAAAAGTTCCAGTTCCAACACTCAACTGTTGATTGCTTGGGAGTCGTGACACATGAATTCTCACGCTCAACTGTTAAGTGCTTGGGAGTCAAGGCATACAAATTCTCGCACTCAACTGTTGAGTGATTGGGAGTGAACAGGTGAAAGGCATGTAGGATTTTTGCCTTCGAGGGTGGGCAGGGCACAGCGTCCTTCGAAAAACGCCTAGGATGAACACTGGTTTATACATGTATAAACACACATAGGGAACTTAGGTGATTACTGTGGTCTCGCACTTGGAAACTTTCAGTGCTTTAGTGACTTTGCTCTGATGGCAAAAACTGGTTCCAAAACACTGAATTGAATGGAAATTCAAGGGTACTGGTTGACCACCACAAAACTTTTATTGTGAATACTAATGCGAGTAGATATTTAGAGTATAGATCTTAATTTCTAGACAGTGGTTTTAGACTACAAAAGTTATTTATAGTAAGCTAGTAAGCATGAAATACATATACACAGTGGCATAGCTAGATATCCCGGATGATTGACTGTCAATGTCCCCCCAACAAAGGCCATTTTCAAATGCATACAGGTTTTGCTAGTGAATGAGAGATTTATTAAATACATTTAATGTTTTCTCTGAAATTATCCACCACAAAAATAATATAATGAGAATCTTTACCAATGCACAAATACTTACTATCAAAACATAGCTTTTCTTGGTTTACTGTCTGCAAAACCTTTAATTTTTAATGAGCATCATTTTGCTAAAATGGCGTTTACATGATGCAATTGAAATAGGTAATATCAATAGAATTTGAAATGCTATGGCCAATGTTTTATAGGCTTCCAATCCCATGGAAGAAATATATAGGAGAAGACCCTATGGAGAGTGGTCCAATTATTCTCCTAATCGATTTTCCCTTTTGAAAGACGAAATTATGTCTCCGTAAGCCTAATACAGAAGATCCGTTCAAGTCATTTGGATAAAATAATGAAAGATTAACACATCTTATAAAGCTTGACAAGCTGCTTATCAGTTTCATAATTTAACTGGTTAACAAACGATTAAGTAGTACACAGAAAAAACGGTTCTGCAGTTCTCACAATTGTAAAAACCAATCTTCAATTTCAATTCCAATTTTATTTAAAATTTCCCTAAGGTACCACTGCATTTATTCTTGTGCACCGAATCCCACATCAGATGCATTTTCACCTGGAATAGAGCATTTCTTTTTCATGCATCTGTGCACTGAAATGCCTCATTCCATGCACATACCTTCAGATTGAGAAATGACAGTACATAATTCATTTTTCCAAATTTCAATTTTATCAATTAAAGTTCCCAGGTGAATAAACAGCTTGAGTGAAAGACAAAGAGAGCATGAAAACATTTTTGAATTCTGTCAACAGTAATACTGACAGGAAATATGGGAGAGCTGTAAACTCGAACTTTTGGATGCCAATGAGTATTAGACCAGCATCAATACGTGAATCATGATTGTTCCAAGGAAGAATAGCATAGTTTTTCAAGTGCTGATATTATGTCATCAAGTTGAGTAAATAAGAACTTATCAAAGTATGGGTTGCGACCCCATCTGAGGTCGCGTAACTAAATTTGGGGGTCACAGAAATTTTAGCAAAACTTTTACGTAAAAGAGCACAGCCAGATCATTTGCATGAATGCCAACATTTGTCTTTAATACATGGTAAAATTATGTTCATATGTATACCAAAGAATGTTTTTCGAATAAATTTTTTAATGCTTTATTAACAGCAAATGTTTCATATATAATCCATATTCCTACTTTGCATACCTCTATAGCTAGGATCGGGAAATTGTTTGCTTGGATAAAAGGGGTCACCAAGTAGAAAAGCTCAGGAGTAAATAATGCCATCACTGCAGCAGCTTCTGGGCTCTATTTCGTGACACAAATAGTTTTTCCTGAATAATCAAAAAGTTAAACAGGAAAAGTTATTTGTGTGTTTTGCCACCCACTGAACATAAGGTGCAAGTAGGAAAAAAATCATAAAAAACACAATAGGGTAACAAAACAATAAATTTCATTTTTAAAGGCTAATTGCCACACCCTGAATTGTGGCGCTCGGGGCAACTGCTTACCCACCTCTAGCTATGCACATACATATGTGTGTGCATAAGGTATAAAAACCATGTGCATATAAATATGAATGTCCTGGGATTCAATTTAAACCCCCACCTTACATGTGATCATCATGCATCATGGGTGCTTAATTTTAATTCTCCAAAAAGAGTATGAAACATGTTATGAACACGTTTTAGAAAATGCTTGCAAAAGAGAGTAATTCCCCATCAAACCTTTTTTACAATTTAAAAATTAGGCACCTTGCAGGGCCATTAAAAATAATTTAACAAAATTAAGTAATTTTAAGCACCCGTATGAACCTGTTTTCATGAAAAAACAATTTACAAACAATGGATCATATAGGCTCAGGCTAAAAAGCAGGTTTGGTTTTCTTTTTTTTTTTTTAAATGATTGGCCAGTGGAAAATATCTTCTGTTTTCGTAACACCGACAAGTTTCATTTGCTGATGCTGTTTGAGTGAATTATTTTTTGATTAACAATAATTAGAATGAAGTTAGTATTTCTAGATGAGGAGTTTAATGTCATGCACAATGAAATGAACAAACTATGTGATTAACCTAACACAGAGTTATTACCTATGTTTCAAAAATATTAACTAAAAAAACAAAAAGTACCTTTGAAATACGGAAATTAATTTTTCAAGCTTTTCCAACTCAGATTTTTCTTGAGTGTTAACTCTCCGGAACAAAAAGTCAAGGATGAAATCTAGGTTATCATCTGTAAGATTACCTGGAGCAAGGAGGTGAAAGGACAAGGTTGAGAACTCTACAAGCACTCCGGATTTTCTATTCTGATCTATAGTAATATGAAGACAAACAGAAGTCTTAAATACCATGAATAAAATCAATAATCATCTGATAAAGTATGCAAAGGTACAAACCAAGGTTTGCAAGTTTTTAATGCATGGGGGTTTTAACCGGTTTTATTCATGGCTTAAACTGTAACGTCAATAATCTGTGTGTCAAAAATGTTAAAAATCCAAAATTTAATGATTATAACAAAACAGCTTGCATTTGTCAAAGTAAAGGCTTATTAAGTAATTGTTCCGTATGCTTTTGAAAACAATTCGATGTTTTAATTTTTCCTTTGATTTAATTTTTTTTATGCCGTTTTGCCACCCTTGGCAGTTGCCTACTTTGGCATAATGGTAGAAATGGCCCTGATGCAGGTTGAAACCCCACCCCTCAATCAAAAATATATATCTGAGTATATTTCCATGTGAATGTATTGTAAATAACACAGGTCCTATATCACACAAATCTAGAAGCAAAAGAAGCATGAAATCAAGAATTATAAAACTCATAAAAGGATATTCCTATGAAGTTCTTCAACTCCTTTAGTAACTTCTTTTCATCATGCTTTACACTGCAATCACTATCACTACCAGCAGCAGAGTCTGCAGTTAGTACAGTTGGACTGTATTGTCTGTATTAATGGAACAATAGAGTTTCACCAGGAGATTCCATAACAAACAGTTATTTTGACACTGGCGTAAGGTTTAAAAACACGACGTTTCGGGAGCCAACTGCTCCCTTTGTCAAGTGAAGGCAGAATTATGCCTTCACTTGACAAAGGGAGCAGTTGGCTCCCGAAATGTTGTGTTTTGAAATCTCACACTAGTGTCTAAATAGCTATTTGTTATTGTCTGCATTAGCAGAATCTGTCATCCTGATCCTGGTGGTGGGTCTGGATCACTTTACATAGATGTCATTTTAGTTTCTGGTTGCACTTTGCTGGCAGTCTCAGCTTGGAAAAACCGTAGTTCAGACTGTTTGCAGTCTGTTGCAGCTTCTTTAATTGCCTTTCGTTTGCATTCGGCTTGTCTGCTTTCTGCACCACTTTTCTTCTTCTTACCAGTGCCGCTCTGTTCCATATGGTATATTTCCTTTGCATGCAAAGCTTTCAAAATGAACCGTTCCTGTTTCTGGCATGGTGCAATAAAACAATTTAACATAAAAACTTTTGAAGTTTTATAAAGCAAACAAAGCACAATTCCTAAAGATTTATATATAGCTTTAAAATATGAAAAGTACCTTTAAGGGAAAAAAAACTAAAAAAACAAACTTGTTGATGCATAATGCCATGGCTATGTACAATCCTATGGAGGTATGGGAAGTTCCACCTAGTCCATGTTCATGCAGCAAAATGAGTCAGTAAATTTTAATTTGCAGTCGGCAATATTCAGACATACAGCCCACACAAAAATTACGTCGGATCGGCACTGGCCATGTATTTATAGTTTTCTGTATTTACTCTAAATGCTTATAATAATAATGATTGAAATAATATATATATGAATTCCTTTTCAGTCAATTCATGTTTCTCATAAATTATATTGTAATTATGGTGTAATTATTATTTATGCAGAACATTATCATGAAGGATATACAGTAAAATCTTCTTTAATGGTCACCTCTAAACAACGGCCACATATCAATGGAACTGAACATGTTCCACAGGATTAACATTAGTGCTAAACTCCAAACAACAGCCACCCGGTAGGCATCAGGATAAAAAAAAATTTTCTTCAAAATTTTTCAAATACGTCTGCAAGCCAAACTGCCAAAAATGCAAAGTAATATCTACTTGAACGTACTTTCTTTCAAGGTACTCCACTGAAACGTATGTTCATTTTGTAGCTTCACATTCCTTTTTGTGAATCTGATTGCCACATTTATGACCGACCATCCCAATATTTCTTCTGCATAAAAAACACTGAAAATGGTTTTTGATAGATTTGGTTCTAATTAAAATATTTTTTAATTGCAGAATTTTTCCTCATTCGATAAACCCAAAAAGGCAGAGATGGTGATGGGGAAAAGGTTGGATGACATTCTCAGATTAGCAGTAATGACAAATAGGAAAGCCAGCGAGTTTGCATGGACAAAGATTTAGAAGTTTGCGGTACGTTTACTACTATTCAGGAATTATTAAAAAATATGATGGAAGGGGAAAAAATGATGAGGAAATGGAAGCAGAAGAGAGAGTATGGAACAGCCACAGAATTCTAACATCAAAACATATTCTTATGTTTCAAAAAATTTGCAAGAGATTCAAAATTTTGCTCTGAACAAAAATGGTGACAAGTTATTCAAAAGGACCACAAACAGAGGCGAATCCAGAGAGGAATTTTGGTGGGTGTAAAACACAGTAGACCCAAATAAGCCAGCATTTAGCGAGTTTCCTGATACAGCGAGGAAAATATGGATTTTGTTTGGTATAATGATTAAGCGTAATACAATTTAACCACTTTTAGTCAACAAATCTTTTTTTTACCCCATATTTGACGAGCAATTTAAAAAATAAAATAAGCAATCAAACTTTTTGTAAAAATTCCTTCGTTATAATAGGAGCTAGTTGTGATCAATTTTCACCACAGCTTTATGGATTTGTGGGAGGGGAAATTTCCTTAATTCCGTGGATCCACCACTCTGCTACGAATATTATTTCCTTAGAAAAAGGACATTTGCCATAAAAAGTCAAAACAATTACGAATCACTGATTTGTTTAATGTAAATTAAAATAGCTAAGGATCAATTTATTTGAAATGATTAATTTTTATTGTTAATTTCATTTTCTAAAAACTTTTTTTATACTGAACCTCTAAATAACAGCCACCTCCGAAGGATGGTCACCTTGACAGAGTTCCGAGAATAATCGTTATTTGGAGATGTTACTATATATATAGTGGTACTTCGGCACTCATTGACTTTGGAACTCGTTGAATTCAGTATTCAATGCAATCTGAAGAGAAAAAAAATGCTTCAGCACTCTACGCTTGCTTGGTATTTGTCACAGAACCAATAACATTACGCCCCGCATCCGGTCTCTTCGAGACAAAGACCAATGCGTTAGTTTAAAAATAGCTTGTGCTCAGTGCAGAACCTCATATATTTTACTGTGTACTTTCTTGTGGTTTTTTTTACCATTTTAATCTTACTTTTGTTCTCACAAGTCATAATGAGTTTGAAGAAGATTAGCAATATAATTCATCAGAAAAGGAAATTGGTAACACAATAGAACAGAAAAGAGAGGTAATAAGTAGGTACAAACGTGGTAGCCACATGTCTGATCTTGGTGCCAAGTACAAAATACCTAGGACAACTATATCTACAATAGTGAAAAAGAAAGAAACTATTAAAGGAGCCAGTGTTGCTAGAGGTGTGAAAGCTGTGACTAAGCAAAGGTCACAAACATTGGAGGAAGTGGAGAAATTATTGTACATTTGGATTAATGAAAAACAGTTAGCGGGTGATAGTATTTCTGAGGCAATAATTTGCGAGAAAGCAAAAGAACTGCATGGCGATTAATTAAAAGACAAGCCTGGAACAAGTGAAATGTGGATGGTTTGACAAATTTAAAAAGAGAAATGGTACTCACAGTGCGGTGAGACATGGAGAGGCAGTCAATGCTGACAAAGACGCTGCTGAAACTTTTATTAATGAGTTTAGGGACTAGGTACAGGCTGGGGGATTTTATTCCACAAAAAGTCTTTAACTGCGATGAAAATGGTTTATTTTGGAAGAAACTGCCTAACAGAACTGAAGAGGAGAAGGCAATGCCAGGGCACAAACCGATGAAAGGTAGGTTGAGTTCATTGTGTGGGAATGCTAGTGGGGATTTAAAACTTAAGCCTCTACTAGTCTATTACAGTGAAAACCACAAACTGAAATGTGTTCACAAGAGAAAATGTGATAAAAAGCAGGTAAAGTGTAATGTGGAGGGCCAACAGCAAAGCCTGGGTAACCAGGCAGTTTTTCACTAAATGGATGTATGAAGTATTTGGCCTCAGTGTAAAGAAATATTTGCAGGAATAAAAAATATCTCTGAGGGCTCTGTTAATAATGGACAATTCTCCTGCTCACCCTCCAGGTTTGGAAGATGACTTGCTGGAGGAATTTAATTTTATAACTGTGAAGTTCTTACCCTCTAACATAACTTTTCTGCTCTAGTCCATGGACCAGCAGGTCATATCAAACTTTAAAAAACTGTACACCATGGTTCTCTTCCAGAGATGCACTGAGATGACTTTGGTTATTGAGTTGACACTGTGGGAGTTCTGGAAAAACCACTTCAATATTCTTCATTGAGTCACTATGATAGGTAATGCCTGGCATGCAGTCTCTTACAAGACCATGAAATCTGCTTGGCCAAAATTGTGGCCCGAAGCTGTAACTCCCAGGGATTTTGAGGCTGAACCTACCCCAATAGTGGAGGACATTGTGTCGATGGGTAAGTCTATGGGCCTGGAGGTCAGTGATGAAGACATCGAATAGTTAGTCGAGGAGCATAGAGAAGACCTCAGCATTAAAGATCTGCAGGAATTTCAGAAAGAGCAGTAGCAGATAGTGGCTGAAGAACTTCCTTCAGGTGAAGACGAGCGAAGAGAGTTCCTACTGCACTGCTAAAGGAAACGTGTTCTAAATGGGTTGAAGTTCAAAAATTTTTTTTGAAAACCCAGACAAAGCTCTAACAAGCTGACTTATTTAATGATAAAGCAATGTCACACTTCTGAAACATTTTGAAATGTAGGCAGAAGCAACTTTCCATTGATAGGTTTCTAGTGAAACTTGCTAATCCTGGGTTTTCAGCAGGGTTCAGTGGTGTTAAGAGACGGAAAAAAGAAGGAAGCCTAGTGCAAGTACCTGATGTGTTATTAAAAGGAGATTCCCCTTCCAAGTAACAGTAATAACCACTGCAATTTGATCTAGTATGTGCATATTTCTTGTTCTTTTTATTTGCCTATCTAGTTTTAAAGTTTTGTGTAAAATAACAGTCCTAAAAGATGTATAAATCATCAAGCAAAATGTGAAATTTTTGTTGTTCAGAAAAGGATTATTTCAATAAACATTGCTCCTTACGAGAAAAATTCGTTCGGTTCTCGTCTTGCCTTCTGGAACCAATTAATGACAAGTACCAAGGTACAACTATATATATATAGATGCCCTTCGAACAGACACAGCAGAAGTAGCTGATGCATCTCATATACGACCGAGTCTTATGAAAGAAAACTCTTTACAACCTCAAACCACAATTGTTAAAAAACAACTGGAACAGGCTTTGGGTCAATATATGTCTTGGTTTATCTTGTGCAGCAAGGCTCATTAATTTTGTTCCGAGTAAAGTTTTGAATCTTGCACAAATTTGCCAAAACACAAGAACATAGGTGCCAACTTCTAGAAGTGAAAAATCTGTAGTCAATCACGCACGCGTGGGCAGGCCACCATTTTTTAATTAAACAAAATCATACATAATTTATGAAAAACAGGCACAATGAGGAAATTAAGTATTTATTAAATTAATAATAATAGAGGATTAAACTGTATTAAACGCAATATTAATTCTTAGAATTTACAAATGCTGTAGTGCAAGATTTTGCATTTGAGAAATTTTTTGTCAAATACATTCTCGTAACATTTCACATGTTGTCTGCATTTAACTATTAGTAAATTTTCTAATGTGTCATCAGACATGGTTGACCTGAAGTCAGTTCTAATTTTCTTCACTTGACTGAAGACTCTCTCGCATGCTGCATTACTGTGAGGGATCGTAAGTATTGACAGCATAACCTGAGAAAGTCGTTTAAATTTTAATTCACAAGTATCATTTTTTATTTTACCTATGGCTGCCCATTGTGCATCAATGCTACCTTCATTACTCACAGTTTGTGGAACTTTAAAAGCCTGGAACTCGCTGAATTCTGTTTGTAAAGCATCAACAGCTTCATCTTCTGTATTATTGAACAAAAGAACAGGAAATTTTTCTGTAAAATATTTTAAGCTGGAAAATGATGCATTTTCAAAATTCGATATTTGTGTAACCTCTGCATGATGTAACACTTCTAACTCAAAAGGAAATTTATTGTGCATGTAGTCACATGCTGCTATGAAATAGCTTCTGACGTTTTCATAAAATTCATTTTTATCATGGATGTTAAAATCTTGGATTACTTTCAGTGTTCCATTTCCAATTAAGATATCAACATCATCTTTTTGATTACTCCTCTCATGATAGTGGACTTTCAAAATATTATTACATAATTTTGTGACGCTTGGTTTTATAAATTTCACTAGCATTTCTCTGTACAATTTTAAGAGAACAGATTTTAGCATATGAATATACGGTTCCGCAGACTGAAGTTGAGCATTTGCTTTTTAAAATATAGGCACAGTATAAGATAAAAATAAACAGAAAGCCTTATTGATATCTTCCGACAGAAAATAAAACAACCTTTCTTCACGAGACATGGAGTTTTCAGTTTTTTGTTTCTTAGAAATATCCACATAATTTTGAGCTTTCCTTTTTAATTTCTGCGATGCTTTTTTGCTGTTACATTCTTTCACTTTATCTGCATTTTCAACCGAAACTTTGATAGAGGGAATAGTAAAGAAAGAAAGTGGGGTGATTTGATTCCTTTTCATGGCCTCTTCCTTAAAAAAACTGATCAAAGGTTGCCACTGCTGGATTATACGCTCTAAGCACTTTCCAACAGACAACCAACGAGTGCTAACGTGTTTTAGTACCTTTTTTATATCAGTCTCATGAAATTCTTGAAGAATTTTCAACCTATCTTTTCTTTTCGAACTCTTTTGTAAGTAATAGTAAATGTCTACCAAAATTTCATCGATTTTAAATGGCAAACATGCAGCACTCTTTTCAGCTGCTAAGTTAATAAGGTGGCAGGAACAGCCCATAATTTCAATATTTTGGTGATGATTCTTTAACACTGCTGCTACACCTGCTTTTTTTCCTATCATAACAGGTGCATTATCACAGCTAAAGGCAACACAATTAGAAATCGCAAGGTTTTTAGATTGTAAAGCACTTACCAGAAGATTTCCAATATTTAACCCAGTAGCATCTTCTTTCAAAGATGGCATAGATAAAAGACAATTCACAATTTTTTCACATAAAGGATCGAAGAAAGTTACCACTATTGGATACAGCTTTGAATCAACATCGTTGCTTCCATCAGTTGCAATTGAAAATGGATAGCACCTTAAATTTTCAACAAGTGATGAGGATTCCTTTGCGGACATTTCTTTCATAATTGCAGAAGTTTTGGTCTTTGCAGATCCATATTGTTTTGCAATACTGCTGTCAGGAAACGTTTTCCGAAAGAGCATCCACGCATGATCGCTGCAATTCATTGGCAAATTATGTTCGATCAAAAACGATGTAAATAAACATTCAGCGTTAATAAAGGAGGTATCGTTAAATGCAAAAAATGAAGGCTTGATACTATGATTAGACTCTACAGTCTT
>QLNU02015360.1:240654184-240692042 GCA_006491805.2 Dysdera silvatica
CTGTTCTTTGATACCTATGCAAGCCCACATACTGCTATGTAACTTAATTAGCCCATAAAAAAGCATGTCCCAATTAAGTTTAGAATCTGGAATGGATGTCAAAAGATAAATGGATACTCGTGAACCTTAATGTTAAATTTTGGTCATGAAGTGTTAGTAACTGCTGATTGTTTCTTAGAAGCTGGTGTAATCACATATTCTCCTAGAAAGTAAAGTGATAAAACAAACATATATACTGTTAAGTATTAACTATTAGAGTGTTGAATAATAGTAATATAACCCTAAGTAATAGTAAACTCAAACACTATGTATACTCTTTATGACTTAAAAAAAGGGGGAGGGGGGCTAACTTTATATTAAGAAAATATATGAAATTGGGGAGGGGGAAGAACCAAATTGATCACATAAATAAAATTTGGAATAGAATATTTAAAATCAATCCAAATTTAATCAACGAACTAATTATGGTAATCCTCTTTTGCATTAGCATAAATGTTTCAAAGCTTCCATGCAAATTTAAGAACAGTGGGATCCAGTTATTTGAACTCGAGAATGGGAAGGGGGGCCATATACTTTTCTTTCAGCAATTCACATATTTGAATTAGAAATTTACAAATAATATTGAGGATACACCACAAACTATTTTTTAAAACAAATTAAAATTCATGAAAAAATTGAGCGCTTATTATAAAGAGAATCTAAATATATACAATAAGCGTCGTATCTGCATATGCCATAATTTTGCATACATTATGTAGGAAATGTCTAAAACAATCTATAGTTGTTTTTTTAATTAAGTAGTGAAAAATAAAATATATACAATGGTGACCATAAAATCATTTCTTTATTTAAAAGAAAGTATAAAATATATCTGTACAAGAATATGCACATGCTACATTTCACACTCACTTATATCCTAATTAAATTAGCTACCATACATAATTCAGCAAACTTAAAATCTTCTAACTTTTGGTTTTGTTTAAAAAATAAAAACTCTACAGGGAGTAACTACAAAACTATATTAGACAGAATTAAGCTCTTAAATATTAAAGCTCACAATACGACAAGATTAAAAAAAACGTTCTTTCTGAATATTGCAACGAACGTTACACGATTACATTCTGAATATCACATTCTCTAGCTTAAGCTAAAGCTCTTTTGACCATTATTACAAATTAAGATATTATTAGCACAATTATATCTTAATTTGTAATAATGGTATTAATTTGTAATTCACGAATAGCACAACTACCACGAAACGTTAATGTGCATGTTATAATTATTTTGGGAGGGGTGTCAGAGAAAGAAAGAAAAAAAAGCCTTGCCTCAGGCTGGACTCAAACGAGCAACTTCTTGGTTAGAATCTAAACGTCTTAGCCAATTAGACCACCAAAACACAACTGATGCCTCATCTTATATTTTGTAAATTTTCCATTCTTACAAGGTTGTTTAATAAATCGACAATGAGAAAGTTGTTTAACAAATTGAGAAATTTTTGTATATTATAAAAAAAATTTATAAATACATGCAACATAGTTAAAATTCTTAAGCATAAGTAAGTCATTAGGTAAGCACAAATTCTTATCCCGAGATTTAAATGTGATTTTAAAACAACCACTCTGAAATTAAATATAAAGAATGTTTGACTTAATCTTTATGGTATAAGAGTTATTCTGTGCAAAGCAAGGTGAAGCTGTGCATGCAATTATAAAAAATATTTAGCATAGCCCTATGTGCATATATATATGAGCATGCATTTTATTCTATTGAATGGATTAATCTTCTATACTCTTAAAGTTGGTGAAAAGTTATGCTGTCTTTTTCAATTCACAAAATGTTTAAAAATTGTTTCAATATATATATATATGGCCTGCAAAAGGGTTGCTGGTATCTAACTGGAAGGAGACCCACACGCTGAACGTATGTGACGATGTGTGGAACCGGCCAGGCCAGTAACCTAGTGTCCTACCCCGCCTTCAAGTGGTGCAGGCTGAGCTTTCTATTTATGTGGCAAATTAATATTTGCTACACGGATAGAAAGGCGGAAGGGGAGGGCTAATTCACCAACCCGTCTAGCCAGCGTGGTGAAATTATGGCTAATTCCTCCATTATGTTGACACACCAGAAACCATGGCCCCTAGTCTCCAGGTGCTGGAGTGCTCCTGATCAAGGCAGCGGTCAGTGTGGCATGAAAGCAGGGGGTGCTAAGAATCACTGGAATGGCCCAGGCTGCCGTTTGTTATTGACCTTGGCTACGTTTAATGGACGATCCCTTGCTTCTGAAGCAAAACTTCAGGAATTGGAAGAAGAACTTGACAAGATCAAATGGGACATTGTAGGACTCAGTGAAGTTAGAAGAAAAGGTGAAGAGTTGGTGGAACTTAAAAGTGGACATTTGTTTTATTATAGAGGAACGGAAACTGGAAGAACAAGTGGTGTTGGCTTCTTAATCAACAAAAGAATTAAAGACTACCTTCTTGAAGTCGAAAGCACGTCAGATCGAGCAGCGAGGCTCGTTGTTCAACTAACCCAGCGCATTTTTTGTTCAATCCCTTGACCCCCAGGCAAGCCCTATCTTGTGATATATTATTTTAAACAGTGTAAAAAAATTAAATTGGTTCATGTATTCGGGAGAAATAGCTAAAAATAAAATCGTTATTTTGACCCTTTCAAATAATACTAGAAAGAGAGAGAGAGAGAGCAGACACTTTGACCATCTTTAGATTAAATGAACCGATTTGCATGCTGTCTGCATAGAAAATCAGGTTTCTTTTGGGTGTTGGTCATGCGCAGTGATACTAGTTGAAGCAGCGTTCTTTAATTCTATCGAGATATCAGCAAGAATAATGCAAAAGAACGATTTTATTTTTAGCTCTTTCTGCCGAATGCTGGCCGATACAGTAAATTTCTCATATATGAAAGCAATGTAAGTCAAAACATGCATTAGTATTTGGCTTATAAAATAGTAGTTTACATTTCTCATAATAAGCTTAAAACTTTAGAAGAATTAAGGGAGTACAGTATTTCTTATTTTAACGTTGCATGTAAATAGGTAATGAAGAGCAGTATTGCATACACATTATATTTACTTAGTACATCAACAAAAACAAGAGTCTGGAGCCATTTACTTTTTCTAAGAAATATTCACTTTATGGATAATTAGCTTCAAAAAAAAATATCAGACCTAACATATTACCAATTTCTAACTTCCAGGAGAATAAATATATATACACACACATACACACGGTTGTCAAAATTAAACTTCCCCAAACTCAAAAGGCTGTTTAAGAAATTGTATGAGTCATAATGACATGGAATTTAAATAACTGACACTTCAGATCATGTGTTACAAGATTTATGGGGGGGAGGGATTAGCCTTCACTACAGTCTTTACAAAAAATCACTGTTAAACAGTGCCATAACACTAGGGAAAAGTGATTTGCAGAAACAGCTTCTGCACAACATACGTATGCAAATAACGAGTACGATAAAAGAGAAAGACAGGCACAGAACAAGCAGGAGTTTCCAGTCTGCTGACGCACAATGCCAACCTTAAAATTCAAAACTTGGTTAGTACAGTTTTTCTACCAGAATGACAAGAACTTTGCTAATAAGGTAACAGGGTTCATACTCCACTGCAAGGAAAAAAAAATGGCTTTTTAAGTTATTTAACTGCCTCGCAATAAAAAATTAAAGCTGTTTCCTGAAAGGGAAAACTTATGTGCAGTTTTCGGTAGATGTTTAATGACAGTTTTATACTTAAATTCTATATTGTGCATTAAAATTAATTACTGATGTAAAGTAAAAACCACATAATAAAAATTACTGTCTTAAAAACAGTAATCATTACTGAAAAACCATTTTCTTACAAAGACACACATGAAATATGAGGTAAAAATCTGTTTTTTCAAAATTAAGTTAGTGCCATGAACATAAAGCTTTATGTTCATTTTATCTTGTGCATAAACAGTGTAAGTCTAACTTCATTAGTTCTCTGCCAAAACAATTTTCAAGGGGTAACTACATATATCTCCATAGCAGTCAATTATTGCAACAACAGATATATCTTAAAACTTTTGACTTATACCACTTTACCTCTCAATGGCTTTTATATTGATTATATATCTCTATCTGTATCGGGGATCCGGGTACATGATACGGCCCTAACACCTGCAACATTTTAATTGTCCACCTGTACAGTCTCTGAATATCGAATATCGTAGTCGTAGCTCAAATAGCATCCTAGAAAAAGGTTGAGGACCCCAGCCCCCACTCTATACAGCCCTGACATGCAGTGTTTCAAGTACCCTCACATACACTCTCTGAATATAGAATATCGTAGTTGTAGCTGAAATAGCAGCTTAGAAAAAGGAGCGGGGCTTCAGCACTCCCTGATACGGTTCTGACAGGTGACATTTCAAGTACCCTTGCATACACTCTCTGAATTTGGAATATCGTAGCCCAAATAACAGCCTAGAAAAAGGATGGGGAGCTCCGGACCCCTTTTCCGATACATCCTTGACTGTGTGGTGGTTTCTTCGAACTAAGGTCGCTAACTGCGAACAAAGACACGACCCATGAACAATGATCACAAACTACGAAGAACGGTGACCGAAAACTGTGAACAGCAAACAAACTATGACGAAGAATAGTAGTTCACAAAAAAGAAATCTGTATGAACGGGTTATTTTTGTAAATTGTTCAAAAAGACCCATTCTATCACGAACGACCCATCTTTATCCTAGAAGCTGAGGCTGCGTAGATCGCAAAGGGCACTTGGGGAAAACGTCTTAAGAAAAAGGCAAAATGAGTATTTTTCGTATGAGACCATCGTAAATAAAAACACTGTTTAAGGACCGGAAATAATAAAAAAATAATGATAGTAATAAAAAATCAGCACTTTTTACGGGCCTTAGAAACCAAAATAAAAAATCAGCACATTCTAAGGTTTTTAAGCACCGTACGAACCCTGGATAAGAGTATTCCACTGACAAAAGAATGTATGCCAAGGAACATTCTCTATGCAACATAAAAAAATGGTGAATGAGTGAACTGGACAGCTTGGAATTTTATCAGGTAGAGGACTGAAACCTGTGGACTCTGCAAGCATGAAAGGTGTAGCTACAGTGATTGTGGAAACAATTAGCCAATCGCCATATGGTTGTGAGTGCACTAGCCGTTTCTCATGTGATTGAGATGCCCCATTCCACAGTTTGACAAGTGATGATATGAATCGTGGGTTATCTTTAGAAAAGCCATAGTCTTCACCAGTTGTGCAACAGGAACACTGAAGTTCAGGAGACACTTGCGCTGTAGTTCCTAGTGCGAAAGACAGTCAATGTTACTTGGTTGTGGAACATTTTGTGGACAAATGAAGTCCATTTCTCCCAAATGATCAAATGAATATGCATAACTGCGGCACATTTGAGCAGCAGAAAACCCACACACAATCATTGTATCCTTGCACCAAGTAAAAGTGATGGTATGGTGTAGTTTCACTGCAATGTTCATCATTAGGCCTTAAATTTTTGAAGAGGTGACACCAACAAAATTTGAAACCTGTTCTTCACTGGACAACAGCATGGGAACATGTTGACGTTTGTGATCCAAGAACTGCAGCACCACTGCATCCAGCAATACGATTTTTATGCAGGACAGTACACCTTCTCATATTTATTGTGGCATTCAACAAGTGCTATGGAAAACTTTTACTGATGCACAGGTGATCAGCTGTCGTTTTTCAACAATTTAACTGCCTCGTTCACTTAACCACACGCTATATGACTTCTAGTTATGGGGATTTTTAAAGGATTAGATCTACTAAGAAACCATACAACCCTGTCACATCTGAAAGACTGCATTTGTCAACATGTTCATAGAATTCATGTGAACTTACTGCACTGAGTTGTAGAACAAATTGTTTTACAATTAGAAAGAGTTGTGGTAGAACCACAGAAAACACCTGTAGAACAAGTGTTCTGTGTGTTTCTGTCATGCTGCAGTGTCATCTATTGACAGCTTTGGTTAATATATATATATATATATATTTTTTTTTTCAAATAAATTTGAAGCATATGACCAGACTTGTCTAAATTTCATGTTATTATGACCCATACAATGTCCTACACTGACCTTTGAGATAAAGTTTAATTTCAATAATGGTGTATATATACACACAGTAAAACCCTCCACCAATGAACAGTCCCTAGGAGGTGGGGGTCAGGCTTAATATGAATATTTTAAAAATGAACTCTCTGACGTTCATTTACATGGTCCTTCCCACGAAAGTAAAAATTTACATAATATGGAAAACATTGAAAATTTTAAGGGAAAATTAAAAATAGATGTGAATGAAATGATTTGTTTTTTTTTAACTTATATACAAAATCTTATGTAATGTATGTTGAACTACACAAGCCTTTGGTTATGGTTTTGTTTGTGTACATAGTAAAGTTCTTTCTCAACGACCTGACATCCCACTTTAACATCTACACACACAATATCCTATGCCATGCTATAAATTAGACATGCAAATTCTATTTTCCTACTTTATTTCCTTTTAAAATTTAATCATACTACTGAATTAATGAATTTAATTTCATACTTATAAGGCATCTCCATCTAATTCATTTCCCCCTATCGTGTATTTGTACAAGTGGAAATTGCCAAAATATAAGTACTTGCATTATTTAAAGTTGACACTTAGGATTACGGAATTATTCAAGATTACTTTTAGTGGGAGAAAATGCCTCCATCTACATTCATTGCATGGTTATTTCACTAGCTAATAATTACATTTCATACCTTCTAACAGCGGCCTCTTATTGCACAAATATTCAATGGGTTTTGGGTTTCTTTTAATTAAAAATATGTCCATATGACAATATTAAAACCCCGTTTCTCTTCTTGGTATCTGTATGAAAACTATCATTAGTTGGTTGAGAATAGACTTACTTTCTGGACACACTTCTCCAAATGCATGCATGAAACCCATGAAATTTTCAGTGATAAAAAGATTGAGAATTTCAGTGATAAAAAGATTGAGAATTTCAGTGATAAAAAATTAACATCAATATAGCTTTAAATTATACAAACATAAAATATATAAGGATATCTTTTATATACAAAAATGCTTAATAATAATTTCTCAAAAGGCTCCAAATGGAACATGTGTATACCTCTATATTCAGTCCAAGGGTTTGTACTATTGCAGAGAGTCAAAACATCTGGAAAAAATATATGACGTTGAAGAACGGTGCTACTGTATATTTAATAAAGTGATGTGTTTAATGCAGGTGATAATACAAAACAGCAAAATAAAAGGGAATACAATAATTTCAAAAAGTAACAATAGAAATAAAACAATTAAAACTATTTCACGGCAATATTGCTATTCTAATAAATTGTAAATCATGCAAAACAAATATTTCTGAACAGTTAAAAATTTATAATGCATCTGTTTCCTAAACCATAATTTAGGAAGAAGAAACTAACTGGGCTGGCTCACTTAACTTTCAAAGATGGTTGTATCCATCAATTGCACTTAAGTTTGCATTTCATACTAGCATTTAGATGCAAAAACATAAATTTGTGACTAATAAAGTAACCAACAATTGTTCTAACACTAAAAGTTCAAAGCAAAGCTATAGTACAAATAAAAATTATATAAACTTAATATTTAAATGAGAAATATGTTATTTTGATTCATATATAAATAATGTGCATAAAATGAAAGAACCATGAACTGTTTAAAATTTTCAAAGTGCAACTTTTTCACATTTACTAAAAATCCAAAAGTGCACTCACAATTTCTCAATACTTCTACAGAAAATATCGATGTTAAAATATTTCACCTACCTGTTTTTTTATTTACAAATTGCTTTAGAATGGCTAAACTTGCACATGCACTAAGTAAAATATAATAACACAGCATTGCAGGGAATTTAATAAATCAAATTGACTACAAAATTACTTTAAATATGTGATGGGAGATATGGTCAGTTCATGTTCATCCATGCGGATTTAAACAATGACATTAACAGCATGCATGTAGGTTTTAGATTAGTTCGATAAACCCAAAATTTAATTAATTTTACTAAATTAAATAATCACTGAAATTTCTAATAAAGAATGTGTTTCAAAATCCAAATGGTGTCTTTTGACATTAATATACAAGTTATTATTTTACATCTGCCTGTTCAAATCAGCTATTAAATTCACTTCCTTTATTGTCACTTTAGTTATTTTTGCAACCATTAAACTTCCCAATAATTAAGACAAAACATATTTTACGTGGATCCCTAACAAAACAGAATACTATTTATTTTAGAATAATAAGATATAAAATTTCCTTCGTATTTGCAAGATTCTTTTCAGAATTTCACAGTATAAACACAGTTTGTGATTTTTTTTTTAAGTGGCTGCTGCACAGCCAGATTGGATGGTAATGGAGAAAATCTCAAATTTGGGGCGGGAGAGATCACGGAAGAAGTATAATATTAAAAAAAAAAAAAAAACCCACTAGTTTCTAAACAGAAATATAAATGACTATCACGTTACTAAATAAGCATTATATCCAGGTTCATACTCAAAAAATGGTTTTATGTAAATTCCAGTATTACCCTTTAAGGTACTTACCAGTTATCACCGGTGATATTTTTTGAGAAAAAAAAAAAAAAACGAAAAGTTTTTGAAACTAGAAAAAAAAAAATATCAAATCATCATATAGATATATTTTACTATTTTCGGGACTATATTACGGACCTTTTATTTTTTTTCTGGAGTTTCATTTGCCATTTCTCATGACAGCAGAATGCCATTTTTTTAGCAAAGACAAGCGATTGAAAACAGAACTCGGGGGGGGGGAAGGAAAGAGGATTGCGAAAAAAAAGGCAAGTGGAAACCGGAGGACTGTAAGGGGAGAGAGGAAAACAAAAAGAAAAGAGAGGAATTAAAACCGATAGTGTGTAGGCGACAAAAGAAACACCAAAATAGCAGAGAAACCAATTTAACACAAGGAAAAAATATTTAAAAAAAAAAAGATAACATTGTATTTAACATCAATAAATAGGTTTCTACTATATATCTGGCATTTTTCCATTCTAGAAAGTTAATATGACCACACTCCCATTGTTTTTAATTCCCCTCATTTCTATTCTTCCATCTTCTTCCCTTGCCCTTCCGTTCCTCCAGTTTCTACTTCCCTTTTCATAATCCCTTTTCTTCAAAAAATAAACACTTAAAGTAGCATAGAAATTTTACATTTAATTAACATATACAATCACAAAACAAGTGATGACAAAAAAAAGTGTGATGAAAAACGGCATCAAAGATGTCGCCAAAAAGTATGACAGGCGATAACCGTTAAGTGCCCATTTTACATATATATTTAGCATTAAATTGAAAGTTCCAATAATTATACATGAAATTTACCGCAACTATTTAACGTCACATTATGAGATCAAAACTTCTTGTAGGGGAAGTTAGTGTAACTAGCAGTGACACATTAGCAAATAAATTCCCTGACAATTCCAGGTTTTGGGACAAATTCGAGATTTTCCCTGATTTCTCCTAAACCCCATTTTCCCTAATAATTCCCGTTTTTCCAGAAATGTATGAACCCTGTATATAGTAATCTTGCCTTGTCAGCAGGTTATATGCTCCAAGTCTGTAGATAGTAGTGAACACTATGGTAGCTGTTTTTTATTTACATATATGCTAATAATAAATTATGCACAATAAGCTATTACCAATACTAAGTGATAACATACATACTGTACTGTTAGAGAAAGTTATGTAGCATAGCACCAGCTATCAGCAAGGAAAGGAAATATAAAATTATGTCGCCTTTTATAAACACCAAACGGAAGTAAAATTACACAAAACTTTAAAAAATAGGGTTTTTTTTCAATTTTCAGGCAGAAAAAATTCTCCACATAGATCATAGTTAATGTGCTTTTGCCCTCACATTATTATACTAATGCTCTTTCTCTCAAATAAACGGGATTCTAATGTTTTAACTTAACCCTCAAGGTTATGATGGAACAAACATAAAGTACCTTGCACATATATACACTATTAATGAAAAGTACCACAATGTCTGTAAACGTGGTTCCACACCACTTAAAAATGTGACATGGGAGCTTGTATGGAGCAATAGAAAAAATTACTTTCAGATCCCTCACTCATGCTTATTTGTGAATGGTATAGTATGTACCATATAAAGAGAAAAGGGGTAAAAAAAAAAGTAAAATAAAATTTAGACTAGTAAAAAAAAAAGTACAAAGTTATTCAAAGTTTGGCATATTATTGCTAATTATATGTATACAAAACATGTGGGGAGGGAGGGAGGGGGGGATTCACCTTTTCACCTCCAGGGAAAATAAGAGATTTTGCAGAACATTGACTGTTATAGAGCTCATTCAATGGATGAGTCCTGTTTAAGTCAATTATGTACTGGATATATAATACAATAGTTAACAATTAGACACTGCATTTCACAAAAATGGCAATGTCTTGACATGATTGCTTTTAAATGAATAATTGAGTTTTGTGCTTCCTTTACTATACACCACCCCCTTCCCCTCCCTACAGCCAAATCAGAAGGAATGTGGGATCAAGCGTTTTTGAAAAACTCTTTAGAAATAATTTGTAACTAAAGGTGCCATGAAGAAACTCTAACTAGCCAAGCAATGTGTGGTGGTATTCATGGAAACATTTATTTCATGGCCGAATTCAGAGTAATATCAAGGCATTCTGATGTCATTCCACATGAAATGCTAGGTACGACTGTTGCTCACACTGCATATGTGAATTACATATACAGTACTTAATTGACCTACAAGTTTTGAATAAGCTCCACTGGAAACTTACTATACAGGCCTACTAAAGCTCTGTATCAGTAAATGTTCCACGAAGAATTTTTATTTTACAGTAAAAAGAGGGCATAAGTCGGGGGTCTTCAACCTTTTTCAGTCCAAGGGCCAATTTCACTTATTCCCCTGTAGGCCCACAGGCAGCACTATGGTATCAAAAATATTAGAACTGAAAGGCGACTTTAATGGTGTACCCCCACCCCCGATCAGCCTTTGTTGATAGTTTTTCCTTAAGTCCCTATATTAGTTTTGCATGCCCACCCAAAAATATTTTCAAGATTCACCTCTAGGACTGAAAAAAAAAAATGTTATATATATGTGTATATATATACATACATTACAATGTAAAATATGTATGGAAGCAAAAAACATTTACAATACTTTTAGTTATTAATATGTACAGCGAAATCAAACCTTTTAGCGAGATTTTTGCCACTGCTTATTTTCAATAATCCTGCTAATATCAGGTCTTATTTTTGATATTGCAACCCTAAGAGTGTTTCTAAGGTGGACATCATCGGCACCGACGGCATAAAAATATTGGGGGGGGGGGGACAATATACCTTTAAAAGGCATTTTGTTTGAAATTGAAGGGGGATATGGAACCCTAATGCCAACATTGGGTCCCCTCACTAACGCACACGTGGACATTCTAGACCTAACTTTTGATTTTTATCTTCATTTTTGGAAACAGCTATTTGCAGATGCGTTGGCGTATGCAGGGGGATCTGACAGGAGTTGTAATTCCCATTGCAATAAAATTTTGTGTATACATATATGGAGTTGTAGCTTTGTAATCTCCCTGTGAACTTTCTACGTCAGTCTATGTGCAGTTGTAAATGCTTCAGAATAGTAACATTTTCAGAATGTGTAGTCAAACAGTTAGGAAGATGTTCTTATCAATACATTCAAAATAAAAATTGACGAGCCCTGAGATGACTTTTTTTTAAATCACTGTTGCACTGCAAATCGATAAAACTACACCTAGTGCCTACATACGCTAGAAAACTAAAGTAAAACATGATTGATGAGAAACATCGTGTTACTTTAGTTCTATAGTGTTTTAAGATATTTTTTATGAAATATGAAAATGACAACAGAATAAAATATATAGATTTCAGACTCAGAGGGAGCAGGGACGTTATTTTTATGTGAAATAATTTGTATTTTTTCGTGAGTCAGCGGGACACATAAAACATGTCGGAGGGCCGCATGCGGCCCGCAGGCTGAAGACCCCTGGCTTAAGTTATGCTGTACTGGAACCTCATATTTCCAAGAAATCTGTATCTCCACTGCCTGAACAACCAAACCCTAGACTACAGTGGACGGAAATAACAGCATCACTGGAATCAAAACAGAGTTAACGGCATGATTGAAATACAAAGCACTGAATTTCTTCTTAGCAGTAAAAATTAAAAATGTAAACTATGCATAATTTTTGCTAAATTACTTCTCCGTGTTCTAGTTAACATAATATCCAAACTTTGCTTGAATACATTTATTAGAACTCATAGTAGGGTAGTATCCTTAACTATGGTCATTTTATATAATTTTTACTATATTTAGCTAATATTTGTTATGCAGTTATATAAGAGTACTCTATATGCAACATATATTTTATGCATGTATGATTAAAACTTTCATACTGAATATTCAAGTATAAATTATGTGTACATGACTATCAAAAACTTGCATTTTTTTTTTTTTTACTGAATGTTATCATTAATAAGAACAAAAATATGATAACCATATATTTCACTTCATGTATGCCTTATATGTGTAAAAGACCATTTATGCAATTTATGTACTGAAAAAAAAAATACTATATAGAAGCTTTGATTTTTTGTATAAAAACAGTCTGGTGTTTGTGCATTACAGAAAGAAGTAAATAAATTACCTTAAAAAATTAGCAAATTTCCATGAAACTGTCTTAAAGTTATACTACATTAAAAAAAATTACATTTATATATGTATATACAAGTAGTCTGCTACACTTCCCCAAAAAAAAAACAAAGTTCATATACCCGCTAAATATTCAAATTACAAGAAAAAAAAAATATTGCGCAAATTATTTTTCTATACTTTTTCTGCATATGTAAATTGTAATAATCTTTTACATGTAGCAATTTTTCAAAGAAAAATACGAATAAGGACACCAAGAGGGAGAAAGGTACCACATGAAATAAAATCAAAAATCGACTGTCTGTGAATGGGTTAAATGTCCAAGAAGAAATGCTTGAATTTTGTTTTTCTCTGAATAAAAAAATGAACTTTTTTGGGTAAATATGGACGAATTATTTCATTTCTGTTGAATATTTTATTTTGTTTCTTTTCTGGCAAGTACATTTTATAAAAAAAATTATAATCTCGAAGATAAATTTCACACCTCCTGCACGAGCAAATATTTTAGCAGACACCTTGTGTGTACGTATGTTCCATTTATATAAAAAAGTAAATAGGCATGTTTGAAATTTCGCCAAAACCCTCCTGAATCAAACTTTTTAAATTCTGAATGGATAAAAATAAAGACAGACATAAAAACAAGTTTGCATTTTCATGAATGGTTTTTACATAAATGGCCAGTAAGGAAAAGCTGTCTTAATAGTACAATACAACCTGCTTAATATTTTCTTTAGGGCATTATTCAGATTAATGTTTAAGCAACTTATATTGTATTTTAATGTAATTTTAAAAGGTAAACAATGTATGTGACAGTGTGTGGAACAGTGCAGAATCAAGGCTTGTGGCTAAGCTGGTCCCCAAAACTCCTTGTATACCCTAAAAATGAGGTCAAGGAAATTCCTTGGCTGCAAACTTATGGTAGCATTAGAGTATCAGAGCATAGGTGTTTTCTTTTGGAACATTGCCAGAAAGGGGGGGCGATCCCTCCCACTTTGGGTTACACCCCTCACTGTCTATTTCGATCATAATGGTGAGCTTCCTGAATCGGTAACTGGCGAATCAGTATTTTCCTGTAAAGTTCTTAATAGGCAAAGAAGTGTTCTGCACTCACGGTCCCTTCCCTCCCCACCTTAAGCAAAAGCAACCCCCCAAACCTTATTACACTATGGCAAAACTCAAGAAGGAAGATGGCACAATTGGTGACAGAGTCAAGCCTTTACTCTGCACTCACGCCCTTTTAGCAATTAATAAGCAGTAAAATCTGCTTATAAAATATATTTCAATGCTTACCATAAAAATACAAAAAATTGAACAATCTTTTACTTAGAAAAAGGACAATTAAAATCATGACTGTATTAATCAAAATTAAAATTATCTGTTTATAGAAAATATTTCAATGCTTACAAGCAACATAAATATGAAGAAAAATTGCACAATGTTTTACTTAGAAGTATGCCAATTAAAACCATGACAATATTAATAAATGAAAAATAAGCACATTATTTCAATTTGTATAAAAAGAAAAACAAAGTGGGGAGAAGGATTGTTTTACTGGATGGAAGATAAAAGTTGTACATAAGAGAATATTTTTTCTTCTATTTTTTTTTGTGTTTGGGGGAGGGGGGGGATGGTAAAACTACAAACTCCTATTTCTAAATCTGAAAGACAGCAATATAGCACAAATGTGTAAGAACTACGAACTGTATTTGTTTGAATAAAAAAATCACATTAAAGTTTTTGTTGTGAATTCAATTATTATAAATCCTTTTAAACACCAATTTAAGCTTACAATTCCTTCTCATTGCATGGTTTAATTTTGGGTGTATGCATACACATACACACGAATTTTATGAAATCTTAAACAGTGACTACATATCTTTTTTTTTTTTTTTCAGCTGCATGTTTAAATTTTATACTAGATGCATTTTAATAGTCACTCACACTGCTTTCCAAACCTAAGGTTCCTAATTGCTTTACTGTATTCTATTCAAATGCATTTTCAGATTGAAACATCAAATAAAATTATACCACTATACTGTTTTTTTCCACGGTATGTATATATGATTCCTTAAATTTTACCACACAAGGTATTTTTTTTTTTCCCCTTTCCCAGGACAAATAAGGTATAAATAATTTAACCAACAAAATTTAAATGCCAGTTAAATTTGCAACATTATGACAAAATCAACTTTAATTGGCAGGCATTCCAAGTAAAATCATCCCAAAAACAGACAGCACATTACACTTGCACATATAGAATTAAAAACTGTTGCATGGTTGAACATATTACCTTTTTGTTCTTCTTTCCAAATGGGAAAACCATTAACTAAATATAAAAACGTAGTTTTAATACAAGGTTCCATTATTAAAAAAATACATTTAATATAAACGTAGTTTCATAATACACAAGTTTAAATAAAACTGTTCCTTAACCTCTACATACATATTATTGTACGCTTTCTTTGAAATGTATTCACCACTAACTTACCTCAAACAGCTACGGAAGAAATAATTCTTAAGCTTTCCAATTAAAATAAGAAATAAAAAAACTTAGATCTTATGATAGCACCCAGTACTTCAAATCCATAAAAAAATAAACTTAGCAAAACACACTACACAGTTTGCCAATGATCAGGTTGAAAATTTTTGCTCGGCAAGTTTGTTGTGCCGTTACACTACAACCAATGGAAACAGTGGGGGTCGCTTTTCACCCCTAAACAAAGAAAGGTACAATATTTACCAACCGACGAAGTTATAAACAAATAATTTGTTTCAACTTCGTTTCAAAATAATGATTCATTACTAAACGGTTTGAATTCTGCCATTCTCACCTGGAAAAGCAGCAGGAAAAACAAAGGTTGGTGTACACACAACTTGCTCAGGCGTAGAGGCCATTTTTTACAATCATTATTGTTGCTGCCATTGCCATGATCCTAACGGTAAAATGGAGGGGGGGTTGGGGTGGTTATTGTTAGGCGGGAAGGTGAAAATAAAAATACGAATTTAAAATTGATTATTTAAATTATGAATAACGTATTTTCCAAATTTGTTTAAATTCATTGGTAGTATTTAAATAATCACTGTCAAGAAGCAGATATGTTGCTTTTTGAAATTAATTTGCAAAGCGAAATTTTCAGATTTCCGATGTTTGGATTTCTGAAAAATAACAGCATGAAGGAAATATAAGATAAAATAACTAGATACTTTCTCCCCTGTCCAGTTTCATGTAGCAACTTCAAAGTGCAGTTTAGGTTTTTATAGAAAGCAGTTTAATCATTATGTTATGAATGATATTAGCAGAGTTAAAACCAAGAAGCTCAGTAGTTCTAACTTTATTAGAAATGACAGTAAAATAATTGACGTCGCTCAGCACGTTGCTTTGCGTATTCACAGATTAACGTCGCGCCAAAGACTACGTGGTTCGTTAGCATCACACCAGCGGGGAACGCCGGCGCTAGCATCGCGCTGCTGCTCCCAATGGTGCATGCGCTTAGCACATATGGCAAATGGACAGGGTATTTATCCAACAAACCCCCTTTACGCTGTCCATCCACCATATTAACATTAATGACAAAATTATTTTCTTGCGACCCCCTCATATATAAATATACATTTATAACCAACCCTCTTTGCAACATAAATGTTCTTAAATTTGAATGATTATACATATTAAATGGACCTTAAACTAATTAGTTCACAGCATTTTTCATGCTTGATGGAGTCAATACCTTTAGTTAACATGTCTGCTGGCATTTCATACGTATTTAAATATTTAATATCAATCTCACTACGTTCAAATGTTTCGTGCACAAAATGATGCTTGGCGCAGTATAGCCCAGATGCTCTTGCGCCATAAAAAAGCCAAACAAACAAACAAAATGATGCCAAATGTCAATATGCTTGGTTCGGTTATGAGAAACTTGGTTTTTTACAAGTTTTTGGGCGGATTGATTGTCACTTTGAATTACCGTTGGTGATTTTTCACATTCGGAATGCAATTCGTTTGGGAACCTTCTTAGATAAACAGTTTCTTTAGAGGCTTCAGAAAGCGCCATGTACTCTGCCTCTGTTGTTGACAACGCGACAGTTCGTTGCTTACGGGATTCCCAATTAACGGATCCTCAGGCATACTTGAATACGTATTCTGTGAACGATTTTCGGTCATTGACATCTGATGCCCAGTCAGCGTCCACATATCCCGTTAAAGGCTTTTTATCGCGTTTGAAAGTTATTCCTTGTGTACGTGTGCCTTTCAGGTATCTCAGTACTCGTTTTGCTGCCATCCAGTGGGGTTTTCCTTGATTATTATTGAATTGGCTCAAGAAATTCACTGCAAATGTAATGTCTGGTCTTGTTGCGACCGACAAATACATTAATGATCCTATCAATTGACGATAGGGAACATCATGCATCTCTGCTTTTTCTTGATTACTTTCTGGACACATAGCTTTGGTTAACTTAATGCTGTTGTCCATAGGGGTTTTAACAGTTTTGCAATCTTGCATTTTAAATTTCTGCAAGATATCGTCAATGTACTTCTTTTGTGACATGATGATATAATCTTCGTTTTGCATAAACTCAATGCCCAAACAATAGTGTAACTTCCCCATATTTTTTATCTTAAATGATTGGGATAATTTGTTTTTGATTTCATCATAACTTTCTTGGGTCTTAGCGAGGGCAATTAAATCATCAACGTAAACGATGATGATGATTTCATCTGTGGAGTTTTTCATATGGTAGATGCATCTGTCAGAGTTCAATGCTTCAAATTTTAATTTTGCATCTAACTTCAGAGTTACTAACTTACGAGTTCCCATGCTTCTTCTTCAACGAGGGCATTGAACTCATAAACTGTTTACGAGGTCTGCCAGGTTTACCAGTGTATATTATACGAGGGCGCCCAACAGTTCTAATAGTAAACGAGGTTTGAGTTTCCATTTTGCGGTTTAAAAGAGATAAATTCTGTTTCTGCGTTAAACGGAAGCTGGTTTTCGAATTCGTCTACGAATCTCACATCACGGCTTGTAATTTCTTTTCGAGAGTTTTTGGTTGTCATGATTTTTGGATTTATGAAATACAAATCTTTTTTTCTTTCAACATGCATGATGATTTCCCCGCCAGGCTCGATTACCCTTGCTTCAGGTTTAGTGAATACGACTGAACGAATTTTACCCGTAGCTTTCGATATGGATATAAAATTGTTCTGTAATTCTGGAACACATAACACGTTTTCTAATTTAATGGTTTTAAACCTCTGTTAATTGGCACTTGAATGACTACTGTTCCCTTTCCTGTTATTTGCGCTGTTTGGTCACTCGCTAGCTTTATATGAGAGTTTGTCCGTTTATTTCGCAAAACAAACTTGGTTCGTTGCACATATGCGATGTGTCCCCGCTATCTGGACACCATAATTTGTTATTTTTAGCAGTATTTATGACAACAGCATTTGATATGCTTTCATTCTCAAAACTAGTTGACATTGAAGTTGCATGATAACGTTTGGATTGTTTATATTTTTGATCATGTAATTTCTTTCGACATTCCGCCGCTTTATGATCTTTCTTTGAATGCTAGTTGCCCTTCATGTTCAGATAAGTCTTACCTCGGTTTCTAGAAGTATTCCAGTCATCGAAACTTTTTTGATTGATGAATCACCTTTTTAGACGTTAGGTAAGCGTTCTGTGTACCAATGTTCTTTTTCTTTCGTGCATTGCATTCTTCCAGCATTTTTAGTTTCAGAGTTTCTGGCCTCAAAAGTTCGAAATGGAAAAGGAAAGATTAGGATGTCGGAAATTAAGGAAAAGAGTCATCTTCGCATGTCAGACACGTGGACATTGCAGTGAACAAGGCAATGCATATAGCGACATGGTGCCGTAGACCTACACCAACTGGTAAACTGTACCCTCTTCTTGGTGTCGCCCCACCAAGTATAAGGGATGCCGAGAAATTCAAAGAAAATGACACTCTAGACACCCATTAAGTGTATACATGCCCCAGACTCGTCGGCTCAAATCTAGGAGGAGTTTTATGTCAAGCACTGAAGCTCTTGAGGACTCTATGAGAGTAAGTCGACTGACTAAATGAAGGGCAGAACTTATAAGAAGAGAAATGGAACCGAGAGAGAAGATAACTACCGGACCCTCCCTTATACAATTTGGAGGGCATTGAATAGGATGAGGGTTGGGGTACCGAAATGTAAGACGAACCTGTTCAAAGTGGGGCTGTCAATTGACAGAAACACGAAGTGCGACGGTGGAGAAATTCAGAGCTCAGCACCCTTGTTAAGCTGTTAAAGTAATTTATCTTCAGTTTTGCTTTATACAAACAGGTGATTTATTCATGATCATTTATTAATTAAAGATATTATTTCGTTTTATTCAAAAAATATTGTTGCCATCTACGGATGTTTCAGTGAAAACAAACTCATCTAGATTCATGGGTGAAAAGACAGCATTAAGAAACCAATTTTCCATCTGCAGAAGGAGCATTTCAACAAAGAGGCGTGGTGCCCAACGAGCCAGAAACACCCGCCAAATTACAATTGCAGCAATTAACAGTAATTTTTAAGCTACAGACATCAGAATCGCCTTTAGTTGCCCAAGACGTTGTATAAAAGTGCCAACCTTCCTTAAATTATGAATTCCCTCGCAATTAAAATTTAAGATCCTTTAAACATTCCGGGTTTTCGTCCTTTAAATAGTTTCATTATTTTAAAGAGAAGAACTGTGCTTTATATTACCAGCGTATGGAAGCAGTTAGTAAAGGAACGAAGTTCCCAAAGGTTCTGAACTAGCGTTCATAGAGAATGGCTTCGGGAACTGGAAGAAGGGTTCTAAGAAATTCAAAATTCGTGAGAAAAGTGATATCCATAATCAATCTGCACATTTCTTGATCTAAGACTACTGGCAGATCCAGTGAGGGGCGGATGGGGCGATTGTTCCCCTTCAGGGTTAAAGAGCAAAAAAATAAAGACGATGAAGAATATTTTATGTGTTGTTTGTTACGACTGTAATAAATAAAAGTCTTACACAGGCGTCCAAAGTCTCTAAGTCTTGGAGAAATGCGATCCAGACGTTTTTCCACGAATCTATAAGCTACTTGCCTTTCAAACTACGTTTTCAGTAAGTCTTGCTTCAGCAGAACGTAGTTTTTTATCGTTGAAGCGCCGTCAAACTTGGCTTCGAACGCGGATGACAGAAGAGACTTTTAATACACATCCATAGAGACATTCATATTGATGTAAAAAAAGGTATTGACAAATTTTCAAAGAAACCAAGATGGCTCGACTTTGCACTATAAACTTCAAATTTTTTAAAAAGTTGCTTGTTAAAAAAAGTAAAATAATTACGATGTTTTTGTAGTTTAAATTTAAACTTGTTCTATTAATTACATTGTAAATTATCGTTTTTGGTTATTGTATATGTCTCCTTTACTAGCTTATCCTTCTGTCATACTTGACTATAATCTACCCTAAACCATATAGTTTAATTAAAGAAAAGCCCAGCTTTAATTCATTGTCGTAAATTAAATATTTTGGTGAGTATAAAGCAGGGTTGTCCAACCTTTTTGTGTAGTGGGCCACTTAAAGAATTTTCACGGATCTTGCGGGCCAGCGGTTTCTTAAAAAAAAAACCTTAGTTACACTTAACAACCTCCCCTTAGAGTTTTTTCCAGTTATTTGTGCTCTTGCGATGTAGAAAGGGGTCACCTCTCCTGTCCCCAAAATTTTTCCTTATTTCTGAAAAAAAATATCTAAAATTTTTATTTGGGAAACTTTTTTTATTTCAAACAGTTGTAGGCGGGCAGAATTAATATTATTCGCGGGCCGAATATTGGAAAACCTTGGTATAAAGAAAGGCTAGTAATATAACAACATTTACCAAAACTACACTGCTTTCCATAAATTAAGCAACAAATGGAAAAAACGTGATAACTCATAAAATATACAACCAATTTGGATGAAATTTGGTGAAAATCTTTATCATACCATATGTAACTAAAAAATGTAAGAACATGTGATACAAAGCATTTACATTTTGTATAAGCTATACAAATAAAAAAAAGTCAGAAATACAGGTGTCACAATGAAATAGTAAAAAGTATCTCAATACAAAATGTGGTTACCTCAAACAGTAATACAGGCCCGACAGCGTTGTTCCATGCTGCTAATGATGTTATCAATGAGTTCCGTGGGTAGCAATGCCCATTGTTCGCGCAAAGCATTTCCAAGCCCCTGCAGGGTTCAGGGTGGGGTGTGAGGGCGGGCATTATCTGCCTGCAGTACAAATGTATCGCCAATAGCAGCCGCATACGGTCGAACAATGGGGTCAAGGATCTCGTTTCTAAACCCCTGAGCATTAAGGTTGCCATGAGACAACACATAGAGGTCAGTATGTCCACCTAAAGATATGCCTCCCCATACAAGCACACTGCCTCCACCATATGTGTCCCTTTCCTACATAAGAGAGGGCTGATATCGAGTACCAGCCTCTCTCCAGATGAAAACTCGTCGAGAATCACTCTGCAAAGCAAATTTCGACTCATCCGTGAAAAGTACGGACCTCCACTGATTTCGAGTCCAGTTCACATGCATGCATGCATGCATGCCTAATTCAAACGTTCCCTCCTGTGGCGAGAAGTTAAGAGCATGTATAATACTGGTCGCCTAGCATACCAGCTGCAGCAAGCGCAGATCTGAGATGAGTCAGAGTAGCAGTCCTGTTTCGCCTTGCAGAAAGCCGCAAGTATCGGTCATCTGAGGAGGTCATAACCCTTGGCCTACCTTCGCTGTATCTTCGGGAGGCTGAATTCCTGGTTCGGAACTGCTGCCACATTCTGCTGATCACAGAATTGTCGATGTTCAGCCATCTTGCAACGTCCGTCTACCGTTGGCCAGCTTCAAGTCTGCGTATAGCTGCGTAATGTAATTCTACTGGCAAATGACGTTTCGACGTCATTTTTACAAATTGGCTATCTCGAAATCTTTTCATTCACCATCGCACATTAATTGGCGACTCACTGCAAAACAGCTAGTTTTAAGCTTTTTCGCATTTGCATAAATCAACACCAGCGCCACTCGTTTGCATCCTGTATATCGATGCTACATGCCATTGCCAGTAACATGTGCAAATTTCGCGTATTTTAAACTACATTTGGCCAAATTATCACATTTTTTCCATTTGTTGCTTAATTTATGGAAACCAGTGTATTAAACAGTCCAAAACGAAAAATTTTCCCAGTAAGGGCCCCCGAAATCGACCCCCCCGTAATGGCATCATGGATCTGCCCTTGTGCAAGACAGAGGAGCTCCCGTGGAAAATTAATTAGCCAACGGTGCAAAAATCAGCAAAAGAAAGCAAAACAGGCCTTACGTACAGGCCTGCACAAAAGTTTAGACACAACACAAATTTGAGTATAACAAAATACTATTAAAACTGAAGAAGTAGGAACTTTAATATTACGAAGTATGAACACATGTAATATGCAAATTAAAAATTTGAGAACAGAAATCACATCAGTAGCGAACTTGCTGCAATATATAACTTAAAATAAGTAAAATATGTGGCACAAAAGTTTAGGCACAAACATAAATTTTAGCACTTGCATAAGGAAATGAACAATTTTAATAATCAATGTAGCCACCATTACTTCGTATTAGATTAAATACGCGGTCGTTCATTGAAAGCACAAGATTTTGAAAGGTTTCTGGTTCAAAATTAAACCACGCTTCTTCTATAGCCTTTTTAAGTTCTAAAACGGACGGATATTGCTTTCCATTGGCATACACAACATTCGTTAGTATGCCCCATACATTTTCGATGGGATTACAGTCAGGACTAAGAGCAGGCCAATCGAGAACTGTAATATTTTTAGCGCTCATCCATTCTTTTGTTGACCTGGATGTGTGGATGGACGCATTATCTTGTTGGAAAACCCAGTTTCGTCCACATAAAAGTTCGCCAAAAGGTAATAGGTGACTTTCAAGAGTTGCCTGGTATGCCTTGGAATCTTGTTTTCCATTCAAAAACGCCAAAGAAGTCTGTCCATTGAAGCTAAAGGCTCCCCAAACCATGACTGAACCTCCTCCTTGACGTCTGCTGAACCGACTTAAGGGGCGTTTTCGAAGATCGTGCCAGTAGTGCGAAAGGCCATCGGGACCATCTAAGTTCCACTTTTTTTCATCACTAAATAACACCTGCAGCCATTCGTCACTGTATGATATGTGCTGCCTTGCCCATTGTAGTCGTGCTTGTTTATGATGTAATTGCAAGCAGGGCTTGCGGCGCATTTTTGCATATCTCAAATGCCTGCATTCTACAATCCTTCTACGTATGGTTTCTCTTGACACTCGCATTGCTAACGTGTTTTTTATTTGATTTGCAGACAGGCTTTCATTTGAAGCCAATCTTCGTATTTGTCTATCATCCCGAATGCTGGTCACTCGAGGCCTCCCAGATCGTGATTTTGGTTGATACTGATCACCCCGGGATAACACTCGATAAATGCCTCGCTTTGAACGGTTCAATGCAACAGAAATTTGAGTAACAGATTTACCTTTAGTTTTCAGCCTCCAAATCTTCAAAATCTCGTCATTCGTAAATTGCTTTGACTTCGGCATCGTTCTAAGCATTCTAAATTATTTCAGGCCTTATATAACAACTCTGGGAAACGCCCCTTCGATCACTTGGGAACTTCGCGCCGTTAATTTGCATAAATCTGACATATGTGCCTAAACATTTGTGGCATGCAGATTCCAATATTACGGTGTTGGGATATTTTGTTTCAGTACTTTTGGTAATCTTTTAAGTTGCACAATTTATTATTGGTTCTAGGATTATTTAGATACAATATCGGCGAAGTTCAATGCAAATTCTCGCTTTTATTTATAATTTGCCTCTGTGTCTAAACTTTTGTGCAGGCCTGTACTATGATAAATTCAATTTGCTATTTGGTTCATACAGGGTAAGCTCTTCGTGGATGGAAAAGCGGCAGTGGGAATTTGCTTCATTTTTGGGGAAAGGAGGTGAAGATGTCCCATTTTTACAGACATGGTTCCAAAAACGCAACAACTGGTACAATGGGAAAATACAAAATGAAATGCTTGAAATAATGGTTCATTCAGTTCAGCGACAGTTGGTACAAGATTTGAAGCAAAACACTTTCTTAGGTATCATCGCCGATGGTACCACTGATGCTGCAGGTAGTGAACAATTCGGCTTATGTCTGAGATGGATGAATCTTATCATATCTGAGGTGAGAGAAGACTTCATGGGAATGTATTCAACAAAAGACACCAAGGCTAATACCGTATTCCATACCATTGAGGATGTGATAATAAGACTTGGTTTAGGATTTCAACAAGTTATATGACACTGCTTTGATGGAGTTCAGAATATGTGTGGTCATTTGAACGGTGTCCAAAAGCACATTAAAGATGTTCAACCAAAATTATTATTTGTTCATTGCAGCAACCATTCATTGGACTTGTGTCTTCAAGAAGCAACTAAAACTTGTCCACTACTTTGTGAAGTCTCGGTGTTGGTGAAAAATGTTTCGAACAGTGGAGGCTCTTGTACCTAGGAATAGGGTATTGCACACTTATTTTTGCTCTTAGAAATACAACTGGTGAGTGCTGTTGTTTTTTCATCTCTTCTCTTGCGTTTGAGGGGAGGTAAGTGGGGAGCTATCCAGGCATAAGGGACCCTTCAAGTATTATGTAAACACATTTCTGACCATTTTATATACCCCTCCCCCTGTAAGAAAAAATAAGCAAATGCCTGTCCCTTCTCTTTTGGTCCCCTCCCTTTTTGGGTGGATCCTTTTGGGGTTTCTTTTTGAAAAGGCCCTATAGTACTCCTTGGACGCTGAATAAGCTGACAAATTTTGAAAATGGATTTTCCATTTCATTTAAAAGCCACAATTTCCTCTTTCTCGAAATCCGTAAGTATTTTCCTTTCTTCGATGACTACAAAAGATGTTTTCGCATAAACCTGTTCACACGGGTATTTATACGAACCTACGCATCGAAAGAATACAATATGCAAATTTTTTAGTGCCTGCACTGCCATCTGTTAGTCAGGAATGATAGTGTCCCTTAAATTAACAAACAACATTTGTTATATAAATTTGCATTTTCCCCATTTATGTGACGATATATTGATATAAAATTTATTTTTCTACAAGACATTATGGTGTCTCGGCATTCTTCAAAAGCCAATTCGCAGTTTTTGTATTTTTTTTAGCATTTACGTAAAAATATCAGGTGTCCACTAAAATACCAAACGCACTGAATATGCTACCGTGAAAGTAGTATAACTAGTGTTTCACTAGTGGAGATCGAGAACACTTGGACCTCTTAGTGAAAGTGGAGAATGAGCTTAAAAGGAGATGTAGAATCCACTTTTGACGAGAGAGCTACTTTTTGGTGTAGAATTTTAGATATTATGGACTGTATATGTATATAATATATGTATTAGAAAGCTTTTTTTTTTTGGTCATCCGTATTTACAGTTATTTTTACATATTTATGTTATAATTATTTCTAGTAGTTACAATTATTTCTACATATGTTTAGATTATATATTTCTATGCAGATATATATGTGTCATAGAGTAATTATAAATCCGGCTTTTTAATTAACGGAACTTTTTTATGTAACAGAAAGGCTAACCAACGTTTTCCCTTGATGATTCTAAAAGCATCATTCTATTGTTAAAATTATGTTACTTTCTCTATATTGCTACTATGGACATTATTGTAATGATAATGGCCGATCCTAGGAACAAAGTTTTGTGAACCTTTTAGTCGAAATAAAATGGCCCATTGTAAATTAGTAGATTTAAAAAGAATCAAAGTATTAAAAATACAACATAACGTTACGTTATGTACAGTACAGGCATACATAGTTGTTTTGTTTCGTGCTGTATCAAGTCCTCCATATTGCTGATTGGCAGTTTGTTCACTTCTTGTTGGGATGGTTCTTGCGTAAAGAGCAAGACAAACACGTTAATGTTTTTTTTTTTATCATTTAAAAGCTTGTAGTCCAATAAAGTTTCAAGATGAAACTAAGCAAGAAGTCTGTCATTCATTTTGTCATTTAAAGCTTCAATTAATTTTAAAAGACGTCTACTTCCAACAAAATGGTCATGGGCTAAGTTCAACGTTTATTGAAGTCTACTACAAGCTTTTCACCCTGCCAAGGCAAAATTATGTTCTTCGAGGGAGGGCGTGCCGCGCCCGAAATGCTGGATGCTTAACATGTTTGCAAAACGCTTATATACGACGCTGTATTACGAGTGCCTATTTTTAACGTCAATTAATTCTGATGCTTGTGCCTTTAAAGAAGTAAATTTAACAACGAAATATGCATCGTGGTATTAACTAAAGGTGAGAGTTAAACATTATTTAAATAGGAAAGACTTATTTGAACAGTCTAGAAGTTTTCACAATAACTTTTAAGCTTTAAAAACCATGGAAAGTTTTTCATTAAATGCAGTCATGTTGAATTCGTCCAAGTACAATGTTTGGAGTGAATATATAAAGGTTGTCCTCATGGAACGTGGCATTTGGTCTTTTTTTTTTTATGAAATTGAACATCCTATAGATGATGAAGCTACTCGAAAAGAATTGCAGGACTATAATTTAAGGAAAACAAGAGCTTATTCAACTTTATATCTGAACATTGATCCAGAATATAGACCATTAATATCCAAAACTACGGATGGTCTAACTGCGTGGCAAATACTTAAACAGCATTTCGAACCTGTTTTTAGAGAGAGAATAATTCAATTACTGGACGGAGTTTTTTCTCATCGTTATACTTCTGGTGAGGAGATTGAGTTATACACAGCAAAATTACATAAGTCTATATCCAAACTCCGTGAAGTCGGCCATCCTGTTTTTGAAATGTATCTGGGATTTCAATTAATAAGGTACTTGGATTCTAATTTTCAAAATATCGTTCAAACGATATATCATTGACCAGACAAGGACTTTAAATTCTAAAAGATATTAGATGAACTTATAGTGGAGGAAAGTAGAGTTAAACAGGTAAAACTTGCCTTAGATAAGACTGAGTTCTATTTATTTTTCAACTGCAAAAAGTGTTTCTAGTAAAAATGATGATAAAGAATGTATCGTTAAAATGGGTCCATGTTTCAAATGTAAAAAATTTGGTCATCTTATTGCAGATTGTAGAGTCAAATTGAATCCTAACAAAGGTAAGAGTAAGAAATTATATGTAAAAAAAGAATAATTTAAGTTACCGTGATGCTTAAGTAATGACAATAATTTATCAAATATTGAAGTTAATTTAAATCACATAAATGTTACAAATACATTGGTTTGGGTATTAGACACGGCAGCATGAAACCATTTTTGTAACAATATCAAATTGTATTCATCATATAAACCAGTGAATAATACTACTATGTCATTGGCCATAGATAATTTAGAAAGTCCAGTTGAAGATATTGATAACGTTAAATTCTATGTACGTCTAAATGGTAAATCTACAAAGATAATTTTACAAAATATGATGTATTCACCTAAGTTAAGGAGAAATTTAATTTCAGGTTCAAAAAGTGAGCAAGTGGGAGCCAATTTTGTAGGAGCAAAAGGTAAAATTTGGGTTTATAGTAATAAAGGTGAAAAAATGTTCTATGCTAAAAGAACTAATGGTTTATACTTTTGTAAGCCATGGTACTATATTAAACCAAATGAAGAGGGTTAGATAAAAGTAATATTTATATCTTTTCAACAGAAACTAATGACCTAAGACTTTGACACCATAGGTTTAATCACACAAATGTTGACTCTATATTACAAACAAGTAATAATGAAAGTGTTAAGGGATTGCCCAAGTTTAAACCGATCAAGGAAGACTGCATTTCATGAAAGATAGCCAAATCAAAAAAAATATCATTTAAACCCATTGCTTGTATTAGGTCAGGCAAACCTTTAGAACTTTTACATATGGACATATGCGGTCCATTGCCCGTAGTATCTTTTGGTGGGAATAAGTATTTCTTAGTAATTACTGGTGATTACTCTCGTAAAGTTACTGTTTTCCTTATGAAAAGAAGAACTGAAGTATTTGATCATTTTACTAGATATCAAAAACGTGAAGAACGTTTTTTAAATTCAAAAATAATCAACATACATACTGATATTGGCATGGAATTCTGTAATAAAGAATTTTTAGGAGAACAAGGTATCCATGCCGAGAAAACTAATACTTACACACCTGAGCAAAATGGTGTAAGTGAACGTTTTAATTACACCGCCTTAGATGCTGCAAAATCAGTGTTGCAGTGATTTAAAGGAGAGGTTTTGGGGCAGAAGCCTTATTATATTTTGTATACACATGGAATAGGGTGTGCCATAAATCTAAAAATATAACACCTTTTGAGTTAGATAGTGGCAGAAAATTATCCGTTTTTCATTTTAAAATCCTTGGGAGCACTGCTTATGTGGGAGTACCAAAACAACAGAGAAATAAACTACAAATGAGAACAAAAGTCGGTGTAATGGTGGGGTATGCAATAAATACTAGAGGATATCGTATTTGGTTAAAAAATTAACATAAAATTATCGAAACTTCCAACGTAAAATTTGATGAAAAATTAATAAAGTGGAAGCAGTCCTGAACCTTGTAAAAGAAAAATCTTCTGTACGTTTTAAAATTAATGGTTAGGAAAACGAATCTGATAATGAGAGTTCAGAACCACAAACCAAACACAGCACCTCAAACTATTCTGACGCCATGTAAAAATATAGCATGGATAATGAGTGCAGTTCCTAGAACGGAAGATTATAGGACTGATATTTGTTAACGCATTGAAGGGACTAAAATTAGATTAAAATCATTTAATGACGTAGAAAAATACTGTAAAGTTAATATCAATTATGATAGGAAGTTATTTGATTTTAGTAGAAAAAATAAATTTTCTGGGAAAATAAAAGATATAATTAATTCAAATCACTTCAGTGAACCTGGAGTTAGCGAACCAGAAGCTAATAATATTGAGATTAAAATCTCTAGGAATTACAAAGATCGTTTAAAAACTCCAAAAGTTAAACAATGGCAGAAAGCAATGTGTGCAGAAATTGACACTATGCAAAATCGTAAAGTATGGGAATTAGTGCCATATCCTAATAAGGAAGTTATAGGAAACAGATGAGTCAACAATATCAAACAAAACGAAAATAATGAAGTCACTAGATTTAAAGCTAGACTCGTGGTAAAGGGTTTTAGTCAACAAAAGGGCAAATCATATGACGAAGTATTTAGTCATGTTGTAAATTTTTCTATAATCAGATTATTCTTTACTGTCTTAGTTAACTTTTTAAAATGGCATCATTACCAGGTTGATGTAAAGTGTGTATATTTATATGCAGACCTAAAAGAAAAAAATTATATATACCAACCTCAAGATTTTGTTGATCCCAATAACCCAAACTATATTTGCCTACTTAAAAAGGCTATTTATGGTTTACACCAAAGTGGTAGGGAATGGTTTTTTGAATTAGATAGTATTCTAGAAAAACTGAACTTTAAAAAGTTAAGATGGTGTAACTGCGTTTATGTATATAGCAATTGTTATATTGTTAATTTATGTTGATGATATTGTTATATTCACAAAAACTGAAGAGCATGTTAAAAGCATTATAAATCAGTTACAACATAAATTTGATTTGAAAGTATTCAGAAAAACTAAAAAATTGTTAGGAGTTAAATTTGTTGACCAAGATGGAAAATTATTCTTACATCAAAATAGTTATATAAACAAAATCTGTGAAATGCATGATTGTAAGTTATCAACTTTACCTATACCTAAAGGTACTGTTATGTCTAAAGTTGATTGTCCAAATACCGATTCCGAAATTATGGAAATGTCTAAACTACCATATAGAAACGTTTTAGGCTGTCTGGCATATTTAGCAAATAAAACTCTACCAAATATCTCCTATGCCGTAAACATTCTATCTCAATTACAAGAAAATCCAGGATGGAAGCATTGGACTGCTTTATTAAAATTATTAAGATATATTAAATATACTCAAAATTATAAATTGAATACGTCAACTGCAAAAGTAGAAATGAATTGTTTTTGTGACTCAGATTTTGCAGCTAATTATGACGACAGAGTGTTGACGGGGGAATCATTTTATTCATTGGAGATGTCCTCATAACATGGAGAACATTTAAGCAAAAAAGCGTGAGTTTTTCAACTATGGAATCAGAACATGTTACACTAATTGAAGCTGCAAAAGAAGTAATGTGGCTAAAGAATATTTTAGAAACGTGTGTTACTTTGGGCATAGATTTACAACTAAGTAAAGGTGTGACAACCAAGATGCAATCAATTTTATTGATCAGTGAAAACAAGACAAAACATATTGATGTCAAGCATCATTTTGTAAGAAATTTGTTATAATTTTTTGATCTCAAATATGTGCAAAGTAAGAAAAACCTGGCTGATGTTTTTACAAAATCACTCTGTAAAGAGGAACATTTTAGATTTTGTACTAAGGTATATAAAAGGTCTTAGAGTTAAAACTTTGTATATGAACAGTTAATTCAGTATCGGAAATATTTTTATTGTATTATTTGTAATTATATTTCATACTGCAACAGTAGTATTTTGTATTCATTTTTATATGTTTTGAATGTTCATATAAAATGTGTTTATGACAATCAAAAAGATATGGGGGGGGCGAATGTTAGAGAATAATGTAGTAATTTGCATCAATAACAATTTGTATATTTACGGTACAGTATGACGTAGTTGTTTTGCTGTGGTGCTGTATCAAGTCCCATATTGCTTTTGATTGCAGTTTGTTCCCTTCTTATTGGGACGGTTCTTGCGTAAAGAGCAAGATAAATATGTTAATGCTTTTTATCATTTAAAAGTTTGTGGTCTAATAAAGTTTCAAGATGAAACTAAGCAAGACGTCCGTCATTCATTTTGTCATTTAAAGCTTCAACTAATTTTAAAAGACGTCTACTTCCAACATCTATGAACCATAATGATTACAAAGCACAACAAAATAGTTATGAGCAAATGAATCAGCACCAGTGGTAAGATGTAAGTGTAGCTGCATGAAGCCAATTCACCAAAACCCAAAGTTACCATAAATTTCTTTATTTACTGAATGAGGTAGAAACTGATTTCTTGGCGAATACAGACCATAAATTAATGTGTTTCGGTAAATTAGCTTCAAGCAGCTTCACTTAAATCTTGTCACGGGCCACCACAACCTTATTCAGGTTACCAGGATGGACCATTTATCAGAAAAATATAAGAAATACAATCTACATCTCAAATTGTTGAGATGAAGCTAAACAACATTTTTTAACTGACCATTTGTGATGTCTTAAATTTTAACAATCCTAATACAAACTCCTTGCTCAGTATGGGGAAACAAAAAGTCTTGTTAAAGTCATAAATCATGGTGTAGTGTCCTCTTCTAAGCCTATTGCCACTGACAGAGTATGAAATTGTGTGATGCCTTTTCCTTCTTATATTACTAACTTCTGAAACACAATTTTTAATGGCAACAGCCACAATACTTAATAACATAATTGTTAGTAGTCCTCAAAGGATTTAATTCATACATTAAACTTCAACTCGTAGTACCTCCAGTTCCAGTCATCTCAGAAAACCCATTTTGATCTTGTTAGAATCACAAATAAGCCTTTTTCTTAGGTAAAAATATATAGGGTGCAATTTGAAATAAGGGAGATAAAAGGTGTGTTTGGTATTTTTTAACACACTGTTAAAATGTCTACGGGATCCTTCATGATATATAACGAAAGTGCATTTAAAAATCTATAAAATGAGATATAAACTTTTTACGTTGAGAAGATCTAGAGTTATTAAGGGTGGTATGGCCATTGTGGGACACCCTGTGTATTGTATAATGGCAAAATGCATTTATTATAACTAGAGATGGAATAAGTAATTTACTAGGGAACCACTTTTGTGGAAGCTCGCACTTTGAGACAAGACATATCACAAATGATAGTCCCTAAGCTTCTTATTAAGAATATGGAATCAGTTTTTTTGTGAATAGCATATAAAATTTTTTTTCATTAATACTCGATGTCCAAAAATCGCATTTTTAAGTGAAGTTTATTTTTTATTCACACTACGTATGAAGGTGATAACCTCTGAAATCAATTCAAATAAAGTGGGTGGTTGCATTTGAGGGAAAAATTACACGAAAGATCATTCAGAGTGTTTTAAAAAATTATATAAAAACTAAGCTTTTTAATACTAATATTTGGCGCGTTTGGCTATGCTTTAGAAGAATTGGCGATATCGGCATGAAGTATTTATTATTCAATTACGCTCATATTGCAACCTTCACCCACAATATTTTTAGGAAATATAATGCCATAATAAAAAGGAAAAAATCTTCTAAATTTTATGGCCGTAACATCAAAATATTTTACGTAATTTTTTAATAAAGAAAAATATTTTTAATACAGCTGGCATTTAAAAAATTTTACGCGTAAATAGTTTGTTTCAAAAAGTAGACAAGCATTGTATCACATTGAATGTCTATTATTTTTTGCGGAGTCAACCTGGCTCTCGTAAAAATTTGACGTGGAAAGTTTGTATGTTGTAAATCATTTAAAGACTTCCAATATGAGAAAATTATAAAAATGACTCAAAATATCGGATTCCAGAAGTATTTTTATAAGTTATGGTAATGATACTTTTCATAAAAGTGAAGCATAATTGGGCCTCGCAAAGGTTACACTTTACAAAAGGATGTAAATTACGTTCATTATCACTGAAAATCGTGTCAATTAAGCGAAAAGATATTTCGTCAATATTTTTGAATTAAATGGTTTCATTGGGAGTGCAAGTACAGTTACACCAAGGATATTGCAGCATAGGCCAATATTGTTCTGCACGTAATTTGTTATACACCAAGGAATGAATTTTTATAATTTCATTTTGATGTGTCACGCCAATTTTAATTTTATCCACAGCAATTTTGTTCGTGATTTTTTTGATGAAACATTTATACTTCATGCTGACATCGCCAATTCTTCTAAACCATAGTCAAACAAGCCAAACATTGGTATTTATATAATTTTTTAAAATACTCTGATCTTTTGTGTAATTTTATCTGCTAAATGCAATCACAATCTTTATTCAAATTGAGTTCAAAAGTTATTCAGTTAAAAGTTCACAGGGAAATTAAGAAACTAAAATTTTGACACCCATGCTTTCAACGCAAATAAGAGTTCTTTGACTCAAATATTGTAAAGTTGGATATTACTGTATTGGGTACTCTTCCCAGTATTAACACAATTACAGTGAAAGTCGTTAGCAATTCACCAAATGTGGTTTAATATACACATTCTCAAAAAACATCATGTAACAAGGGTTGGAACTAAGAAAAAGAATCACCTTAGGCCAGGTTCACGACATTTGGCTCTTGTCCACACATACACAGCCTGAGGTAGTGTTTTTCCTTTCTGAACCATGCTATACAATGTTTTTTGAATATTTGTGTGATGAACCACTCATGCTGAACTGTTATCATGGTAACTGTGCTGACCTTGGGAAGGGTGATAAAATCCAAATTCTTAACATACAGGTCAAATCAGCTGGTTGATTGAATTTTTATGGCACAAGGTTATTCTGAATCAAACAAGGTATATAAGGGACAAAGAGCTCTAATTTAAGCCAAAAATGTAGGTATCAAAATTCATTTTGCATAAGAGGATTGATGTTGGAGGATTTTGTTTATATGCGTCAAGAATATAATGTGCAGGGCTTAACAAATCTGGTTTTCACAGATGTGATAGACCTGACTACTGTCAAGTATTTGAATATCACAACATCATCCTTATGTAACCTTAGTTACTATTTTATATACCTTGTGATATCATAACTGTTGTTTACTAGTTTTAATATTGTATTACGTTTAGAACGTCCATTATTAAATAGTGTTCTCTCGTATGTTCTCTATCATTAAGCTTTGTAGTAGTAATAGGACGTTATAGTAGTGAGAAAACATTACAGTAAGCAGGAAATCTTATCCTACTAGGTTGCTAGGGAAAAGATTCCCCTTTTCTCTGAGGTGGTTGAGTACCATTTTTGTCTGGTGAGCATGGTTTGATGCCATTTGTTCAGTCCAGATAATGGGTATATGGGGCAGGACTATTGAAAAATGTCATTTACTAATTTTACACATTCAAAAAGCAATTCAGTAAAACTTTTTATTTCTTATTTTCACATGATAAACAGAAATAATTTCAGATAGTAACAAATATTTTCAACTGGCAAGTTATGGAAGCCTGTCACCATAATTTCAACACATTATGTTTAAAAAAAAAAGACTTTTTAAAATATCTAATAAACTTTCAATAACACCTGCATTTTATTATAACTATTTTATAGTTATAAATTTCTTACTTGTTTTGCAAACTAAAAAAACAAAACAAAACAAAAAACATGAAGATACTTTACATTTACTTAAGTATGAAAAGTAATTTAATAAGACAGGTAACATACTTTTATGGACCATATCTTTTAGCTTGAAAGCAGGCTAATATATTTATAGAATACACGCACACTATACAATTTCAGTTACCTTTCATTATCATTTGAAAAGTAAATATGTTTTACCCTGTGGTGTACACATAATTACACAAAATTGCATAATTGTTTGAATGTGCCCAAAGATAAAAATAAAAAAACAAATATGATAAACTTAAACAATTACTGACTTAGTCAGATACTGAAAGTTTAGGTTGATATAATCACATGGTATATACAATTGCTCCACCACCAGGCTGTGTGGTGAATAATGCTGCTTTCAGTAGGTTTTTCCTAGTAGAAGTTTTCATATAAAATTTTTCTTTCAATTCTTTCAGGAAATTATCAATATTTTCAGTTGGAACTAATGATATACAGCATCCACCCCATCTACAAATTTTATTAAAAAGAAAAGATCATATAATTTGAATATAAAATACGCCAATTAAAACTCTTTTTTTTTATAAAATGAGTTCAAGAATTGATCTTATGTGGATTTCTGTTTCAGTAAAACTTTTTGCTAAGTACAAAAATCATTTGTTTTATACATTTTCATATGCTAAGAAGCAAAATGTAATTTATTATATACAACACATTTGTCATACTCTAAATCTTAGTAAAATTAAGAGTTGAATTAGTATAACTTCACAAAATCATACACAATTACTTAAACCAGCAGTCCTAAACCTATGCTCCACATGCTCCAATACTAAAAAAATCACAAAAAAAAAAATCAATGGATTTCTTGGGCTTCATCAGTCTTTTTCCATGCCAAATGACAATTTTAGTGTTATAACTGCAACAATTGTTTTAGATAGCATCTATATGAATAACACATTGTGGATTTAAAATATTTGCTTTGAATTTGTTCTCAAATATTTTGCTTTATGTTTTTTTGTAACTGTTTTTCATTTATGTAGTAAGTTACCACTTTCTCCGAAATTTATGAGAAATATAAGATTTTGAATAAAATAAAACTTGACGTTTTACATACCCAGATGCTTAAAAATACCTTCCATTGCTAATACTACTGGCATTGGGTTTAGTACCCATGCTGGTGAAAAACTACTGTCACCCTTATGAGAAAGTATAAAAAAAAAATATATAAGTAAGTATATGCATAATTGATGTTTTCATAAAATGATATTTAAAGCTCCATTTAATTAAAATTTGTAATGACTTTAATTGGGAAAATTAAGTATAGATTAAAATTTTTTCAAAAAATATCTTTTGGTTTGTTTTTTGGTTTTACGGCTCAAAGACTACAGTGGTCATGCTGCGCCGGGACCTACTGTTTTCCGAGGAATCCGAACCTCTTAAGGCCTAGGGAACCAAACCCCGGACTACAGTGAGCAGTGCGATCTTTATGAGATCTCTGAGTAAGCGTTCTTTTTGCACTGCTGGGAGTCGAACCCGGATTAGCCGCGCAATAGGAGAACGCGTTACCACACTGCAGGGCACATAACTTTAAAAATTACCAAACCTGTTTTACTTTAGAATGCATTCCTTTTTGCAATTTGGGGCATTTCGATAAGTTTTTAACACATAAAATAATTCCTGGGTTTCTGCTGGTTATTGCCACTTTCGTGGCAGAAATTAGTCTTTGCCATGCCGGTTTTAACCGCTTTGGCAGAAACTTGCCAACCCTGATAATGCGAGTGAGCATCTCCGGGTGCCACATATGATCAACTTCTGAAAATCCCCCTCACCCAACTCACTTTTAGGAGTTGATTACGCTTATCGGCATCCTGTCTGGGACTACAGTGTCGCTCTGGTGGCCACCTGTTTAACCCCCCATTACATAAAAAAAAGTTAAAATACATAAAATAGTTGTCTATATAGTTTATCATATTTTAATTTTCTGCTGGTTTTAATTATTTATATAGGACTAATTTCTTAGGTGAAGACATATATTGTTCATTTTGGAAAAAAATAAAATAAAAATTGTACATACGGTATAACCAAACACAAAATGAATTTGTATCATGATGTCTGCTTATATTATACAGATTCCACTTCAGCACAATATGACATCACAACACCGGCAATACTATCTCTACCTGCACTCACCTTACGTTCTTTGCTTTATTGGCTGGTGGTCAATATATTATTTTTCGTTATTTGATTTTTGATGTACACCTGTAGTTAAACTAGTCACATTAAAGAATGTTACCGTTTAGATGAACTTTATCATACTTTTGCAATATGCACGGATGTGTTCGGAAGAACACGCTAACAACGAGTGGGCCTAGTAAACTTAAGCCCACAGTAGCACATAGCTGGTTGTACAGTAGTACACATTAGTGACTCCAGAGAACTGCTTCAATTTTACGTCTGTGGATATATTCTGCTATGAAGACCAACGTTCATTTGAAAGATGCACTCTAGTTAACCTTCAAGGTTCAGAGCTGCACACAAGTCTTCTACTGGTGGTAAATCAGATGTTCGGTCTTCATTGGCAACAAGGTTTCTGGAGATGGTTCAGCACAGTGGGATAGCACAGCATGGTTGATAGCAATTAGAGTGTTACTTTTAGTTTAACATAGTGGAGCCTGGCTTAATCTGATGTCTATGTCTCTGGTGCTGTTCTCTGGGCATTAAGGTTTTCAACAATTTATGCTGATAAGGGTGAGTTTAGTTTTTTCCTCTATTGTTGAATACTGTGTCCAGTGAATATTCTTTGATAATAGTTTTTGATATGCAGAATAGGGTAGATCCTGATCTTTGGCCTACAGAGGTATTTAAAGTGTCGTTTTGACCACCTCCATTTTAGAAAAAACGACCCACAACTTTGGTTTGGACAGACTGAACCTCAATTTCACATTGTGGGTATTAAGCTGGAGGAAACCATGTTTCATTCGGTGGTAGCGGCATTGGTTACTGATTATTAATTACATAGTATGACATTCTCACTTGTGTTTTCCCGTATCATTCAATTTCTTTACTGTCTCCAGAAATATAGCGATTTCAATATGTATATGAATAACCAACTATTCCAATTAAAGAACTCATCACTGTTTTTTGCTGAGGTAAAAAAAAAAAACCCAGGAAAAGCATATAACAGAAAATGAAATTGTTATATATATCAACACCGTTCTCCGTTCATTTCACTTCATTGTAAAAAGTACCCAAGTTTATTTTTCCCCGGGAAAAGTAATGACAATAGGGAAGCCAAAGTGCGGACAGTGGAGGAGTATATCTTCATGTGCATGGCTGATTTTTGGCAGACTCTGGGAAATGAATTTGTCACTACCTGGCAGCAGATATGCGAGTTAGTACACTATATGATCATCACATTTTCATTTTGCATAAGATGACAGAACTTGTGGAGCAGCGAGCGATACTGCATCACGCTTGTTCAGGTGCTTGGAGATATTCAGTAAAAACAATTCGTAAAATGGTACCTCCCGATTTTTATTTTTGAAAATGAAAATGCTGCTTAAATAAAGCAGGGTTCATGCACTTAAGGAAGAAAAAAATCCAAAGCTTTTCAAGGTCCACGTCCAGAGTTAAAAA
>QLNU02015360.1:240694696-240709534 GCA_006491805.2 Dysdera silvatica
AATTTATTTTTTCATCAACAACTTTAGGAATTCACATTTTTTAGTTTTATTTATGTATTTAGTACAATATTTACGTATTCGTTAAACTAACATTTTTAAAAGTGCCAAATATAAGTTATCGGTATCATTATCATATTAACCCCTGACAAAACTATTATGTTATAACAGGTTAAAGTAACAGTTACTAAGAGTAACAATAATGAGTTTAACCAATTCCAAACTTTTCCGAGGACCGGGATTTCTTTCTGAGCAGATAAATATGGAGTTGGGGATCACAGTTTGGAATGGTATAGAATATAAAACAAATGTTATTTAATAAATATGTTATATTTATGCTAGATATTTAGTAACTGAAGTGCTGGAAAACACACATCACTAACGAAGATACAAACTTCCATTATGAATGATGTCAAGTTGTTCTAGTGTATATCCACATGCAGAGCCATAGATAGGACAGCCATAATCTAATTTTGTTTGGATTAATGCTTTATAGATTGATTGATTGTTTGGCTTTTGTAAGTACCAGAGCATCTGGGCTATACTGCGCCAAACACGGTAAAATCAAAGACTATATAGAGTCATAAAAGTGAGCATATGCCTGCACCCCAAGATATATGAAATAAAACCTTCAGAAGGTTCAGAGACAGAGTATAGTTAATTCGCAAGAAGTTGGCGTGTAGAACCGTTAGAAATCTTGGGAGCTTATAACCCGTCTGTGATGTAAGCTCCCGAGAATTGTAACGGTTCTACACGCCAACTTCTCGCGAACGAGCTATACATTTTACAGACTAGCAAATTTTATACAGTGGACTCTCAATTTTATGAACTCATGCAGACTCCCCAAAAAAAGTTTGTAATATCGCAAATTGGTAAATAGGAGTACATGTTTCTTCTATGGAATACCTTTCTGAACCAAGGCAACAGTTTACAAAAAAGTATAGTTCATAAATTGGAGGTTAGTAAAATTTTAAGTCTACTGTATATTGAGAGACATAATTCTACTCATATTTATATTTTTATAAATTGTTTACACAGTATCCATTTAGTAGACGTTAGGATTATTTTTGGGGTTAAATTTTATATTTTCTTATTAGATAATTTGAAATAAGTCATATTTAGATAACATGCCAGAGAAGCTGCCTTACCTTCTTTATATTAACATTTCTGTTTTCTTTGGATACTACAACATCGACGTATACTAATAAAGTTGTTCATGGAATTACATAAAATCAGTTAGGCAGCATAATGTACACTAGATTTTGAACCAATAGCTGTAATTTAGGATAATGTAACTGAAGAAATGAACTAAATAAAATTATAATTCCCCATACAACTCATACAGAAATTTTAAAACTATTTGGTTTTCATGATTTTAAAATATTATTTAAAATTAAGCAGAAATCAAATTCTCAATTTACACACATACTTCTTTATTACATAATCTTGATTTATATCAAATCTTCAAGGATTATTTTACCAGAGGGAGTGCATGTGTTGTACCTTATCACAGTCTACTTTGGAAGTGTGTCTATGAATCATTATAAAGTTCTTATTATCACAAATAAATTCATACATGGATATAGGATGCAATGTCATTATTTTATTTGTTTAAAGTATAAGCTATGTAAAAATGTTATAAAAGGATGTATTAATAAAGTGAAAAGTCTATTTTGTTTCATATTTTTAAAAAGAAACGTAATTGTCTAAAATAACCTTCAGAGTTTTTCATTTTATTTTCACAGTACAAGGACAGAAAAGATCATGTTGCATTGGGATCCACAGTTTTCCGAGAAATTTGAATCTGTTAAGGCATAGGGATCAACCTCTGGACTACAGTGAGAAGTTAGTAAGTAAGTGTCCTTTTCTTGGCACCGTTGGGAGTCAAACCAAGGTTAATGGCATGCTAGGCAAATGCATTACCATTGCACCATTTCAGCACCAATAACCTTAAGAGATTGGAAGTGTAAATTATTTTCAGGTAATTACGTTCATGGTTAACTTTCCATAAATTAATATTATTTTAAAATTAGAGTTTAGTATCTACCTTTTCAAGAAATTGTTCATAAAGTAAAATTACCTTAAATTCTTGTAGATTTTGAGTATTTTGGCTCAAATGAAGAGATTCCAACTCATTTTCACTAATCTTCAGTAAGTAACAAATTTCAGCTCTTGTATAAGGTTGAGCATGTAACAGACCTTTTACTTCTGAAGAAATTTCGCTTAAATGTTTCCCCAGTTTATCAGAAAGATCCTTTAGTTTATTAATATCTTTTGGATCTATATTATATGCCATAGCAAGAACCTGAAAAAACAAACAACAAAAACCCCACAATTTTAATAAAAATACATTATACAATCAAAAGAAATATGATTTTTCTTTTTTGGAACAATGACTTTTTCATTTTAATAATTAATAGGTTCACCTTTGGCTTTAATTACATTGGCAACTATCATATAGGGATATTGTCTACTAAATTTCATTAGGTTACACAATGAGAATATCTTTTCATTATTCCTGCAAAGTAATTGCCAGAGATAATTTTGAAGAAGGTTCATTCCAAAGATGTTCAACTGAGTTTAGATTTGGACTTTCATTCTCAACAAACCATTCCTAACTATATTATCATGTGGCAGGAAGTTTTGTTGTGCTAAAATAGGTAATGGTTAGTTCCACAATACTGCCACAATGTACAAAAGGCACAATTGTCTGGAATGTTTAGGATCTGTTTTCAGGGCTCTAGGTATAACAACCAACAGATAAGTCTCATCCAGATGAAACCCCACACCATGATGCAACTACATTCAAACTTTACAGCTGAAACAACAGTCTTTCATAAATTATTCTGCAGGTTATTTCCACATGCAAACATATCCATTAGAGTAGAAAAGTGTAATATGTAGAGCTTGGATTATAGGCAAATACATATTTTAGCTCTTTTTAGCATAAGTACATATAAATGCATAAAATCTGAATTTTCAGAATAAATGCATAATTCATGGGTTTTAGTAATTTTAGGCATTTTATTATTCTTTTATCTGGAAATTTTACTGACAATGCTAACGCTAAACTTTCCTTTTACTCCTTATCTGAGTAGAAAGACAAAATAATTCATTAACTTACACATTTATTACTAGGGCACCAAAAATACAGCTGAATTATATAACCACTATCTTTATTAGAGGAAATGAAGATTTGGTTCTTTTTTTGCTAGACTGGCAGTTACCTTAAGGTCAGATTAAAACAATTATTTACATAGGGTAAAATTCGACGTCATTATCTATCAACAATAGACGTGGATGATAGTCTCTCACGAATAAACTATCAGTAATAGACAATCCGCAAAATTTTATAAATGCTGTCCAATAATCCTTATAGCTCTGGAAATTATCTTTTTTTTTTTTTGCCACAAAAGTGCTATTGAATGATAGAAGACAAAACTCAACTGTTCGGAACATCAACAGATACATCATGACATGCCGTAGTAAAAATTGTACTCTATAAAACACATTATTTTGTGTATATCGAATATTTCTCCTTAGCATAATAAACCTACTTGTTTAAAATGCAGGAAGTATGATTTTGAGTATTAAAAATATTTAAGTGTATAGTTATTCATTTTAATTGCATATAAATGCATATTTTGAGGTTTTAGCACATACCATGCATGTTTTATAGAACATATTTTGCTGTCTTTTTACTGCACATATCCTAGGTTCTAGTGATATGTTATGCCAATCATGATGCCAAAATTTAGCAAAGAATGTGTAAACACTAAAGCAAAGTTTCCTGTATCATTTACTGTATGGGGTTGCATGACGATCTATGGAGTTGGGAAACTATGTATAATCCTGACAATTGTAAATTCTGAAAGTTATGTTGCGATTTTCGAACATTTCTTGCTTCCTGGCATCGAAAATGGTTTGACAATTCCAATGATTTCATTTTCCAAGATGACAATGCATCATACTACTGTAGCAGACAAGTGAAATGCTATCTTCAAAACGATGAACACAATCCAATTAATGTTATGATGTGGCAAGCAAATAACACAAACATCAATCCCATTGAAAATGTGCAGAAAATTTTGAAGAAAATAAATTCGAGAGGGCCCACAAATTCAAGCAATAAGAGAAAGTTGGGATGAAATTACCATCGGAATATTATAGGGGTCTCATGGAGTCCATGTCGAATAGAATGAAAGCAGTCATTTGTGCCAGAGGAGGATTCACGAAATATTGAATGTAGTGATTGGACACTTTCCTCTTTCGAAGTAACATTGTTTTCATTAAGTTTTTTTCTCCACCAAAACTGTAATATATAATTCAGTTTATATATATTTCTATTCTTTGATATGTGTTTCTGTTCATTCTATATCTACATTTCTTAAAATGCAAACGTATAAAAGATAATACATGTGTGGTGCCATTGCAGAAACAGGTGATTGGATACTTTTTGCCAGGGCTTGTACATATTGAAATATTACTGATATGGCATCCCACAACTAACATACATATTAAGTATTTATAAGTTCATTTCTACGTGGAATACTAGCTACTATTATAATATAGTAGGACTCACTTTTAACAAACCTGCATCTTTATATAAATCGAACACTACGCAGATTAAATCAAACAACAATATAAATCAACGTTTATTGGCGTAGTGATACCAGCGCCGATGTTATGACGTGGCAGAAACATGTCATTTTTTTTTTTTTTTCTTCCGAACGTTTCACAATCTAATCACGTCATAACATCGGCGCTGGTATCACTACGCCAATAAACGTTGATTTATATTGTTGTTTGATTGAAACCTGCATAAAACAAGTTTCGGCATTTAGTGAGGAAAATACGTATTTTATTTTTTACAAAGTTAACATGCAACACATTCAAAAGCATTTGGAAATAGTTTATGCAGACACAGGAATCTGTAATGAAGGTACCACCTGTTTCTGAATGGTGGATAACGAAAGTGTTGGAGCTGCTTGTGCTTGTTGGCAGATCAAATGATCTTCGTTACTGTAGGTCTGTCTGGGCAGTTGGAAGCCTGATCGCCATGTGTGCATGCCCTCACTTAACCACCATTGCTCCCACCAAGTGGTGTAGCATGGGGAGGGGGTGCTACTAGGACAAATGCTCTGGGTGCAAAATTTCAATATTGCGCTGATAAGACTTATGGGTAGGGGCAAGGTAAGTTACGGTAAGGGAGTACTTACGGGTTTTAGCGGGCACAATACTTAACTTGTCCTGGGTGCTGGCAAACTATGCTACACTGCTGCTTTAGCTAGATCACAACAGCTTACATGGTAGACTATTCTCTGCAGACAATCTATCCCATTTCCCTCAGTCCAATGATGTGTCTGGCCAAAATGTCTGACTTCGTTGTGGAGGCATGTCTGATGGTCAACGACATCTCAACCAATGATCAAGAATTGAAAAATTCATATCATATAAACCTAACCTCTGAACACCTTTTTATCGTGGAACAAAGGTTCAACTTGTTGCAACCTCTGGTGGCAAAACCAAGTGTTCAAATCATATAGCAATTCTAATCATTTACATATCTACCCAAGATAGAATTGAATGCCAAATTTTGCAGAAATCAGATATTTCTATCCAAGTGTGTTATTTTTTTTTTGTTGTCACGTGTATGCTACAATAATAAAATATAATAATAAATTAATAACATATAATGGCAAAATATATATATGGTAGCTGAGATGGAATAAATAACTTAGCAATGCAATCCGCCTCATCCTTTCTGGATAATACAAATTCCTGCTAACATGAACGGATTTTCTGTTATCCCTGGTTTTCATTTTAATGAGGTTTGATTGCAATAGAAATAATACAACAATTAAAATATAACAATTATTGAAGTTATATTGTTTTGTTTATTTAAGTGGTAATAGTTACTACAGGAGGTAGTCAACTTTTCACATTTCTCAAAAATTATTGATCAGGCTATAATGTAATTTTGCAAGAAAGTTTCAAACACATATTTTCATTAAAACTTTTACAGTGGCATTTTTTGATTTGTTAAAAGACAATCAAGTTTACGGCAGGTGTAACAAAATTTATTTTCTAACTTTCAGAATTTTTATCAAATCTCCTTTATATTAAAAATCTGGGCATTACGTTCTTAATCTAACCATTTTTTTTAATAGTAGTAGAAGATTTCAATGAAAATGATGCAACATTTAAAAAAAACAAAAATGCAAAGAAATCTGGTTATCTCTCTTACATCAATAATACCAGTTACTCTTAATATATTGATTAAAGTATTCACACTACATAAAACTGCACTAAAAGGGAAAGAATGGATTTACAGTTATAAAAATATGGTTAAGTACTTTTGCTGCAAGTCTACATTCGACTACTCTGGTGTTAAAATGAGAGGTTGCAGCTTTGTTCATAGACACACAACTATTAGCAACAACAAAATTAGCTCCTTTTGGAAGTGGAACATTGACAGCATGAAGAGGGTTAAATTTGATGAGTTTTGCCGAGCCTAAAAAAGAAAAAAAAAGCATGAATAAAAGTCTATCGAAATGAACATATTAGAATCATGAAAAAGTATGAGCTTTCAATATTTTTGAGATTAATCAAATCACTTTAATCATAATTTATGCTAAATTTTACTTAATACTTGTTTTTGAAATTACAGAATTTTGAATTGCACAATAGATGAATTTAAATATTCCTTTTTTTTTTCAAATATTTAAAATGGTTAGTTAAGTGTATCTGTAATTTCAGTTCCACTTACAACTATTTCATTTAACTCACAAATACTTAAAAACGATGCTTCAGGTAACATTCAACCAGTGACCTTAGGGTTACTAGACTGGCAGTATTACTTTTAAACTGATGAGCATAGCCATGCATTGTCCTTTGATCTTCTAATTTGGTTGGTTGAACTTTTATGGCACTAGTACATCAAGAGTCATTATATGCCAATTTTCAAACTATGGTAAATTTACCTATATCTATGTTTACTAAAATTTAAATCTTGGCCAAGTATTTACCATTAAGAATGTATGATTATCTTAATTTTTAAAATAAACAAAAAATATAAAAGTTACATTTTTTATTGCTTCTAACACTTTTTTAAAGCATACTCTTTTAGCATTGTAATTTCTTAATGGATTAAACAAAATTTAAATATTTATTTGTTCTTTCCTTTAATACTAAGGATGAGTACAAATTACATGCTCTTCTTTTACACTTTAGTTCACAATACACATTTTTGAAGTCTGTCTGACTAGAAATTTCCTGGACATGGTCACAGCTGCTATCAAAATTACTTCAAACTTTCGAATAAGGAGTTTCTAAGGACTTTTAAAGAACCTAAATGCTAGAAATGATTTTTTTTATTTCATCCTTAACAATGGATTATGCAAATGATGGTATAATAACTCACAGAAAAAAAAAAATCGGGAACCTGGTGGGGTACGATACCACATTCTTCCTTTCTTTGCTGGAGATGTGCTCTAATGACTAAGCTACAGGTGACCTGTCATTCTTCTTTCTCTGCATGAATATACAAAGAGCTTTCTCACTACGAACTGGTTATTCTCGGAAAATAGGCAGTCCATTGACTGTGATTTAAACATCAGCCAAGACCTGTTTTTGAATAAGCAGAATAAGAGGAATGACAGGTCACCTGTGGCTTAGTGGCTAGAGAACTTCTCTGGCAAAGAAAGGATGTGGGATCGTACCCAACCAGGTTTCTGAAAATTCTTGTTTTCCGCGAGGAGTTGCATCATAATTTCCATAATCCATGGTTAAGGATGAAATACAAAAATCGTTTCAATTACCCCATTACGTTATGCTAATGACTGTCGCTTATTCAAATAACCGGTTTCGGCTGATGCTTAAAATCACAGTCAATAGACTGCCCATTTTCCAAGAATAACCAGTTCATAGTGAGAAAGCTTTATATATGCTTGCAGGAAGAAGAATGACAGGTCACCTGTAGTTTAGCAGTTAAAGCACTTCTTCGGCAAAGAAGAGACGTGGGATCGTGGTAACCCACCAGATTTCCGAAAATTCCCTTTTTTCTTTTGTGAGTTGTTGTACCAACCTAAACGCTGTTTTCTAGGGACCAATTGAGGTATGCCAAAAACCATATTACACTTTCACTACATCACTATCGAATAAGTCAAGAGTTCTCGAACTTTTTACTCTTGCACCCCCTTTACACTTACATGTAGATGTCATACCTCCTTTACACTTATAAGTGGATGTTGCAACCACTTATAACAAGCCTGCATTTAGCGAATTACCAGATATAGAGAGGAAAATATTGATTTTGTGTAGTATAATGATCAAACATAATATAATTAACCGCTTTTAGTAAACAAGTATTTTTGGACCCCAGATTTAACAAGCAATTTTTTCATTTTAGATTACCCACTGTCTGAAGTCACATGATGCCACTGGTGCATATGCAATCCCACTACATATCACTGCTATCAGCATATAAAGTAGAAAGTCATGATTCAATCGTCCTGCCACATCCTGATTTTGTGGAAAATGAGGAGTTTTAAGGACTGCATTGACAAAAACAAAGTGCTTTTATGGGCCCTTAAAAATGAAAACCAAAAGTAAGTTCTTAAGGACTTTTAAGGACCTGTAAGAACCCTGTTATAATATACAGGGTGATTCAAATTAAAAAAGAGTTGTTTAGATCTGTCAGTGTGAAAAACTACTGGAAGAATCACAAACAAATTTCGTACACATACTTTCACGAGGATGTAGTTTCAATTACTGAAAAAAAAAAGTTTACACTCTGAATGCTGAAGAAGAAATTGGTACACAAATGGGAAACTGAGAGGGAGACAAAAGAAATTATATATATATATATAAAACAAAGAAGATATTAAAAAGCAGGCAACATAAAGAAAGGCAGAGAACAGTAAAAGAAAATAGAAGCAAAGTAAGAAGGAAAAACTAACTGCATAAATATCTGCGATGTTTCAAGAACTACTGTTCATTTTGTCAAGTGAAGTGTTGAGAAAGTATTGGTGTCCTGTATTTGAACCCTAATTTTTACAACCTCACACTCATGTTCTATGCAGTTGGTAAGTTTTACCTTTCTTTGTTTTTTTCTTCTATCTTTTATACCTTTTCCTATCTTGTCTCCTTTTCTTTATTTTTACTCTTTGTCTACTTTTTGTTTATTCTTCCTTTATATCCCTCAAATTTTATTTTTACTAATTTAATTTTTTTTGAAAGTCAATTCTCTTATCCAACTTCACTCTACCTAGTTTTTTATTTGATTGTTTTTGAATTTTAATCAGTGACAAAATTTTAATAGTTATGGAAGTCCTTGTCAACCTTTGTATGTTGTTAAAGCACATACATTTGACAGTGTGTATGTAACAACTTCTAAATGTATATAATTTTATAAATAATTATTATATTTAAAAAATATACATGTTTTGCAAACAACTGATGTAACTATAAAGTATATATGAAGAGAAGTACGTTTTAGACATAGTAAATTTTAAGAACAAACACTGTTAATCAATGTACTTTTGGGACGGGCGTTGGTCCTCTCTTGTCAGTAATGTCAGTGGTTCAAAACTAAAAATTCACTACGTGTAAACATTGTACTACTTCTCTTCATTTATACTGCATAGTGTTATATAAGCATACTAATTTTATAACGCATAATTCAAAATTACAGGACACACTGTCAAGCAATATTTTTGCATGGTAGTTCTTAAATTTATTTTGATCAATACTTACAACAAATAAATAATATAAACAATATAAATAATTTCCGGAGGCTTTTTGTGTTGGACCATATTTGGCAATTGTGTTATCCCTGCGGAGGGTAATAATACCTTAACACCTTTACATACGGAGAAAGAGAGCGTTATTACCTGTCCTCATTCGTCTAGCGGTCCAAGACACTCCGGGCTAAACGGAGGGACCCTGGTTCGAATCCAGGATGGGGAAAGCGTCTCTTTTTCTCCAAAATTACATAAGCTCTAGTTTGAGCTGTAATTAATACGTGGGTGGCAAAAATTATAGTATAATAAATTCCCCCACGAAAACTCACAAAATTCTCGCCCCGGAGGCTTTCTTGTGTTGACCATATTTGGCAATTGTGTTATCCCTGCGGAGGGTAATAATACCTTAACATCTTTACATACGGAGAAAGAGAGCGTTGTTTCCTGTCCTCATTCGTCTAGCGGTCCAAGACACTCCGGGCTAAACGGAGGGACCCTGGTTCGAATCCAGGATGGGGAAAGCGTCTCTTTTTCTCCAAAATTACATAAGCTCTAGTTTGAGCTGTAATTAATACGTGGGTGGCAAAAATTATAGTATAATAAATTTCCCCCACGAAAACTCACAAAATTCTCGCCCCGGAGGCTTTCTTGTGTTGACCATATTTGGCAATTGTGTTATCCCTGCGGAGGGTAATAATACCTTAACACCTTTACATACGGAGAAAGAGAGCGTTATTACCTGTCCTCATTCGTCTAGCGGTCCAAGACACTCCGGGCTAAACGGAGGGACCCTGGTTCGAATCCAGGATGGGGAAAGCGTCTCTTTTTCTCCAAAATTACACAAGCTCTAGTTTGAGCTGTAATTAAAACGTGGGTGGCAAAAATTATAGTATAATAAATTCCCCCACGAAAACTCACAAAATTCTCGCCCCGGAGGCTTTCTTGTGTTGACCATATTTGGCAATTGTGTTATCCCTGCGGAGGGTAATAATACCTTAACGGAGAAAGAGAGCGTAGTTTCCTGTCCTCATTCGTCTAGCGGTCCAAGACACTCCGGGCTAAACGGAGGGACCCTGGTTCGAATCCAGGATGGGGAAAGCGTCTCTTTTTCTCCAAAACAAATAAGCTCTAGTTTGAGCTAATTAATACGTGGGTGGCAAAAATTATTGTATAACTTACAATACAGGTGGCAATTTTGGCAATATTTACCACAATTGTAGATTTTGAATATGGCAGAGAAAATAAAGTAAAATTTTAATCTTTTTGAAACCTTCAAAATAATATACATCGAAATACTTTAAAACCAAAAGCTACTTAGCATCCCTAAGTTAATTTTTTCTCATACTTTACAACCTAACACAAAAAGATACAAATTAAAAGCATGACAACTTTACCAGGTTCAGCAAGGAAGGCAATGGCTTGATCCATACCACCTCCTTGTGTACCAATATAACGTTCTGCTTTTGCACATAGTGAAGCGATTTCAAGTTTCGTTAAGGAAATACTAGAAAATATAATGCACATTTAGATTAAAAAATAAAAATTTACAAATTAAATATACAGTTGTTAATAATTCTTTATAATTGCATTAAAGAAGACTTTTATACCCGTTGGCATATGCTGTAGAAAGTGCAGCTGCACACACAAGAGCACTTGAACTTGATAATCCAGCTGATGGAGGCACGGTTCCGTGCACTGCTACATTCAATCCTTTAGTAGATACCAAATGTGCTTCTAATATGCCTTTAACTCCACAAAGAAAATAGTGGTACCATTTAGGAGACACATCAGATATGTTCAGAGAATTTACAGTGGTACTAAAGTCTTCAAAAATACTGGACTGGAGATTTGTTAAGTTTATTCTTTGATCATTATTAGAACTAACAGCTAACACAATATCTTTCTCAATAGCCATTGGGAAAACATCAAATCCACAATAGTCAATGTGTTCTCCAATCAAGTTGACTCGACCAGGAACTCTAACATAAAATTTTGGCAAGTGGTTATATTTCAATTTGAAATGTTTTTCTATATCTCCATACTCTTCCATCTTTGCTGTTTCAGCCAGTGATAAAATTAGAGGGAATTCCATAACCTAAAGGAACTAGAGAAAACAATTTCAGATTTTTAAACAACATTTCAATGAGAAAAACTTCAAATGCTAATTTATATATTTTGAAGGGTATTATGGAAGAAAATTAATACAAATTTCCATTGGCGAAGTGTGATTTTCAAAGTCTGCCATCTCTAATCATTCACCATGCTCCCCTCAAACAAAAAAGTCACAATTCACACATATATCATTTTCATTGTCATCATCAAGATGATATATATACATGGGTGATTTTCAAAACAACCACCTGTTTGATGTCCTGATCTTTGACTTATTTTATCCTGATCTTTGACCCTTATTTTAGATTAATAAAATAAATTTTTTAATACTTTTAGAACATATAGTGGTATTATTTTATGGTTGATAAAATGTATCCATTAAACTGCTTGTGTCTTTAAAATTTTTTGCTATTTTCTAATATTTTAGTTATCAAGTAATAGAAATTTGCATGTCCCAGATCACAAAACTTAACTCAGTTTCTTTTCATACTTTAAACTGTACCCTCTATATATGAAATAAAAAAATATAGTAATACATTTTAATTTTAAAAAAATGCAAGTGAATTACTTTAAAATTGAACCTTAATATGTGCCCCCTCTTCATCGCATGAGTGTTACCTCAGGAGCGTTACTAGTGTTATTTTACAAATATTTCAATTTCTGCAGTCAGCAATACAGCTAACGGAATCAGGGATTCATACACACCCCTCCAGATTTTTTGATACATCCCCTAAAAATCTTGAACATATAATCTGTTTAATGAAAATAACAATGAAATCTAGTCCACATACCCCTCTTAAAAATCTTGAACACCTCCCAGTTTATGGATCCTGGGTAAGCCCCCGAAAGGAAGCCATTTTGTTCTTCCTTACCTAACACAAACAAATATCTGGATGACTACTGTATTTCTTGTTTTTTTTTCAAAAGTTACTATCAACATAGTAAGTGTTTTTATTTCTTCTCATGAGAGTTACCTACATTTTTATTTTTTTTTTATTTTAGCATAGTGTATTTGTTTTTAAAGAATCAATAGGCCTAACTTTTTGCTTTTCAGAATAATTTACAGTCTTCTGGGTTAAAATTCTTTCAGAAATCTCATGAATGTTACATTTTACAGGTAACATTCGTGAGAAGAAAGTAACATTCATGAGGAAAAAGTAATAAATTATTAAATAAACCTACAGCTATAGATACAGTATGCAATCTGAATCAAACTAATTTTAATATTTATTTGGGGAATATTTTTATAATTTTTGTATAAATATGGGTGCCCAAACAAAGTTCTAACTTAAAGTTTGTACTTTTAGAAAGCATCCATGGCAAAGACAAAACTTTTTTGTAGTTTTAAAATACAAATTTCAATTTTTATGATAGCAAACTTATTTTTAAATAGCTACATATATTATCCAAACAAATTAAAATTCTGATTTTTTTTTTAGTATACCAATTTTTGGAAAAGAAAGCAGTCAATAAGCAACTTTTTCTTCAACTTTTAAGGGAAAATTAACAGCAGCCAAGAAACAACAATGATACCGTGAAAACAGAAAGGTTGATGCTACATGTGAAGAAGCTTATAGAGAAAGTCAAAGGCTAAGAAATGCTAAAAGAAAGAAAATAAATGAAATGAGTAAAAGTGAGCAATGGAAGAGGAAACGTAACTGGCGACAATATGATAGAACCTGGCAGAAGCGAGCTGCATCAAATTCGGTTCTTTTAGCAACACCATCTCACAAAGAAATTTTACCATTGTGACCATCTGGCAACTAAAACCTTTGGCACAGAACTGTGCTTCGTAATTATTCAAAATATGCCCCCTCCCAAAAAAAACTAAACTCTAAAAAATAAGCCCAATGAAGAAAAGAGAAAAACGGATAAATATAAGAAACTCTTCTAAAGGCTAGTAGGAAAGAGCATGTGTAAGGTAATAGGAACTCCTGATGGACAACTGACACCCAAATCTAAAATAGAAAATTTTTTACACCAAACTTACGGCAGCAAAAGGCTAAAAAACAGCAGGATGACATTTGTAAACAACAAAGTTGCTTGTACACTTTTATTCAATACGTTTCTTTCATCGATGAAGCAGAGTTATAAACAACCAAAGAAAAGTGACGAAAGAACTTTCAGCTCCATGCTTTTCTCTCAGAAATTAGTGAACTGTCATTGTGTTGAAGCAATGGAAGCAGAGCCTTAGGTTCTGCAGACTAGAAAAGGTTAGTACTGTAGTACTGTTAAGAATTAAGAAAGAAAAGAAATATAAACAGCTGATTGATTTCTTTCCTTTGTGACGATATAAGTTGTAATATTGCAAGAAAGAAGTCATAAGAAAAAAAAAAAAAAAAGAAACATTTCTTAAATATTTCTGGTGAAGACAATACTTTATTCAGATTAAATGAAAATAATATTGCATATGTGATGTTTGAACAAATAATTTCCATACTTCCACAGCCTACTTTAAAAACCAAAGGAGATTGTATTTTCCATAAGTTAGATGAAAAAATAGACGTATTTGAGCGAAGTTCACCAAAATTAGTGCAGTTGAAGGGATTTCAAGTTTTTTTAAGAGCTTGTTACAAGCATTGCTTGGTCAGTGTTATTGATTGTAGTCACCTAAATGCGCTTAAAACTGTTTTTCAACATTTTACTCATTTTCTTAATTTTTGAAATAAACATCAAGTTGTTACCTCTCTACCAACTACTGTTTTTATTATGGGCTTATTAATTTCATTAAGTTCTTGTAATACTTCTCTTTGTATAAAGCTTTATACATATTTCAATATCATAAGTGTGGTTCTGACATCATGAGTGTTACTCTATTTCATGAATGTTACCACAGCTAAAAGTCGGCTTTACAATAATATATTTGTTAGTTGATTGTGTTGTGACTTAAAACTTTCTAATTATTCATAGTAATCGCAGTGAAAAATGGAATTAAAAGTAAATAACATTTTTATTGGAAGTTAACCTTCTTGTTAAAGAAACAAAG
>QLNU02015360.1:240723942-240753931 GCA_006491805.2 Dysdera silvatica
TGGTGTTTTCGGAACACTCTGTATAGTATAATTCAGTAAATGTGTATTGGCTAATATTGATATTATAATGTTTGTAGAGTCGGCATAAGAGTTTGCGAGGCCTATAGTAGGGTATATTGCGCGAGGCTCTATATTTGAAAGCATTTCCAAATGCTTTTCCAAATGCAAATTGGCGCAGTATAGCCCAGATGCTCTTGCGCCATAAAAAAGCCAAACAAACAAACATTTCCAAATGCATCTAATGACGAAGAGGAAGGGGGGGGGAGGAGTAAATTAAAATAAAGTGCTGATTATTATATATTCATGAATTAAGTGCCTATAATAAAAAATAACAATATCTAATTTGAACACTGTGACTTATGTTTGCAGATATACTTGGCACTATTATTCTAATAAAAATTATGCATACGCAATTGCTGAAATTGTGATATTTACTTGCCAAAAATCTTGTTTATAACTAAAATCCTTCGCAAATAGCTGACACTGCTCGCGTACTTTTTTACGTCTATAGAGTGATGGGTAATTTGGGAAGAGACAGATGGCTTAACTATACCACCGATTCAAGTGTACTTACATAGAGGTCGTAGTAAGGAGATCAGTAATATGTAACTCATTTTTGTCACACTTTTTTAAAAAAAATTCCGCATTCACTGCAGTTATTTCGAAATTAAAAACGCACACACACACACACACACAAATAAAATAATAATAATATAATAAAATTTCTAACTGCATATTAGCGATTTAGCAAAATACTTCAGAAAAATATTTAAATAAATTATTTAAAAATGAAAACAAATAAAGATGGAATAAAATACATATAGATATACATACACACATGTAAAAAAGAATGGCATATAGTACGGATAATGTATTGGGATTAATTTTCTAGCCCCTGTAATTATTTTTTAGTAAAATTCGTCGAACAGTTTTAAGAAATCGATTTCGTTATAAAGATCATTTTCCGATACAATTCCCAAAGAGGACAGTTTTTCCTGACACATTTTGGATGACAGAGACGTTTTTATTAATTTTGGTCGAAAAAAGTATCGCTCGGTAATACCATAGTGATCGGTGTCGTTAAGAATAATATGTAATACAATAAAAAAGTTTTAAGAAATTATATTTAAACTATTTTAATGGCATGTTTTAAAGCCTCAAGCATATCGTAGATTCTTTAGGTATCATTCACGAGAACATGTTTATTCCTTCACAAAGTTCAACACCATTAGTGACGGATGAATTATTGTTAGTTAATGTGATTTGAATATCTACTCATTTGTTTTAAACTATCCTCGCATTCTCTTATTTAACATTTCAACTGTATATCTTTCCCTTTTCACATACCGGATTCAAATCTCCTACCTCTGTCTCAATTTCCAGAGTTTGCCGATTAAGCCATTTTCACTTCGAAATACTATTTGACCAAATATTTATTGTTTACATATATTGACAAATCACGGAAATATATTAAAATAATTAGACGTATTTATGGAAGTCAAACACTACGCAGATTAAATAAAGCAACAATTTTTATCAACGTTTTTTTATGCGTAGCAACATTAAGGCCGATGTTATGACGTGGTTAGATATCCTAAAAAAGTTGATAAAATTGTTGCTTTATTTAATCAGACGTATTTAATAGAAACCACTGAGACATGCATAGGACTTGACCATATTTTGAGTTTTCTTTTACTAATGCTAGAAAAGTTTGCATAGTCTCATAAAGAAATCAATACATGTGTTTCACCCAATTTCAAACATATCATTATGATTGTTTGTTTGTCAAAAAGTGGCAACTGTTAAGTTTCTTTGGTAAGAGTATGGAATATATTCCAAGAAATAATTTCCTCTTTTCAACAAAGCACACATATGCCTACTTACATACACTTTTCCCCTTTTCATATTAATTACTAGACTCCTTTCTCCTCATTTACAAGCCATACATTTAAATTCGTTTCTTATTACAGGGGCATAAGGTTTCGTAATAATTCCCTGTCCCATTTTCAACAGGAAAAAATTATACCATTTGAAATTGTTACTTCTAAATTACCTTTTTTTTAATATAAAAAATATTTGAATTTTTAGATAGTTTTTAGAGTTTTGAAAATTAATGTAATTAATGAAGTATTCCGCGAGGCACCCCGATGGTGAGATGCCCTAGGCGGTCACCCTACTTGCCTTACCATAAGGCCACCTCTGCATATACATACAATTTAATAAGATCAATTAATGTATTCCATATATGTATAATATCTACTGTGATTTCGAAATAGCCATACTCTCAAAATTTTTTTCAAATACATATAATTTACAAATAAGCTTAGATACTAGGCATTGAAGTTATTTTAGTTCTCAAGAAAAACTATTAAGTTGAGTATTCTTTAGAAATAGTACAGAAACAAGAAATCTAAAAAAAAAACCTTCATCTCCGTCACAGAAACAAATTATGACGAATTGAAACTAGCAAGTCAAACGTGGTTGATCACAAATGATCATGAATCGATTCAAATCACATCGAAAGACGATAAAGTGGAAGCATGTTCTCGGAGCTCATAACAACGACATGTGGTATCTTTCACGACCAGCCATTGGACTAAGGACAATCACAATTGATTTACAATCTGCTCTCTACTGGTTTAAGGCTGCAACAAGGCTATCGACAGTGCAATCGTTTGATGGACGGTAATGACACTCCTCAGTCGCTTCCAAGGCAAACGATAAATCCTATCGATTCGTTGCTACGGCTGGGAAAGGTTGTAAATGTAATCCAAGCCCATGCACTGATTACAACATGATATGCAGGAAAGATGAAGAGTTGTTCACTATGCATACCATATCGAAAAGAAACCGAAAATATTCAACGCCTAAACTTTTTATATTATAAATATTTTTGCCTGATTATTTAGTCAAACTTAAGAGGGTGATGCCATTTCGTAAATTAAATAATCGATTGTTAAGTAAATCCTTAAAAGTAATTGAAATATGCAAAAAACGTACGTTAGTGAGCGAATATGAATTTGGCGTTCACCTTCTATTTTCGAATCTATATGCATTGGAACATATGAAGCGCTGTTCCTCTGCGTTGTTAAATTACACAAAATTAGATCCTTTCCTTTTTACTATTTTTGTTAAATTATTTAACAAATAAAACATCCGTCCATAAAAATAAAATTAATTAATGGGTTAGTCGTTTGAGTTTTACGCTTCGGATCTTCTTAAGGTTATAATTACCGGAGACTGAATTTAAAACAAATAAATTAATAGGGTAATTAATAATATTAATAGGCAGTTTAATAACTATTAATAACCTCAACTATTAATTAGCCTGATTAATAGCCTTACTAAATAAGGCTACTAATTTATAGGTATTTTAGTAATAAGCAAATATTTTCGATAAATATTATTTTACTAGGACTTTCTCCTAAGCCCTTTAATCACTTTTCAGTGATTAAAAGAAGGATACTTATTGTTGCTCTATTATATAATAGGCGGTTGATAGTATTTTAACCATTGTTTAATCCTGTCAACTGGAAAGATACCTTTGTTTTTTTTTATCAACAGTTACTCAGATATATTTCATGTTTTCTAATATTATAATAGACGTATCCTTTTCTCTTGTCTCTTTCTTAACCAGAAGGCTTTAGATATAAAACAGGCATACAAATTCCTAAATGACATGCTGTCAAACATGCAAAGTAACAACAATAGAGAAATTTACATAAACTTATCAAAACTTCTGAATAGAATTTCATGTTTAAACGAATTTCATTTTTAAACCAATTTTTCAAAAACTCAAGAGGATTGGTACGGATTATATAATTTCAATAATGAAATAAAGAAATTTTTCATATTTTATTTTAATAATTAATTTTATATTAATATTTCTTAATTATCGAGAGAATTAGAGTTTTTGTTTTTGGAGAAAAAGAGACGTTTCCCCGTCCTGGATTCGAACCATGGTCCCTCCGTTAAGACACTACGGGCTAAACGGAGGGACCTGGTTCGAATCCAGGATGGGGAAAACGTCTCTTTTTCTCCAAAAACAAAAAAGCTCTAGTTTGAGCTATATATACGTGGGTGGCAAAAATTATTGTATAATAAATTCCCCCACGAAAAACTCACAAAAATCTCGCCCCGGAGGCTTTTCTGTGTTGACCATTATTTGGCAATTGTGTTATCCCTGTGAAGGGTAATAATATCTTACATAATTAATTTTGTTTTGCCAATCATTAATGTAGTTTTCATATTAAAAGTATTATTTTGCAATAGAAAGAAAGATTTTCTTTATTTTTAAATACATATATTCTTATAAATTTAGATATAACGCTTTTAAAGTAGTTGTTCGAATGTATAAAGTCATTTAATTTTATTTTGTGTCTCCTGAAAAATGGCTGGTGTTCGTAAAATATCTAATATGTTTCAGTTATTTATGTTATGTGACAGTTTTCTTGCAAAATAGAATCTTGACGTCGATATAAATTACCCATTTTACTTACTATTGGCGGTCTTGAGTCCAGAAATAGGGCGTTGACACATATTTTTTGCCCTTAGAAATACATTTCGAGAGTGCTGTTTTCCTTTTCATCTTTTCTCTTGCGTTTGAGAGGAGGTGGGTGGAGAGTTATCCAGGCATAAGGGGCCGTTCATGTATTACGTAAACATATTTTTGACCATTTTGCTCCATTCCCTTTGCAAGAAAAAATAAGCAAATGCCTGACCCCTCCCCCCATTGATAACGTAAGATTTCGGTTCTCCAAATTTTTGGTACATATAACTTTTCAAAATAAGAATACAATGTGTGATGCAAATCATAATTTATTATTTATATTATTATTATAATAATATTTACATTTTTATTGTAATATTGAGCACTTATTTATAAGTTCGCTATAATATTAAATGCTTATTAATAAATAGAGAGTAATCACAACAAATTATCGCATTTAAAAAGTTTTAATACGCGGTTAACAGCTATTTTTGTGCATATGTGACATCACTATCAAAAATCGTACATCACCTTATAACAGCACATTAAAACTTACGTTGTAAGCAAATAGCGTGTAATATATAGGAAATTGATTTGGTAAAATATATTTATTAAAAATAATACATTTATGATAATTTAAAAATGTCAAGGAGGCTTTGAAGGTGGGGACAAGCAAAAAATGTTGAGAGACACTGATTTAAATAATCAAATATTTATATGTGATTACGTGTATTTTATATTTTCTACCCGCAGTGCGTCGTACATTCAAGTATTGCAGTTCTATTAGAGCGGTTGTCGTTTTGTAACTATGTACTAGTTATATTGTCATTTGTGTCTAATGTCAGCATGATTTAGATTCTCCTTCCCCATTTTTAGAAAAAATTATCAAATTGCACCCCCCTCCGCCAAAGATGTTTAAGCAATACTTGAACTGCCCCCAATTTAACATTATTAAAAACAACGTAATATAGAAAAAGACATTGTCTGCGTAATTACAATTACGACAATCCAAAATTTCAAATTATTTAAAAATTAATATGATTAATAGAAAAGGGAATGAACTGACAGGAAATGAATGGGGGGGGGGCGAGATTGAGGGGATAGTGGGGCTTTGTGTGCCGAGAATTAGAACAGAAATAGTGTAGAGTATAGGAGTCTATTGGAATTTGACATTATTTATTTTGAATTTTTAAAATACGTATTAATTTATAATTAAAGACAAAGTTAATTAAGTATATTTAGTAATATAATAAAAGAATAACGGATTAGTAAAACGTAATCTCAAACGCAATCGTATCGCAGATTATGTTCGTGATGAAAAGAATATGCAACTTGCAAATAAAGATAGCTTAGGACTTTTGCGCATACGGCTAACAAGAAAGAGAAACGCGGGTTGCAGAGCTCGCGCATCAACCAAGGCTTTCCGTCTGGTGAATACGATAATTGTGTTTAGCATTTTTACCCATACGTAGCTCCTTATTGGTTTGTTGTTGCTACGCTGTTGCAACACAGGCCCATTTTGGGTCTGACAACCTTTTCTGTAACAAACATTTTTCTATTTGGAGCATGTGTTCCCATTCTCACATTGGTCCTGGTAATATGTTTATGTTATGTTTATAATGACAATAAAAAATAGTAACACAATTTCTTTTTCTTTGCATTGAAAAGCTAGTTATTGTGCAACGTTGCAACTTGATCACTAGCTGCTACTGCATTTTACAGATAGTTCCTTGCATGATGTTTTGATCTGATTTTCATCACAGGAAAATTTTACAGTTGGCGAAATGAAGGCACCATAAAATACTTTTTACATAAAAAATCGTTATTTTGAGTTTTAAATTCATTATTTCTTAAGGGTTATATATATTGTCTACTAAAACGATAGTTACGCTTACTTAGTTTCGGGTAGTGGGAAGAGTTTTAAGAACGTTAATCTAATCATTTCGACCTTTGTGTCCTTTGCAGTAAATACACAGGGTGTCTTGCCAAGACCGCTTAAAATCTGCACAGCGACAATCGTTGGAAAATTTTAGACAAAAAACGTTGATGTGATGTTTCTGGAGTTATTAATGTTTGAAGATCAGCCAATGAGAATAAAATTTGTCCACCCTTTTCTTGGCGAGAGCCACTTAAAAACAAATCATTAAGCCCTGCCTGTTATAATAGAAAGCGAGCACCTTACTGGGCTTAGAAATAACTTCCCTTTTTCATGCAAAACTCACTTCTCTGAGAAAACTTTTATTGTAACGTGAGACCTATTATATAGCTTTACGTAAAGTTATTACAGTTGGCAATATTTCCGACTGTAACAATTAGCTTATTTTGAAAAACGTTTTATTTATTTATTACACATAAATACTTCATACACCTTTTTCACTATATGCAACATCCTTTAAAATATAATTTTCGCTATAATTAATCACAACATCATAGAATATTTAATGTTCATCATTCTATATATTATACAACTTAACAATTAAGAGTGACAATTGTTGGTTATTGCAATATTGTGATTTAACAAATAATTAATACTATATTATTCGGCTAGATATGCCTTAACAGTATCACATGATTAGATGCTACGATACAAAAAACATGCTGTAAAAGGAATTTACATGATTTTTAAGTGTTTGGATAAGTTATCATATTTTATGTTTCCAAACTGTGTTAAAGGTTTTCTGCGATGGAACCGACAGCTTAACGTGACTTTGAAACCACGATACACTTCCATTTAATTAAACCTTTTAGAAATTTAACCCAGTCCAGCGGACACGAAGACTGGGGTGGTCACTACTGAATTACTGAGGTAGGCAGAGTCGGCGATATATCATACCGTTCGGGCGAACAAGTGTGCTGAAGCAGAAAAAGGACTTCATTTTTATAACAATCCGATTTTGCTGCTTCTAAACATCATCCTCTCAGGGCAAATGCCCGTTTCGCCCCTATTGGCGTCTGCCCTGGAGGTATGTACGTTAGATCAAAAATAGCAATTTACTCTCAAAAGCTTGCCCATCTCTGCCTTACTTGTTAAAAATTGTCTATCATGCCAATGGCTTTTACGAATAATAATAATTTTTTTACCACCAGTTTGAATTTAAACGTTAAAGTATTAATGTAAATTTTAAACTCGCCCCTTTTTTTTGAATTTGTTGATTTTTTAATTTCTTTAAAATATTGATGTTACATGCTTGTGTGTGTGTTTGCCATGAGAAGTAAAATATTTGTTTTTGATAATTATTTTCATGCATCCACTTTTTGCGTTACTTACTGATATTTGGTAAAGAATGAAATCCCAATGGCTACCATATTAAGATTACTGATTACATGATTAACTTTTATCGTATTGGCTGGAGAAAAAAATTCGCATGTGCGTTGGCTTTCAAAGTAAAATTACCGAATAAACGCTCAAAAACGGTTATTCCAAGATTTCTCAATTTTTTTTTCAAAAACAAGATTTCTTCAATTCGTTTCAACTGGACTATAAAAGGCATTAACAAATGAAAAGGGTATGAGATTGAATAAGCTTCAATCGTTAATAACTCCGAAAATATGGATTTCTTAGCATTTTCGCATTAGAATTTTTGGCTTAAAAATTTTCAAGGATTCTTGCTGTGCAGAGTTTATGCGGTCTTAACGGAACACACTGTATAATTTTTTTTTATTATTATTTTCACATTTTATGGAGTTAAATTATTAAACAACGAAATTCAGTTAAGGCTTTCGCGTGTTATATAAAATATTTCTATTATCAATTTGAAAGCACATAAAAATCAAAGCTAGAAATAACTGGAACTTAGTACTAGCTACATAATCTCCAAACATCATAAAATACATGCATTGATAGCAAACTAAACACAGAATTTCGAATAATGCGCTAAAGTTACTAAGCAAAATTATCAATAAGTCGGTATTTTAGATAGAGAAAAGATAATATACCACGATAAGAGAGTGCATATTATCTGTCTTCAATTTAATACAAAGGCTATAGTATAAATCTATAAAAAAGTTGAATATCAAATTTAAACATATTAAATAATCCCTCTACACTTTCCTCTAACTCAAGGAATTTCCCTTTAGTTAAAAGTCTTGTCGAGTTTATTTTGTTCGGCAGTTAGTTTGAGCGTTATTTGGATTTATGTGCTTTATTGGTTATTGAGAGAAATTTATATATTAGATATACATAAAATCCATCATTAATATATTGTTGATGAATGAAAAATAATGAAATTTTATTCATATTTTATGGTTCAAGAGTGCGATGTGAGTCATCTGGGAAGAGACCGATGGTTTATTGTGGTCTTTGAACCACGATGCACTTGCACACAATCAAACGTATCGGTAGTGGAAAGTAGCTCTGCAGGTCCAAGGCGGCACTCATAAGAACTGGGGTACTCAAAATAACACAATTCTACGGAAAATCAGGTCATCGAAATATTGTTACATGAGTTTTATTCCAACCACTCCAGCCGTAAAGTGCTTGATTTATGAATGCAGTGGAACTATACGAGAAGCTTTATAATACACTTGCAATTAATCACAAAATTTCTCCATTCTTATAAACCATGATACAATATTTTCAAAGATCTTTGGCAGAGTGAGATTTCCATTAAATATACATTCTTCCATATGTCTTGTCAAGATGATGGATGACAGAAACAGACTAAAGACATGGTGGCTTATGATACAATTCTGAAAAGCAAAGATATAGCTACGGAAATTAACACATCAATTTGAGGAAAATTACAAGGGTTTTACTTCTTTTAGAAGAGGACAATTTAAATACTTTTACGATGAAAAAATGTCACCAGCTTTTATTTTTAATATAGAGGAGGTTAATTAAGCATATCTCATTCGGTGTAAACCTTTTCTGGACATATATGGGAACCCAACTCTAAATGGGTGCTACACAAGAAAAAATTGAATATAAAAATCAATCGGCAAATAAGAACTTTCATTGACCATCAACTGCGTAAATGGAATAATACAGTGCACAATAATAAAGGTTTCAAGATACTTTTTGTATTTAATAATGCAATACGAAAAAAGCGCGAGGCGCGAAAAATCACATTTATCGTAGTAGAGACTTGATAAAATGATTTCGATAGTATGAATAAAACATTAAATTGATTCTGCGCAAAAACTGGACTTGTGTGAATAATGAATCTACTTTATTACTCTTACTGTTTTTTTTTATCGAATTTAAGAAATTTTACCATTCTAAAAGCTACTTTTGCCAGTATAAAAACGTTGAAGGGAGATAATAGACCAGCGCTCATATTCAACGTTAAAAATCGTACTAAATTACATTTATACCTGAGACATATAATATCAAATGATATTGAATAATTGCATGATTATTCTCATGGTCGCATACTGTAGCCGTTTTAAGTTTAGGTTATCGAAATGTTTTAGCTTAAAAATTTACTGTAACTTACCATGTTTTGACGAAGTATCATTTTTCGATCTACACCAGTCATTGTATATCTGTACGTTTTTATAAACAGTATTATTATTTGTTGATTCAGATAAAGCAATTTTGAGGCAAAGAAGTATTATGAAAGTACATATTGCCGCCATATATAACTCGATAATTAATAGATATCACTGTTCTGAAAGAGAGAGAGAAAGAAAGAGAGAAGACGACACACACTGTACTCAATTTTAATACAGTGGTTCAAGAAATATAATAACGTGTTTATTGTGCATAGGAACTTAACAATGCAAAAAAAAAAATCGATGACATTTTAACCACAAACATGATGGTCTTCACCAGGAAAAAAAATTGTGACAGTGTCTTTACTGATGAAGACCAGCACATGCTCATATATTAATTTAAGTCACCATGAAAAGACATACAAAATATTTCGAAGTTTCAGGCCAAAAATCATGGATGCTTTATAAGTAATAACGCTACGACGTATAACGAATTTCCATTTTTTTTGGCTTATATTTAGCTCATCTCATTTGATCAAGAGTACTTCATTTACCTTGTACTAGGGATTTAGGTCGCATTCAGCAAATATTCTGCAATGAAAATATATTTTTCTGTATTTTGTTATAAAACCACATAAAACCATTTTTAATTAGATAGAAACCCAGTAACTTATATTATAAAACATTAGGAATATTCTTAATGTAATTTGAAAGAAAGAAGGGTGTGTGTGAGATAAAAAAGAAGCGATTTGAAATTAAATTTTATTATTTTTTTTGGACAGTTTGCATACCTTCATTTGTTAAATTAACTTGTCAGCTCTCAATATGAAATATATAATTTTTCTACAAACATTAGAAGGACGAGTTTATTGAAGAAGTACATTTAATGTCTTATATACCTATAGTTTATTTGTCATTTTCCACAATTTTGCAATAATATTTTTTAAATTACCAATTTTTTATGTCCAAAACGGTTGAACTGACAATTTTGTAGAGAACAAGTAGTTATACAACAAATTTAATAATTTTACGGTTGCTAAAAGCTTAATTTAAATGTAACGAGTATTTAGAACGCATTATGCTACCCACTCTCCATCGAAAAAAAAAAATGCATACCTAAATAAAATAAACACAAATCTAAATGAATGCCTAAATAAAATAAACACATATCTAAATACATACCTAAATAAAATAAACGCATATGTAACACATTCAAAATTTATTTAAAGCATTTAAATATACTGCCGAAAAATTATAATTTACGTACGCTTGCGTCCTCTGTTTTCGTATATAATAATGGGGTCTTATTACATTTTTTAAACACTGCATTTATTCTTCCTTCTTCTTTATTATGATGCCTGTGTTATCGCTCTTGGCAGTACAGACTTGAATCGGGAAGTACCAAGTATTTAAGATTTCCTTCTATGGGTTATTATGGTGGTGTGCCTAGGAACTTCCTGACTGTTCGGCATGTGTTCAAAATTGCGGCCTTTTGTAGCTCAATGTAAGTTTTGGGGTCGATTTTAATTGTTTCCAGATTCCTGTGCAGTGTGATTGGTATTAGACCTGTGGCTGCCACAATGCCAACTCTTTCCATATGCCACATGTCTTTAATGTATTAATATTTGGTGGTTTTTGTTGTGTATGTGATCTGTATGTTGTTTATATTTGAGATTTCTATATCTACAATACTTACGATTTTGTTAATTTTATTAATTATGGTTATATCTGGTCGGTTGTGCACTGTTGTCTTGTCAGTTAGTATTGCCTTATCCCAGTACAGCCTATGTGTTTTATTCTCTAAAACATTTTTTGGCATATACTTGTAGTAGGGTAGTTCAGTTTTTATTAAACCTTCCTGATGGCAAAGTTTTGATGAATTATTTTTGCCACCTGGTATGTGTTCTCGCACTTAGGACTTGAGAAGAGCAAAGCCAAGTCCTGTGCTCGTTCTTTGTTTATAGATTATTCATATGTTGTGTCTAAGAACTTCCTTTCTGTTCGGCATGTGTTTAGAATTCCCGTCTTCTGTAAATCAACCTAAGTGTTGGGACAAATATCGAGTATTTTTGGGCTTTTGTGCAGTGTGGTTGTTACATTACCTGTGGCTGATAGGGTTTCAGGTGCAATACTTTAAATATTGCACATGGATTTCGTGTATGAGGTCTTGGTATTTAGTTAATTTTGCTATGTATCCAGTTTGTGTGTTGTCTTTGTTAGGTATTGCTATATCTATAATGGAAACTGTTATGCTACTTTGGTTAACTAACGTCATGCCTGGTCGGTTGTATGTCTTGTCCATTATTATTGCCTTTTCCCCTAGCAGAGTTCATGTGTTTTATTCTTTAATACAGTTTTAGGCTTATATTTGTAATAGTGTTGTTTAGTAGTTACTAAGCCATCCAATGGCTACTTTTTGGGTGTATTAATTTTGTTACTTGGTCATATCTGTGCTTGTAGTATATTTGAGAAAATTATTTCACAATCTAATATCACATACAAAATTGTGTGTTTCAGCGGTTAAGTGGCATTGTTTACACTTATAATTCTCCGAGCTTTCCTTCAGAGTGTATGCCTGTAGTTCTTTGTTCAAATAACCTGGTTTTGTATGGCGATCATGAAACCTTCCGTTGTGGGTTGCAAAATTCCATGTGCCAACGAGGCATTCGAGACTTTCTTATGAATGTGAAGTTGCTAAAGGACATTATAGTATTTATCATGCAGTGCTTTATCTGCCCATATCTTCAATCTATTTTTGCTGTGCAGGGCAAATGCTTTTTCCGCCTACGGTGAGACTCACGCCAGTGGAGTGTATTAGGCGTTTATTTAGATTATTGCTTGGATGACGGGGAATTGCATTTTGTTTTCCACGGAATTGCCTTCTCATATTCTGGTTTTTTGTACTATATATATATATTCTTAAGGTGAACTTGTCCGTGCACTCTTACGCATCGTGTACGTGTATGTTTTTCTGCCGCTAATGTCGGGTGTAATTACTTATGCTTTCTTGGTGTGTGGTTCCCATTTTTCTTTGCAGGTTCTCTAAATCAGTGTTTGTGCATTTGATGATTTCAAACATTTTAGCATATTGTATATTGAAGAGAGATTTGTATTAATTTGTATATTATTATTACTATTATTATATAATAAAAATTCCACTTCAAATAAACATATTAGAAAAATTGAACATTGGTATGTTTTTTTTGCCTTTTCTGAATTTTGATTTCTAATCTCACATGGGGAGAGAGAAAGAGATAGATCAGGATTAAATTTTGTAGATCATATACTGCAGCTGAGTTCATATTTCGAAGTATGATAAATCGAGCTAAAGTTAAGTTACAAAAATGATGTTCATTTAATATTATTTATAGTTTTATTCGTGACTTCAGGAAAACCAAGAACTTTTATTTTGCTAACATGCACCTTTTTCAACAAATTTCGTTGAATGGGTTGTAATCCAAGATATCTTGTATTTTAATAAGACCATAAAAAATAATAATGATTACAATATAAGAAAGAGGTCATGTAAAGGGTTATTTTTTAAACTAATTTAAATAAGACGAGACGATAAAATGCATTTAAGTAGTAAAATGTCGGTGTACTAAAATCGCTGAACCTGAGATGTCAGTTCAACAACGTTTAACATCGATTTTTTTTGTCGTTTGATTTGGCTTGGTTTAATATCGAATTTGTCGAAATAAGTGTGGATACATATTTGCATAGAATTTACAAAATGCATCTTTGCCCAGAATTTACAATAAACCTTTAATTTCAGCACGGACAGCCCGTCAACGTCGCCAGAAGAAAATATTTTGTTGAAAAAGAAATTATTCCATGAAGATTAAAATAAATAACTTTTTTGGTGGTTTATACCTTACAATTTTATTCACACGTTTTTAATATGCATCGTTTGACAGAGATAGAGCATGATTAGTTTTTTAACGCTGAACTATTTAATCACACGATTAAGTTTCCCTTGATAACTTCAACAAGCATAGAAAAGAAGAAATAATATTTCCCAAAATTGTCCGAAGATTCCTTGACAATGACAGACGATGTTGTCATTCTGCGACGACAACACAATCGAACTCTGAACCATTTTATGGACATCTTTGGCAACATTTCAAAACCCGCTGTGCTCTCTTTTGAAATTGCGACATTTTTTTGTTTTTCTCTCGAACATTAACATTCATAAAGTTGGCAGCGCTCGAGTTAATCAATAAGAAGTACCATAAAATGGCGTCCGCCTGAAAATAAATAGTATTCGCTCCTAAAACAAAATACTGAAATATAAAAGTATTGTTTCTTGGGTTATGAATCGAGCAATACATGTTAGGCAGTATGTGGGTACCGCAAAGGCGGATTCAGGGGTGTGCCCCTGAGAGTTTCTAGGAATAGGACTAGATTGGTTTCCCAGCTTTGCCGTGCCCCACATCGAAAATATTTTCTGGATTCTCTCTCGAGGTTAGCTATCGTGCTGGTTATTTAAACTACATCTGAGTTCGGCTTCTGTAGAAAGTGTAAAAATGTGCTTCCAGATACAGAATTGGTACTGAATCTCTCGGATCTCAGGATTAGTTAAGGATTTTGAATAAAAATAAAGGGTTAATCATCTCTTCCTCTTCAAAAGTAAAAGTCCAGAAATGGCTTATTTTTAAAGCTGTATGTACATAAACGTTAAGAAAACTGATAAAATTAACGCGTGTTTGGCACTATTCAGTTAGTTTGTCGTCTTTGTATTTTAGAAATTTCTTTATCATTAAATATTAAAGGGCAATATTTCATTTGTCTATTTTGCTGTGCAAGGGCAGATAAAGTCACGTTTCACCGGGCCCTAAGAGCCGTAGCTAGTGGGTGGTGAGGAAGACTTACGCCAGGAACGCAGGCGAGGGGGGGGGGTGTAAAATGGTTGAAATAACTCACAAGGTAAATGTCCGTGATTAGGGGTGCAATGTGAGCGGTTTTACCAGGGACGCAAGATCATCTAGCTATATTTCTGCCCAAAGTTTTTCGAGGTATCTGAATTTCTGTCATCTAGGGAACCAAACTTCAAATTACGGCAGGCAGAAAAAAAGGTACGTGTTTTACGGTACCAGTCCTTGCCCCGTAAATATACAACCAACCATCTACAGTACCATTAGAATCGAACTAGGGTTAAGAGCATGATAGACCAACGCGTTACCTTTATGTCATCGTGGGCCTTCATATGCGAAAGTCACTTTTGGTTGTCTATGGTATGTTCTTCAGTGTTCCTTGACCTCAAGGTTAGGGAGTCGTTTCGAGTTGTGCACCTTAAACTTGCTTAAAAAGCTCCAACAATGAGACTGGTGGATTAGTGCGATCTATAACTTATCGCACATTTATAAACATCAATGCTTTAACCAGTGGGTCCAAGGTACATGGATGACCCTATTTTTTAAAAAATAGGATAGAATGTAGGCAAGAAAGGAAACTGCATAATTTTCCAAAACTGCATAATTTTCCTTTACTAAAGAAAAGAATGGATATAATTACATATTTTTGTACAGGACGATTCAAAATAGACGTTACGGCAGTTATTTTTAATCGTTTGTGTAGAACGATATTTTTCGGTAGAACAAGCACTCAAATTATGCAGCAACGTTGAGTAAGTTATTTATTTATTTTGTAGGGTGTTTTATATGCATGAAAGTGCGAAATTTAACTTTTTATATGGACCTTCTACCACGAAACTTATCCGAAAAATATTATCCAATATCTATAGTTAGTCAAATGTAAAAGACTTCAGCGTTCTAAATGGAATGTTCGTAGGTAATTCGCATTGATATTTCAAGAGATGCCTGCCTGCAAAATGCTGGGGAACACATTAATTTATGGAAGACGACTTTTGTTTTTTTTTATTAAAAAATTTTTAAAATCAGGGCTTTTCAGTCTCAAAATTAGACTCGCTTAAATAATTTGATATTTTGCTTTGATTTCTAGATAGTCCCCCACTTTCACAACTTTTAGGCAATGAGAATTCAGATTTTTTTAAAAAGTCGATCTTAGAACAGCAGGATTTTCGCCGTGCTTTGGCCATAAAATCGAACACAATCAATAATTTCGTAATTTTATATTAAATAAGTTTATGACAAATCAAAGGCAAAGAATATGTATAAAGATATACGTGAACGCCGATTTTACGTTCTCGTATAGGTTTTTCTGTTTCTAACATCTCGTTTTTCAAGCCTTGATCAAATTTGTTTCATTGTTATATTGGAGATGTGCTTCTACTCAAATATTAAAGAAGTTGAAGTTTTGCTTAGAATGCAATATTCTTGAAGTTGTTCTAAGAATGTATAGGATGACTCGATGAAATAGAGAATGGCTAAATTTTTCGTGAACATTTGAGTATTTTACTTGAATACCCGAGTATTTACTTCATTTAATATTCCACGGGAAACTCATAATCTGGAACTAATTCATTCAAACAATTCAAAACAAACAACAAGCATATGCAATTTTTAATTTATTTGAGCCTTAATTCTCCTCTTCCAATTGATTATTAATACAGTCGAACCTCGTTAAAATGACGAAGCTGACGAATTACTTTTAATACGAACCGTTTTCTGAAGTGGCGTCAAGTTGTATAGGAATCCCCATGTTATTTTTACCATTAACACGAACGCGGTTAAGACAAAATACCGTTTACCACGAACTGATAATCAATGGCCCTCGTAAAATTTCTTCCTCTTATTACGAACAAAACTCGCTTTATAAGATCAAAGTTTCTTATTGATAATTTTAACAGACCGTGGTTACCAGACTAAATATGCGGAAGTGGCCACTGCTATATACAATTGCATAACATTTCCTGTTAGCGCTTATGTGCGATAAGAACTGAAAAATATTTTCCGTTATCATAAATCCTATTCGAGTGAAGTCCACCTTGAGGTGTTCGGATGAATTGGAGGGCTAAATTCATATTATGAGATAGCCGAAAGATGGTGGTTTCGTAAGATCTGTTTTCTGCTTGATGTTCTCTTTTCCGCTGTCCATTATTTGATTTCTTGGACGGTTAAGTGTAAAAATGAATCGAAAAGGGAAGAAGTCGCAGAGTTTAAAAGAAAGCTAGAAATTCTAAATGATGTGGGTTATGTAAAGTGGAATAAAAAAGAAATTGACATAAAATTCTGGATTGCAGAGAACACTTTATCGACGATTTTAACAAAATCATGAAAATATTGAAGATGCTTGTGCAGTTAATTAGCTTGAGCCTGCTCGAAAAAGAATGAGAAAAAAGAAAGGAAATTTCCAGATAATGGAGAAGATTATGGGAGAAAGATTCGGCACAAACGGAATCTGCATTCCGTTTGTGCCGAATCTTTCACCTAGAATCTCCTGCGTTCTCCGAAATTTCAGTTCCATGCTATATTCAAGTCGATTAATAAACTTGGTGTTACCCAACTAAAAGACCAGATTCCTGACCACAATAATTTTGGCATTTATAAAATAGATTGTGAATGCGGATTGTCCTACGTTGGCCAAACGCGTAGAGCCCTGAGTTTCAGACTCAAAGAGCACCAATCGTACGTTCACAAACAAGATTTTGAAAAATCGGCCATTGCAAAACACTTATGGAAACACAACCATCGTTTCTGTTTTGCCGATGCAAAAATAATTGAAAAAGTCCGTTCACCCTCAGATCTTAATTTTTTCGAGGCCTTTCATATCTTCAGTAATTCCGCTACAATAGTCAAAGAGCCGTTCGAGAACAATAATTTTCCCCACTTGTTACAAACATCTCTTTCATCCAACATGAATGTGTCCCTTTTTCATTTTATTTTGCACCCTGCACAATAGATGGCGACACAAGTCTGACACGTTTGAATATGTTTTTTTGTTTTTTTTTTTTGTTTCCGATTTAATGGCAATGAATCAGTTTGGATGAATTTTCTGACGATGGTGGACGCTTGATTTTCCACCGAAACAATTGTAAAATGTTTCTCCTGCTCAAGTTAAACTGCGTTTGTGTGTAATTTGTTTTAAATATTATTTTGCGTAGTACATCGCTGATATTTTCACATACTACCATAGTTTAACGTTTTTTATTAGCATAGAATGTTATTCGGCACAAATAAATATTTACTAAGTCATAATATGTACAAATATTTAGTAAAACAAGACTTTTTCGAATCAACCTATTAAACAGAATATCCACGTTAAAGGTACGTATATACTATTGCTTTCGTTGCAAAATGTGTATGCTATAATAAATCAACAAATGCCGATAAAATATAATAAAACATAATAATAAATAACATGTATATATAATAGCAAAATGGTAGCAAGAGATGGGATAAATAACTTAGTGAAAAGATTCCCCTCAATCCTCTTTACGGATAATACGAATTACTGTTAATATGAACAGATTTTCTGTTCCCTTTGGTGTTCGCCGTAAAGGGATTCGACTACTTTGAGATAATTATAATTTTTTAGCCCAAACCTTCAACCTTTGCTCATTATAGTAATTTTCTCAAATAAAACCTTCGAGCCAATAGAATTATCAACAATATCTATCCAAATGCAATTAATACATTTGTTGGTTAGGGAATTTGCTAAAATAATATTGTATTGATCATATATATAAGCGAAACTTGTACTTCGGTGCTAATGAGATCATTATGTTTTTTTTATATGTTTACCGCTGGGAACGAGTCTAATAATGAGCTATAGACTTCCTAGCTTTTTCCATTGATAACGTATTATTTAGAAATTCCGTGTCATGCTAATTAATTTTTTGGTTTACAACTCGACAATTATTAATAACGTGTACCATAGAATATCTCTCTCAGATTGAATAAATTATTATTATTCATATCTGGTAACAAAAGTGGACTGTAAAAAGTACCGATATATTTATATTTTCAATATGTCAAACCTACTGAAACAAAATTCAAAAGATTTCGTAATTATATTTATATCAACTCTTTTATAGTTTATTATAAATATAACACGCCAAAGAATTCAAGGCCTCCACTTTTTTCTAACGTATATGGAGGCTAAAGTATGGTTTCACTTTGAAGGACGGCACATCGTTAACAAGAGGTGTAACCACATCATCGTCATCATCATCATCATCATCTTTTTTTTTTTCTTTTTTTTTTCTTTAAAGTATTGCGCTTAAAATACTGAAACTCCATTAAAAGGAAATAAAAATAGTGGTCTCCTTCGTCACTCGTTAACATGCAAATGTGGGTTCCTTTCAGAATTTATGATTAATTTTTAGGAAAAGGAACAGTTAGTTCGTTGCGAATCTAAAAGTGATGTAATGTCCTCAAGAAGGCCAAACGATTTTTGCATAAAGAATAAGGTTGCCACAATTTCTTTTGAGTTTTAAGCTATTTTAAGTTGCTGGTGATACAATCTTTTTCAGGATTTTTATGTGCAATCTTTATGCAGTAAGTTATAAGAACATTTTCATATACAAATACACCGTTATACACGGCTATACTATAAAAAGTCCAGTTAAAGATATTCAGACGCATGCACACGCAGTCGGCCTTTTATAATTAATCCCCTTTAATAAGTATTTTGAAACTATTTGTAAAAGTCTTTTAATTTATAAATGTAGAAAGTTGTTCCTTCTAAGATATATATTTTTGAAAGATTAAAATGTCTTGAAAAGCGATTAAAGACAATGAAATTCTTCCCTTATTGCTTTAGAATGCCTTTTCTGGATGAAGATTATTCGGCTTTATGGTAGGATTATTGGCTTTCTTGAGGCATATAATTTTGCTTTACAAGAAAATGCAAATTTTATAACATACTTATACATTTTCTATAACGGCGTTACTTTTCCAAGAATAGTATATTTTTATTTAAGAGGTTATTCTTAAATTTAAGACCCATGCTATCTTTATTTTTAGTTTTTTTTGCTTATCATTGTTGATTTTAGCTAGGATGGAATAAATTTAAATAATTGTTTCAGAAACTCATTATTACAAATAAATTTGACACCCACGTATTTGTAGCTCAAACTAGAGCTATTTTTGTTTTAGGAGAAAAAGAGACGCCGTCCTCATCCCAGATTCGAACCAGGGTCCCCGCAATTAGCCCGCGGTGTCTTAACCTACTAGACGAATGAGAACAAGAACAGACGCTCTTTTCTCCGTATATTAAGTTGTAAGATATTATTACCCTTCACAGGGATAACACAATTGCCAAATATTGGTCAACACACAAAGCCACCGGGGCGAGATTTTTGTGAGTTTTTCGTGGGGGATTTTTTATTACAAATAAATTTGACACCCACGTATTAGTAGCTCAAACTAGAGCTATTTTTGTTTAGGAGAAAAAGAGACACCGTCCTCATCCCGGATTTCCTCTTTTTCTCCCAAACAAAAATAGCTCTAGATTGAGCTAATAATACGTGGGTGTCAAATTTATTGGTAATAAAAAAAGTCCCCTATGAAAAACTCACAAAAAATCTCGCCCCGGTGGCTTTGTGTGTTGACCATTATTTGGCAATTGTGTTATCCCTGTGAAGGGTAATAATATCTTACATCCTCATATACGGAGAAAAATGCGTTTGTTCTTGTCCTCGTTCGTCTAGTAGGTCAAGACACCGCGGGCTCAACGCGGGGACCCTGGTTCGAATCCGGGATGAGGACGGCGTCTCTTTTTCTCGAATAAAAATAGCTCTAGTTTGAGCTACTAATACGTGGGTGTCAAATTTATTTGTAATAAAAAATCCCCCACGAAAAACTCACAAAAAACTCGCCCCGGTGGCTTTGTGTGTTGACCATTATTTGGCAATTGTGTTATCCCTGAGAAGGGTAATAATATCTTACATCCTTACATACGGAGAAGAAAGCTTTTATTCTCATTCGTCTAGTAGGTCAAAATACCTCGGGCTCTACGCGGGGACCCTGGTTCGAATCCAGGATGAGAACGGCGTTTCTTTTTCTCACAAAACAAAAACAAAAAAATAGCTCTAGTTTGAGCTACTAATACGTGAGTGTCAAATTTATTTGTAATAAAAATTCCCCACGAAAACTCACAAAAATCTCCCCCCACTCAGGTGGCTTCGTGCGTTGACCAATATTTGGCAATTGTGTCATCCCTGTGGAGGGTAATAATATCTTATAAACTGATTATTGATAACCAATTGTTAATTACCGATTCCTGCTATTTGAAAAAATAGAGGTTAGAGCTATTAAGAACTCTGATTTTTCAACAACTCATATCATTGTATTTTCTTTTCTTTGCTATTGCCATTTTGAAACACGTTTATTTAAACCTAAGAAATAAGATGTTATTAAATATTATTGATATATCTTAAATACTAAATTAGGAAACTGATTAACCTAATTCAATAAATTGTAAGGTATTATAACAAAATAAAAAATAATTCAATTTTAACATTATTAGCTTTCTTACATATCTCAATGTTTATTCCAATATGATTATCATATCAAACAACAATGTCAATCAATCAACGTTTATTGGCGTAGTGATACCAACGCCGATGGTATGGCGTGATTAGATGGTGAAACGTTCGAAAGAAAATAAATATTTCTGCCTTCGGTGGGACCTGAACCCACGACCTTCCACTTGCCGGGCGGAGGCTCTACCCACTGAGCTACGAAGGACAATATATAATCTCTTTACGAACGTATATATATTGTTGCCAGTTATTTCGCAGAATGGTGTAGTACATAGACTACTATTTAAACCAAATTGCAAAGAGACTGGTATTAAATTGATCGAAATGCACGTTGCAGCATACAGGTATGTATTTATTTTATATAAATCGAACACTACGCAGATTAAATCAAACAATATCAATCAACGTTTATTCAACGCCGATGATGGGCGTGATTAGATGGCGGAAATCACCATCTAATCAGTTAGAGGTTTTCACCATCTAATCACGCCATACCATCGGCGTTGGTATCACTACGCCAATAAACGTTGATTGATTGACATTGTTGTTTGATTTAATCTGCGTAGTGTTCGATTTATATAAAATAAAAATACATGATTATCATACCTACATTTTTTTGATTAAAAAGTGAACAAAAACAAATAACACGGAAATGGAAGTATGAGAAAAAAACTTATAACTCTTATACAGTTATTTACAGATAATTATAAGTAACTCTGTTTGATAAAAGTCAACCTATAATGCTGACGAAACAGCATCAAAATATATGATTCAGGATATTGATATTTCGTAGCCTCCAATTTAGCAAAATTTACGTCTTGTTTGTAAAACGTGTGTTACAAAGGAAGTTGGAGAACTCACTGGTAGATCTACAATATAATAGTTATTTTTGCTAATGTTTGTAAAGAAACAGGTAAAAATCATTTCGTCAAAATACAAGTTTCTCTAGTCATTGAAGTTGTATGTGATCCAGAACAAGCAACACAATTTATAAGTTGCAAACAATAATCTGCTGCTTCAAAATACCTTGCTTTTTCCCCTAGTATAATTTGTGAACAGCATATGCAGCTAACGTTAAAGGAATCCATACATAGTTCAACGAAATTTGCATGCCACACTTAAAACAAAGGCACACAGATCCTGGTAAAAGTAGTGGGATTGCGTTATATTTTCCAATGAAAAGAAGTTCAATTCAATTTACCAAGACATGTAGTCATTCAACCAGCAAGTTCAGTTTGAAGAAAGAAGTCGGGTGTCCATTTGGAGGAAGACGATGGGGAAACGGGAGTAAAGGATACGACATGTATCATTTTTATAAACTTTCGTTTAAATTTTCGGAGCTATCAAGCTGTTCTGAAACGATAGTTAATTCCCTCCAGTCTTCGTACAGGGGGTCAAGAATGAATTTTACAACAAGACAATGCCTCTTGTCAGACTTCGCGTGATACGCTAAGGTCGTTTAATGGAAATCAAGCAAGTTTAATGGCATGACTTGACCTCAGCCCTGACCTAAATCCATTGGAGAATCTTTCGGGAATAATTTCGTAGGATGTTTACAAAAATCATAAGCAAATTTGAACTGTGAATACTTTGGTGGAGGCCATGCGTTAAGTAAAGGATAATATGTCGCGTAAAAACCGTGCACTCTTTATTGAAATCTATGAAAGATAGTTTTATCTCTCTCAGGGCATATGGAAGCTATATCAAATATTAGTTTTGGCTTGATTGTTTTTCACTCTATATTTTTACCAGTGTTTTAGCATTCATCACACGTTTTGTGCATGAACCATTTATGTTACCGAATGCGAAAACACTATAGATTGTAAAATTATTAATGTGTTATCTCATGTTATCTTATTTTATGTGCGATTGTAATAAATATGTTTTCACAGCATATTTTATTATAGTCTTAGGATTTTAACAATAAAGTCGAAATCGGTTACAACGACAATTCGGTTATTACGTCAAAATTTTGATGTCCCATGGCGAGCCCCATACGAATAACGTGATTTTACACCTGTCGTAACGTCATAAAATTTCCACAAACGCTGTTATAACCTCAAAATAAATCACCAATATGTACTCTAATGGAGTTAATTTATACTTTCTGTGTATAGAAATTATTTTTCCTGTTTGTTTTTGCAAAGGGCTCAAGTTTTTCCTTGAATTTTTTAAAAATAAATTTGACACAATAAACAGAACATATTGGCTCTTCACTAAGTACACAATAAATTCGTTAATGTAAAAAACTCTTAACATGAAGTGATTTCTATGCCTTTATCAAATTGTATAGGAATTCCCGTGCTTTTAGTGTTTTAACACGAAAGACCGCTTAACACGAAGTGATAATTAATGGCCCTTGGAAAATTCCCCAGCTTAATACGAACAAAATGCGCTTTTCAAAGTTTTTTTATGCACTTTTTTTACTTCTATTCTTTCTTCGAAATAGAGAGTTCCAACGAAGGCGAAAATAATGTAATCACTTGAAAGGGGCGTCTTTCCTTCTGATAACATAAGAAGGTTAGGGTGACTAGGTCACTTAAGCTAGGGTAGGACGATATTAATGTTTTACGTTCATCACACCCCTAAATTCACACTATGAGATAATTGAAAGCTGGTTCATTTTGGATTATATTTTATGTTGAACGCTTTATGTCAGATTCCTTCAAAGCATAAGTGTAAAATTGAATCACAAAGCGCAGAAGACTTTAAGTATATATGAAAAAAATATAGAACTTTCAAATGATGTGAATTATGCAATGTTGAATAAAAAATAAATTGCAGTAAAATTCGGAATTGAAAAGAGCAAGTTTTCCATTCTAAAAAACCGAGAAAAGGGGAAGACGAAATTACTTGTGTAGTTAATCAGTTTCAGTATATAATAACATGAACATATGGCATAAAACAAAGATTTTTCGAATCATCTACTATGCATAATATGGTTTTTAAAGTCATGTATATATAGTACTTATATATTTAAAAAATATATATATTGTATAATAAAATATATAAAGTTTAATATAATAACAATACATAATAAGAATAATGTAAAAATATATGAAACGAGAATAATATAATAAAAATATATAATAATTATAAAATATGTAGTCTATATGATAACCAGATGGAATAAATAATTTAGTAATACGATGCCATTATTTCCGGATAATACGAATTACTGTTAATACGAACAAATTTTTGCCCTCCTTGGTTTTCGAGATAACGAGGTTCGATTGTATAAGCCAAAAACGAGTAGACGGCTCTAATATTGAAGAAACGGCTACGGCTAGTGTGTTCCAGTAACTTTTTATACAGCACCACCTAATGACAAATCCTGTAATTATTTCTTTTTCAATAAATGACAAGCGCATCCTTTAAATACCCGTTGCCCAATTTTCTCTTTATTACGAGCTCTAGAATTCGTCCCAGAGTTTTCTAAATAGGGATAATTTCATTTCAATACATATATTTTTTCCAATGGTAAGGAATTTGACATACAATTGAAAAGAATACAATGTACACTACATGCCCAAAAGTATCCGGACACTTTGGATTTTTTGTTTTTTTTTTCGAATTTCTAAAAAACCACTCGGCCAATTGTTCTCTAACTTTGGAGGTATATATAAACACTTTCCAATAAAGTTTCGGTGACTTGTGCATTTAGGGGACCACCCACATATTGACAAAGTGAAAAAATATATTTGATCACCCTGTATCATAAAAAGCTGGAAATTATTTGTAACTTTCAGAAAATATTTAACCAGCTATGCTTAATGCCAGTGTGCATTTTCGTAAAACAAACATGTATATTCATGAAGATAGAAACGTTTCTTTAAGAAAACCCAAATTTTGTCACATGTTTTTTGCATATAATATCCACAATTTTCAGTCAGATTTCACGAAACTTATAAAACATTTGTCAACGTACAAAAAAAATATTATACTTAAATTAGAAATTAATATATTGAATACACGATGAGATATGAGCATTTGAAGAAAATAATTTTTTACTGTGCATGCGCGAAAGATATGAATAAATTTCTTTCATACTTTTGCAGTTAATAGTATGGGGCAACTTCAAAATATATACCAATGGGATATCTTGAAAATTCAGAAAGTTATCGACGATATAGTGAGCCGTATTTCTCTAATTCTCTGAAAGTAGCTAGATGATAAGGGGGTTTTCCACAAATTGTCATATTCCAAATTACCAAACACCCCTGTTCTGAAAATGAAATATTCCAGATTTATGCAAATAAGGATCAAAAGTATTCGAGTACCTGCATGTTTTGCTTCTCCTTTACAGAAGTCAAAAACCTTGCTTGGTGCAGAATGACCATTGTTGTCCTTGCGCCATAAAAATACAACAAACCAACAAGAAGTCAAAAATTAGTATGAAGTGGGACCACCTTTTGTTGCAGTGATGACTGCCACTCTATCTGGGAGGCTATCTACTAGTTTCTGGAATTTTTCAGTGGGAATTGCATGCCATTCTTGCAAAAGAATATTAGTCAGCTCTTTCACTGATGTGGGCCATTTTGGCCTAGCTCGTAGTCGACGTTCTAATTCATCCCATAGGTGTTCTATGGGATTTAGGTCTGGGCTCTTATCAGGCCAGTCCAATTCCTCAACATCCATGTCAGCAAACCAGCTCTGTACAGCCCTTTCTGTGTGGATAGGAGCACGATCTTGTTGAAACAAGAATGAACCTACTCCAAACTGTTGCCACAATGTGGGCAGCGTGGAATTGTCCGAAATGTCGAGATAGCCTCCCGTCTTCAGAGTTCCCTTCAAAGGAATTAAAGTGCCAAGCTCGAACCATGAGAAACAGCCCCAAACCATTATGTTTCCACCACCAAACTTAACTTGCGGCACAATACAGTCAAGTAAAAAGCGTTTACCCAGCATTCTCCACACCCAGACTCTACCATCTGATTGCCAAATAGTGTACCGTGATTCATTGCTCCATAACACTTCACGCCACTGCTGCAGGCTCCATGTTTTGCACACTTTGAATCATTGTAAGCGACGCTTGACATTGATTGCAGTAATGCTTGGTTTATATGCAGCTGCTCGGCCATGAAAACCAAGACTTTGCAGTTCCTGACGAACTGTTTTTGTGCTGACGTTGCATCCAGAGGCTTTTTGAAAATCCGCACAATCGGATTTTCCGTCGATTTCATGCGGTTCGCTTTCACAACTCTCTTCAGCACTCTGCGTTCCCTGTCTACTAGACGGAGTGGTCGACCAGGTCGTGGATGCACCGTTGTAGTCCCCGTATGTTCCCACTTTACGATAACATCATTAACGGTGGAACGGGGCACTCGTAACATCACAGAAATCTCACGAACAGATTTTCCACAGCGGTGACAACCAATGACTTCACCACGTTCAAAATCATTTAGCTCGCCCTTTCCTCCCATTTTACTTTTCTAGCTTTGAAATTATAATTGTTAACTCGTCAGACTTCTTTTATACTTGTCTGAGAGCTAGAAATTTGACGTCACTAACAGAATCCACCACGTAGAGGGGTGTCCGAATACTTTTGATCCTTATTTGCATAAATCTGGAATATTTCATTTTCAGAACAGGGGTGTTTGGTAATTTGGAACATGACAATTTGTGGAAAAACTGCTTATCATCTAGCTACTTTCAGAGAATTAGAGAAATACGGCTCACTATATCATCGATAACTTTCTGAATTTTCAAGATATCCCACTGGTATTTTTTTTAAGTTGACCTATACTATTGACTACAAAATTATGAAAGAAAGTTATTCATATCTTTCGCGCATGCGCAGTAAAAAATTATTTTCTTCAAATGCTCATATCTCATCGTGTATTCAATATATTAATTTCTAATTTAAGTATAATATTTTTCTTGTACGTTGACAAATGTTCTGTAAGTTCCGTGAAATTTGACTGAAAATTGTGGATATTATAAGCAAAATACTTGTGACAAAATTTTTTTTTTAAAGAAATGTTTCTATCTTCATGAATATACATGTTTGCTTTACAAAAATGCACACAGGCATTAAGCATAGCTGGTTAAATATTTTCTGAAAGTTACAAATAATTTCCAGCTTTTTACGACACAGGGTGATCAAATATTTTTTCATTTTGTCAATATGTGGATGGTTTCCTAAATACACAAGCCACCGAACCTTTATTGTAAAGTATGTAATCGAGCATGTTCTATATATCTTCAAAGTCAAAGAATAATTGGCAGAGTAGTTTTTAGAAATTCGAAAAAAATTAAAAAATCCAAATTGTCTGGATACTTTTGGGCATATAGTGTATATTGTCATTATCCCACCATTTCAATATATGATTTATTATGCTTCTTCTACAATTTTTCTTAAATTTTAAAATGACCACGACATGTGAAAAGATTTTTCAATGTTGAAAAGCTACCGTAATAAAGAAATAGTAAATCATAATAGTTCATTTTTCATTATCGTACTTAAACACTTGATTTAAAATACAAGTACATACTATATGTACTAATAATGCCATTTATCAAATTTAATACCACGTTGCCATATTTTAAAATTACTTATCAGTTATAGTACCAAAATTTCGCCGGCCCCTTGAATGATGTTATAACCAGGTTTGACTGTAGATCGCTTCATTTACGCCAAACGTGGAATGGTGCATAATTAAAGTTAAGGGCGAGTAATTACAGCTGTTAGTGAATTTTTGCCACTTTAGGAGAGTTGAAAAATTGCCTGTCATTTATAGACGTAGAGTTATATGGGTTCGTGTGGCCCGAGCCCACAAATAATTTAAAATAAATTCAAATTTTTCACAAATTGTAATGCATAAATTTACAGAATATGTGCTTGGGCCTTTCCAATAAAATTTTGAAAACTTTACGTTGATACTATCATTGTTACAAAGTTTACAACTTTTGGTAAATAGTTTAGTTTGCATATATCTAAAAATATCGCGAACTAAAAACAATGTTTAATAAAGTTCGCCAATATTTAGCACATAAAAGAAAATGAGAATTAAAAAAAATAAAAAAAATAAATAAAAGTGAAAAGATGAGAAAAAATAAAAAGCGAAAGCAATAAAACTTTAGAGGAAATAAAAAATTTTAGAACAGGAAATTAAGATGAAAAAAGGATAGGCAAGAAAATAAGTCAGTAAAAGAATTTGAAGAAGAGTGCAAACAAGATTTCGTAACGATTCGAGATGTGCTATGTTTTTTACCAAGTGAAGTGTTTAGGATGTGATGGTACCATATGCATACAGGGAGTTTATAAAACGCTTGAAAGGAAAACAAAGATGCTTCGCAAAACATTTGAACACGAATAGCGACGAAGAAAAATTCTAAAAAACAAGAATATTTTACATTACTTGCAAATAGCTTGAATTATTACAGTATAGTTCGTATTGCTAAAGGATTTATAAACCAAATGAGCGCTGGTTACTAAAAATAAATAAATAACGAGTTAACAATTTCATAAAATGATTTAACCTTAAAAATAAAATGCGCCTGGAAAAAATCTGTTAAAATGAGTTCGGAAAGTTAGGTTTTTACAAAATTAACCTTTGAAATATTATAACCTACTAAAAGCTTTAATCACCATTCAGAGACGGCTCTGGAGTTTGTGAGGCCAAAGGCAGGATGTATTGCGCGAGACCCTATACAAGAGGACCCGCATATAACGAGGACCTTGAGACAAAAGAAAATGCTCGCTATATCCGGAAACCCGCTCTTTATAAGTGAGTCTTACTGTAATTGAAAGTTTTTCTAAATTTTTTTGATTGAGAGGGAAAGACGAGGGGAGAGTGAAGCAAATTACTAAAACAAAATAAAATATATATTTACATTCTGCTCATGGTTAATCAAAGACTCAAGTATTTGTAATAGAATATACTGATGTTTAATTTGAACAATATGATTTAGTTTTGCAAGCTTTTTTGGATTACATACTTATAAATTATTGCTCAAATCACGATATTCTCGTTCAATATGAAGCTTACTCATATTTAAATTGTTCGAAAATACTTCATATTTTTTGCTTATTTTTTACGACTATAGCGCGTTAGGTAAATTGGGATGAGACTGATGACTTAACGAGACATCCAAATAAATTGCGCTTACACGTAAGTCTTTATAACGGAATCAATAATATTTATTGTAACTCTTTTGTTTTTGCACCCTCTGCAGGTATTTCGAAATACAAAGGTAACTAAGTTACTCCAAATGTATTGTAACTGCTAAGATTCACTTTACTGACAGTATTGAAACTATTTTCTAAAAACTTGTCTCCTTTACAACCACATGTCCATCCTACTTCTAATTTCTTCTCCCTTTTCACTTTAATTGTCAGACTTCCTTCTCATTCGTAGTTCATAAATTAAACTTCGTTTTTTGTTGCAGAGACATTATATTTTGCAGCAATTCCCTGTTTCTTTTAAACAGAAATTTTACATCATTTGAAATAGTTACTGGTAAAGTTTTTTTTATATATTTTTTATTATGAAAAATATTTGAATTTTTTTATGAAGCTTTTCAAAGTCTAGAAAAAATAATGCAACTAATGAAGTATTGCACGAGACCCCCGATGGCTCGAGTCCCTAGGTGGTCGCCTGACTCGCCTTACCCTAAGGCCGCTTTTGTCACCATCAAATATTGGAAGTAACGCACAA
>QLNU02015360.1:240754031-240770233 GCA_006491805.2 Dysdera silvatica
GGCATAACTTCAAGAAAAAACCTAAAATCGGGTAGAAAAAATACGATTTTTTCTTTGTTTCAAAAAATGCGATATTTCTTCTTTCTTTTTTTCTTTTTTTTTGATAAAATTCAATTTTTCCTCTTTTCTAAAAAAACTGGGGGCGTGTGCCATCTCCCCCCCGCCAAATCACGCCTATATATATATATATGTATGTATGTATACACACACAGCCTCTTGTAAAATATTTTATGGAATATTTTACCTCTTGTAGAATATTCGTGCAGTTACTAAAAGTTAAATTTCATCACCTATAAAATATTAGCACTGTTTTATGCCACTATTTTTCTGGCAAAATAATGGCAATGTTAAAAAGCTATTTCTGAAAGGATTGAATTGCAGATAAACTTTTTTAAACAGCACATAAATTCAGAACATAAAGTAGTATTTTGCCTTACTTATTTCTTTTTTTATTCAATTTGGAAATGGCTTCTGACGCTTTGATGATCAAATCTCGAGTTTTTAATGTATGGTATCTCAGCGATTATTCTACGAAAAATAAAATTTTTTAGGCAATTTTTGCCTAAAAAACTTTTAGGCAAAAATTTTTGCCTAATTTTGCCAATTTTTTAGGCCTCTCGCTAAAGCAGGCGTTTGAGTGAATATGACGTCGTATGAGTGGACACTGGTTATAATTAAAACCCGTCGTAAAGCGAGATATTGCTATATAATTTAAGTCACGTGTTTTTGCTTTCCAATAAGGGAGCAAGAAGGTGAAACGAACTTCGTACCCCTTCTCCCTGCCTCAATACTTGTGCGTGAGGTCAACAAAATATCGTTGTTTTAATGGTCCCAATTTTCTCCACAACATTTTTATAAAAATCTTCAATATTTCTTTGTCATTAATTTCGTAACCCTTCAAAATGAGGACGTTATTATAACACTACAATACAAATAACTATAAATTTAAAAATATCAATATTTATACAATAATCAAAAATACATAGAAAATTTGTGAATTTTTTAATATGCAAATTTGGAAGTGGGTCTTTGATGAATAGCAAATATGTGTTAAATAGCTCACTTATGTAATTACGTTTCCGCACACTGATTTTAATGTTATAATAAGAGGAAGATGAAATATTTTCGCTAATATATATTGACATCTCCAGCAGGTGGCTCTCGTCGTGTTCGTGTTTTCCTGGTTAACATATATTTCGAAAGAGAATTGACGTATATACTAGATTGTAACGGGAAACATTGCATTTCTTACATTATCGTTGCCATCATTTCCTGTAATGAGTACAGAGATTCGGAGTACCTTATCAGAAGCAACCAAAATTATTCGGAGAATAGATTGTAAGAACTTTTATTTATATATCTTAGGAAGTAAGCTGATGCGGAAAAGCTAAAAGGTATGATAAAAATTTTAAATACTTCCAGAAGAAATGCAGATGATTGATATTTCTGTTTGAAGTTTATAGCTAAGTTTAATTTAAAACCATTTCGGTGCAAATTTAAATCTTTTCGTGTCCTTTTAATTGTTTTCGTTCCATAAGAGCATTTTCCCTTATTATTATTATTGAACGTTTTCACATTTCCTTGATATAGTAAAATAGATATTTGTTTTTGTAAATCCGTGCTATAAATTTACATTTTTTTTTTCTTTTTTCTCAGAAATTGTTCTCATGCTTGACAAGTTTTACGTATTTTTTACTCTTTTCTATTACTTACTATTTACTTTCCTTTTACTTTATGTTTCCGTTCTCACTTTTATTTGCTTCTTTAATTTCTTCTAATTTATTCTTTCCCCTCATACCATGGACTTTATTATTCTCGTTTTCAGTCTTGTTCTTCTACCTAACTTCTTTCTTTTTTCTGTTCTTTTAATGCTCTTTCCTTTCTTTTGCGCCCTGATCAATAACAAAAATTTTACTAGTTACACATGAAGAATAGTGTAACTTTAATTACATTTTTTCCATGTGTATTTCACGTTTTTGGGAAATATTTTCCAAGTTCAACTCGCAAGTACTTTTATAATATGTACAAAAAATGTTAGACTCTCCTCTTAAAAAAATATTCATGATAAAAGAATTAATAATCTCTCCCTCCCTTTCTCCTGTCGTCCCTGTTCTCCATTTATTTCAAACACAGTACATTTCACAAAGTGTTAAAAATATAGCTTTTGACTTATATTTTCACAAAATATTTTATTTGACAAAATAATACTTTGTGTCAAATAAACACAAAGTATGTACAAAAATCCATCAAGCGAATAACATAATTTCTTCATCAGTTTTAGAATATTAACGAACAAAGTACTCGAATCTTCAAATATATGTTTTATAAACTTCGAGTATATTTCTTCTGAACTTACTTCTCAAGCTTTTAAGGGGTCCTAAGAGCTTACCACAAAATTTGCTATTGATCGCCGTAACCTTCTTCTCAGAGTCAGCTTATAGAATAATGAAAGGTTCCAAGTCAAGACTGGATTCCATAATGACATAGATAACTTCTATCACTTTGCGTGTACCATTAACTATGTAATGATAGTGAACAGTTCATTTCAAGATCACTTGTGAAATCACATTCTTTGCAGTGGTACATTCCTTTCCAATTAGAGTAAGGAATTACGAAGGAAAAGTACTCGTACTTAGGTATCGATTTTTCCGAAGATTGAAGATTACGAACTCAAACTAAATAATCTTACTTTTTCTTGACGTACTTTCTGAGCAAACCGGAAATACGTTTTCCACGATAATGTTTGATAAAAAAATTATCGTTAATTTATAATATCATGCACAGACTGCATTAATATTATGTTCATCTATGAACTAATGAAATTGTAATCACTTCTGCTCAATACTTTTAACAAATTCAGTGCTTCGTGTTACCTGTGTCTCTGCCACAAAATATAAATCATAATATATGAATATGATGCCACATATAGGAATCATAATATATGAATATGATACCACATATATGAATCATAATATATGAATATGATGTCACATGTATGAATCATAATATATGAATATGATGCCACATATATGAATCATAATATATAAATATGATGCCACATATATGAATCATAATATATGAATATGTTGCCACATATATGAATCATAATCATAAAAAAATTAAACGTTACATGTCTACTGATTTACTAAACAAGTATTTGTAGCAAAATTTGAACCAAAACTTGGCACGGGAAATGAAAATTCCATAAGGGACCATAAACATAAATCGCTGTGTTAAAATTAATAGAGAAAATAATCTGAGAGTTTAAAAATCTCATCAAAAGCTGCTTCTTACGATTAAGACTGACTCTCCACTTTTTTTTGGTGGTACTAACAGGAGCTTAACTTTATTTAACTCGTAGTAACCAGAGAAAATAAAATTTGCCTCACATTCAGGCTGAATTCGAACCAGTGACCTCTAAGTACAATCATGTAAGGCTCTTTTCTCATATGTATGTGTTACCGTTTGGTTATTAACGAAAGCCTTGTGTTCTTTCCGTGAGGAGAGCAAGATAAAAAAAGAAAGGAATAAGATGGGGGAACTTATTGAGGGAACCAAGGTGAGAAATAAATATATGAAAAAAACCTTATAGTACAAGATTTCTGGATCTCTTGGGATTGGGAGATTTCATTATACAATAATTTCTGCCACCCACGTATAGATTATAGCTCAAACTAGAGCTTTATTCGTTTTGGAGAAAAAGAGACGCTTTCCCCATCCTGGATTCGAACCAGGGTCCCTCCGTTTAGCCCGGAGTGTCTTGGACCGCTAGACGAATGAGGACAGGAAACAACGCTCTCTTTCTCCGTATATAAGGATGTAAGATATTATTACCCTTCGCAGGGATAACACAATTGCCAAATATGATCAACACAGAAAAGCCTCCGGGGCGAGATTTTTGTGAGGTTTTTTTTTATATAAATTACTCAGTGTGATTTCATACAATAGGTGTTCAGTAATGCCAGAAAGGAAAACAGCCCCATTTGGTTGGGCAGTTTATATAAACCTTAATTTTGAAACTCGAAGTGTTTCTAAAAAATCATTACTTTTTGTATTTTGATTACAAACGAAGTCTATCCTATGAAGATAAAATCTATCCCCTCATTTACTACTACATTCTACGTATTTGTAGACTCCGAAAGCTTAAATCTATCTCAACACACCTTTATGTTTGCAAGAATGCGGACTTCTTGTTTAATTTCTTAAAACTCTTGGCCGTTCTTTGCAATTAATCAAAATTGGTTAATCGGTTAATCAAAGGTAATCTGATCATGTCACAAAACTTACGTTCTCTGCGTCAAATCATGCTGACTAATCAATTTGACTGTTTTCATTGTTTGTTTGTTTGGATTTTTATGGCGCAAGACATCTGGGCTATACTGCGCCAAAAATAATAACTCTTTTTATGTTTTACTATAAACGCTGATTGGCTCGAAAAAATAAACTCATAAAATTTATACTAACTTTTGAACACTTTTAAATGCTATCATCCTTGTGGGTCATTCCATGTCAAACCACCGAACATTATTGACCCGACCTCTTTAGATTTCCCTGAAAGTTTGCCGAATTGATGACCCAATGGATGATTGAAATATCCCAAATTTTAACTTTATCCGTCAAATAGATCAAATATGGTTAAGGGTAAAAGTTACTGAAATGGACCTGTTTTGGATTATCGTGCTTTACAAAATTGTCTGTAACTTTTTCCTTTTTAACCTACAGAGGTAAAAGTGTTTCATTAGAAAGATTTTTTAAATATCTTTCTTAATATGTAATATAAGTAAGTATTATAAGTAGAAATTTTTTAAATAAAATGAACAGAATGGTTTAGACTTGAATTTTTCAAAATGGGGTCATTTTAATTTTTTGAAACAATTATATATTATGTAGCATTATAGTCTACACATTTTCTCAAAATTTCATGATGGGACGGCTATGAGTTCAAGAGATATTAAAAAAATTCGACTCAAAACTAAGACTTTATTCTTATGCATTTTGATCTCTCATATTCCAAACTTGTCTAGTATTGCATATTACAGCTTTTTTTCATTATTATGTCTTTCATTAAAATTTAATGAAAGACATAATAATGAAAAAAGCAGCAAAATGCTTATATATTATTTAATAATATATACTAATCCTTGTTCAACTGAAAATTTGCAGAATTACAATATTTATAATTATATAAAAATAGGAGAAAATTATTACTAGCAATAAAATCAGTAGCTTACTAATAATCTCCGCAACTCCTGCAAGGTGGAGGCTCCCCTTTTGTCTTTTATTTTCCATAAGATTTATAAGTAAAAAAATATTACTTTCTTAGTTATTAGGGATTTTTTTAATATCTGGGTAAAATACCAAATAAAATGAACGGTTTCCAACTGTGGCAAACTCATTACGCGTATTTACTTTAGCTGTTTTCATTGCCTTTAAAATTGAACTCAACATCCGAAAATTATAAAATCTAGACGAGTTTTGAAGCTATAGTATCACTTTGCGACAGAACCCTACCTTATGAAACGGTAACTAACAGACATGTATTCTGTTTAAAATATTTGAATGGTCACCGGTTAATTTCTTATAAAAAACACACTGTTAATACAAAAAAAATTAAAAATACTGTTAAAACACTGCTTATATACATATGCATATATATAAACAGTGTTTTATCTGTAAAAATTATTACGGGGCCCCGAGACTTCCGTTACAAGTTATTGAATAAAAATAACTACATATATATTTTATCAAGCGTAGGGGCGCTAGTAAAGTACTAGTGCTCACTATGAATTTTGAAAGACAGCTGCTCCACAGCTGTTTTTTAAAATTCATAGTGAGCAGTAGTACTTTACTAGCGCCCCTACGGTTGAAAAAATTATACACGTAGTTATTTTATTGCTAGTAAAAAGTTTCTCCCATTTTTATATAATTACAAAATTATAAATATTGTAATTCTGAAAATTTTTAGTTGAACAAGGATTAAGGTGATTCCACCAAATAAGGCCATATAGACCAATAAGGCCAATGGACGGTGTCAAAAGATCTGACCAATAAATCCGCTAAAGGGCAGTATCCTTTAAACCGCTCTGCTCTGCTGAATATTAAAATATATCCAAAACTATTTAGTTCTCAGTAAACAGCGGAGAAGAGAGGACGATAGTAGTAGCATCAAGCCTGATTTTCTTAATACTAGCATGTAGTAAGTGGATTTTTATTCATAACTCTGTATCTATTTATGCAAATACAATATGTTTTATATATTTGCAAAGGGGGTATTTAAGCTACTTTCAATATCGGAAAGTTGTTTTAAAACAGTACTTGAATTACGATTTTTATTGGTAAAAAATGAAAAGAAATCGTGTAGCCATATAAGGCCAAGGGTTGGCCTTATTAGGACCACTTGTTTTATGAAATTGCTTGCATTAATATTTTGGACTTATTTTTGTTCTCTTTATTGTGTATTCTCAGATTCTAAAAATGGCGACAAAAAAGAGAGGTCTATAGACACAAGAGAGCTTGCAGATTACTATGCAAGCGATTCGGGATGGCATGAGTGTTAATGGCGCTGCAAATGCGTATGAAATTCCAAGGCGTACTTTAAGGAATCACTTAATAACTGGTTCTATGTTGAATAAAATGGGTCACTCAACTTACTTAAATGAATCACAAGAAAGTGGGTTGTGTTTCTGGATCATAAAATTAGCTAAAGTCGGTATGCCTACTGCACCAAAACTGTTACTACGCACGACTTTTAATTATTGTATCTTAAAAAATGTTGAACACCCTTTTTCTTCGAAAACATGTTTAGCAAGCAGGAAGTGCTTGTGTTTGTTCCTCAGATGTCACCCGGAAATTTTTATGCGAAAGGCTCAACCCCTAAACCCTACGTAAGCCATAAAACTCAACAATTTCATCGTGATTGGCCACTTCAACAATCTCCATGAGGTATTGAACGAGTTATAATTAATGAACAAACCACAATCAATTTACAATATTGATGAAAAGGGATGCAGATTAACTATCCAATATCAACAGGTCGTTTTAGCTAAAAAAAGGAGTAATACTGAGCACATTGTGGCTCCAGAGCACGCTGAAAATGTTTCAATCGTGTGTTGTGCTAATACTATTGGACATTCCATTCCTCCCATGATCATTTTTAAGGGTCAACGCCTTAACCAAGACTATTACACACATTTGCCTTCAGGATCAGAAATATGTATGACCGCAAAAGCTTCCATGACGACTACTGTTTTCATTAAATGGATTGAACATTTTTCAAAGTTCAAGGCTCCTGGTAAGACTGTCGATTTTTGACGGCGCGTCTTCTCGCTTAGATGCTAACCTTGTGGATGTCGCTGAGAGGAACAACATAACGCTGTGCTGTCTCCCTAGCAACACCACACATTGGCTACAGCCAATGGACATATCTGTTTTCAAGCCATTTGAATCCTTCTGTGGTGAGGAAGTCTTTAGATTCTGGGAAACACATCCTGACCGTAAAATCACAAAGGTAACTTTCAGTTTACTTTTTGGAAAAATCTGGTCGCGAACAGTAACACCATCAAACATTATTTCAGGCTTTCGTGGAAAAGGAATTTATCCATATGACCGTAATGTTATTCCTTCAGAAGCCTTTGCTCCCAGTGAAATAACTGAAAGTGAAGATGTGTTTCCTGAAAGTTCTGCAACCAAAAACAAAGGGTCTATCTTCACTGGCAGCAGAGAGAAGAAGAAGAGACGTGCAGTAGATTTATCTGATGGCTTATCAGATAGCTCTTTTTCTGAGGGCTTAAATTTGCCATCCACTGATGATTTCGATACAAATTTAGTTGACACTCCTGCTCCCTCAACACCCACTCAGGCAGCTGCTTCAAACTCTTTCACAGATCTGCTACGCTCACCTAAGATTAAAAAACCTCAAGTTACCCACAGAAAGAAGGCCTTAAATTACAAAGGTACACAAATTATTAGATCACTGTTTGAAAACAGAAAGTCGGAGAAAATGAAGCAAAAGAAGCTTCTAAAAAAGCCAAAATTAAAAACTCAACGGAAAGTTGATCTGAGAAAACCGGGACCTATTGGTACACAAAAAGTTTTCAAAGAAAGCTGGTACTGTTTTATTTGTAAGGAGGACAAAATCAAAGACGTGATTTTATGTCAAACTTGTCACAGGTACGTTCACGAACTTTGCGTTGGTGTCATGAAACCAGCCAAATTTTTGCATTTTGAGTGTCCAGAATGTGACGATGATTAAGGTCCGATTTATTTCCAACATTTTTTAAGTTTCTAAGCTTGAAGTAAAGCTATTTTTCAATAACATTCTAATGTCTTCCTTGCAGTTCTTTAATAAAAAATATTATTTGTGAGTTGGCCTTATTTGGAACCCCTGTTCCTAATAAAGCCAATTTGCCTACGGTTAAAAGATCGCAATTCCTTTAATAAAGAAATAAAATTTCCCCAAAAACTTTATATTGTTATTTTTCATGGAATCTATTTCTTAAAGAAAATTATAGACCGATTGCAATTATACCATTATTTTCGAAACTAATCGAAAAATTAATGTACAATAGATTAATAGATTATTTAAATAAATATAATGTGATTCATTCAAATCAATACGGCTTTCAAAAAAAAATAAATCAACAGAAGAAATACTTTTAAGAGCCACTAATAATATCCAAAACACCTTGAATTAAGAAAAATAACTTACGGTTGTTGTTGTTTTTTTTATTTAAGTAAAGCATTTGATTTAATTGATAGAAATATCCTTAAAGCAAAATTATTGAACTATGGTATAAAGGGACAATTTTCAATCTAATAGATAGTTATTTAACTAATAGATCTCAAACAGTTAAAATCGATAATACTTTTTCCAAATTATTATTAAACGAATTGGGTGTTCCTCAAGGAACAATCCTGGGGCCTTTATTTTTTATTTTGGCAATAAATGATTTAATAAATCTTGATGAAGAAATGCTTTTGTTTGCAGACGACATAATATGGATGACAGAGGGAACCAAAATCGACCCAATAATTTCAATATAAGCGAAAAGTTAAAATTATTTGAACAATGGTTTAATGACAATAATCCAATAATAAATTCAAGCAAAGCAAAATGCATAATTTTGCACACTAAAAATAAAGAAATATCAAATCAGCCGAATAGAACAAAATTTAACTATGTTATTATAGGAAGAGTTACTGCAATAACATGTTTGGGAATATTTATTCAAGAACAACTAAATTGGAATGACCAAATACTAGAAATAGAAAAGAAAATTCGAAGGTCAAATGGCATTCTTGCAAAACTAAATAATTCATTGCCATTAAATATAAAAGTTAGCTTATATTACGCGCTAGTATATAGCTACACCAACTATGGTAATGTTATATGGGGAAATTTATCACAAACTAATTTTAAAAGAGTAAATAAATTACTTGATAAAACAATTCAAAAAGGTAAACTAAAAGAAGACATTTATGAAAATAAAATCTTAAATATAATTACAATAAATAAAACAAAACATAATTATAATACAAGAGATAAAAGTGAACTAAAAAGTATGCAAATAAGAACAAACATATTTAAAAATAATATAAATCATTATGGAATCGAATTCTGGAACACAATACCCACTGAAATTAAAGAAATAAAACTGAAAAATAAATTCAAAACTACCACAAAATTTTTTTTATTGGAGCATCAAGTAAATTAGTCGCCACGGTTGCGGGTGCTTCTAAATCTTCAATTTTGACCTGTATCCTTTGTATACATATACTTTTCAATGGTATCCAACAATAAATTTGATTTGATTTGATTAATTTAGAAGTGTGTTTAAATAGAAAAAGATCGGGTCATTAACCATCATTTAGCAGCGATTCAAACCTTAGGATGGCCTTATTTGGTGGAATGATTTTATATCTCTGGAGCCGGGCCCTTAAAGCTTGTTGGAAAATAAAGAAACAGAACATGATCGAGATGGTGAAAGAGATAACACAGAAAATATCGTATTCGTTATCTTTTCGTTGCTGCTTTTTCTGCCTCTATAAAGATGCAATTGAATTTTGTTAGGAGAAAAAAAAAATTTTTCTTCTTTCAAATGTAATTTATCATGCTATTTTTCCATTCCAGGACACTCGTATCGCCTTTCTACCTCAAAAATTAGTTTCAATTCTGATTTTTTTTTATATGTCCCAAGATATCACAATTATCATTCTTAACCAACCACAAAATTCTGCATATTTTCTAGCATGATCATCTTCATCACTTTTCATCAATGATCTTTCATCCCCCCTTTTTTTCCCGACCATTCTTTGAACATTCAGTTGAATTTCTCTATTTTTTTTTAACTTATCAACTTTTCCATTTTAAATTCCTTTTATCTCTTCATTTCATTTTCAATTCTTTAATTAATTTTTCCACACTTTTCTGCCCACCGCTCATTTTAGAATTTTCTTTACCCAGATCTTAGACCTTTACCATTCCAAACCAACTTTCACTCTTATCACAACATCTGATTTTTTTCCCCTCACTATCCTCCCTTCTTTATCATTCTCATAAACAAGGTCTTTATAACGCACGGAGGTGTAGCGAAAACTGCGCTGGTACTCTGACTAGACCGTAGCGGCAGACCGTACGCGCCAGTGCCGAGCAACAGATCAATCCTTCTGCGCTTGCGCGTGGACTATTACTGCGCAAAAATTCCTATCAGTGGTTCCATTTGCTTGGCCAGAAAAATAGAAGAAAATAGCTATCAAATATCAAGCATTAGTACAACTCCATATTTGTATCCCCGCTAATATAATAATTTTATTATGAATTAGTACTTTTATAAATAAATCAGTACTTACCTGAATCATGTGAGGACTGAATCCGGGAGGGGAGACCCCCATTCTGCCTGCTTCATGACTCGTGCCGTTTCGATCACATTCGATGTGCGCTGTCTGAATCAGTATATGTTGATTCAGTATCTTCATGCACAGTGTATTTAAATAAAATAAAAATGATGATACTCACATGTTACGATTAATTATGTTTAAAATACGTTGCTAATATAAGAATACTTGGCGACCCCACTATCTAGCGGCTAGGTGTAATAAATCTAGCTAATTTACAGCGTATTTCGACATTACTAATACGTGCGAGTCCACGCACATGCGTAAAACGATTGATCTGTTGCTCAGCACGGGCGCGAACGAGCGCGTGATGTCTGCCGCTACGGTCTAGAGCAGCGGTACCTAACTCAATGTAAACCGCGGATCACTTTTGTACTTCAGTTCTACCCGCAGACCACTTTGAAAAATTCTTAGAAGTTGACTGCAACACCTTCATAATGAAGGGAGCTGTGTCTTTTTTGGAGGAAATGTGTTCGTAAATTCGTTTTTTCGGAAAAAAAAGAAAGAAATAATAAACAGAAAAAAATAAAGTCTAATGGTAATATAGTCGAACCTCGTTAAGACGAACACGCTGAAGATGAATTACTTTTAATGCAAACAGTTTTCTGAAGTTCTATTAAATTGTGAAATACTACAAATACACCATCAATTTTTATATTTAATAATAATAATTTTTGTAAATATTCTTTTTCCAAATATATTTTTTTTAAATAATGATCCGTCTCGCGGACCACTTGGAACTCCTTTGCGGACAACCAGTTGGGAACCACTGCTCTAGAGGTACTCTGTACCTTAAGCGCTAGTTTGGTTAATTAGGAGAAAACAGGCACCTATATATAATTTCACAGTGTTGGTATAATTATTAGGAAGTAGCAAATCACTGGCGGATCCAGCGAAAGGTGGAGGGGGCGATCGCCTCCTCCCCCGTCAGGTTTAGATAAAAAAATAGACGATGAAGAATATTTTATGTGTTGTTTGTTACTACCGTAATAAACTAAAATCTTACACCAAAGTCTCCAAGCCTTGGAGAAATGCGATCAAGACGTTTTTCCACGAATCTACAAGCTACTCGCCTTTCAAACTACGTTTTCAGTAAGGGTTACTTCAGCAAAACGTAGTTTTTTATCGTTGAAGCGCCGTCAAACTTGGCTTCGAACGCGGATGACAGAAGAGACTTTTAATACACACCCACAGAGACATTCATATTGATGTAAATAAAGTGATTGACAAATTTTCAAAGAAACCAAGATGGCTCGACTTTGCACTATAAACTTCAAGTTTTTTAAAAAGTTGTTTGTTACAAAAAAAAAAGTAAAATAATTACGATGTTTTTGTAGTTTAAATTTAAAGTTGTTCTATTAATTACATTGTAAATTATCGTTTTGGTTATTGTATATGTCTCCTTTACTAGGTTATCTGGGTTATCCTTCTGTCATACTTGACTATAATCTGCCTTAAACCATATAGTTTAATTAAAGAAAAGCCCAGCTTTAATTCATTGTCGTAAATTAAATATTTTGGTGAGTATAAAGCAGGGTTGTCCAACCTTTTTGGGTAGCGGGCCACTTAAAGAATTTTCACGGATCTCGCGGGCCAGCGGTTTCTTAAAAAAAAGGCAAAAAAAATTACACTTAACAGCCTCCCTTTAGAGTTTCTTCCAGTTATTTGTTTGTGTACTTTCGATATAGAAAGGGGTCACCTCTCCTGTCCCCAAAATTTTTCCATATTTCTGAAAAAAATCTAAAATTTTTGTTTGTGAATTTTTTTTATTTCAAACAGTTGTAGGCAGGCCAGATAGTGGCCTGCGTGCCATATGTTGGACAACCCTGATATAAAGGAAGGCTAGTAATATAACGACATTTACCTAAACTATTTAACAGTCCAAAACTAAAAATTTTCCAGGTGGGGGCCCCCGAAACCGCCCCCCCCCTTCCGTAATACATCCTGGATCCGCCCTTGAATAGAATATGATTTTTTTTTTTATTTGTTGTCTACGTAAGTTTCTGGAAGGCTTCTTTTAATAAAATTAAGGGGATGGGGGACCCCCCCGGTTGGGGCTTAAACCTAGCCCAAGAAAACAGAGAAATTTGGGAGCTTACCTGAGTATATATAAACATTAAGTTCTTCCACTTTGGAAATGACACCATTAATATCTGCGTTCCTTCCTTCTCAAACATAAACTTATTTACATTATATTCATAAGATTGGAAATTTTTAGAGAAATGCAATATTAAAGAATGAAAATGAGATCTCTAAAGTATTATTTAATAACCAAATTACGGATATATAATATTTTGATCCAAACAGAATACAGTAATAATAAAATGACATCTTTCAATCCACAGGCAAATAATTTTATCAATGCTTGGAATTGACCTTTAGGGATTTTTTTTCCAGTCAGAATTTCAAGACCGAATGACGTCACAATCTTTTATTCATCACATTCCCTTTTTTTTTTTAGGCTTATAAATATTTTATTCTATTCGCCTTCAGTCATCTGTCCGTCATCTTATTCTACTTTATTCACATATCTTTTCCTTTAACGCTTTTCTTATCGTCTTACTGTCGACGAATACTAAAATCCCTTTTTCCTTTTTCCCGATCGTATTCTTTTTATTGCTTTCTCCCCCTTTTCATATTTTGCCACATCTATGGTGAATTTGTAGACAATTTTGGGATATATTACCTCGAGTATTGTGAAAATATCCCTGTTCCTTTCAAAACAGACAGTTATTTCGACACTGGCGTAAGGTTTAAAAACACGACGTTTCGGGAGCCAACTGCTCCCTTTGTCAAGTGAAGGCAGAATGAAGAGTTCGTGAAAGTCCTAAGCTTATATACCCGCATGTTGGGAATCCCCATCTGACGTCATCTGGTGCGGGATAGCTCTGGCTAGGGAAACCCCGCACCTAACGACGTTAGATGATTACCCCTAATTCGAGATTTAGCAAAATCCTGTAAGGTTCTGGTAGAGGTTTTGCGATGTTTATTGCACGACTCCTCAAACCGTAGGTTTCCCATGATTCCAGAAAAAGTCTACTCCCCAGATTCGTCACATTCTGATGTAATATTTTCATCGAATGCCAATCTGGTTCGTGACCCTCCCTGAAGACATGTTCAGCCAACTGGTTTGAATCGTCTCCCCTAGCTACCGCACGCATATGCTCCTTCCCTCGTAGACGTATCGATCTTCCCGTCTGTCCAACATACACCTTGTCACAGTCTCCACACGGTATTTGGTAAATAGCACCAGATTTTTCCTCCTCAGGGACGCGATCCTTAACTTTAAGTAATAGATCACGCAGGGTGTAGACAGGTTTGTAGTAGGTCTTAACATTCACACAACTGAGAATTCGAGACAGCTTTTCTGAGACACCCGCCACATATGGCAAAACCACTGATGTCTTCCTAGTCTCATCTTCTACATCTATTACATTTAGCAAAAAGCCTTACAGGATTTTTGCCAAATCTCAACCTGAGCTGATCATCTGACGTCGTCAGGTGCCGGGTTTCCCCATCGAGGGTTTCCCCGATTGGGGTTTCCCCAGCCGGAACTATCCCGCACCAGATGACGTCAGATGGGGATTCCCAACATGCGGGTATATAAGCTTAGGACTTTCACGAACTCTTCATTCTGCCTTCACTTGACAAAGGGATCAGTTGGCTCCCGAAAAATCGTGTTTTTAAACCTTACGCCAGTGTCGAAATAACTGTTTGTTATGGAATCTCCTGGTGAAACTCTGTATTGTTTCTGTCCCTTCCAACTACGAAATTAAATTAACCGACATTGATATCTATATGAAATTTGTAAAAAATTATGTGTAATTAAGTTATCGTATATAAAAAAGTGCGCAGAGCGGTAGTTATTAATTCATAATAACTGACATTTGATAAATACTCTCTCTACATATAATTACAGTTTTTATTGCAGTCAAATGTGGCCCTCCGCCAATGGCGCCGCCGAGGGACAGGGCGACCCGTCTCTCTCAATGTTGATGATAGGGTTCTATGTCCCCCCTAATTTCAAACAAAAATTTTATAATAGGTAACGCCGTTCAAGATTTAATTTTGTTTTTTAATCTAAGGAATGCGGTTATATTTTTTGGTGTAGTATATTTAGTGTAAAATAAAAAAAATGCACTTTGTCATTTATTTGATGTAATTATACCTTTTGTTAGATTGTATTATATAGCTCTCTTTTCTGCATGGCAGCGTTTTCATTGACATGTTATTATTTTCAACTGTCAAACGGAACGTTTTCAATAACGTTACAACTATAGTTTCTCTATTTTAATTTCGCAAGCTGAAGGAACTTTTTGGCCCATTAAGCTCATTATCAACGACATAAATTAAATAGGCTGTCTACACCATCACTATTAGCATAATAAATACGAAATTTAGTAAGGAGCATTGTATGCGAAAATGAAACTAGTAATGCAACTACAATATTAATTTTATGGTAAAGTGAACGTCATCAAGCAGAAGCACATTTAAATTAAACACTGCTTTGTTGATGTCTGTTATCCCTGTAAAGAGTTGTTAACAACAAGGCCTTAACCAGAAATTTTTTTGTGGAGGCAAGAATTTTTTACAGCCTCGCTAATGAATAAGTATTGGTAGCAAAAACATTACGGAAGGGGAAGACGGGGCCCTTGGGACCACCCGCTGTCTACGGAATTGTTTAATAACACACTGCATTCCATTGGTATACTGACCCCCACCCTCAATATTTGTATGCCATCAGCGCCCCAGCCCACCGCATTTAAAGATATATATTATAAACTATTTGGCTTCTGACAGCTGGAGAATAGAAAATTTGATAAAGACTCCTGCTGAACATAAACCAGTAATCCTTGTAGCAGCGTTCCAGAGCTTTGAATACTGCTTCAAGGATAAAAATACATGTCAGTATTTATCAAATTTCCGTCGCTCACGGACCATTTTAAGCATTCTTTTATTTATCGCTGACCACTGGGGACGGGATTTCTCCTCCCCCGACCATAAAATATATTGCCTGAAATTAAGTTTGCCAACGTATGGTTAATAATATTAAGCACTACTTAGCCACCGCCATACTGATCTCCCCCTCACCCCGCTTCTCCCACGGAAAGAAGTAAACAAAATAACCCTCGGTTTATGTGATTTGGCAGGCTTGTTTAAGTATGTAAGAACTCCGGTAGGAGAGATGTATTCATCCCTTGAAATATAAATTATAGATAATTTCAACGCCTTTTATGGTAAATTCTGAGCTTATATATATGTGTGTGTGTGTATGTATGTATGTATGTATGTATGTATGTATGTGTATG
>QLNU02015360.1:240770333-240781218 GCA_006491805.2 Dysdera silvatica
AATTCGCTTCCACGTCACCCCAACCTGTTTTCTTATTTCATCCACCCATCTAGTTTGAGGACGTTTTCTAGGTCTTCGGTGGTCTCTTGGAATCCAGTTCAGAATTTCTGTTGTCCATCGTTGATCAGTTCTTCTTGCAATATGCCCAGCCCATCGCCATTTCAGTCCTTTTACTTTAACAATGATGTCCTCTACTCTAGTTTGCTCTCTCACCCAAGTGTTTCTTTTTCGATCTCTCCTAGTTATTCCAAGCATGCACCTCTCCATGCTCCTTTGCGTTGTCTGTAACTTTCGTATTGCTCCAACTGTTAGACTCCATGTCTCTGATCCATAAGAGAGGACTGGCAATACACACTGGTTGAAGACTTTTCTTTTTAGACATAAAGGCAATTTCCCCTTCAGGATAAAACTGTTTCTTCCAAATGCACTCCAGCCAAGTTTAATACGTCTGTTGAGTTCTTTCATAATGTTGCCATCCATTGAAATCAGCTGGCCAAGGTAAATATATGAATCAGCAATTTCTAGCTCAATGTTGTCAACTTGTATTTTTGTTTCCTCTACAAAATTATTGAACATGATCTTAGTTTTTTGTAGGTTCATCTTGAGTCCAACTTCTTTACTTCTAGTTGAGAGCTCCTGTACCATGTCTTGGAGTTCTGATGGGTTCGTTGAAAAAATAACAATGTCATCAGCAAACCGCAAATGATTTAAATATTCACCATTTATTTTTATTCCCTTGTTATTCCAATTTATCAGCTGAAAAATCATCTGTAAAGCTGAAGTAAAAAGTTTTGGAGAAATGGTATCTCCCTGCCTCACCCCTTTGCCAAGTTTGATAGTTTTGGTATCTTTATGTAACCGAAATTTTGCACTTGCATTTTTATACACACGTTTCACCATGTCAATGTACACATCCTCAATGTCTGTTGATCTTAAAGAGTTGATGACTGCTGATGTTTTTATAGAGTCAAAGGCCTTCTCATAGTCAATAAATGCCACACACAATGGAAGTTCATATTCATGTGTTCTTTCAATTAATTCTCTTAATACTTGAATATGGTCCACTGTACTGAATCCACTTCGAAATCCAGCTTGTTCTCTTGGTTGAGCTGCATCTAATTTTTTCTGCAGGCGATGTGTTAGCACTTTTGTGAAGATTTTATAAATAGCAGGTAACAAGCTAATTGGTCGGTAATTTTTCAAATCCTCTTTATCACCTTTTTTATGCAAAAGAATTACTGTTGCAGAATCCCATTGGTTTGGTATGTTACCGCTGTTAAGACATTTGGTAAAGAATTTTGCAAGTATGTCTTCTACATATTCTCCAGCTTCTTTTAGGATATCTAATGTAATACCATCATCGCCAGGGGCTCTTCCTTTCTTCATACTTTTTATTGCAAATGAAACTTCTTCTTTTAAGATTTTAGGAGCTGTTCCTTCGACTATTTCAGTGTCTTCGTTTAATCCACTGTTACTTTCATATAGTTTTTTGTAGAATTCTTCAACTCTTCTAAGTATTTCTTCCCTATTTCTTGTTACGGTGCCATCCTCTCCTTTTAATGCAATGATGTGTTTCTTCCCAACAGATAAACTTCCTTTAACAACCCTAAGGCTCTTGTTATTTTCAATGGCCTTCCTTACTAACTCACAATTGAATTTTCTTATGTCTTCTTTCATGCTTTTGCGCAGAGTTTTGCAAAGTTCTACATACTCAATCCTGGAACTGGTATTTCGATTGTCCACCTTCATATCTCTTCGCCTTTTCATGAGCTGTTTCGTCTTCTCAGATAATTTGCTATTGTGCTTTTTACAGGTTACACCACCAATTTCCCCAGCAGTTTCAACTATTGTCTTAACAATGTTTTCATTTGCTTCTGACAAGGGAACCGCCCTACATGAGAGTCAAACTCAGGGTACTGACTGAGCGCGACAGAAAGATTTTTCGATGCATAATAAATATTCGTATTTATTTTTTGGATATTCACAAGATGGAAATTTTTACAGCTGTTTGAAAATTAATAAATTATGGAATTTTGCCCCTGTATTTCAGCTTTCGGGGAATACAGCACAAAAGCCTTATATAAGCCATCCCTGGATGTACATTTTTGTATGGATATACATCTCTGATGTACGGAAGCTGCAATGCAGGGGCAAAATTCCATAATTTACAAATTTCCAAACAGCTGTAAAAAATTCCGTTTTTTGAATATCCAAAAATAACAACCGATATTTGTTAGGCATCAACAGATCTTTCTGTCGCGCTCAGTCACTACCCTGGGTTTGACTTTCATGTGGGACGGTTCGCTTGGGAGGTGTCAACTTCTTCAATAAGTCCTTCCAGTGCAGAAAAGCGATTTTTTAATTCCAACTTGAATGCCTCGGTATTTTCTTTCAGTTTCATTAAATCCACCCTCTTATACAGGGTTTGTCCCAGAAGTTCCCGGAATGATTTTTTGTAGTTGGCAACGCTGGCTGACGGGGCGGAGAAGTTGGTGGGGGATCTGAGCTTGGAAACGAGACCGGTATCAGTCGCCTGCGGGCAGTTGTTGAGGCAGGGTCACGCTCCGCGCAGAGGTATCTACTGCACCCTCGTCGATCAAAAAATGGACCAGTTTTTGGAGCAGCGTTATGCAATCAAATTTTGTGTGAAACTGGGTAAAAACGGGGCGGAGACACTCGAAATGCTTCGGAAAGCCTACGGTGACGGGGCGATGAAAAAAAGCCAAACTTTCATGTGGCACAAGCGGTTCCGGGAAGGTCGGGAGTCCGTCAACGACGACGACCGCTCTGGACGCCCGTCGACATCACAAACGGACGACTCGGTGCAAAAAGTGCGTCAAGTTTTGGACAATGACCGACGATTAAGTGTTCGGGTGATTGCAGAGGAGTGTGGAATACCCAAAACAATCGTTCATCGCATTTTAACGGAGGATCTTCAAATGAGGAAAGTCTGCTCGAAAATGGTGCCAAAAGTCCTGACGAGTGAGATGAAGGAGCAGCGTTTGTTGAAGTGCCAGGAATTGCATGAACGCTACGAAACGGACCCAGAATTTTTGGACAGAGTGATCACAGGGGACGAGACGTGGATTTTTCAGTACGATCCCGAATCAAAGCGCCAGAGCAGCGAGTGGCACACCAAGGAGTCTCCTCGCCCGAAAAAAGCAAGGATGAGCAAATCGCGAATCAAGGCAATGCTCATTGTGTTTTTTGACAGAAAAGGTGTAGTTCACAGTGAATTCGTGCCACAAGGACAAACAGTCAACAAGGAGTTTTACTGTGAAGTGCTCAAACGGTTGCGCAACAGGGTTCGACGCGTCCGAAACGAAATTCGCGACAATTGGATCTTGCACCATGACAACGCGTCAACCCACACCGCGCTCATTGTCTCCGAGTTGCTGGCCAAAATGGGTGTGGCAACGCTGCCCCAGCCGCCGTACAGCCCCGATCTGGCACCAGCGGATTTCTTTTTGTTCCCAAGGATCAAAAGAACCCTGAAAGGAACTCGGCATGGGACGCTGGAGGCGGTAAAAGCAGCCGCGACGACCTCACTGAAGGAGATTCCCGTTGACGACTTCCAGGGCGCCTTCAATGATTGGGTGAAGCGTTGGCAACGGTGCATCGAAGCAGGGGGAGAATACTTTGAAAAGTTCTGAAAAGATTGTAAACTGATATTGAATAAATGATTTTAAAAAAATCATTTCGGGAACTTTTGGGACAAACCCTGTATACTTGTTTCCTAATGAGCTTCTGTCGTTCTAATTTAGTATTTAAGTGCATTTTACATCTCACCATTCGATGATCACTTCCAGTATTAAATCTGTTCAGTACACTGCAATCTTCAATAATTGATTTCTTGTTTGCCAGGATATAGTCAATTTCACTAGTTCCCCCATTTGGGTGTTTCCATGTCCATTTTCTTTGCGGTTTCTTCTTAAAAAATGAATTCATGATGCTAAGGTTTTCAGCTTCTGCAAATTCGATGAGTTGATCGCCACGTTCATTCCTTTCCCCATATCCGTATTTACCAACCGATGTCTCTCCTTGTTCCTGTTGTCCAATTCTTGCATTGAAATCCCCCATGATGAGCTTGATATGTTGTTTCCCTTTGGTGTGTAACTCTTTGATTTCTTCATAAAATTCTTCAACCTCTTCGTCGGTATGGCTTGATGTTGGTGCATATACCTGTACTATTTGAAGTTGGTATCGCTGGGTTAGTTGAACAACGAGCCTCGCTGCTCGATCTGATGTACTTTCAACTTCCAGAAGACAGTCTTTAATTCTTTTGTTGATTAAGAAGCCAACACCACTTGTTCTTCCAGTTTCCGTTCCTCTATAATAAAACAAATGTCCACTTTTAAGTTCCACCAACTCTTCACCTTTTCTTCTAACTTCACTGAGTCCTACAATGTCCCATTTGATCTTGTCAAGTTCTTCTTCCAATTCCTGAAGTTTTGCTTCAGAAGCAAGGGATCGTCCATTAAACGTAGCCAAGGTCAATAACAAACGGCAGCCTGGGCCATTCCAGTGATTCTTAGCACCCCCTGCTTTCATGCCACACTGACCGCTGCCTTGATCAGGAGCACTCCAGCACCTGGAGACTAGGGGCCATGGTTTCTGGTGTGTCAACATAATGGAGGAATTAGCCATAATTTCACCACGCTGGCTAGACGGGTTGGTGAATTAGCCCTCCCCTTCCGCCTTTCTATCCGTGCAGCAAATATTAATTTGCCACATAAATAGAAAGCTCAGCCTGCACCACTTGAAGGCGGGGTAGGACACTAGGTTACTGGCCTGGCCGGTTCCACACATCGTCACATACGTTCAGCGTGTGGGTCTCCTTCCAGTTAGATACCAGCAACCCTTTTGCAGGCCACACACACACACACACACACATATATATATATATTATGTTGAAAAATCATTACGTTTAATGACTAATTGCGTTAATTGAATTTAATATCCACTTAAGTTTATTAGGTAGAAAGATAACGTAATATATGCCGCTATTTGTTTAACAGATTAAATTTACTCAACAAAATTCTGCAGTGTTCTTTATAGACGGAAAAATCGAAATCAAATGAAGGCCACTTATAAATTCGTTGATTCGGAATCGAGAAAAAATTAATCAGATGCTTAATTAACAAGCGTTTATGAATTTGGCATTATTTATGAATTATTTGAATTACAATAAAAGTGAAACCATTTTCAACAATTTAAAAAAAAAAACGATTTTTAATTTACAGCTTTACAATTAACGTTTTATTGAAGGAAAACAAAGTTTACTTAACGCATTATTGAAATATAAAAACACCATCTGGGTGTGATTAATTTAAAGTTCTCATTAATGAAACGTTTCATTAACACGTATTTTGGAGAAAATAAGGTAATTAAAATGTAGCCTACATAAATCTTATTAAAATTATCTTTGCAAAACGTGATTCCAATGCATTTCCACATTTTTCCTAAAAGGTTTCTATCATGCATAGCAAAATCTGCTTTCATTCACTGCAAACCGGATCAGGAAAATATATTCCCCTAATATCTCAAATACGCTTAAACTAATTATCTACCCTGATAATGAACAATAGGATAATAATAAAATTATCTCATTAGCTCTAATACAGTTAGCTTCAAGAATATTATATTGTTTAAATAATTCATGGATCAATTCACGAAATAATCAATCATCCATAGGCAGTAATATATTATAATTTAACACTTTTTCAATTCAGCAGAGCGTTTACATATGAGCACAGACCGAAAACTAGTTTTAGTTTAAATCAGTTAAGAATAAGTTACATATTTCGTTTAAAATCAGTTATAGAGTTACAACTAAAATTACTACTCGTATTTTATTGAACTCAATATATTATGCAGTTTCTGCGGAAGTTATTAGCGAAATTTTAATTGCATGTAGCGCTACATGATCATAAAAGAAAGAACAATATTACAAATGAAGGCATAAGCGGAAGATAAGGAAATTTTTAACGGATACTCTGCATTCAATACACTGAAGTGCCATTGAATTAGTGATGGTCAGGCAGTTGGGTATCACTATTGTGCACTTTAGTGACTATTCATGTACTCAATGGTAGTGTTTCATTTGATCAAGTCTGCGATTCAATAAAGAGTAAAATTAGGGTAAGATAACAACTGATATTGCAAATGAACTTTTTAATTATTCTGATAGCTGTTTGTGAATTTTCCGGAATTTAATGAAATTTTAAACTTATTTATTAAAGAACAATTAATGTTTTTACAATTTGCATTCTTTTTGGAAGTTTTAAAATTTTATTGGTAAAGATTTCATTAAAGGATATCGTTCTTCAATGTTTCTACAATAAGATAAACAACTTAGAAATTTTAATAACTAATATGCTGACGTTTTCACGTTTGTTTTTTCAGCGATTTCACAATGTGGGAATTTCCATCTTAAGAAATATACAGGGTGTTCCAAAAACATCGAGTCAAAAGTATATAGCCGTGATCCTTGTGTGCAAAATGGACCATAATGGCCCTTTACATGGGGGGGGGGGTCGGAAATGAATATCCACGGAGTTATGCATACTTTTATTTTTCAGAGGCGGGATCTATAATGACCAATGGCATCCCCGAAATTTCAACTCCAGCGCCGTATTTACTAAATTGCCTTGTCAAACAGGTTTACAGGCGTGTTGGCATTTTTTGTGGTTGCTGAGATTGGCGACTTGATTTTATAATTAGCGCAATTTCATAAAGATTTTAAGGCTCCTACGTAGGGCTGGCAACTTTCCTCAGTGGTGCACTACGAACATAGGATGGCCCCAAGATCCGTGGGAGCCCTCTTGGTTCTAAAGCAAGAAGTTTAGTTTGAAAAATAAATATCTCGAGACTCGCAACACCGATTAAAGAAGTTTACCTAAGGAATGTTTCAATTTTTGCTACGAAGGGCGGGGCGTGCCATAGGGGGAAGGGTGAATTGCACAGGGACCCGGTGCGGCCAAGGGCGCCCAGTACTAAAAGGAATAAACCCTCCGCCCAGCATGCGTTAACAAGATCCGTATACGGACGCCTTACCAACTGCGCTACTGAACCCCCAGTTTAAAAATTACTTGCCACTTTCATACAAATCTACACCCTCCCCACCTCTGGGATTCGTACCGGATCCGCCAATGCCCTCCACCTGCCAATCATGAACTTTTTGGTTCCGGAAGATTCTTTCATTTTCGCTCATGTTTCACTGTCTAAGAATCTGAAACGTCCCAAGGATAAACAAATAGCTTGATAATAAAAGTTAGTATCGAAAAATTACCCTTGATCCAGTAGCGTATAGAGAAAAGGTTGGTTCGAATGAGAAAGCCACCTCATATCATAGCTTCCTGTAGACATATCTAGGGCGGATCTGTCGTTGCCAACTGGCTCCTCGGTCCGGTGCGTCCCTCTTTGGACGATAGAATTGCATTTCATGGGCCATAGGCCTGAGCCCTCCTATAATCCAAGCTATGCGCCCTTTGAGAGAACCCAGTCCGCCCCTGCACCTAGTGTTAATATTCTCCCAATTGCGGGAGATTATGGCCCACATGAATCCCACTTCCGTACGCTTATGTCTTGATCGATTCTGAATAATGACGACTATAGGCGCCAGCATGGTGGCCGGGTCGCAGGACTTGTATTTCCATTTACCATGGAAAAAATTTAATAGGGAGACTTAAAGTATTATATAAGCACTCTCGGGGGAGGGGTTGCTGTTGTGCTTGTTTTGCTATGTTAACTTATTCTCAATGTTTTTACTTACCGGAGTGGGGGGAGGGAATAAAATGGCCAAAAATCAATTCTTCGAGTCGTCAATAGCTTGCCAAAAATTCGACATTCTCGCCAAAAACTGGCGACGGACAAATTTAGGAAACTAAATTCAAGGGGCGAGCCAAACTTTCAATCACAATTTTCATTGGCTCGAAATTGTTAACTCCCACATTCCAGAGATCTACGGCGAATAAGAAATAGGTTTTCGATAATAGAGCCCAGGTGCAGTCTATTGAATAAATACGTGCATTATAGGTGTAAATTCCTTTTTTTTTATCCAATCATGCTTTGTTATTTGTTTATAGCCATAACTCCGTGGTTATTTATTTCCGACCCCCCATGTAAAGGGTCGCTATGGTCCATTTTGTACAAAGATCATGGCTATATACTTTTGTTCCGGTGCTTTCGGAACATCCTGTACATTCCGCTCGTATTCAATGTCAAATTAAATTTCCATTACTTTGCTTTCAATAACTTACTCAGTTTATAGTGTGCAACACAAACACATGCACATACTATACACGCACACACATAATTTTTTAACACTATGTTTAATATGAAAGTATTAAAATTTATATATAAAATTGTGCAACGCGTAGTAACATAATTTTATGCAAAAAAAATCATGCGTTATTTTACAATGTCGATTAAGTTCTTCTTATAAAAGTTTCTAAGCAATAAAATGCAGGACCATAGAGACAACTTCATGAAGCTAATTTTTTTTAGTAGGGAAATCATTTTTTTTGGGTATTTCGCATTTACTTTAAAGATACCATATCTAAAGGTTCACAAGTAGATGTGCATCATATTTTTAATTACGTAAAGCAATTTATCGTTCGAAAAACTGTTGCTATGCTATAGAAAAACTTACGACAATTGAAATTTTGTGAACAAAATGACAGGTTGTTTTGAACTTTCATATTTTGAGACTATAACACTGTGATTTAAAAAACGCATCGTACTCTTGAACCTTAGACCGAAGTTATGCTTTTGATCTATAGAATGAAACTATGTCCTTAAACCATAGATTGCGTTCACAAACAAACACATCGCATAAACAAAGACAAACGCAATATTGGAGAAGCTAAAATTTATTGACTTCGTTTAAAACTGTTTTAGTAGCCACGTGTTACCATTTCTCAGAATGAAACAAACATACTTCATTCAGGATTACAACCTGGATGCCAGCGAAGAAGTGTGTATGAGTTTAGCCACTAAAACATATGACTAGTATGGAACTTAGAACTCGAGACCACGTAATTTGCGCTAATTCAACAGGCAGATTTAGGAATAAGACGGAGGAGTAAAACTCTGAGTAAAATTGATAAATATTGCTTGTAATCGGAGTAAACCAACGTGGAGTATATCAAAAGAAAATCACCAAGGCCAGCCCTACAAGATAAGGGTAAAAGCAAGAACGTCATAGGCGATGAAATGTTCTTCCAGAAGGAAACCTTTGCAACGATCGATTGGAGCTACAGAACCATCCAAGCACAAATTCGAACGTTGACAAGGAGGTAATGAAGTTTGGAGCCAACAACTGTAGACAGAATCGTACGGCAATATAAAGGCGAGAAACTTCTATTCTATCCATAGTCTTCTACTACACTGAGAAACTACAAAGCAGCGGAAGAGACAATTCGATTATGGCATCATCAATCACCAAATTGACGAATATCCATTAAAAGCACCGGCAGGGATGCCCTAATTACAAGTTCCATCTCGCAAAATTGCTTCCAAGGAAGGATTATATACGTTGTTGCTACTGGTGATAAGGAAAATGCTTCGCATATCCAGTCTGAAGCTCCATACGAAATATTTGCTTCAAATAAACTACCCGCATTTAACAATAGGGAAGTATTAATGCTCGACATTCTCATCACCTGTAAGGCTGTTTTGGAATTCTAATTATCAATTTGTGAAGACAAAATCGCTTAACTTAGATTTCTAATTATCAATTTATGAAGATAAAATTGTTTAAGAGGCATAATTATTACTCTTAATATAATTTAGATATCTAATTTTATTTAACGCAGATTGCCTTAAGTAAATGTATAAATTCAAACGGGTTTATTAAGTAAATTAGATTTAGTTTAATAAAAAGTGTTTACTCACTTGGGAATTTTACGTTTCTATATACGTTATATTCATTTAAAGACAAAATTACTGAGTACTTATATTATGATTTTATTTTTTGACATATTTAGAAAGAAATTTAGTGTACCTGAAAAACTAGAGCACATTTTTTATTCAAAAATATTATTTATTCTTCCAGTAAATTCAGGAATTTTACTTACTGAAATTCAATTTAGGAGATACGATCAAGTTTTTTAGTAATTTCAAGTTTCCATACAAAATAAATTTACGTCAACATGATAAGTTCATGCAGAAATTAAAAAATTTATATTTTAAAAATGCCTTCAAACGAAAAATAAATAAACAAATCATTCATAATTGTAATATTGATGTTTTATTTTCAGTTTATATATGCAAATGCATTTTCAGATATTAGCATATATATATATATATATATATATATATATCATCATCATCATATTCAACCATTATCTATCCACTGCTGGATGAAGGTCTCTCCAAATGCTTTCCACACAAGTCTATCCTGGGCCATTCGTTTCCACGTCACCCCAACCTCTTTTCTTATTTCATCCACCCATCTAGTTTGAGGACGTTTTCTAGGTCTTCGGTGGTCTCTTGGAATCCAGTTCAGAATTTCTGTTGTCCATCGTTGATCAGTTCTTCTTGCAATATGCCCAGCCCATCGCCATTTCAGCCCTTTTACTTTAACAATGATGTCCTCTACTCTAGTTTGCTCTCTCACCCAAGTGTTTCTTTTTCGATCTCTCCTAGTTATTCCAAGCATGCACCTCTCCATGCTCCTTTGCGTTGTCTGTAACTTTCGTATTGCTCCAACTGTTAGACTCCATGTCTCTGATCCATAAGAGAGGACTGGCAATACACACTGGTTGAAGACCTTTCTTTTAAGACACAAAGGCAATTTTTTCTTCAGAATAAAACTATTTTTTGGAATATACTCCAGCCAAGTTTAATACGTCTGTTGAGTTCTTTCATAATGTTGCCTTCC
>QLNU02015360.1:240788429-240799331 GCA_006491805.2 Dysdera silvatica
CTGGATGTGACATTCAAATCCGTCTCTGCGCGGGTTGACTGCAAGACCTTAATATAAAAAGGCAGCCGGGACATTTTTTTTTCGGTAGGAGGGAGAGATGTAGATGCATAGAAGTAAACAAAGCAGTGTTGCCAACAGTAAAGCCAAACAAAACAGTGCTGTCAAGGTGAAATCCCTAGTGGCAGCAATAGAAAGTCTCTACATTTCACCAGAAAGTCCCTACATGCAACAGCGTAGCAGCTTTTCTTCAAGAGGGGAGAGAGGGCAAAATACTAAAAATATACCATGAGATTCATTTTATTATTTAATAATAATAATATTTTTATAAGTATTTTTTTTAATCGTTTTTTTAAATAATGACCCGTCTAGCGGACCATTTGGGACTCTTTGGCGGACCACCAGTTGGGAACCACTGTTCTAATTCACTGATCCGATTTGGCAGATGTTCGTCTCTGGTCACCACTTGCTGTCATCCGAGTTCGTCATTGTTCTTGCAATCACCGGAATACGGAACGTTGAACAGTGCTGACATCTTGGCCTAAACGCGCAGCGATAGGCCTAAGTGACAAGCCATCTTCTCTGATTTCGAGAATTCTGCCTTCTCCGTTTGCGATAGGTGATAATAACTGGCATGTTGGCGAACACGAAGTGTCGCACAATCAAACTACAAGACTTAATCCAATTTCTAAATTCTCTTGTGGCAGAAAAAAATTGTAATCAAACAGGCTTTTATACCATTTCCGCCCCTCCCATAAGTCGCTTATTGAAGCTAGGCGCTTGAAAATTTGACTATTTGAATATCTTAGCTGCATCTAAAAATCTACCAATTTGCATAACCTTTTGACCTTTTCTTCTTGATGTTTCAATATTAATATTGAGCAGTGCATATATATATCATCATCATCATCATATTCAACCATTATCTATCCACTGCTGGATGAAGGTCTCTCCAAATGCTTTCCACACAAGTCTATCCTGGGCCATTCGTTTCCACGTCACCCCAACCTCTTTTCTTATTTCATCCACCCATCTAGTTTGAGGACGTTTTCTAGGTCTTCGGTGGTCTCTTGGAATCCAGTTGAGAATTTGCGTTGTCCATCGTTGATCAGTTCTTCTTGCAATATGCCCAGCCCATCGCCATTTCAGTCCTTTTACTTTAACAATGATGTCCTCTACTCTAGTTTGCTCTCTCACCCAAGTGTTTCTTTTTCGATCTCTCCTAGTTATTCCAAGCATGCACCTCTCCATGCTCCTTTGCGTTGTCTGTAACTTTCGTATTGCTCCAACTGTTAGACTCCATGTCTCTGATCCATAAGAGAGGACTGGCAATACACACTGGTTGAAGACCTTTCTTTTTAGACACAAAGGCAATTTCCCCTTCAGGATAAAACTGTTTCTTCCAAATGCACTCCAGCCAAGTTTAATACGTCTGTTGAGTTCTTTCATAATGTTGCCATCCATTGAAATCAGCTGGCCAAGGTAAATATATGAATCAGCAATTTCTAGCTCAATGTTGTCAACTTGTATTTTTGTTTCCTCTACAAAATTATTGAACATGATCTTAGTTTTTTGTAGGTTCATCTTGAGTCCAACTTCTTTACTTCTAGTTGAGAGCTCCTGTACCATGTCTTGGAGTTCTGATGGGTTCGTTGAAAAAATAACAATGTCATCAGCAAACCGCAAATGATTTAAATATTCACCATTTATTTTTATTCCCTTGTTATTCCAATTTATCTGCTGAAAAATCATCTGTAAAGCTGAAGTAAAAAGTTTTGGAGAAATGGTATCTCCCTGCCTCACACCTTTACCAATTTTGATAGCTTCGGTATCTTTATGTAACCGAAATTTTGCACTTGCATTTTTATACACACGTTTCACCATGTCAATGTACACATCCTCGATGTCTGCTGATCTTAAAGAGTTGATGACTGCTGATGTTTTAATAGAGTCAAAGGCCTTCTCATAGTCAATAAATGCCACACACAATGGAAGTTCATATTCATGTGTTCTTTCAATTAATTCTCTTAATACTTGAATATGGTCCACTGTACTGAATCCACTTCGAAATCCAGCTTGTTCTCTTGGTTGAGCTGCATCTAATTTTTTCTGCAGGCGATATGTTAGCACTTTTGTGAAGATTTTAAAAATAGTAGGCAACAAGGTAATGGGTCGGTAAGTTTACAAATCCTCTTCATTCCCTTTTTTATGTAAACGAATTACTGTTTCAGAATCCCATTTATTTAGTATGTTACCACTGTTAAGACATTTTATGAAGAATTTTGCAAGTATGTCTTCTACATGTTCTCCAGCTTCTTTTAAGATATCTAATGTAATGCCATCAGCACAAGCCACACGTCCTTTCTTCATACTTTTTATTGCAAATGCTACTTACTCTTTTAAGATTTCAGGACCTGTTCCTTCTACTATTTCATTGTCTTCATTTAATCCACTGTTTCCTTCATATAGCTTTCTGTAGAATTCTTCAACTGTTCTAAGTATTTCCTCCCTATTTCTTGTTACGGTGCCATCCTCTCCTTTTAATGCAATGATGTGTTTCTTCCCAACAGACAAACTTCCTTTAACAACCCTAAGGCTCTTGCTGTTTTCAATGGCCTTCCTTACTAACTCACAATTGAATTTTCTTATATCTTCTTTCATGTTTTTGCGTAAAGTTTTGCGAAGTTCTACATACTCGATCCTGCAACTGGTATTTTGATTGTCCACGTTTATATCTCTTTGCCTTTCCATGAGTTGTTTCGTCTTCTCAGATAATTATTGTGGTTTTTACATATGCCAACACGAATTTCTCCGGCAGTTTCAATTATTGTCTTAACAACGTTTTCATTTGCTTCTGAAATATCAACTTCTTCAATAATTCCTTCCGGTGCAGAAAAGCGATTTTTTAATTCCAACTGGGACTCCTCTGTATTTTCTTTCAGTTTCTTTAAATTCATTCTCTTACATACTTGTATCCTAATGAGCTTCTCTCTCTTTATAATTTAGTATTTAAGTGCATTTTACATCTCACCATTCGATGATCACTTCCGGTATTAAATCTGTTCAGCACACGACAATCTTAAATAATTGATTTCTTGCGTGCCAAGATACCTTCAATTTCGCTGGTTCCCCCGTTGGGTTGTTTCCATGTCCATTTTCATTATGGTTTCTTCTTAAAATACGAATTCAGGATGCTTAGATTTTTAGCTTCCGCAAATTCAACGAACTGATTGCCACGTTTATTCCTTTCCGTATATCCATATTTACCAACCGATGCCATCCCTTGTTCCTGTTGTCCAATTCGTGCACTAAAATCCCTATGATGAGCTCGATGTTTTGTTTCCCCTTAGTGTGCAACTGTTTGATTTCTTCATGGAATTCCTTAACCTCTTCGTCGGTATGGCTTGATGTTGGTGAATATGCCTGTATTATTTCAAATTGGTATTTCTGGGTTAGTTGAACAACGGGTCACTGGCCTCGCTGCTCGATCCGACGTGCTTTCAACTTCAAGAACGTGGTCTTTAATTCGTTTGTTGATTAAGAAGTCAACACCACATATTCTTCCAGTTTTCATTCCTTTATAATAAAAGAAATGTCCACTTTTAAGTTCGTCCAACTCTTTACCATTTCTGCTGACTTCACTGAGTCGTATAATGTCCCATTTGATCTTTTCAAGTTTTTCTTGTAATTCCTGAAGTTTTGCTTCAGAAGCAAGGGATCGTCCATTATACGTAGCCAAGGTCAATAACAAACGGCAGCCTGGGCCATTCCAGTGATTCTTAGCACCCCCTGCTTTCATGCCACGCTGACCGCTGCCTTGATCAGGAGCACTCCAGCACCTGGAGACTAGGAGCCATTGTTTTTGGTGTGTAAGCATAGTGCAGGAATTAGCCATAATTTCACTATGCTGGCTAGACGGGTTAGTGAATTAGCCTTCACCTTCCGCACTACTATTCGTGCAGCAAATATTAATTTGCTTCATAAATTGAAAGCCCGGAAAAAAAAAATATATATATATGTATGTGTGTGTGTGTGTGTGAAGGAAACAGGGGATTAAACGAAGACACTGAAATAATCGAAGAAACCGCTCTTAAAAATGGGAAACAGCATTTACAATGAGAGAGAGAGAGAGAGAGAGAGACGCGTCAGCAGTCATCAACTCCTTAAGATGAACAGATGTCGAGAACATGTACATTGACATTGTTAAACGTGTGTATAAAAATGCAAGTTCAAAAATTCGATTACATAAAGATGCCATAATTATCAAAATTAGTTAAAGTGTGATACAGGGAGATACCATTTCTCCGAAACTTTGCACCTCAGCCTTATATATGATTTTTCAGCTGATAAACTAGAATAACAAAGGAATAAAAATAATAGGTGAACATTTAAATCATCAGCAGTTTTCTGATGACATCATTATTTTTTCAACTTTATTTTTATTATTTTTTCACTTATCAGAATCTCAATACATGGTACAAGAGCTCTCAGCTGGAAGTAGAGAAGTTGGACTCAAGATGTAGCTACAAAAAAACTAAAATCATGTTCAATGATTTCATAAAGAAAACAAAAATACGAGTTGACAACTCAGAGCTAGAAATTTTGATTCATATATATACCTTGGCCAACTGAGTTCAATGGAAAGCAACATTATGAAAGAACTCAACGGACGAATTAAACTTGGATGGAATGCTTTCGAAAGAAACAGTTTTATCCTAAATTTATGTCTAAAAAAAAGGTCTTTAACCATTGTTTATTTCCAGTCCTTTCTTATGGCTCAGAGATATAGAGTCTAACAATTGCAGCAATACGGAAGTTTCAGACAACATAAAGGATCAGAGATAGGTGTATGCTTGGAATAGCAAGGAGAGATCGAGAAAGAAACACTTGAGTGAGAAAGCGAACAGGAGTAGAGGGCATCATTGTTAAAGTTAAAAAACGGAAATGGAAGTGGGCTGGGCATATCGCAAGAAGGACTGATCAACGATGGACAACTGAAATTCTCAACTGGATTCCAATAGACCGCTGAAGACCTAGAAAAGTCCTAAAACTAGATAGGTAGATGAAAAAAAGAAAACCTATTAGGGTGAAATGGAAGCAAATTGTTCAAGATACACTTCTGTGGAAAGCAGTTGGTGAGACCTTCATCCTTGAATATGATGATGATGATGATGGTGGTGGTGATGATGATGGTGGTGGTGATGATGATGGTGGTGATGATGATGATGATGTTAGCCATCCGGGATGACTTTCCTAAAAATACTCATTTTCATTTTAGAAAATTAAAATGGTGATCTTGAAAAATTAAGTTTATTCTATATATATAACTAATTTTCGATCTCAATCTAATTAATTACTCAATTTTACGTTTGTTCCATTGGTTATCTGTTAATAATTGTAATATAATTTATATTATAATAAAATTATCTTGTGTTTGTTTTGCTACATAAAAAAGTATATTTTTTTTTGTCATCCTTTTCATTTCCAAGGCTATAGTTAAAACTGCCTTACATTTTAAAATTCATATTTTTATTCTAGTATACAAAGCCAGCTTATTTTCGTTGAAAATATATTTTTATGCTAACCGTCTATTGTTGAAGCATTCTTTTTCTATCCAAATCGATTCCAAGATGTTTATCAGTTCCACGGGGTTTTAAGGCAAAATTCCTTTCCGAACCCTTCTTTTTCTTCATCTTAGTATGAATCGTTATTTTTAAATGCTGAAAAAATTACTTCATTTGGTAGAATTTTTAAAAGATCGACACTGCCATTGCCTTGCTCATACCGATTAATAAAGGAATAATTTCGCATTTATTTTCTTGTTTTTGAATAATCAAATCGCTTTGTGCCTCGTGATGTCGAAATTCCAATTTTTACGCAATGCGAAAACCTGCAATACATAACAACGTCTTTCGAAGGTCGCTCAATTCATTACATTGTCAGCTTTTGACAATAATGCTATAGAGAACATTGCTGTTGACCATTATTTCATGTTTTAAGTGAATAAATCAAGCGTCAACTAGTGTTTAACCTACGCTTATCGGAATCAGATTCTACGATGCATCGCGTAAAGATGAGCGGGTAAAGGATTAGAAATGGTCGTGCTTCTTATCTGGGCATCCCAGCGTCGTCTGTCGCCTTTGATGACAGCCGAGATAAAAAAGGAAGAAAATCGATACTAAAGACCAGTTGCCGCATTCAACAAAACAGGTCGAATGCGGTTTTCGGATTTTTGCTGCGGCTCTCGAAATTCACGACTTTCATTTTGGTAATTCAACAATCTCCCTTAAATATCCAAAATTACACATAGATTTAAAGGAGAAATTTTAATGAAATAAACCCAAGAACTAAGTTATATATATTAAGAAAATACGTGGTCCTTCATCGGTGAATTATTCATCTCGCCAAACAATATTTGACCCAAAAGTCGTGGGCTGTTTAAAGGTAAATATTATCATTTCAAAATCTTGAATAAGCTTCTTGGCATGTATGACTGGTCGAAGTTTATGGCGACACCTAACCAGGGAAAAAGAAATAAATCTCAATCGACAATCGTAAAATAGTAATAAAAATCATTTCCTTAAAAGGAAGGGCATTCTGAGAATGCAATTTAATGTACAGGTTTGGGAAAACTGAAAATAAAGCCACCTTTCTTCTAATACCGATGTCTTTAGAAAAATATGTATTATCTTTACAAAGGAGTACAGTTTTTAACTAAGTCAAATATATATATATATATACTGGTCATATTTTATTATAGATTATAAATTAGATTATTAAAGTAATAAGTACTTATAAAAGAAGTATCTATAGAAGAGATATCCATATAAGAGATATCCATATAAGAGATCTATATAAGAGATATCCATATAAGAGATCTATATAAGAGATATCCAGTGGCGGATTTATAAAATTGCCGCCCTTAGGCACAGCCTGTACTGCCGCCCCCTCCCTCGTTTAGAAAGAACGGAATATTTGTTAAAAAAAAACCAACCGCATATCATACTCTTAACATTTGATATGTAAAGGAGATTTTTCATATAATTATTCAAACTAATAAGATACAACTCGAAATTATTGCTACCACAGTCTCCGACTTCGTGAATTCGAGACATTTTTTGAATCCACAATAATTTTAGTTTGGAATCCTGGAGCCTCTGATGTTTTTGCGTATATTTCGCGTATTTGGGAAAAATGCACGTACGCATCCTTGCATGAATTTTTTCGTTATGAGTTCAAATTTTTCATTATTCATTCATTTACTATTAATATATATAAAAAGCGTGTTAAGCCTGGTTTATAAATGGGTACGCTGGGCAAATGCCCGGGGCTCAAAATTTTTAGGGCCCTTTGTCTTTCGATTCTGTAGTTTGTATTTGCAGGCAAGTTAAAGTAATCGCTTATATGTCATCGCTATTGGGGAAACAGGGCAATAATTAAAAGAAACATTATTTTTTCAACATTGTTGAGTTTGGACAATTTTATGTTTAAACACTTTGATGCCGCCCCTTAATAAGTGCCGCCCCTAGGCCTGTGCTTTGTGTGCCTACTTAGAAATTCGCCCCTGAAGATATCTATATAAGAGATATCTATGTAAAGATCTATATAAAAGATATCTATATAAGAATATCTATGTAAAAGATCTATATAAAGATATCTATTATAAAGAGATCTATATAAGAGATATCTGTATAAAAGATCTATATAAGAGATAACTTATAAAATATAAACAAATTTTCTTGCTAACAATTAATTGAATTTTAATTTTGTTTTAATTCATTTATACGGAAACACTTAAAAGAATCATTACCCAGAAATCAAAGAAACGCATGAGATATCGCTTAAATAAAAGTAAAGATAATTTATAAGTAAAAGGCGTGTCGTTTGTGATCATTGAAAATATAATTAACAGTCATCCGAATATCGCTTATTTCACTCAACGATATTTTTAGCTATAGCAGCATAAATTTTTCCAATTATCGCGATAATGATCTCCACTGATAATTAATAAAATTCTTTCAGTAATAATTAAAAGAAGCATTCTAACAATGGGAAATTTTTAATAAATAGATGATTCCTGTCATAAATGGCATAAGAGAATAATAAGAAGAAGAAGAGAATAATTAAATATAGGTGTGACAGAGGATGTGAATGGTGACACGGATGAAAAATTGATTATGTGAAAAAAATATATATACTAATGGCTTAAAAAATATGAAAAATGGATTATAAGTAGAAAACTGGCAGCATCGTTTTTCTAATCGAAAAAACGTTGTCTTCGAAAAATTATTAACTGCAACCATGTATGGTGAAATCTCGTTAATGCGGCTTCGCTTAACACATACCTCTCGTTAGTGCGGACAATTTCTTTTTCCCCGGCTGAGGCATATGTACGTTCAATGTTAAAGACTTCGCGTAATGCGCACGGCTCATCGGATAATGCGGACAAAAGTCTTTTATGTAATGAGAAAAAATGCCATTTTCAGGAAAATCTTCAGTAGATATCGAAAACAGCGAGGTTTTTCTCCAGGTATAGTCACCTGTTCAGAAGAAACATCCAAATTTCGGAGAACGATGTTAAAAAGGATTACACTCTCTCTCTCTACTAACTCAGGGGAAGATTACAGCTTTTTTTATTCGAAGATAACTAGTGTGAAGTGGAAAAATCTTTTTCTATTTATCTTTATAAGCCATTAAGTAGAAATAAGTGTTTCCACAGTATGTAAGTGCTAATTTTCTTTTAGTTGTAAATTTTTCTGGAGTACTCGTCCATAATACACCATTTTGTTGCAGTAATTTATTCACTTACAACGTGTATTGCATTACTATATAAGTTATTGCTGAATAGCCTGAAGTTTTGGCTATTGGAATTTGCCTCCGCTTAGTGCGGACTTCCGTTATTACGAATGAAAATTGGCGACTCGTCACGATCCGCATTAATAGGATTTCACAGTATTTTAAAAAGTAGGTTATTTTATTTATTTCAGTACGATCGATTTTCAATAAACTCTACTAGAAACTGGAGATAATTGGTCGACAACATTTTACAAGGCAACTAAGTGGAAATTTATATTTATATAATAAAGCCAAGAAACATTTTCTAGTATCGTGAACCGTTATTCACGATACGATATTAAAGTGGAAATTAATACAGGAATAAAATTTATATTAAAGGAATCTTGGAGAAAAATTACCGTTGGAGGTTGGAAGATGAATTAGGCTTGAGTATAGGGAATAGGATGGTGGTGAAGGTCAGCTTGCGGTCCAGACAGAAGTTATTTCAAAAAAGGTGCCAGGGAAAAAAGTTATAGAACAATAACAAGCTATATAAATGTCAACAGATGCGCCAGAGCCGTATAACGTTAGGCTGTAAAAATCGAAGAAGAAATTTAAGGAAGGCGGGACGAAGAAGGAGGCTCCGTAAGGTCGAACGTGCAAATGAAACCGCAGATCGAGTGGTCGGTGAGATAGGAGGAAAGGACGTGATTGGAAGGGAGAATTGATCAAAGCTGAGATTGGCTGGAAATAATTTGATAGACGTAAGTGTCGTTTATTGGATGATGAAAGTGAGGTGATGTTTTTTGGAGGAGAGTAGGGTCGGATCTCCGTTGAGAAAGATCGAAGAGGATTCCGGATCGGATCTCCAAGGTGAGAGGTCGTAGCGTTTCTGGAACAGCTCTCGGCGGAGAGAAGTCGGCGAAGGATCGAGATAAAAATCGTCGATGAGAGAAAGTTGGTAGATTACGATTAAGGTTGTTTAAACGAGCGCGAGCCCTAAAGTCGCCGTTAGAAATTGGAAACATTTTCCAGACCCAGAGTACGTAGATTCGTACCTATTTATCCGTGGCTGCGATAGAGTTGGAGCAGTAGCACCAGAGTCGTTTTTCCGGCACATAGGACAGCAGAGCATCTTTTCCTGGAGCCACATTTGCCGGAGCAGTTCACGAGACTATTCCTGGAGCCACATTTTTCGGACCAGTTCACGAGACGATTCCTGGAGCCACATTTTGTCCCGGACCGGTCACCCGGGTGTTTTTCCCTGAACGTGGGACGGACGTAGATGGATGATGGGAGACCCATGAAAAAGTTTTGAAACCAATAGCAATTCTTTAATGTATTCCTAATATTATGAACCACCATAATCGTTAGTATACAATGGCGTTCGGACGCAAAGGAACTAGTCTGCTATGATAATATAGCAGGAAGCTGTGTCTCACTACAGTTTTTACGCTCATTGCATGACAGCACAGTGCTTATGGGCTATGCCCGTGATTATTCCTTAAAAACCGATACAATTAATTTAAACACATACTGAAAAACACTCATTTCACTTAATGTACGCATGCAATATTGTAATATTTAAATGCAATGCAAATATTTATGCAATAAAAAAAGTTTACTGCACTATTTAAAACCATTAATCTTATATTCCCTGATTCCGCGCCTATCTCACTCAAGGCCTGACTTTACAGACTATCCCTTTACTACAGAACCGCGATATACCTCATATCAACGATAAAGGAGAAATAGAACTCACGTTACGTCACGTTATCCATCTACGTCCGTCCTACGCTCAGGAGAAAACGTATGGGTGACCAGTCCGGGAAAAAACGTAGCTCCAGGAAGCGTCTCGTGAACTGGCCCGGCAAATGTGGCCCCAGGAATCGTCTCGTGCACTGGTACGGCAAATGTGGCTGGTACGGCAAATGTGGCTCCAGGAAAAGATGCTCTGCTGTCCTATGTGCCGGAAAAACGACTCTGGTGCTACTGCTCCAACTCTATCGCAGCCAAGGATAAATAGGTACGAATCTTCATACGTTGGGTCTGGAAAATGTTTCCAACTTCTGACGGCGATTTTGGGCTCGAGCTCGTTTAAACCATTTTAATCGTAATCTACCAACCTTA
>QLNU02015360.1:240835961-240858951 GCA_006491805.2 Dysdera silvatica
TTGACAAATTTCAAAGCTTCGAATTTCGTCATACATTATTTAAAAAAAAAAATAATTAAAAATTGTTTCAAGAAAAATAACAAAATTATTGTTTATACAACATTATTATTTATATGTTATTATGTATTATTACCAGAGACGTAGTGGCCTATTGGATTGGGAGGAATTCCCCACCCGATAACCGATTTTGCGAAGTGGACAGATGATTTCAATGGAAAGTTTGTCTTATGGGGGGGATAACCATCCCCCTTAGTGACGCCCCTGACTATTACCTTATCATATACGTCCATCAATTAAAAAAATTAAAATATCAGATACGAAAGTGACAAATATTTTTTGTTCTTTTAATCATGGAAAAGAAATTAACAAACCGTGGAATAATTGCCAAAGTCATCGTCATTGTGTCGCCAAATCGTTAATTTTGAGCTCCCATCATTTCTCGAAATTTAAGTTTTACAGAAAAACCATTACATGGTTAGAACAAGGGTTTAAAGCTCTATAAAATCACCAGAGTCCCGATTCTTAACTCGACCGGCAAGTTGATAGGTTCCCTTGTAAGTACAGCCGAACCCACTTAAAACGAGTGTCCGAATTTAGTGAGGAAAATGTGGATTTCGTTTGATATAATGTTAAAATGCAATATACATTAAATCGCTTTTAGTGAGCGAGACTTTTTCGTTCTTCTCGGATTGAACGAAGAAAAATAATTAATCAGTTTGATGTAAAAAGGCAGGCACTCGTCTGCTTATCTCACAAAAATTTGATGAGAATTTCTTTTGCGTCATTAAGAACAAACAGAAAGACGCCCCCATACACAAAATAACTTTTACGATGTATAAACAATTGGTTTTTCCTAAACATGAAAAATGTCGTTAACCAACTTTTATTGAAAAACTATAAGCAAAGATGTCAATACCCACAGCCCTTAATAATAAAACGTTGTTCATTAAATTTTAAGCGACTTTAAAGCCGAATATTATTGTATGCATAATACATGCACCTAAGTTACCTATACGGGCTTTATATTTAAAGCGTGGTATTTTAAATACGGGTCCTACTGTATATCAGAATAAGAATTGAGATCAGAAAAAAAACATGGAAAAAAAGAAATTGAAGTTTTACTTTTGAAAAATTAAATCATTATATGTTTTCTGTGTTTGTCGTTAAAATTTTCCGAGTTGTCAAACGTTTGAAGCATTTTTTTATCAAAGAGTGCATTTTTCAAAATACCACATCACATAATATATATTTTTTTAAACTTCGATATATCTGGTGTGTACTAACGACAGAAAGAAAAGCCACCTAGTGTTATTTGGTGGAGCTTTGAATATAAATTGCGACAGCAAAAATTCACAGAAATCGGTATTTTTTTACTAACTGCAAATAAAATACGACTTATCAAAATAAAAGTCAAATTCGCATTTTTTGCTAGAAGCCTCCTAAAAACTGAAGCTGTAATTCGCCCGCCATATTTAAATGTTTAAAAGAAAATAAGCTTTTCATTAAGGCTGTTTAAAAATCGTGTTCCACTTGTGCAATGCAAATTTAATGAGAAACTGTCTAGTCATGACGCCATAAGAATTACTTTCCTTGCGTCAAACCAGGAACATTTACGTATAAATAAGTTTGGTGGTTTCCTTTACAATTGGCTGACCGATTGAAAAAAGGGAGAAAAGAAGAGAGAGAGAAAGGTGGGGGGGCAACTTTCTTTCAAACATTGTTTGATTACATATATATATAGACAGGGCCGTCTTAATGCATTCGGGAGGGGGGGGAACAGTAGGTTCTTCGCTTTACGGGCTTCGTAGGCTGTTGCCGTAAAGATAGACTAACAAAAACGTAACTTTTACAATTCCAGTTTTAGCAACTGGTGTCAATATAAATTTACATTCCACGTTCGGCAACTATTGTACATTATTTAACTTTTGATATTTGGCAACAATATATATGCCTTATAAAACTGTATTCCTAACTACGAAAAGATCTGTCTTCGATTTAACACCAGCTGTGGACCCGTATTACCAGCGGATCCGCCAAAAAGGCGTGCAAAATTATTTCGATTTTTTATCCTCATTATCGTTATATCTTTTAACCACTGAGTGTTGTAAAACAAATAATATTTTTAAACTAGATGAACCTTGCTTGAATGTGTTCACCTTAATATCACATATTATATATTATTATATACAATATCTCATATTAAATCGACCGTATTATCAATTCGTTCAAGTCAGATGGGCTACAGGGTGTTGTGGTGGGCTCGATCATTTTTTGTGGTCTTTTTTTATACCAACTTATAAATTTCCAAATTTTTGCACTGAGGAAAATACAACATAAATTACAAAACATAAAAAACAAAAATTGGCAATCTGGGGCTTCCTTTTTGGGCTGGGTCCATAAGCCTGGGCGTCGTCGGCCCACTCATTCTCAGATAACAAAGATCGCCCTTGGGACGTCCTGAGGACGTTCTGGACGTCCCTAGGACGACATTTGCTATCTGGGTTAAGACAGTGCTGTATATAAGGTGCTTGCTAATAACCAAAATGAAAGTGCACACATGTTGTCATTCACCGAGATTTGGAATTAAGTTTTCTAGAATCAGTAAGTACCATTTTGCGTAAGTGCAATTAAAATCTAGCCTATTGTAACACAAGAGCAGCTTGCATTTATAAACGCTTAGTATATAGATGGCTGAAATCAGTTACTGAAAACTTGTTAACATAAAGGAGTAATAAAAAAATGGCAATTTCTTACATTAATTTTGCTGAAGAAAAAAATGCCCGTGGGCGAAGTGGATTTAAAACTAATAGGGAGTGAGGTAATATCACGGTACGAGAAGTTGTTTCTTCGAATTTGGCAATTTTTTCTCGTTCAGACACTGTCAACTGTTGAAAACGTTTCCTTATCTTGGGGCCGGATATATTTACGTACTGGCAATACTGTATTGATAGATTCTAACAGAGGCAGTATTCGATTCTAGACCTATTCAATGTACGTTTTTTGTTATTATAACTATAAGAGTGAGGACTATAAAAACAATGTTGCAATACTATTCTTTGTTCATATTTTTACGGCGCCAGGATGGCAAAGGTCATGCTACAGTGGGACCTATAGATTTCCGAGGAATCTGAACCTCTTAAGATCCTAGGGATCCAACCCCCGGATTAAGATGGGTTAAAAAATAACAGGGTTCCTACGATACTATTAGAAATAGAGCACCGGTTAATGGCACGATAGAAAAACGTGTTACTGCTGCGCCATTGTAAGGCAATGGGTTTACATTTTAATGAGGAATTCGAAACTCTTAAGTTCTAGGGAACCAACCTCCCGATTAGGGTGAACAGTTAGTCCGTAAACGGTCGACTTTTTTTGGCATCTTTGGGAGCCGAACCCCAGTTAACGACAGACAAGGTAAGCGCGTTACCAGTGCACCACTGCAGTATCCAGCAATACGATAGATGCGATTTAGATTTTTTAAATTATTTTGGCGATATGATGTTAGTCTGCTTACTTTTTAAACACTGTTTATATAAGCTTAATTATTGATCTATTAATAGAACTTGACCACCTTCTAGGAAGCGTTGTCAACGAAACATTTTGATGAGTGCTATGATCTGTTTTCCTTATATGTAGAAAAGAGTAGAGTGGAAGATGAAAGTTTTGAGATACGCTGCTGTAGACGGATTTACAAAGATAGAAATTCAAATTCAAATGCTTCGTAATTCGTGAATAAATTTTGCGAGGAACTGCGCAAAAAAATGAAAAAACAGTACTTCTGGAAAGCATATGTCTGCTTTATTCTCAACGCAGTAATCCCCAACTGACTGTTGGAAAACATAAAGCAAAAATAAATAAACAAAAATAAAATAAAAAGCCTTAACCTGTGTTTTCGATACGAATTGTTATATTCTCCGCATTTCCTGGGTTTTTCGCCATCTGCCAAACACTTGTTTCCACATTTGTAATAGTTTTTTGAATGCAAAAACTTGCAGAGAATAAACAAAGTGGCAACAGAAAGAACTTTTATTTTAAAAATATATTGCTTTGAAAGGCCTGTATTTTATGAAAGAAACAAAAATTAACCTAGTTTAAAACAGTTATAGAACACTATAAGAATTATACCAATGAATCAAAACCGTATTTAGTAATTAAATCTTTACTTGTATGAAAACATTGAACTTTACAATAATGGAAACATATGAAGACACAAATTTTAGAATTAATACGTTTTCTAAAGGTTTACCATTTAAATTCTTTTCAACACATTTTTCAGAATCATAATTAAAATTAATTATGACTAACATTAATTATGAATAAAATTAATTATGAAATTAATTACAAAAAAGAATAAAAGTAATTATGAATAAAATTAATTATGAAATTAATTACGAATAAAAGTAATTATGAATAAAATTAGTTATGAATAAAATTAATTACAAGCAAAATTAATTACAAGCAAAATTAATTACAAGCAAAATTAATTACAAGCAAAATTAATCACGAATTAAATTAATTAGGAACAAAATTAATTACGAATTAAATTAATTACGAACAAAATTAATTACGAATTAAATTATTAAAACAATCCATAAGAACAGTTCATAATTAACTACCTCCGTACAATACTGAACATCCACTGGCCAAAAAAGATACCTTATACGCATAGAACTTCGGAATATCTGAGGACGACACCTATCAGAAATAATAAAGCAAATAAAATACAGGAAGTAAATGAAATATAGCTGACTAAGACATGCAGACATGCACTAACGAGAAAGAAACGAGTAATATAGACAAGCCTTAGACTGAAACTTCTAAGAAAAAGAAATAAGAGGCAGGCCTGTATCCAAGCCGGGGCCAGCAGGGCCACGGCCCCAGTTACCTCATGCTTGTGCCCCACGTGTCCCATCCAGCTATATATATAAACAATAATAACACAATGTTAAAATATTGAAAATTATTAAAAATTAATAATGTATAAAAATATTTTTATATATATTTGTATAAAATGTATATATATATATATATATATATATTTGCATAAAATTTATATATATATATATATTTAGAGCAATTTATATATATATATATATATTTGTATAAAATTTATATATATATATATATATTTGTATAAATTTTATATGTATTTATATAAAATTTTTATATATATTTGTGTAAAATTTTTATATATATTTGTGTAAAATTTTTATATATACTTGTATAAAATTCTTATATAATTTTTCCTCTCCTACCTAATTCTCTCCTCCATAAAATTTAAAATACAAACTTTGATATATATTAATATTACAATATTTGTAGTTTCAACAAACTAGAAAAAAGCCATCAGAGGAACGTCAAATTTATTTATGTTCATAGCGGTATAATGTCTAAATTCTGTACCCCTTCTGTCACTTTTTTGTACTCGTGAGTACCAGGATGCCTTGTGCCCCATATGCCCTTTGCCTTGCCCCAGTTGCCCCTTCATCCTGTCTACAGGCCTTATGGGAGGTAAACCAAGAAACGTATGGAAAGAAACTATAGGAAACGAAATTAAAGAAGCGGGCAAAACAAGGGGGAGAGATCAAGAGCCTGGCAGAAAATCGAGGCAAATATGAATTCTTTTATGAAGGTCCAACGTCCTCCTAGAGACTAGGGGGCGGTTGCCCAAAATGGCCCATGAGCGTACACGGATGAAACCTGTGCCAAACTGTCGCTTAGATGAGGGGAAGTAAAGTTGTCAATGGACACTTCGTTCTGGAATTGAGAAGTTCTAAGATTTAAAACAAAATAGGTGCTAAGTTTGTTTCAGACATTTCACATGTTTTGATTTGGAATTTTTCATTGTGAATCTTCTAGAGAGGTACCGTAGACCGTGTTTCAAAGATATATGTACTACTAGAGCCGTTATAGCGCATTCTAACTGCGCTATAACTACTAGAGCCGTTATATCGCAGTTAGAATGAAGTTCTAAATGAAAAAATGCGTTTTTGGTGTTTTCCCCCGATTTATGGCGCATTTTGGGTAGTGGTCTATGTCGAGACGTGTCTCGGGTTGAATAACATCTGGGTCAGTCCAGCTCGGCCCCCATCTAAGATGGGTACCATCCAGACCCCCCCCCCCAGCTTGCCAGGGAAGCCACCCAGACTCAAAGAGTCCAGGGTTTACCGGGGCACCGTGGCCCTCAACTAGGTTGGGTATCATACCATCATTTCCACCCCTACATCCCCACTCCTCCATCCTCATCACTACATCCCTCCTCCACCATCCCATCCCCAAGCTGACACCGGGTGGGTTTTTCACCCTACGGTACCTTAGCCAAACCCCCGGTTTGAGTCAGATTCCGATAGTCCTAGTGGCTTAGGACTATACCAACTATACCCCTGGGATCCAACGCAAAACCGGAATTCGGACCAAGTTCGACCATGTGTCAGCTACCCATTCGCTCACGTCACAGCAGACATTCATCACCCGACATCCATCACCCTAGACATCCATCAACCCAGACACGTCTCGACCTACACGTGTCTTGACCTAGACAGCGTTTGACCCAGATGTTATTCAACCCAGACACTCGACATAGACCACTGTCCAAAATATGCCACAAATCGGGAGGAAGAATACCAAAAACGCAGTTTTTCATTTAGAACTTCGTTCTAACTGAGCTATAACGGCTCTAGTAGTACATATATCTTTGAAACACGGTCTACGGTAGCTCTCTAGAAGATTGGCACTGAAAAAGCCCAAGTTAAAATATGTAAAATGGCTGAAACAAGCTTAGGACTTATTTTGTTTTATATCTTAGAACCGCGCAATTCTCGAAAGAAGTGCCCATTGACAACTTTGCTTCCCCTCATCTAAGCGAGACTTTGACACAGGTTTCATCCGTGTACGTTCATGGGCCACTCTACCCATAGAGATTTGGGCACCCTTCTTTCGTGGTAAAAGAGAAGAACAAACACAGCGTTTCATTTACTGTGGCTTGAACGAAAAAAAAAAGGCGCTCTTTACTCTGTCGTGAGCGATATCTGACGTTTTATGATTTATTCGTTTATAAATTTGAATGTGATGTTTTGCCCTTAAAAAAAGTGCGCTGTTATGTTTTCAGCTTGATGTTTTATAATTTGGGAAATGTTAAAGAGAAGTAGCGATAACTTTCTCAGGTTTTATTTTTATCATTCGAATATACGAAATTTTACCCTCTAGTTTGTTTCGTAAACTGAATTTTGCTGGAAATTCCTTTACCTCAATCGGTCTGCCTGGAGACCCTGAAATTCTAGGCCATCACTTCAGCCGCCATTTTTTTATATACTTCCGGTTTCATAATATAGCATTTATCATTGGAAAATTAATAATGATTTTTCTTCTTCTTACAGGATCTGTTGTGCAAATCTAAATATTCTGCGTTTATTCCTCGAGTAATTTGAACTATTTACCATGGTACGCCCACCCATTTTATCCTATTTTATTAAAATTTTATTAAAAGTAAAACACTTGTAAATCATTTAGCCGTAACACAGCGTCAATAAGATCACGTGATACGATGACAAAAAAAATGGCGGATTGCGCAAGCTACTAGTTTTAGGAGTCATAGGTCTGCCATTTTTGTTTAAATGTGATACATGAAATCTAGAATGGGATTTCATACGTTGTTTAGTGAGTATGGATTCAAGTATTACATAAGCAATATTTTGGCCATTTTATACCCCTCTCCCTCCTAAGCAAAAATTAACATTGGCTAACATAGGAAAATAAGCACAACAGCAATGCCCTCTCTCCCCAAAGGTGCTTACGTAATACTTGAAAACTCCCTCAGGCATTGAGTTAAAAATGCGGCAGCATATTTTCAAGGATTACAAAACATTCCGATGTCTAGCGAAACTTTTAAAACATTGCCATATTTTTTTTTTAAACGAAGAATTGCTTATGGATTTTCCGGAGGTCGAGCAGCATGCTTTATATATAAATAAAATTTATAATACAAATGGTATCATTTAGGATATGACTTTTTAAAATACAGGGATCCCGAGGACATTTTCAAAGAGAAGGAACCTACACCTCGCTCTTCTGTCGTCTCTTTTTCATTTTTTCTATAAAAACGTTCTTTTTATCCTTTTTATAATTGAAGATCAAAGATGCTTTTCTCGTTTTACTCAAGACGCAAAGTCTCTTTCCATGAAAACTCGTTCTCCAAACAGATCAGAAATTTCATCACCGCGCAAAATAGCCGAGGGAACAAAACGCACAATTCTTCTCCTGAACTGAAGTAAGTCCTTAATATTGGGCACATGAACCTTGTGGTGGCGCAATAGTAACGCGTTTGGCGATCATACGATTATTTCGGGTTGGCTTTCAGTCGGTACCTTGCGCTTGCTAGGTTTTTATTTACAGATTTGCATCAGTGATGTAGTCCTAAAAAAAGTTGCCTAGCGCTCTTCTAAATCAGGGGTGTGTCCACGGGGGAGTCAGGGAACCCCTTCAATCAGTAAATAGCCCATTAATCTGACAAGAGCAGAAATTATTATTATGTATATGATGTTGAGATGACATTGCAAGACCCCCCATGCCCCTCTGGATCCCACACTGCCTACAGCATATAGCTTCTGTGCATATAAGCGTAAAATAATAATAATGTGACATCAACGCATGTGCCCAAGATGAACTAAACTGGAATGTACTTCTGAAGTGAGCTAATAAAATAAAGAAAACAATTGAAAAAGATAGCCAAAAGTCCACCTTTTCGCCCTTGTCGCCTTTGTTGCATCAAGTAAAGTATTATGGCTTTTTCTATTTTCGGAACGCTATTTTTCCAAGCTGTAATTTCCTTTAAATTCCCACGATTCTTAGTTGATTTATTCAAAATTTTAGGTTTATTGCTCTAAAAAATTTTTTTTCTTAATAAAATTGTAGAATCCACATATAGTTTATTTACAACTTGAACAGAATTTCGTTTGTAAAATGTATGATTTCCTAAAATTTTGTCCTAGTGCCGCTAGGTCTCCAAAAGAAGTACCCTAGCGCCGATAGGCCTCGACTACACTTCTGCATTCTGCACTCCGGGATTGAATTCTTAGGCAAAAGTGATTCAGATTTCTCGGCAAACTGTAAGTCTGGGCGTAGTATGATATTGGTTGTTCTTGCTCCATAAAACACAAACAAGCCTTATGATGGCGTTGCGGTATCGGGTTCATATATCGTGCTGTTAACTCGTGTTCAATTCGAATGGTGGTCTAGGCAGCTTGCCCCGTTTCTGCCTACCGTAATTCGGAGTTCGGTTCTTTATAAAACAGAAGTTTGGATTCCTAAGAAAACTGTAGGTCTTGGCGTTGCATGATCTTGGTTGTTCTTGCGCCATAAAACGCAAATAAGCCTTATGAAGGCACAGAGTTAACGCGTTCGTGTATCGTGTCGTTAACTCGGGTTCAATTAGAATGGTGCCCCAGACTGCGTGATTCGTTTCTGCCTACCGTAATCCGGAGTTTGGTTCGTTATAAATCAGAAGTTCGGATATCTAAGAAAACTGTAGTTCCTGGCGTTGTATGATCTTGGTAGTTCTTGCGCCATAAAGCACAAACAACCCTTATGATGGCGTAACGGTAACGCGTTCATCTATCGTGTCCTTAACTCAGGTTTAATTCCCAATGGTGCTCTAGACAGCATGCCCCGTTTCTGCCTACCGCAATCCGGAGTTCGATTCTTTAGGCAACAGAAGTTCGGATTTCTAAGAAAACTGTAGGTCCTGGCGTTGTATGATATTGGTTGTTCTTGCCCCATAAAACGCAAACAAGCCTTATGATAGCGTAGCGGTAACGCGTACGTCTGTCACGCCGCTAATTCGGGTTCAATTCAAATGGTGCCCTGGACCGTGTGCCCCGTTTCTGACTGCCGTAATTCGGAGTTCCGTTCTTTAGGCAACAGAAGTTCGGATTCCTAAGGAATCTGTAGGTCCTGGCGTTGTATGATCTTGGTTGTTCTTGTGCCATAAAACACAAACAATACGATGGCGTAGCGGTAACACGTTCATCAATCGTGCGGTTAACTCGGGTTCAATTCGGATGGTGTCCCAGACCGCGTGCTTTGTTTCTGACTACCTTAATCCGGAGTTCGGTTCTTTATAAAACAGAAGTTCGGATTCCTAAGAAAACTGTAGGTCCTGGCGTTGTATGATCTTGGTTGCTCTTGCGCCATAAAACACAAACAAGCCTTAGGATGGCGTAGCGGTGACCCGTTCATCTATCGTGCCGTTAACTCAGGTTCAATTCCAATGGTGCCCTAGATCGCTTGCCCCATTTCTCCCTACCGAATTCCGGAGTTCGGTTCTTTAGGTGACAGAGGTTCGGATTCCTAAGAAAACTGTAGGTCCCAGCACCATATGGTCTTAGCTGCCCTTGCGCCGTAAAACACAATCGAATAAAATGCAAATAAATCGAATATATGGTAATCTACACATGATGTCTTGAAAGACGTTATTGGAGGTGGCAAACGGCAAATTATGTCACTTTAAGAATTTACTATGCCACATGATCATCTTCAGTATCACCTGAACATCATTACTGTTTTAACCTGTATGATGGCGTATAGGTAATGTGTTCGTCCATCGTGCGGTTAACTCAGGTCTGATTCCCGATGGTACTATGGAACGCACTTTTTTCTGGCCACCGTAGTCTGGGGTTTTATTTCTCAACCAACAGAGATTCAAATTTTTCAGGAAACTGCCGATTTCAGCTCAACGTGATCTTAAATGCCCTTGCTCCGAAAAATTATTTTTAAAAATTAAATTACCGAAATAAAAGTATTAAATTTCTTGAAATCTGCTAGTTATGAAGGTAATCATAAACGTGGAGTTTTCAAAATAATTGGGGCAAGCACGTATGACGTACATTTATCATCATCATCATCATCATATTCAACCATTATCTATCCACTGCTGGATGAAGGTCTCTCCAAATGCTTTCCACACAAGTCTATCCTGAGCAATTCGCTTCCACGTCACCCCAACCTGTTTTCTTATTTCATCCACCCATCTAGTTTGAGGACGTTTTCTAGGTCTTCGGTGGTCTCTTGGAATCCAGTTCAGAATTTCTGTTGTCCATCGTTGATCAGTTCTTCTTGCAATATGCCCAGCCCATCGCCATTTCAGCCCTTTTACTTTAACAATGATGTCCTCTACTCTAGTTTGCTCTCTCACCCAAGTGTTTCTTTTTCGATCTCTCCTAGTTATTCCAAGCATGCACCTCTCCATGCTCCTTTGCGTTGTCTGTAACTTTCGTATTGCTCCAACTGTTAGACTCCATGTCTCTGATCCATAAGAGAGGACTGGCAATACACACTGGTTGAAGACCTTTCTTTTTAGACACAAAGGCAATTTCCCCTTCAGGATAAAACTGTTTCTTCCAAATGCACTCCAGCCAAGTTTAATACGTCTGTTGAGTTCTTTCATAATGTTGCCATCCATTGAAATCAGCTGGCCAAGGTAAATATATGAATCAGCAATTTCTAGCTCAATGTTGTCAACTTGTATTTTTGTTTCCTCTACGAAATTATTGAACATGATCTTAGTTTTTTGTAGGTTCATCTTGAGTCCTACAAAAAACTAAGATCATGTTCAAGGCCTGCAAAAGGGTTGCTGGTATCTAACTGGAAGGAGACCCACACGTTGAACGTATGTGACGATGTGTGGAACCGGCCGGGCCAGTAACCTAGTGTCCTACCCCGCCTTCAAGTGGTGCAGGCTGGGCTTTCTATCCAAGAGGCAAATTAATATTTGCTGCACGGATGGAAAGGCGGAAGGGGAGGGCTAATTCACCAACCCGTCTAGCCAGCGTGGTGAAATGATGGCTAATTCCTCCATTACGTTGACACATTTATACATTACAATATATGTAAAATTGCAATTTATTTCAAATCGTTTGTGAGGAGGGAGGGGACCCATGGGCCCATATAGCTCTATGTCTATGAGTGCAGTTGCACTTTTACACGATCGTCTTAAAACTTTTGTTTTGTTTTAAAAGAAATATCCAAGATTGCATAGAGCATTGAAGACGGGAGCATGAGCTTACTGGGATGTTCGAATCAATCCTAAAATTACGAAAAAGGACATTTTCAATCTACGGAAGTGGTACTTAAAGTGTGGTTCATGACAGGGTACCAAGTGGTTGGTATGATCCTTAGGAAATACTGGAAGAAACAATAATGGAACAACGTATTCCACAACAAAGCTTAAAAAAATATCCATCTGCCACTGTAAAAATTTTGGTACCGGTAACAAAATATCTAAACGTGACACCCTCGGGCTGTGTTCAAATAATTTAGGAATTTTATATTGGTATGTAAAAACTCAATACTGGATTTTTTCAGTATTTTAGTAATGATGAATAGAACAAAATTATTTAAATCGCAAGTGGTAGTGGTTCTCAAGGACTAATACTATTGACCAGAGTTGGCAATCTAAGTTTCAGACAATATATTTTTCAATTTTTCTCGCGAGTAAAGTCACAGACAACTACCTCCCCTTTCCTGGTTGTGCACAATACGTAATGGAAAGCTTAAAGGGTCCTTGTGAACCTAAAGTTTAAAAAACACTACTCTAATCGAAGAATCCCTTCAGCGATCTATGCTGACAAATCAAGATGAACAAGAAAGAGTGTTGGAAATCAATTAAAGTTTTTTCTCTTTATTTTATGGTGCAAGGATAGCTAGGATCATGCTGTTCTCAGACGTAAAATGCAAGCAAACAGTTTTCAGGCAAAACCTCTTTCTAAACACGCACCCGACTTAATGAACACGCACCCGACGTAATCATGATTCCCACTTTCTTGGGCTCGCTAGGCTGGGTTCGATGCTTAGTGAGCTTGGCTATGTGTAAAGATATCCCAGTTTAGATGTCACGCTAAGACGTTGGTTTCGTCCTTTAAATTTCATGACGTAGCCTTGGGACACTATATATACGCGTAAATGCAGAACGCAAATGGCAAAGGTCTCCACAACTTGGTACATATATTATATTCGTGAAAGAGGCTGGGAATTCAGACATCAAACCCTTTATTTTAAATTATTTTTATGGCACAAGGATAGTAAAGCTTATGCTGTGACAGAAGCACTTCTTAGATGAAGTTGGAATAGGATTTAAAGTAAGTGGGAGATACATACGCTGTACTCAAAGGCGGATCCAGCGAGGGGCGGAGGGGGCGATCGCCCCCCCCAGGGTTAAATAGAAAAAAATAAAGTTGATGAAGAATATTTTATGTGTTGTTTGTTACGACTGTAATAAACAAAAGTATTACATTGGCGTCCAAAGTCTTCAAGTCTTGGAGAAATGCGATCAAGACGTTTTTCCACGAATCTATAAGCTACTTGCCTTTCAAACTACGTTTTCAGTAAGTGTTGCTTCAGCATAACGTAGTTTTTTATCGTTGAAGCGCCTTCAAACTTGGTTTCGAACGCGGATGACAGAAGAGACTTTTAATACACACCCATAGAGACTCATATTGATGTAAATAAAGTGATTGACAAATTTTCAAAGAAACCAAGATGGCTTGACTTTGCACTATAAACTTCAAATTTTTTAAAAAGTTGTTTGTTATAAAAAAAGTAAAATAATTACAACATTTTTGTAGTTTAAATTTAAACTTGTTCTATTAATTACATTGTAAATTATCGTTTTGGTTATTGTATATGTCTCCTTTACTAGCTTATCCTTCTGTCGTACTCAACTATAATCTACCCTAAGCCATATAGTTTAATTAAAGAAAAGCCCAACTTTAATTCATTGTTGTAAATTAAATATTTTGGTGAGTATAAAGGAAGGCTAGTAACATAACGACATTTACCTAAACTATTTAACAGCCCAAAACTAAAAATTTTCCTGGTGAGAGCCCCCCCGTAATAATCTCCTGGATCCGCCCTTGGCTGCACTTTTCAAAGTGATGATAATAAGAGATAAGGAATATTGGCATTGTTACGAAGGCAGGAGTTAGAACGGCACATTATATTAGCTGGGTGTGTAACATGTACTAGTTTCGTCCTATTTGCTCTGAGGTGACGTTGTAATAATACATGCTTGTCTACCACGCCGAAAATTTGAGTTTGAGTTCGAATGTTATTGAAAGCTTGATTTTCTTTCCTACTGAATTGTAGTCCGGTATTTGATCCTCTTAGTGACAAAGTTCAGATTCCTCGAAAAAGTGCAAGTCTTTGCGTAGCACGTTCTTAATTGCTTTTACACCATTAAGCAAAAAAAGTTTGGTCTCTTTGTATACATTATGAACCCTATAAGATAAAAATTTCATTAAAACTTAATTTTAGGTATCACTTGGGGAGTGCATGGAATATTCATAAAAATTAGCCACACTTTCGAAAACTTAAACCACTTTTGAAATGAGTGATTCTGAATGACACTGAGGATGAAAAAAATATATAAATTGAAATTACGCAAATTTTTCAATTAAAAAATTCACTTGTATGACGAAGCCGGTTTCAGCTGGAATAGTTATCACTGCAACAACAAAGTATGTTCACTTTTTTCACATTTATACTGTAGATAAAAGACGCTCTCTCCTTCAAAACCACAGGGTTAATAAATTATTAAAATGTTATGATTACCATAATTTTTTTGTGTGACCTTAATTTATATTTCGGGTACATTGATATTCAGTCCATTTGGAACTTCAACTGTTTCAACCCTTACTTGACAGCTCTGTTTGGAAAGATGTCTGTTTTTTTGGTTGGTGATTTTACGACTGGTGTGATAAACTAAAAGCAGGTGAAACAGGTTTTAAGCGATGATTGTTGGGATATTACTGTCCGTCCACCTCATTATAAAATTATGTCTGTTAAGTAATAAATAAAATATGACAACATAGATTTAATTCGTATGTTTTATGTCTATAAGTGAAATTATTGTAATCAAAAATTACAATTGACGACCAAAATTGTTAATTCTTGAAAAATTACAACACGAAATTGTTGTAAATCATAGGCGTGGAATACACAAAGATAGTTTGAAGAAAAGAAACTCTTTTAAAACAGCAGGATCATCACAAAAGTTCTACTTAATTTGCATCAATAGTTGGATAGCAAAATACACATCTACAATTTGGTGGGCGTTGGCCTCATGCGTAATAATATGACAGTATTACTTTGGCATAACATTCCAGTAAGGTTGCGGACCCCTAGTTTAATACGTCGAATAGGAATTGTGGAGCATTTTATGGTAATCTCTTTGATGCACATGCGGGATACCTGATAATGTTATGGAACAGAGCTTTCCATTAGAAGTCATGAACGATAACACGAAAGTTGTTGTGAATTCTGTAAGTAAAGAAAGGAATTCCTGAAATAAAAATGAATTTTGAAAGTAGAAAACTGATGTAAATTCTGAAAGTAGAAAAACGATGTGAATTCTGAAAGTAGAAAAACGATGTGAATTCTGAAAGTAGAGTCGAGAATCTCGTAAGATGAATAACCTATTTACCTAAAGAACTTTGGTTGACATTTCAGTTATACAAGAATGGAAGTTTCACCCAGGAGGAGCCTTCTTGCTTTGGTGTAATATGGACTTGCTTAATAGTAGCAGCTTAATAGACAATTGAGCTCATTAAGAACTAACTAAGCGGAACTAACAAATTAATAAAGAATGCTAACTCAGCTTAATGTGACATTTAAGAAAATATTTAAATAAAAATAGCGTTTTCCACTGGTCGGCTAGAGTTTTAGAGAAACAGTTAAATATTCTTGAAAAGTTAATTTAGGCATTTGAAGCAATATGGAGCTTAATATTTTAAGACGTTGGAGCTCACTAGTAGCCAGTAATATTTACAATATTATGTATGATATTGTTCATCGAATAACGAATTGCGGATAGTTAAACTTGACAATAATAATATAATTAATAAAAGTAATTATTATGTAGATATTTTTAACTGAAATTTTAAGTCAACTAACTTAACGTGACAACGTTTTAAGTTCATGACTAAGGGAGCTTTTCGTGTCTTGTGCTAGTTCTGAAACACTTTATATGCAATTTGTTAAACAAGCAAATTATATTGATCTTGTTTTGTTTTAATATGTTACGTTAAATAGTGAAGGAAAGTATTATACGGAACTCGGATATTTTCATATTAATATTTGGTTATAAGTTTAATAAACTGGTTATAATTTTATGTGGTGTTCATTTTTCCACTCATACCTTCACAACTTGTTACTATTAGTTACAAAATTTGTGAGTTCATATTCTAAGTGAAACTGAAACACACCTTATAGACATATTTGATTATGATTGAACTTAAACAATAAAAATAATTTTAGTAAGTGGCGTTCTATCGTCACAATTATATACATGTATTAAAATCAGCATTATTTGTGTAAGTTGTTCGTTAATTAGTGACGCATAGCCGTATTTATACATAGACCTTTGTTAAAAAGTTAAAATAATTCAAAAAATTCATGAGATTTTGTTAAGATCTCCCTACTCGAAGTTCTAGAGTGGATTGTGTTATTAGAGAAAGAATATATTTTGGCAATTTTTTTAACTTTTCATCATGGCAGACGGCAATGATAGTCGGGAGTGCATCCTATTGGAAAGTCGCTTGCCTGAGGTTTCGAAGGTTTTTTCAAGTTTTTGAAATCCTTTGTCAGTGATCCTACCCAATATTTTCGCGTGTTTTCGGCTTTCAGTCAAAAAGGCGCTAGGTATGGAATCCCAGAATTTTCAACCCTGCAACTTTCCTGAATTAGAATTAAAAATTTGAATATTTATCGGCTTGTCTGGAAAAAATAGAACTAATCGTATTTTTTTTAAAATTTAAGCGTCTTAATCGCTTTCAGGAAACAGTCCCGACAAATCTTCGGGGACATTAACGAGTGTTGCGAGTCCGTTATGTTGGAAAGTCGGGTTACGGAGGTTTTCTGAGTGTTTTTAAATTGTGTGACATCGATTAAGTCTTGAAAATTAGAAAAGGCCAATTGAGAAAAAAGAAAAAGATACTGACGATCTTTTTTGTCTTTGGGCCGAGACGGCCCTGATATAATATTTGAGTAATTTCTGGTCCGCATACAGCTTAAAGCATTAAATGCTGAAATAGCTGGGTCTCAAATGTTAGAAAAAAAAGGGAAGAGATTTTTTTAAAAAGAAAAAACGGAACAATTTGTTTTCTTAGGCTTCTATACTTTTCTTACCACGTAATTCTAATAATCTCTTAAAAAATATAAAAAATAAATAAATAAAAAAAGCAATCGACGCCACTCCCTTAATATGTTAACCAAATCAAGTGCCAAGGTTGCCTGAAACTACTTGGAGAACATGGTTACCACATTTAGAATTTAGTCGTAAGGAATAATCTTTCTCAAGTAGAGTTGAGTGGATAACATAAATGGAAGTGTTGATTACGGAACTCAAAAGCAACGCTCATAATCTGGCTCTAGATGTATAAATATTCTCATAAATTTTGTTATAAACAACTTGTAAAAAATGTTGCTATCAATTTTTATTTATTATCGAGTAACTGTGTAAAATATTTACGTAAAACATGTTACTACGCGCAAGTTTGGAGCAAAAGAACCAACCGCAACTTTGCATTAGTTCAGATTTACGAATTTTAGGAAGGATTATATTAAACAGTTCGTGCTTTTCGAAGACGCATGTTTCACGTGAATAAATTTTTATCTTTATGTATAATTCTGTGTGCAAAAACTCGTGTAAGAATTTGTTAAATTTATCACTTCAAGATAAGGAATTCTATGTAGCAAACTTCTGTTGTTTCTAGAAAACTTCCAAAATTTAACTAATTTTATTTTGACTCTATATCCATTAATTATCTCTTTAGCTGAAAGTTTAGTGGCAAAGGAGGTTTTATGAAAACAAAAATAAAAACAAAAACCCGAGTCGCAATAAAAGCTTTGTGTTTAATTTAGAACTTTAAAAGTTAGCGTATCATTTGCAGAATTTCCGAAAAATATATTTGAAGTAGTGAAAAGTTCCAAAGGGGCGTAGTGCGCTAAAATTCGTTCTCTTGCCTTGTGATATTATATTCTCTTACAAAGGAAAAATTTCGACGCAGCATGAAGGTCAGTAATAATTTTTGTTTCGTTTTCATTTAATCTTACGTGAGCAATATTGGGATGTAAAATTTAATATAATTTTAGGTAGATAAAATCCTTACTTTCAAGACGGTAAACGCTGGAATATTAAGGAATTAAACGGGGACTTATTTGTAGTGTTTAGAAATTTAAATGATCCCGTGTTTCAATAATGATATAACAACGTTCTAAATATTTTATAATCATTTTTTAAAAATTATAAATTTATAAATGATTTATTAAATAATTTATAAATACTTTATTAAATACTTTATTAAATAATTTTATTAAATAATTTATAAATAATTTATAAATAATTTATTAAATAATTTATTAAAATAATTTATTAAATAATTTATTAAATAATTTATAAATAATTTATTAATAATTATAAATAATTTATTAAATACTTTATTAAATAATTTATAAATAATTTATTAAATAATTCATAACAAATAATTTTCTTGTAAACAGGGGTGAAATGGTTGTTGTTTGTAAAATTTAATTTCTGTCAAAATTAATATTCGGAAAACAGTTTCAAACTTAATGCTCGAATTTGAATGTAATAAAACTATAACCTACAGCGATGGACTTAACGTAACACGTGGAATCTTTGATTTAGAATTTGGACAATCATGTACACAACAGCACGTTTCCGGAATGTACGGCAAAGCACGTTTTTTACGTAAAACCTAGTTTTTCGAGAATTATATACCACATTTCTTTTCAAAATGTATTTTCTAAAATATTTTTCGACAACTCCGCGAAAGAAGATGATGTCAGTTAGGAGAAATATAGGAAACGGACGTGCAGGAACACCAAAAGAGACTAAAATCTCATATAAAATATTTGAGTGTTTTTTCGTTGTTCCCCTTTCTTTCTACTATGCATAGATCACATTTCTACGGAACGTTACCATTATAAGTGTGGTATTGGCCATAATTTGAAGTTTTATTTTGACATCGAGAATTAGAACGAGTTTAAAGCCTTTTCCTGTTAATCATTTTACATTCGATAGGAGTATGCCCCCATTGTCACTTTCTAAAACTACATGTGCATTTAATAAAAGTACCCATAAACATTTCTTTATCTTCCAATATAGAAGGTACGTAAGTGTATTTCATGAAAGATTAGCGTTTTAAATAAAATAAGTAACTTTGAGAAATAAAATACCGATTTAAATCATTACTTTAACATAGCAACACGACAACAGTGATACGATTTCTTAAGATATTAATCACAATAGTAAGAATTAATTATTAGTAAATTGGCTAATTAAAAGTTACCACATGCGGAATATCGAGGTGCTTCGATATAATGCGAAAATGTTTATTTCTAGCCTGCGTTCATTTTGAGTCACTCGCAAAATAACAGGCAAATCCTGGCAATCACTTTCCTTTTTAGATAACTGGCATGAAAGATGATTTTTTACGCCCCAAATTTTCATGAGAAGGTAAGAGTCAGAAATTATAGGCTCGGTAAAATCAGCTTTTAAAAATTTTCATAGAATAACTAGTAGATTTATTTCATTGATTTATTTTATTATTCTTCAGGAGAACGTTTCTAGTAATGAGTTTTCGGCAATAAAGGTAATTGAGCTACACACTGAGAGTTAGAAGAGTTAGAATATCATTAGCGCCATTTGGGAAATTCTCTGGAAACAAAAATAAATATAAAAGAAAATTTTTATTTCTCGTATGCCAAATTTATTAAGCTAAGTCTTTGTTCTTGTTTGCAAGATTAGCATAACGTGTCAAACTTTCCACGTATAATACGCATAATTGTATAATTAGCAGACATGTGTATAATAATTATGCTAACGAAGTTTGTTAACTGATAATTATTTTTATATAATCCTGAATACTCACATATGTTTATAATAATTTGGATGCGTAGCTTATGCTATGCAAATTGAAATTAACGGGTCCGAAAAATTTATAAATATATAAGGATGAGTAAAGCAGAACCGATATATCTAAATGTTAAAAGTCAAGATGTTATAAATTAAGGTTTACAATACATTATATATCTTTTACATATAGTGATGGTAAAATATCAGAGATGAAGGAAATGAATACTAAAATTTTGGATTTGATTTAAATTGCAAGTTACTTGATTTAAATAGTTAAAGAACTTTTATGAACATAGTATCATTTAGCGAATTTCGGAAAGCGCATTTATATTAAAAAATCGAATGGTTCTTACTCCCCATCCCAAAGGATACCAAAGAAACAAGTCTTTGAAAGCGTAAACATTTAAAGGAAACAACATTATAGCAATTCCATCCGAACACATAAAAATGATAACTCGAGTTTAACGGTGACGCTATTATTAGTTAATCATTAAAAAAGCCCATTTTCCATAATCATTTCAATATATATATATGGCCTGCAAAAGGGTTGCTGGTATCTAACTGGAAGGAGACCCACACGCTGAACGTATGTGACGATGTGTGGAACCGGCCAGGCCAGTAACCTAGTGTCCTACCCCGCCTTCAAGTGGTGCAGGCTGGGCTTTCTATTTATGAGGCAAATTAATATTTGCTGCACGGATAGAAAGGCGGAAGGGGAGGGCTAATTCACCAACCCGTCTAGCCAGCGTGGTGAAATTATGGCTAATTCCTCCATTATGTTGACACACCAGAAACCATGGCCCCTAGTCTCCAGGTGCTGGAGTGCTCCTGATCAAGGCAGCGGTCAGTGTGGCATGAAAGCAGGGGGTGCTAAGAATCACTGGAATGGCCCAGGCTGCCGTTTGTTATTGACCTTGGCAACGTATAATGGACGATCCCTTGCTTCTGAAGCAAAACTTCAGGAATTGGAAGAAGAACTTGACAAGATCAAATGGGACATTGTAGGACTCAGTGAAGTTAGAAGAAAAGGTGAAGAGTTGGTGGAACTTAAAAGTGGACATTTGTTTTATTATAGAGGAACGGAAACTGGAAGAACAAGTGGTGTTGGCTTCTTAATCAACAAAAGAATTAAAGACTGTCTTCTGGAAGTTGAAAGTACATCAGATCGAGCAGCGAGGCTTGTTGTTCAACTAACCCAGCGATACCAACTTCAAATAGTACAGGTATATGCACCAACATCAAGCCATACCGACGAAGAGGTTGAAGAATTTTATGAAGAAATCAAAGAGTTACACACCAAAGGGAAACAACATATCAAGCTCATCATGGGGGATTTCAATGCAAGAATTGGACAACAGGAACAAGGAGAGACATCGGTTGGTAAATACGGATATGGGGAAAGGAATGAACGTGGCGATCAACTCATCGAATTTGCAGAAGCTGAAAACCTTAGCATCATGAATTCATTTTTTAAGAAGAAACCGCAAAGAAAATGGACATGGAAACACCCAAATGGGGGAACTAGTGAAATTGACTATATCCTGGCAAACAAGAAATCAATTATTGAAGATTGCAGTGTACTGAACAGATTTAATACTGGAAGTGATCATCGAATGGTGAGATGTAAAGTGCACTTAAATACTAAATTAGAACGACAGAAGCTCATTAGGAAACAAGTAAGTAAGAGGGTGGATCTAATGAAACTGAAAGTAAATACCGAGGCATTCAAGTTGGAATTAAAAAATCGCTTTTCTGCACTGGAAGGACTTATTGATGAAAGTGATATCTCAGAAGCAAATGAAAACATTGTTAAGACAATAGTTGAAACTGCTGGGGAAATTGGTGGTGTAACCTGTAAAAAGCACAATAGCAAATTATCTGAGAAGACGAAACAGCTCATGAAAAGGCGAAGAGATATGAAGGTGGACAATCGAAATACCAGTTCCAGGATTGAGTACATAGAACTTTGTAAAACTCTGCGCAAAAGCATGAAAGAAGACATAAGAAAATTCAACTGTGAGCTAGTAAGGAAAGCCATTGAAAATAACAAGAGCCTTAGGGTTGTTAAAGGAAGTTTATCTGTTGGGAAGAAACACATCATTGCATTAAAAGGAGAGGATGGCACCGTAACAAGAAATAGGGAAGAAATACTTAGAAGAGTTGAAGAATTCTACAAAAATCTATACGAAAGTAACAGTGAATTAAACGAAGACATTGAAATAGTCGAAGGAACAGCTCCTAAAATCTTAAAAGAAGAAGTTTCATTTGCAATAAAAAGCATGAAGAAAGGAAGAGCCCCTGGTGATGATGGTATTACATTAGATATCCTAAAAGAAGCTGGAGAATATGTAGAAGACATACTTGCAAAATTCTTTACCAAATGTCTTAACAGCGGTAACATACCAAACCAATGGGATTCTGCAACAGTAATTCTTTTGCATAAAAAAGGTGATAAAGAGGATTTAAAAAATTACCGACCAATTAGCTTGTTACCTGCTATTTATAAAATCTTCACAAAAGTGCTAACACATCGCCTGCAGAAAAAATTAGATGCAGCTCAACCAAGAGAACAAGCTGGATTTCGAAGTGGATTCAGTACAGTGGACCATATTCAAGTATTAAGAGAATTAATTGAAAGAACACATGAATATGAACTTCCATTGTGTGTTGCATTTATTGACTATGAGAAGGCCTTTGACTCTATTAAAACATCAGCAGTCATCAACTCTTTAAGATCAACAGACATTGAGGATGTGTACATTGACATGGTGAAACGTGTGTATAAAAATGCAAGTGCAAAATTTCGGTTACATAAAGATACCAAAACTATCAAACTTGGTAAAGGTGTGAGGCAGGGAGATACCATTTCTCCAAAACTTTTTACTTCTGCTTTACAGATGATTTTTCAGCAGATAAATTGGAATAACAAGGGAATAAAAATAAATGGTGAATATTTAAATCATCTGCGGTTTGCTGATGACATCGTTATTTTTTCAATGGACCCATTAGAACTCTAAGATATGGTATAGGAGCTTTCAACTAGAAGTGAAGAAGTTGGACTCAAGA
>QLNU02015360.1:240865307-240880530 GCA_006491805.2 Dysdera silvatica
AGGAGGTTAGCAATAATGTACTGTAATATACGTCAAGTAACACCAAATATTATTATTAAAAAGAAAATTATAACCTTTAAAGATTTACTAATATGTTGATTGTGTTCTATTTTGCTGCTGCTTCTAAAAAAAAGCAAGCAAGCATGCAAATTGTTTGCCAAATCGGATCAAGGAAGTAACTTGAATTATGGGTTTCTGGAAACAGCTATACACTTTCCACAGTAACAGATTCCCTTTACACGGCTATCAAGATTTGAATATTTAAACTGAGAAGGTGCATTAAGCTGTATAAGAAAGAAAAAAATAAAATACTGATAGCTGAGGATTCATTATCAGACAGATTAAAGAACCACGAAAAAGAAGGAATTTTCTAGATGCCACTGGTGAGGTTGTAATTTGAAATTGTGTTGGTAAGATGGTTTGTGTGCAGGCTGATCTTGAAAAAGTTATGCATTCTCTTGTGTTTGGTGAATATATTTTAAGTCAGTACCTAGACAACTTTTTTTTTGAGAGAGAATATCTTTATATCCTTAAAGTTCAGTATTGAAAATTGCAAAGCAGGCTCATATTTCCATTAGCTGATTGCATCGTAAAAGCATAAGCAATAATGTCTTAGATGAATGTTTTTAAAATTAAAGAGATTTTTTATTTAAAAAAACAACAGTTGTTAACATTAGACTTTTCAGAGAAGCGAATCCATAATTTATAAACTGAAATTAAAATACGATGAGAAGTAACAGCTACTATTTTGGTTTTAGTATGGAAGGAGAGAGATGATAACCCATTCTGCTAAAACGTCTGATATCAGCAACTATGTATTTCTGTGCGGGCTATAATTTATCTATAATTTTTAGAACAAATTCAAAGACTGGTAGCAACAATTATTTTGATTTTGGTCTGAAGAGAGAGAGAGAGAGGGAGTGAGACAGAAATAATAATCCGCTTTCTTCAAATATTTGACGTTAGAAACAAGGTATTTTGTCCTAATATGCTTTTAATTACAATTCAATTTAAATTTATGATTCGCGAAATGCAGAAATTGAATTCAGTATTCTTACTAATTGCTACGTGCGTGTGAAATGCAGATTTCTTAATTTGAAAGTTACGGTCAATCAACACTTTATACATATTTGCCAATACCACATACATTACCATTTAAAAAGCAATGTTTAAACTGTAAGTATAATTTTATTTAGGTATACGAGAAAATTCATTTTATAGTTTCTATGCATTTTAAGAAATGTTTGTGTGAGTTTTACAACGCTAAGACAATAAGAGTCAGGCAGCTTTTTAAGAGAACGCCTGGTATATTTCGTTCTCGTTAAAATATTTGTATTCACTCGTTGCCTTTTGTTATTAATTTCCTTTGAATCGGGATCCTTTACATATCCTTATCTCGTCTGATATAGGCTGGCCCTTGCTGCCTTTGAGCTACAAACCGACCAACCATCGGGTTACCACAAAAGTAAAACAAATCTTTGGTAACTTGTTTGCTAGGTGCTCAGTTTTTAAACTGTCGAGTTCACCTCGATTTAAAAATGATCTGGCCTCATTCCTAACTGGTAGTTCACTTGAATATAATACATTGCACCTTGAATTTCTCAAGTCCATTAGGTTTAACAGATGTTTCCTTTTGTGGTCGGTTTCGTCGCCTTCTGTTAGACCACGCGGAAGTCTAGTAACGAAATGTCCTCCTAATCTTGGAAGTAGTCCAGGACATCGTTAATGTTGAATAATGGGTAAGCTTTTTTGTGGGATAGTTCAGCTTTCTTCAGTCTACACAGAAAGACCATAGAACGTATTTCTTAACCAAAACGAAGAAGAAAATTTCTAAGATTGACAGTAGCTTGCGATTAGATGAACATTACATCCATCAGATTATTATTCTCTCGGAGTTCTGTGAAAGTATCCTTAAGTCCCACTGCAATTATATGCAAGTTCAGACAAAAAAATTTCAAAAGCTTGTAACGTACCTAAACACAAATGTTGCTTAGTCGTCACAATGTCACATTTACCTTCGCATTTTATAACGTCAGGAAGTGAGTTACGTTTTTCAGGGCATTGGCTCTATGCATTTTGTCTGTGAGGCATAAGGTCAATGCAAAACAAATGAACTTCATAACAATAACAAGTTTATTAAATATTAACAAGAAAGTAAATGGAAATTCAAACCAGTAATTACTACGTGGATGAGTTTCCGAAGTCCTCTAACAAAACATCACTATACAATTAGTGATTGTGGTTGTACATAACCGCTCAGATGTGTAGATCCGTTTAGCGTTTCATAGCATCGAGCGGGATCGTTGAATAGGGACACGCATCCTACACGGAATTCCTCCGTACTCGGTACTTAGTGCGACTAGCCCTCTCCGACATACGTTAGGCAACGCGTCAACAGTACTGCTACATCTAAGACACATTACGGTGATTCAATCACTGTCGACGCTTCTTTTGCCAACATTGGTAAAATGCCCTTGCGCCATCACGGCCGTGCGCCTGCGCAACTCCGGCAACTAGCCAGCCACGTATAACGAACAAAAAGTAACAAACGTATAACAAAGCAACTAACTGATAATAGTGGTTTCAGGAAACACTCCTGGTATTAAATAGCATCGGTGACGTCAGCAATGCTGAACGTCACCGCTAACATGTAGAACGAACATGATTAAGCCTGACTGAGGAACACAACTGGCACAGTTGGTAAGCGGTTTTAACCAAATATGTTTTTTACTGTAACGAATAGTGAAAACTGCCCGTTACAAGCTTGTGGATTTTAAAAGGGAATACGCTACGATTTTTAATAGCATTATCCAATTTTAAAATAATCTTCCGTTGGAAACCTCTTTCCTCCATGTGCGATCTAGAAAACAATCTCTCAGCAATTTGTCCTCAAAATTTAGTTCCGATTCTGGTGAAAGAACTTTTTTATCCAAACATGCTTTAGATTTTTTTTACAGTGCAGAGATGGTGAGTTAGAAACTCCCTAAACTTCTACAAAAACACTTCTTTATGATTTACTAACATTGAAAAAACAACAACAATGCATTTTGTTCGCAGGCTGACCATTGCCCTATTTCCTCTCACAATCGTTATAGGATTATACACTCTATAACAAAATAAATCGACGCACCAAGAAGGAGTTGTCCGATTGCGATAAAAATTGGTGGATATGAAGAACATACATAGAAAAAGAAACGATTAAAATTTCAGAACAATTGAATGATTTATTGCAGAGTTTGACCGTTACAAAGGGAGGAAGTCAATAAGGCGTTGGTCCACCTCTGGCCTGGATGCAAGCTGTCACCCGGCGTGGCATAGACTGATAAAGATCCCGGATGGTGTCCTGCGGAATTTCTTGCCAAATTGTCTCCAACTGTCGGGCTAAATCGTCAACATTCCGGGATGGTTGCAATCGCCTTCCCATACAGTGGTGCACCCAGAATATTCTCAAGGGGCAGTGGGGAATTTTTGGTAGAAAAAAATGGTTAAACGCCATATCAATTACGGTTGCCATTTTGTGTACATTTATCATTCTTGAATTACTAATAATTCTATAAGGCAATATACTTAAATAATTAGAAGTAGGTTATGTTTATACAATTTTACAATGGCCAGCACTCTTGTCTTATCTCCATCAGTGAGGTTAGATTTCTTGACATAATTAGAAATATCTGCAGTCAGAATTTCTATTTCAACAGCGTTTTTGATATCGTGTTTTGGTCTACCTTTACTTCCCAGAAAGCTTTTGAAGACAGTCCCGGGCCACTGCTGTTGTTGTCTCAACAGTAGTCTCATCAATGTAACCAGAGTTCAAGGAAATGTTGGGAACATCACTACTTTCATCTTACATTTTTAATAAAATAATTTACCAGTGTCTGTTGGCGTAATAATTTTTCGTTTCGTCAGCCCAAGGGCGGGGTCCGGGCTCCCTCGGCACCCTACGTGGGTGCGCCACTGCTCCCATGGCGTCCCAGATGCGCTCTATTATGGGAGAGAGATCAGGAGACCTAGCTTGCCAAGGAAGTGTTGGGCAAGCTTGAAGACAATTCATAGCAACACGTGCCGTGTGCGGCCGGGCATTGTCTTGTTGAAACGTAAGTCCAGGGTGTCGCAAAAGGAACGGTAACACAACCGGTCGTAGAATGTCGTCTACGTACCGCTGTGCTGTAAGTGTGCCAGAAATGACCACCAAAGGGGTCCGGCTATCAAAGGAGATGGCACCCCAGACCATAACGCCCTGTTGTGGGCATGTGTGGCGTGCGATAGTAAGGGCAGGATCCCCACGCTGCCCTGGACGTCTCCAGACACGTCTGCGGTTGTCGTCAGGACACAGTTGGAAACGGGACTCGTCACTAAAGACTATACGCTTCGACCCACATGTCCAGCGATTCTTCGATTCGTCCAACCAGCCTCTTTCAATCCGATAGCACGACCTCTTTCAAACTCTGACATATGCTCGTAATGAGCACGAATCTTTCGGCGAGGCATTGTTACAGTCGACGTAAGATATCCGCAGTCAAAATGCAACAGAAATTTTGACCACATATTGAGAATCGCTCCTTATATACACCTGCTGAATGCGCAGTTCCGATGCGCTGGAGTTCCCGCTATTCATTCATTGGACACCAAATTTTAATCATTTGCATGTTCGGTCAAAATGTCTTTGCATACGAAATTTCATTACAATCGGACAACCCCTTCTTGGAGCGTAAATTTTTTTGTTATGGAGAGTATCATGCGTTTCAATCTATTTCATCGAGATGGAATCATTAACTGGACAGAGATTGATTGATATACTACGGAACAAAGTTAAGCGAAAAATCTTAATTTAAAAATACCATATAAATTTAAACTAGAATTCTCTCTACATAATAAAAAAGTTGGATTAAAAAAATCTTCGAAAAGTTGCTGCTACTAAAATTTAACATGATTCTATTTTTATGAAATTGAAAAATAATTAAAGCAGAAAGCCGTTTGCATTATTCATAAAATGGGGTGGTTACAGGATGAAAAAGTGGTTACAGAGATACAACTCCATATCATCATCATATTCAACCATTATCTGTCCACTGCTGGATGAAGGTCACACCAAATGCTTTCCACACAAGTCTATCTTGAGCAAATCGCTTCCATCTCACTCCAACCGGTTTTCTTATTTCATCTACCCATCTAGTTTGAGGACGTTTTCCATGTCTTCGGTGGTCTCTTGAAATTCATTTGAGAATTTCAGATGTCCGTCGTTGATCATTTCTTTTTGCGAAATGCTCAGCCCATCGCCATTTCAGCCCTTTTACTTTAACAATGATGTTCTCTACTGTAGCTTGCTCTTTCACCGAAGTGTTTCCTTTTCGATCTCTCCTAGATATTCCAAGCATGCACCTTTCCATGCTCCTTTGGGTTATCTCTAACTTCCCTATTGCTGTAACTGTTAGACTCCATATCTCTGATCCATAAGAGGGAACTGGCAATACACACTGGTTGAAGACTTTTTTTTTAGACACAAAGGCAATTTCCTCTTCAGGATAAAACTGTTTCTTCCAAATGCACTCCAGCAAGAGGAACGGAAACTGGAAGATTGTGTGGTATTGTCTTCTTAATCAACAAAGGAAATAAAGACTACCTTCTTGAAGTTGAAATCACGTCAGATCAGGGGTTTATCCAGGATTCATAAACTGGGGGTGTACAAAATGTTTAGGGGGTGTGGATTGGAGATAATCGATTATTTACGTTTTTGTTTTTTGGATAACTTTTGGCTGATTTTCGGCAAGAAGGATATTTTTTTACGGTGGGAGTGTTTAGGTGTTAGTAGACACACTGAACGGGGGAGGGGTGTTTAGATTTCATTAAGAGGGTGTATCAAAAAATCTGGAAGGGTGTTGGAGGTGTGAGTTTAAATTTCACTAAGGGAGTGTATAAAAAAATCTGGAGGGGGGTTAGGGAGTGTTTGGGGTGCATAAATCCCTGCGTCAGATCGAGCAGCGAGGCTCGTTGTTCAACTAACCCAGCGATACCAACTTCAGATAGTACAAGCATATGCACCAACGTCAAGCCATACCGACGAGGAGGTTGAAGAATTCTATGAAGAAATCAAACAGCTACATACCAAGGGGAAACAACACATCAAACTCATCATGGGGGATTTTAATGCAAGAATTGGACAACAGGAACAAGGAGAGACATCGGTTGGTAAATACGGATACGGGGAAAGGAATGAACGTGGCGATCAACTCATAGAATTTGCCGAAGCTGAAAATCTTAGCATCATGAATTCATTTTTTAAGAAGAAACTACAAAGAAAATGGACATGGAAACACCCCAATGGAGGAACCAGCGAAATTGACTATATACTGGCAAACAAGAAATCAATTATTGAAGATTGCAGCGTACTGAACAGATTTAATACTGGAAGAATCGAATGGTGAGATTTAAAATGCACTTAAATACTAAACTAGAAAGGCAGAAGCTCATTAGGAAACAAGTATGTAAGGATGTTATTGGGGAAGGCGGTTTCGGGGGCCACACCGGAAAAATTTTTAATTTTGTAGTTTTGGACTATTAAATAGTTTAGGTAAATGTTGTTATATTACTAGCCTTCCTTTATAACTTGGTTGTCCAACATACCGCCCGAGGGCCATAGTCCGGCCAGCCTACAACTGTTTGAAATAAAAAAAATTCACAAACAAAAATTTTAGATTTTTTTCAAAAATATGGAAAAATTTTGGGGACAGGAGAGGTGACCCCTTTCTACATCGCAAGAGCACAAATAACTGGAAAAAACTCTAAAGGGAGGCTGTTAAGTGTAATTTTTTTTGCCTTTTTTTTAAGAAACCGCTGGCCCACGGGATCCGTGAAAATTCTTTAAGTGGCCCGCTACCCAAAAAGGTTGGACAACCCTGCTTTATACTCACCAAAATATTTAATTTACGACAATGAATTAAAGCTGGGCTTTTCTTTAATTAAACTATATGGTTTAGGGCAGATTATAGTCAAGTATGACAGAAGGATAACCTAGTAAAGGAGACATATACAATAACCAAAATCATAATTTACAATGTAATTAATAGAACAAGTTTTAAGTTAAATTACAAAAGCGTTATACAATAATTTTTGCCACCCACATATATGTAGCTCAAACTAGAGCTTTTTGTTTTTGGAGAAAAAGAGACGCTTTCCCCATCCTGGATTCGAACCAGGAACAAAAATGTTGTAATTATTTAGCTTTTTTTTTATAATAAGCGACTTTTTAAAAAACTTGAAGTTTATAGTGCAAAGTCGAGCCATCTTGGTTTCTTTGAAAATTTGTCAATACCTTTTTTTACATCAATATGAATGTCTCTATGGATGTGTATTAAAAGTCTCTTCTGTCATCCGCGTTCGAAGCCAAGTTTGACGGCGCTTCAAGGATAAAAAACTACGTTCTGCTGAAGCAAGACTTACTGAAAACATAGTTTGAAAGACGATAGATTTGTGGAAAAGCATCAAGATGGCATTTCTCCAAGACTTGGAGACTTTGATGTAAGAATTTTATTTAGTACAGTAGTAAAAAACAACACACAAAATATTCTTCATCGTCTTTATTTTTTCCTATTTAAGCCTGACGGTGGGGGCGATCACCCCCTCCACCCCTTGCTGGATCCGGCAGTGGTAAAAGGGTGGATTTAAAGGAACTGAGAGAAAATACCGACGTATTCAAGTTGTAATTAAAAAATCGCTTTTCCGCAATGGAGAACTTATTGAAGAAGTTGACATCTCAGAAGCAAATGAAAACATTGTTAAGACAATAATTGAAACTGCTGGGGAAATTGGTGGTGTAATATGTAAAAAGCAGAATAGCAAATTATCTGAGAAGACGAAACAACTCATGAAAAGGCGAAGACTTATGAAGGTGGACAATCAAAATACCAGTCGCAAGATCGAGTATGTAGAACTTTGCAAAACTTTGCGCAAAAACATGAAAGAAGATATAAGAAAATTCAATTGTGAGTTAGTAAGGAAGGCCATTGAAAGCAACAAGAGCCTTAGGGTTGTTAAAGGGAGTTTGTCTATTGGGAAGAAACACATCATTGCATTAAAAGGAGAGGATGGCACTGTAACAAGAAATAGGGAAGAAATACTTAGAAGAGTTGAAGAATTCTACAGAAAGCTGTATGAGGGAAACAGTGGATTAAACGAAGACTCTGAGATAGTCGAAGGAACAGCTCCTAAAATCTTAAAAGAAGAAGTAGCATTTGCAATAAAAAGTATGAAGAAAGGAAGTGTCGCTGGTGATGATGGCATTATATTAGATATCCTAAAAGAAGCTGGAGAACATGTAGAAAAAATATTTGCAAAATTCTTTATCAAATGTCTTAACAGCGGTAATATACTAAACCAATGGGGATTCTGCAACAGTAAATATTTTGTATGAAAAAGGGGATAAAGAGGCTTTGAAAAATTACCGACCCATTAGCTTGTTACCTACTATTTATGAAATTTTCACAAAAGTGTTAACACATGGCTTTCAGAAACAATCAGATGCAGCTTAACCAAAGGAACAAGCTGGATTTCGAAGTGGATTCAGTACAGTAGACCATATTCAAGTATTAAGAGAACTGAATGAAAGAACACATGAATATGGACTTCCATTGTGTGTTGCATTTATTGATTATGAGAAGCCCGAATCTCTTCTCGGAATCTATTAATTAAAAACCTGATATTGAATTTTTATTGGGGCGGTAGTTGGCTCCTTTTTTCAAAAGATTACGGAAAGTGTCCTTTCTAAAAATTCGAAGGTCACTTGTAATTATATGCCCAAAAACTTTATCGATGAAGTCTCTATAATACTTTTCTTCACAAAGGTACACATCACAATCGGTGTCTAGGTTTTTGCTAAACTGATTGTAATTGCATAGAGAGTTTTGAGTGCTTTTTCGTATTTAAAGTTAATTTGTATATTGCAAAGATCTTTTGGAGGAAAGTAGCAGTTTTTTTCGCACAGGATATGATTGAAACCAATCTGATCAAAAAATTTGTTAGGGAAGCTGATGACACAATATTCTCTTGGCCGCTGATCCAAGCTGGTTGTTAGAATATCACTATTATTGAAAAGTGATACAGGGTTTGTCCCAGAAGTTCCCGGAATGATTTTTTGTAGTTGGCAACGCTGGCTGACGGGGCGGAGCTTCGGGCGGAGAAGTTGGTGGGGGATCTGAGCTTGGAAACGAGACCGGTATCAGTCGCCTGCGGGCAGTTGTTGAGGCAGGGTCACGCTCCGCGCAGAGGTATCTACTGCACCCTCGTCGATCAAAAAATGGACCAGTTTTTGGAGCAGCGTTATGCAATCAAATTTTGTGTGAAACTGGGTAAAAACGGGGCGGAGACACTCGAAATGCTTCGGAAAGCCTACGGTGACGGGGCGATGAAAAAAAGCCAAACTTTCATGTGGCACAAGCGGTTCCGGGAAGGTCGGGAGTCCGTCAACGACGACGACCGCTCTGGACGCCCGTCGACATCACAAACGGACGACTCGGTGCAAAAAGTGCGTCAAGTTTTGGACAATGACCGACGATTAAGTGTTCGGGTGATTGCAGAGGAGTGTGGAATACCCAAAACAATCGTTCATCGCATTTTAACGGAGGATCTTCAAATGAGGAAAGTCTGCTCGAAAATGGTGCCAAAAGTCCTGACGAGTGAGATGAAGGAGCAGCGTTTGTTGAAGTGCCAGGAATTGCATGAACGCTACGAAACGGACCCAGAATTTTTGGACAGAGTGATCACAGGGGACGAGACGTGGATTTTTCAGTACGATCCCGAATCAAAGCGCCAGAGCAGCGAGTGGCACACCAAGGAGTCTCCTCGCCCGAAAAAAGCAAGGATGAGCAAATCGCGAATCAAGGCAATGCTCATTGTGTTTTTTGACAGAAAAGGTGTAGTTCACAGTGAATTCGTGCCACAAGGACAAACAGTCAACAAGGAGTTTTACTGTGAAGTGCTCAAACGGTTGCGCAACAGGGTTCGACGCGTCCGAAACGAAATTCGCGACAATTGGATCTTGCACCATGACAACGCGTCAACCCACACCGCGCTCATTGTCTCCGAGTTGCTGGCCAAAATGGGTGTGGCAACGCTGCCCCAGCCGCCGTACAGCCCCGATCTGGCACCAGCGGATTTCTTTTTGTTCCCAAGGATCAAAAGAACCCTGAAAGGAACTCGGCATGGGACGCTGGAGGCGGTAAAAGCAGCCGCGACGACCTCACTGAAGGAGATTCCCGTTGACGACTTCCAGGGCGCCTTCAATGATTGGGTGAAGCGTTGGCAACGGTGCATCGAAGCAGGGGGAGAATACTTTGAAAAGTTCTGAAAAGATTGTAAACTGATATTGAATAAATGATTTTAAAAAAAATCATTTCGGGAACTTTTGGGACAAACCCTGTAGTTTAAATTTAACAAGGTCTTTAAGCAATACTTCGAGCTGTTTGTTTTTAAATCGAAAAGTCAGGTTTTCAAAAAAGTGCTTTAATTTTTTGTTCCTAAGGGAAAAAATAAAGTTTCTACATTCCCAGATGACATTAGAGCAGAAGAGTTTTTCTTCGATGCCTTTGATCCAGAGGAGAAAATCCTGTAAACCAAAGCTGTTCTCATTTAATCTACCTTCCCGCCCCCTCCTTTCCTCTATTGCAAGGTCTTGTGGTAGAAAAAATTTTGCAGATATTATAAATACACCGATTTTCCAACTTTCTGCTGAAGTTCTCGCCGTTGAAAAAGCTATTTAAACCATATGGGTAGATGATAAAGAGATCAGTAATAGAAAGATTTTCTTGTTGTATCCAATCAACTTCATTTTGGACGATCTTCAGGACTGTAATGTTGATGTTTTCAAAAGAATGTATTTGAAAATGTTGCAGTTCGAAGTCTTTCTATTCACAGGTTTTTCCGAAGTTTTTTGCATCGGAGCTGTGACCATTTATTCTGATGTTAAGTTGGTTCCCAGTCTGACCAATGTAACGAAGTCCACATTCCTTGCATTCAATGCAATATACACAGCCACGTGGTTTACAGAATTTAAATCCTCTGTCTTGTATTTGGGCTTTATTGGACACGACACAGGTTTTGCACCTTTTATCGGTGCAACGTACAAAAGTCGGCAGCTTTTTGCAGTTGGCAGAAAGTTCTTTAATTAACAGCTGTATCGGTAACTTATAAACCGAACCGGCCCCCGCTATAAGGTCAAGTTCAGGGCCACTTATTTTGGCGCGGGAAGGACCATGAGAGCATCACAGTTGCTTGTATATATCGTGACAATATTTTTTTAACTATAACAGAAGAGATGAATATGGAAGAAAAATTAAGATGAATAGAAAAAGACAAAAAAGAGTAATAGCGACACGGAGTATGTGCAACGCATCACTGTCCCTGCGTGCTAAGCAATAATAACATTATAATAAGGAAAATAGGAAGTAAAACAAGTTAAAAAATAAATACAAATTAAAAAAGTAGATGGGAAGAAGGATAAGCAATTAAAAAAGCTAAATTCATAAAAGGCGACTGCGCAAAAGCTGCAAGTGCATCTTTTCATGATAAAAATAAGTACTTTTTGAAAATGTAAGGTAAATTACGTAGAATTTAGATGACAGGAATTTGACAGAAATAAATGTACTAGGAACACAGTAAAAATAAAAAAATAATAAAAATAAACAGAACAGCAGTAAATTAGCATAAAAAATTTTCTTAATAGATGGCAACAAGAGAACCACCAGTTTTTGTAAATATTGCTTGTCACGTAACAGTATCACTTCTTCTCGCTGAAAGCTCGAAGAAGTCGTTTTTCCTTCTCCCTTTTTTTTCTCTGTCCGCCTGTATTGTTTAAAAATATATAAATTGGCTTGTTTTGCTTGGCATTTGCATTCTTTTATACGAAGAAATGCCGTAGGAGCTTAATTAATGGCTAAATAATTCCCCCTAGACAGATACCGACCCCACATTTTGGGGGCTCGGCAGGGATTACGCTGGATTAATCACCTTTTAGGGAACTTCGACTGGAGTTAAAGACGATTAAAGACGAAAACGGTTAAAGACGAAGACGGTTAAAGACGATTAAAGACGAAAACGGTTAAAGACGATTAAAGATGAAAGACGTAACAAGATGAAATGAAAGTAAAATAAAGAAAAAGGAAGATTGGAAAATTTGGCGATATTGGCGAGCTTGGCTGCGAAAAGACCGGAAAAATTTCTTAAGACGTAACAAGATTCGATAAAAACGAGATAAAGAAAAGGCGGATTACACGTGAGAAGTTTACCTTTATTTATTAGCTGTTGCAATGGCATATTTAAATAAAACCAGAAAATGTGATCTAATCACATTAGTTCGGGAATTGTATTTAAAAGTTCCCTCTGATCCGAAAGTTGCCCAATTGCGAAAACTGATTATTGAGTCTGATGACTATAATGAGGAAGATACTAAAGGCATGCTTAACTGTATAATAGAGGAAAGGGAGAAAGTGAAATAGGAGGAAAGAGCACGCCATGAGTTGGAATTAAAAAAGATAGAAGTAGCCGCAAGAGAGGGAAATGAGTATGTTGAATTTTGTAGCGTCTTTAGAACGAACAATTTATTAAAGTTAATGAACAAGTACGATGGCAAAAGTGACATCAGCGCCTATTTAACACTGTTTGGAAGACAGCCAATGCGTACTGGAGTGCCAAAGGAAGAGTGGATCCCTAACTTGCTTGGACTGTTACCGTCAGGCATAATGAAGTGGATCGTAAGAGAACCTGATCCCGAAGCCAGTGACTACGACTATATCAAAATACTATTACTCAACCGTTTCAGACTGTCTCCGGAACAATTTCGACAAAACTTTATTTCGCATAAAAAAGGACCGTTGTCTTCTTGGCGTGATTACGCCTTTGAACTAAACAAGTTTTTTGAAGAGTGGATTACCGGACTGAGTATTCAGCAATTTGAAGACCTTAAACAATTAATAGTTGCAGACCAATTGAAACGCAGAATGCCTCCGGAAATGCGACAACATTTTTTGGATGAGTTACCAAAAATAAATAAGGTCAACGAACTAGTAAGCAAGATGGGTGATTACGATACAGCAGGGCACACTATTCATCCCCAATCAAAAAGTGTACAAAATAAATACAAAATACAACTAAATATAGATGCAGCCTATAAAGAAACGCGATCCTATACCGACACCCATCACAGCAACTCCAGTCAAAAGCTGAAATGCTTCTCTTGTGGTAGAATTGGACATAAATCAATGAATTGAAAAAGCAAGTTTGCAAGATGTTTAAAATGCAATGATTTTGGACATAAATCCCCGGACTATCCTAACGCTAGCAAAAAAGAAAAAAACGTTTAAATCCATGAAAGCAGCAGAGTGGCATCAGTAAGTACAATATTCTGGCAAGGGATGCATAAAATAATTAAAATTTTAGATGTACCTGTAAATTCTTTAATTGACACCGGAAGTCAAGTCACAGTAATTAGAAAGGATGTGTACAAGAAACTGAACGTTTCCAAATTAGATTTCCCTTGAACAGAATTAATAAGTTTTGGTCAATATGCTATAAAACCGTTAGGATCCTTTAAGGGTAGTGTAAACATCGATGGGTTCCCATGCACCACGCGCATTAATGTTGTTGAAAATACAACGATGACTACAGAAGCAATCGTAGGGATGGATATCCTTAGACAAGAAAAAACGACCATAACCAAGGACGGAATCACATTCCATAAAGATTCCCCTAAAGAAGTAAATACTTCGCAAGTGCTGACCGTAAACATTACTCCGAACGAAGCCGAATTAAATATTGGTCACCATGTTCCCAAGCCTCAGATAGATGAAATAGTGCAACTTGTTACTGAATACAAGCAAGCCAAAACCAAAGGTGCAAAGACTAAAATGAACATTTCCGTTGAAACCGATGATGTAGTATTTCACAGGCCTCGACGTTCACCTTTTGTCGAACGAGACATTGTTGACAAACATGTCGAAGAATGGCTAGTTGATGGAATTATTGAGCCTTATGCTTCTGAATACTCCAGTCAAGTAGTGGTGGTAAAGAAAAAGGACGAAACTCCTCGAGTGTGCATCGACTGCCGAAAGATAAACGAACTGATTGTTAAAGATCGATATCCATTGCCATTGATAGAAGATGTTTTGGACAAGATGCAAGGTGCTAGAGTTTTTAGCACCATAGATTTAAAGAGCGGATTTTTTCACGTTGGCGTGGAAGAAAGAAGTAGACCATACACGTCCTTCGTCACCCACAATGAACAGTACCAGTTTTTACGAGTACCATTTGGACTATATAAATTGCCTTCAGTATTTCAACGATATGTTAATACAATATTTATAACGAAAGGCTACGTTTTGCCATACATGAACGATGTTATTATCATGGCAAAAGATAGAAGCGAAGGTATTGAACGTCTAAAACAGGTTCTGAAAACAGCTCAAGAATATGGATTCGAAGTCAACATTAAGAAGTGCCAATTTTTGCATGAAAAAATTGAATTCTTAGGGCATGTTATCGAAAATGGAAAGCTTTACCCATCCCCTTCAAAGATAGATGCCGTCACCTGATATTCAGAAGCTAGAAGCGCAAAGGATGTCCACAGTTTTCTTGGACTCATCGGCTATTTTCGCAAATTTATTCCAAACTATTCAACCATTGCGAAATCGTTAAGCGATCTATTAAAAAAAGACCACCCGTTCCAATTCAAAGAAAATGAAAAGAACTCTTTTGGCCAGCTCAAGCAAATACTTTGTGCTAAACCTGCTCTACAAATTTACAACCAGTACAGTGAGACGGAGCTCCATACAAATGCTAGCATGGAGGGATTTGGTGCAATACTCCTGCAGAAGTCAGTAAATGATAACTTTTTCCACGCAGTGTATTATATGAGTAATAAAACGATGGACGCTGAAAGAAAATTCTCTAGCTATGAGTTAGAAGTGCTAGCTGAAGTCACGGCCCTTAAAATGTTTCGTATTTACCTTCTAGGAATGAACTTCAAAATCATTACGAACTGTAATGCCTTCAAGATGACAATGAGCAAACGGGACATACGTACCCGGATCGCACGATGGGCATTATTGTTGGAGGATTTTGACTACAACATTGAACACCGTGCAGGTACAAAGATGTGACATGTGGATGCCTTAAGCCGCTTTCCAGTTATGCTAATTACAGAAGATAGCGTTGTACTAAAAGTTAAAAGGGCACAGGA
>QLNU02015360.1:240880630-240893030 GCA_006491805.2 Dysdera silvatica
CAAACAGAAAAAAACGTTAAAATTCATGAAAGCATCAGAGTGACATCAGTAAGTACAAAATTTTCGCAAGGGATGCATAAAATAATTAAAATTTCTGATGTACCTGGTAAATTCGCTAATTGACACCGGAAGTCAAGCCACGGTAATTTGAAAGGATGTGTACAACAAACTGAAAGTTTCCAAATTAGATTTCCTTCAAACAAAATTAATGAGTTTTAGTAAATATGCTATAAAACCATTAGGATCCTTCAAGGGTAGTGTAAACATCGATGGGTTCCCATGCACAACGCGCATTAATGTTGTTGAAAATACAACGATGACTACAGAAGCAATCGTAGGGATGGACAAGCTTAGTCAAGGAAAAACGACCATAACCAAGGACGGAATCACATTCCATAAAGATTGACCTGAAGAAGTAAACACATTGCAGGTGCTGACTCTAAATATTACTCCGAACGAAGCCGAATTAAATATTGGTCACCATGTTCCCAAGCCTCAGGTAGATGAAATAGTGCAACTTGTTACTAAATACAAGCCAGCTAAAACCAAATCGGCAAAGGTTGACAGGAACATTTATCGTTAAAACCGATGATGTAGTATTTTACAGGCCTCGACGTTTGCCTTTTGTCGAACGAGACATCGTTGAAAAACAAGTCGAAGAATGGCTAGTTGATGGAATTATCGAGCCTTGTACTTCCGAATGCTCCAGTCAAGTAGTGGTGGTAAAGAAAACGGATGGAACTCCTTGAGTGTGCATCGACTACAGAAAGATAAGCAAACTGATTATTAAAGACCGATATCCATTGCCGTTGATAGAAGATGTTTTGGACAAACTGCAAGGTGCTGGAGTTTTTAGCACCATAGACTTAAAGAAGGATTTTTTTCACATTGGCGTGGAAGAAAAAAGTAGACCATACACGTCCTTCGTCACCCATAATGGACAGTACCATTTTTTGCGAGTACCATTTGGATTATGTAAATCGCCTTCAGTATTTCAACGATATGTTAATACAGTTTTCAGAGATTTGATAACGAAAGGATACGTTTTACCATACATAGACGACATTATTATCATAGCAAAAGATAGAAGCGAAGGTATTAAACGTCTAAAACAGGTTCTGCAAACAGCTCAAGACTATGGACGAGAACTAGACATTAAGAAGTGACAATTTCTGCACAAAAGAATTGAATTCTTGGGGCATTTAATCGAAAATGGAAAGCTTTACCCATCCCCTTCAAAGATAGATGCTGTCACCTGATATCCAGAGTCTAGAAGCGCAAAGGATGTCTACAGTTTTCTTGGCCTCACCGGCTATTTTCGCAAATTTATTCCAAACTATTCAACCATTGCGAAACCGTTAAGCAATTTATTAAAAAAAGACTACCCCCTCCAATTAAAAAGAAATGTAAAGAACTCTTTTGGCCACCTCAGGCAAATACTTTGTGCTAAACCTGTTTTACAAATTTACAACCAGTACAGTGAGACGGAACTCCATACAGATGCTAGCATTAGGGATATTGTGCAGTACTCCTGCAGAAGTCAGCGAATGATAACTTTTTTCACCCAGTGTATTATATGAGTAAGAAAACGATGGGCGCTGAAAGAAAATTCTCTAGCTATGAGTAAGAAGTGATAGCGATCGTCACGGCCCTTAAAAAGTTCCGTGTTTACTTCCTAGGAATGAACTTCAAAATCATCATGGACTCTATCTAATGCCTACAAGATGACAATGAGTAAACGGGACATACGTACCCAGATCTCACGATGGACATTATTGTTGGAGGATTTTGATTAAAACATTGAACACCGATCATGTACAAAGATGTCATATGTGGATGCTTTAAGTTGCTTTCCAGTTATGCTAATTACAGAAGATGGCGTTGTACTAAAAGTTAAAAAGGCACAGGAGAACGATTCCGAAATTAAAGCTATTAAAGAAGTTTTGAAAACTATGACGTATGATGACTACTGCCTTAAAGGTAACATTTTGTGTAAATTTTTAGAAGGAACTGAATTATTGGTTGTTCAAAGCGAAATGCAAAAAGAAGTATTACAGCATGCACATGAAAGTGGACATTTTGCCAGCAAAAGAACTGCGGAGCTGATTAATCAAAATTTTTATATACCAAAAATGAAACATAAAATTGAAAAGTGTATTTCCAACTGTATTACATGCATCCTATCGAATCGAAAACAAGGGAAATAAGAGAGACAGCTACAGCCATTGAACAAGAAAAAGGTCCCGCTCCACACGTATCACATTTATCATATTGGTCCTCCTGAAAGCACAAATAAGAACTATAAACATATTCTCTCCGTCATGACAAGAGGTTATTGCAAAACTAAAACTTCAAAACTCTATTTTCGGAAACCCCATGCAAATAATCACCGATAAAGGAGCTTGCTTCACATCAAAAGAGTTTGCCGAATACTGCAGTGCAGAGAACATTAAATATCATGCTGTAACGATGGGATTTCCAAGAGCGAATGGACAAGTCGAGAGCTTAAATTCAGTTATCATATCAGTTTTAACCGAATTATCCATAAATGACCCATAAAAATGGTTTAAACACGTCGACAAGGTGCAAAGAATCACCAACTCAACTTTCCAGAGGAGCATCAGCACCACCCCATTTGAATTACTGTTTGGAATTCGCATGAATCAAAAAGGAGATCTGAATATAAAGGAACTGTTGAACTCTGAGTTTCAGTCACAATTTGTGAAGAATAGAGAGGATTTACAACATGCAGCCAAGCGGCAAATCATGCGCATTCAAGAAGAAAATAAGAAGAACAATCAGAACAGACGAATCCCAAGAAAGTATGAGGTAGGAGACTAAGTGGCCATCAAACGTAGACAATTTGGCCCTGGTGTTAAATTCAAAACACTCTTTTTGGGACCGTACAAAATAACTCTGATAAAACACAACGATATCTATAATGTACGAAAAATTGGATCTGGAGAAGGTTCCCACCAAACCAGCACTTGTGCAGAGTACATGAAACCATGGACTGAGTTTTTATGTGTAGAAATATGAACATTTTAAGATTGTAACTAAAAAAAACCGTTTTAAAACTGTATCTGTGAACTATTGTTTGCCGAGAACGGACAACCGTCAGGAGAGGCAGCGTGGTATAATAAAATATAACGTTACAACAGAAGAAAATGTAATACAATGAATATCTTCGGTTTTTGTAAAATTTTCATAATGGATGGCAACAAGAGAACCACAAATTTTTGTAAATATTGCTTGTCACGTAACAGTATCACTTCTTCTCGCTAAAAGCTCGAAAAAGTCGTTTTTCCTTTTCCTATTTTTTTTCTATGTCCGCCTGTATTGTTTAAAAATATATAAATTGGCTGGGTTTGCTTGGCATTCGCATTTTTTTATACGATGAAAGGCTTCAGGAGCTTAATTAATTGTTAAATAATTCCCTTAGACAAAGACCGACCCCACATTTTGGGTAGCGCTTTTTTTACTTCCTATTTTCCTTATTATAAGGTTATTTTATATTATATATATACTTGAAAACACATTTATAGAATAAACATATAGAAAACAGATTTTTAAATGAGAAAAACACGTATTATAATTATATATATATATATATATATATATATATATAATACTCCCATAGTACATATTACCATAGAGTAATGGGAGTCTTACCTTTCAAAAATTACTACAATATTGATTTCTTGGACTAGTACATGAGTCAGCAACCTAGAGCACGCGTGCCATACATAATACGTGAACTAATTTTTTGTGGCACGCGGAATTATTTAAAAGAAGGAAAAAAACCCAAATGCGATTGTTAAAATTAAAAAGTAATATTTGTTTTGTTTTCAGATAAAATCCATTTCTGTGTTCGCCCCTTTTAAAGAGGAATGAGGCCTGAGGTTGGTTGAAATGCCTACACACAAAAGCACGCGCGCACACACACACACGCACACGCACACACACATAAAATAAACAACAGACAAACAATAAATCTCTCTTTCTCATTTTCTACAGTCATACTGATTGACCGATTAAACAGCTTTTAGTTAAATTTTCTCCCCGTCTCAAACTTTCTGCTTTTACTTACGTTTGCATGCTTGATACAAGCTTGATATTTAAGTAACTAATATTGCCCAAATGTCTGTTATAAAAAAACAAAACGATGTTCATTCTTTTTAAAATTTTTGCACAAGAAATTATGGATTCACAGAGCAAACTTATAGGACAATTTGCGTTATATATTGTGAAACAGTTGTAAACCGTTCGTCAAGTGCATAAGATCACTTTAAAGAAAATTATTATTTAAGTTATATATATATCGTATATACGTATCAAAAGATCTATCTAATTTACAGTAATGAGTGGAAGCACCTATAAATATTCACAATTAGATGAGTAGCATGCAAAATGAAACTTTGGCATCACTTTGGCACAGCAACCCCAAAAGGTTATGGTTTCCCAGTCTAGTACCTGTATTATTGATCACTAGAATATTATTTTGACTATTACTTTTGCGTAATTTTTGCCGGTTCTTTTTTACACATACGCACGAGTACATACATATTATTTCTATGCATCGTGATTTGAGAATTATTTAGGAAATATATTAATTCTAGTGGATCTTATATCTAGTAAACGAACAACAAAAGAGAGCGAAGAAAAGTAACTTATGTTTGACTGCAGCTTGTTTCGATGAGAAAACCCATTTGCAAGTCAAAAAACTCGAAATTCTCAAAAGCTTTATAATAAAGGACAGGATAAATTTTTTGAAAGGATATGGAAAGCGGGAAAAGATGATGATTCTTGGAATAGCAAACTTTCTCAGAGTATACTCAATAAAGGGTAAGTTTATATAGAAAAAGGGATAGAAGTGTGCAAATGTGATGATCACCAGGAATCGAATAAAGAAAGCTAAATACTTGCGTCAAAAGAATAAACCCTATTTAAAATGGCGTGGCCATGTGTGATTAGGTTAAATAAAAAGATTGAGTATTATAGGAAAAGTATTTCTACGATATATAAGTATAGAGTTGAAGAGTAGTTGAGAAAGACCAAAGAGGGACTTTTGCCAATAGTCAACAAAGTGATGGTTGAAATAACTGGAGCCGACAGGATTAATGACGATGTACGGCTCCATAATAAGAAAAATCAATTTCGAGAGAAATTAAGATATGTGATAGGAAACTAACGGTAACAAAGTTGTAAGTGTTTTTGGATCTACTTGCAAGAGAACTAAAAACTCTAAACAAAGTGTGCAAAACATGATAATGTGGCAGCGTAATGTAGTAGTGTGTATATTTGCTTGAGTCTTTCGCGATTTTCCTCTTTATTCTAAATGCATCTTACCTACAACGATTCAAAGTAAGCTTTTTCAGTCAATATACACTTTTCAGATATAAGTTGTTACCCAAATAATATATAAAACTCCATGAAGATTGGAACTAATAACGTTTTGTTATATTTGCATAATCAGGGTACAATATTTTTAAACTCTACGGACTGATAGAAATTTAAAAAGTGTAAAATGCATATAGGGGGTGTTCGGTAATCCTGGGATAATAACCGCACAGCGGTATTCCTGGAACAATTTTGAGATATAAAAGTGGCCTTCATTTTGGTGACAGGTCAAGACTTTTTGTGATAATCGCCAAAAAACGTCCGACCAATGAGCCAGCTGTCTGCATCTGTTAACACCTTCGCTGGTTAGTTTAAGACGAATTACAGAAAACTTGTTTCTGCAGGAGTGTGGTGTAAAATATAAGGCAGTTTAATTGGTAATTTAATCTCAAGCGAAAAGTATGCGCAGGTGTTCTTTTTTTCAGCCCATTGGCTAGATTTCACTCAGAAGGAGACGCTAGCTCTGTTGGACGGTTACAATACTAAAATCAGTAGTCCTAACGTAAAAACAATCCTAGTGGCTGAAAAAAAAAACTGCTCGTACGTTTGGCTTTTGAAATTTAATTAGCAATGCTTTACACCCCGTCCATTTAGGAACAAGTTTTCTGTAATTCGTCTTAAACTAAATAGCGAAGGTGTTAACAGATGCAGACAGCTTCCTTATTGGTTGGAAGTATTTGGCGGATATCACGAAAAGTACTGACCTGTCACCTAAATGCAGACCACTTTTATGTCTCAAAATTGTCCCAGGAATACCGCTGTGTACTTATTATCCGAGAGTTACTGTATATACTGAGGCCCTGTATATTATTAAAAGACAGCAACTAAGAGGCAATGTCGCCCAATAAGTTGATAGTGCAATTATTCTATTTCTTTAGTTTCGAGAGGTACTGTTAAGTGATGCTTACTGGGTGGTTACTTATGGAGCCAATTTAGGTTCAAGCATATTACAGAGGATGTTTATACGTATTTATAACAACTTTGATTTTAAATTTAAAAAACAAAGAACTAACAGCGGTCCGGAAAAAATCCGGCAAGAGGCTATTACCTGAAGACTGAAAAATCGTTTGCGACTAAAAATTTAGTTTGTGCTGTGAAATGGCATACGAAAGAAAGCCGTGACTTGAAGGCTATGTACAGGGTGTTCCGAAAACAGCGAATCAAAAGTACATAGCCTTGTGCAGAATGGACCATAATGGCCCTTTACATGGGGGGTCGGAAATGAATATCAACGGAATTTTGCATACTTTTATTTCACAGAGGCGGGATCTATAATGACCAATTGCACTTACAAACCAAGAAGTTGTCTCCCCCGAAAATTTCAACTCCAGCGCGGGGTTGCTACATTGCATCCTCAAACAGGTTTCCAGGCGTGTTGGCATTTTTTATGATTGCTGAGATTGTCGACTTGATTTTATAATTGGCGCAATTTCATAAAAATTTTAGGGCTCCTACGTAGGGCTGGAAACTTCCCTCAGAGGTGCAGTACAAACATAGGATGGCCCCAAGATCCGTGGGAGCCATTCTTAGTTCTAAAGCAAGAAATTTAGATAAAAATGAATATCTCGAGACTCGCAACACCGATTAAAGAAGTTTACCGAAGGAGTGTTTCAATTTTTGCTACGAAGGGCAGGGCAGGCAATAGGGGGAAGGGTGAATTGCACAGGGACCCGGTGCGGCCAAGGGCGCCCAGTACTAAAAGGAACAAACCCTCCACTCAGTATATGTTAGGAAGAGTCCGTAGACGGACGTCTTATCAATTGTGCTAATGGGACGCCCCCTCACCCTGCAGTTTAAAATTACTTTACATACTTTCATACAAATCGACACTCTCTCAGAGGTCAGCCAGGGGGAGATTTTGGGGGTAGCGACCCCCGACATCGCAATGAAATTTTGTATATTTAACATAGGAATATATGAGTTGTAGCTCTGTAACCCCTCCCATTAAGCCTATAACCCTCCTCTTATGAACTTTCTGCCTACGCCACTGCACCCTCCCCACCTCTGGGATACTTACTGAATCCGTGAATGCCCTCCACCTGCCAATCATAAACTTTTATGCTCCGAAGATTCCTTTATTTTCACTCATGTTTTACCGTCCAAGAATTCAAAAGTCTGTCCTGCAGGTAAATAATAAATAGCTTGAAAATAAAAATAAAAGTTAGTATCGAAAAATTACCCTTGATGCAGTAGCGTACGCAGAAAATTTCTAAAATCGGTTGGTTCGAATGAGAAGGTTTACCTCTACATCATAGTTTCCCGTAGATCTACTCAGGGACGGACTGGGTAGCCGGTCAACCGGCCCCAGGTCCGGTACGGCCTCATTGACGATAGGACTCGCGCCCTCCGATAATCCAAGGTATGCGCCCAAGGCATCGACTCCTATCGACCAATTTGTCTCCTCCCCACTTTGGAGAAAATTCTTGAAAGATACTTCTATCTGAAAGTTAACGCATGGATCAATGACTCTCATATTATCCATCCCAAACAATTCGGTTTCTGGGAACTCCAGAGCTGTGAAGACGCCGTCCTAGCAATCACCAATAAAATCATGGGCTTCCACCACATCAAACACAGCATGTTGGTTACAATCGACATCAAAGTAGCCGTCGACAACTTGGACTGGAATATCCTCAGTAGCACGTTGGATCAATACGATATTCCTTCATTGTACAAGAAATTAATCTTTTTATACTTCTCTTTCCGAGCAGTTTCCTTCAGTGATAATACTACCTCAGTATCAAAATCCCTGTCTAACGGTTCCCCCCAGGGCTCCGTTCTGGCTCCGGTTCTCTGGAACCTCTACTTCAACAAAATTGTCACCCTGAATAATGAAAACATCTCCTATCTACAAGCTTTTGCGGACGACCTCGTAGTAATTACATGTGAAACAACTTGGAGAGAGCTCGAAACGATCACGAACAACGTTCTTGTTACTATTGCCACTACCCTTTCATCTCTCAACCTTTCAATCGCTCCTGCTAAATGCTATGCCATTGTCTTTGGCAAGTTGAAGCCCCTGAAATACCACCCAATCATCAAGGCCAACAATTTTTCCATCAAAATCACCACGTTTAAAATATCTTGAAGTCATCATCGACGATCTCTTCTCCTGGTCACCACATATCTTTTACTTTTCAGATAATTGTTATCACACCTCTGTAAAATTTTTCAGAATCTCTGGCCCCAATTGCGGTGCCAACAAACGCTACCTCAAGGTTTGGTACTTGGCCGTAATTGAAAAAGTAGTTTCCTACTGAGCTGGAGCCTGGGGCGGAAACCTTTCTCTCCAACAAAGGTCTAGACTCAGGTCTTTCCAAAGGAACTTTTATTTACGGATCTCAACAGCATATAGGACCTCTCCGACTAAAGCTCTACTCATTCTTCTTGGCTACTAATCGACATCATCATAGAAAACCTCTTCAAGAAATTTCACTTCAAGAACCACAAAACCAACATCTTTTCTTCTACGTCACCTACTCCTTCGCCGCTGGATAACAACATTCCGCTCTGCTTGATTTCTAACGCACGTAAGCACCTCCAGGTATCCTCACAAGACCCTTCTTTTCTCTACGATATCTTTACTGACGGCTCAGGCATCGAAAACAACACTGGACTGTCCTTCTTTGTCTTTAGGGATAACGTCCTCACTGACCAGTTTCGCTACCGACTGGATCCCCAAAATTTCATTTTTCAAGTCGAGCTCTTGGCAATAAACCTTGCCATTAAATGGCATTTTCATAGACAGCTCATAGAGTATTGCCATCTTTGGTTATACAAAAAATAAACCATTCTTCGTCAACACCATCAAAAAGGACGCTCACCTTAACAATAATAGTTATAGCCTAAACTGGATCAAAGCTCACTCGGGTATTCCGGGTAATGAAGCCGCCGACCACTTTGCCAAACTTGCTGCTTCAACCGGTGTTCATTTTACTTTTCCGGCTCCTCTGTTCTCATTGAATAGCTTCGTGAAAAAACACAACATTAGGCTCTGGCAAAACCAATGAAACTCCTCCATCGTTGAACGTAAGGCCTACCAATATTTGAAGAAAGTCGATAGCAACCTCCAGATCACCAAGCAATTCCTCCTCTACTTCCTGAGAGATCACGGACCTTCTCCATCATACCTCCATAGATTTCACCTATTCAATTCACCAAACTGTTCATGTACCTCTATTGGAGACTCTGAGCATTACATTTTTGATTGCCCACACACCAAAGTCTTTCATCTGACTCGACCATCCGAAACCAACAAGCCCCTGTGGCTTAACAATGTCATCAATAACCCCCGCTCTCTTTTTCTTCTGAATCAATGCATTTATGTTGCCATCCAGATCTGCGACGAACTGTCTTTATATTTATGTTTCTGTTTATTCTTTTATATATATATATAGATATGAAAATAAGTGCTGTCTGGAGGTCTGTGGGTTGCTCGATGGGTCTCCTTCTCTAGGGATCAGGTTCTCCCGACCAGCCATCAAATTGCTTCACACCTAACGGTAAGCTAGCTGGCCCGGGTTATACAAGGTATGCACCCTTTGAGAGAACCCAGTCCGCCCCTGCACCTAGTGTTAATATTCTCCCAATTGCGGGAGATTATGGCCCACATGAATCCCTCTCCCGTACGCTTATGTCTTGATCGATTCTGAATTTTGAAGTTGGGCGCCAGCATGGTGGCCGGGTCGCAGGACTTGTATTTCCATTTACCATGGAAAAAATTTAATAGAAAGTGTTCAAGTATAATGTAAACACCTTCGGGAGGGGTTGCTGTTGTGCTTATTTTCCTATGTTAGTTTATTTCCAATGTTAATTTTGCTAATTTTTGCTTACCTGGGGGGGGGAATAAAATGGCCAAAAAGTCAATGGTTTGATTCTTAAATAGCTTGCCAAAAATTCGCCATTCGCGCCAAAAATTGGCGACGGACAAATTTAGGAAACTAAATTCAAGGGGCGAGCCAAACTTTCAATCACAATTTTCATTGGCTCGAAATCGTTAACTTCCACATTCCAGAGACAAACGGAGAAAAAGAAACCTGTTTTTGGATAATAGAGCTCAGATGCGGTCTATTGGACGTTGATAATAGGCGTAACTTTCATTTTTATCCAATCATGCTTTGTTATTTGTTTATAGCCATAACTCCGTGGTTATTCATTTCCGACCCCCCATGTAAAGGGCCATTATGGTCCATTTTGTACAAAGATCATGGCTATATACTTTTGACTCGATGTTTTTGGAACACCCTGTATTTGGCCTTCCCGAAGAGAAATATTCATATTCAATAATTAAAAAACAACGTGAGAAGCATGGTTTTCAAGTTTCAAAATATAAAATAAGCGATATTATTAATGTAAAATGAAAAAATAGTCAAGCTTTAATGTCAAGAGGAAAAAATCCAAAAGAAATATCCCCAAAAAGTTCGTACTATTTCTAATATTTCTAAAGTGCAGTCTATGGTTTTACAAGAAATCCAAAACCTGCAAAACGAACTCTTGTGAAAGCTTTGCATACATCAGCACCAAATATAAATAAAATAATTAATAAAGATTTGAATTTAATTAAAACAAAAAAAGTGCAGTTCATCGTCTGCTACCTCGGCATGTTGCCGAGCGGAAGACTACATGCAGATTGTTATATGGAAGTCATTCAGAAGAAAATAGATGGAAAAAAAACGTTACAATTGACGAAGCATGAATTTATTTAAATGATTTTCATAAAAAAAGATCGATTTATTATGGAAAAAGAGGCCCGAGAGACTCAAAAGTTTGGTTCAAAGAGAACAAAGGAATTTTCAGTAAAGGATTTATGGTTATCGTTGGCATCTCTTATAACGGAAAATTAAAAATAAGAAAAGTTGAAAAAATCCAAAACTCAACTCTATATATTATCAAAATAATGTTCTGACTCCTATTTTTAAAGAAAATATTCCAAAATTGTATCCTACTGATTTTTAAAATGTGGAACTCCATCAGGACAAAGCGAGCAGCCACACCTCCAAAAGTACAACCGCATTTCTAGAAAAAATGAGACAAGAAACTGGAATCAAGTCAATACTAGTTAGCCATATTCCTACCAAGTCTCCAGATGTAGTACCGATGGATTACTGTGATTTTGGACTTTTAAAACAAGCGCTTTCAAAACGTCGATCCACAATCTTGAATGGACTATGTAAAGCTGTGAGGGAGGAATGGGACAAAATTCCGCTTGTGATTTTACAAAATGCCCTACTGTCGTGGAAATATAAATGCAATATGATAGTTCAAAGACATGGCTATCAGATAGAAGACATTAGAAGACAATTTTTTATTGTATGTATTTTATTTATGCTGTCAAAGTCATAAATATGTGTAAACACCTTCTTTAGTACTTAGACTCTCATAATCATAAAATTTAAACGCATATTTGGATAAGTACATGAATTTTTTAAACACGAAATTATACCTAACTCATGCTTATACATTAAAGAAAAGCTTTAACATAGGTTTTGACTAAAAGGAGGATAAAATGTGTCACAGTTTGAGGATGACGCAAATTTTGAAAATCGTTTGCCAACATATAAAAATTAATAGCAGGTAGCATTATATGGAAATAATTGGGATAATCTTATAAATGGTAAAGATACATTAATATGTTTTTAAAATTGTGAATTCAATTTGATAATGGTTTAGTTCTTCTATGCGCACAATATACTTTCTTACAGCGATCATCCGAAATAGAAAGTTAAAACATTGCAATATTCTTTTTCATGCTAACGAGTAGTGTGCTTGATGATGTTTCGATTGATCTGAAGTGTTAAAATGAATACGCACGTCCAATATTATTGCTTTTACCTTTTGTGGATTGAAGCTAAATTAGCTCATGGGATCTGCGTAAACTACTATTTGAAGTCCGTTTTCTAGAACTCAGAAATCTGATGTAGCCATTGTAAGTTTCCTCCACTGAACATGTATCGGTACATCCTTTGAAATTTGGAATAGATTGAGAACTGCTTCCAAGAAA
>QLNU02015360.1:240899780-240945511 GCA_006491805.2 Dysdera silvatica
TATCTAGAATTTCTTTCGGGCGCTTTGTCCTTACTTACCACTGTTCGTAGTGGCTAAAAAAATTGTGTCTTCCTCATCACTTACAGTTCTGTATTTTTAACCACTCTTATCTTATTCCCCAGATTATCTTAAAAATAAATTTCATTTTCGTAATAAAAGTCTCTTTTGGCGTTTTTTTCCATGAACATCAGTTAATGAGATGGCAAACTTGAAAGTGAAGTCAATTTTTAAGTATTAGATATCGAAATTTTAGTATCATTAATTGTTTTTTCTGCGAATTATACCTCTGGCGATAAAATTTTTCTGAGAATAGAATTTCCACGCAATTTGCGAATTTATTTCCTTTTCCAGATACTTTCGCACCGTTAGTACGTATTCCAGCTAGCGAATTAAACGAACTATCCATGAGAAATTAAATGAAATCACTTTTGGTGTGGGAAAGATGAAATGCTTTTAATTCTTTCCATGCTTTTAACTCTTTCTGATGTTTAAAAAATACTGCCGAAATTTGTAATAACTAAATATTAGACAAGCTATCTAGAAGTTATTTGTATAGTTCAGATTTTTCAAATTAAATACAACTGTTCGTTTGGGAATTTATATATTGTAATTGCTGTTATTTTTCTCTTCCTGGTGCTTTTTGGATGGTTTTTACCCTTCAGTAAATGCTGCCAAAAAAATCGTCCGTTATCCATTATTCCTGGCTTCTTGTACATAGCACATAAAGATTCCAAAAAAGAAATGGAGGAATGCTATTAGTATTGCGGTATTTCTGGCAGGTGTTTCGAGTGTCAATGATTGCAAATGGTGCAATGGAAAAGAAAAAGCTTTTGTTAGGCTAATTTAATTATTGCTAGATCAGAAGAAAATATATTGGATTTAACGGAAGCTATGTTGTAACAATAATGTAATATATGGAGTAAAACATAGTAATTTTTTTATTTATAGCGAATAATAATTTGTCTCGTAAGATCTGGAAATCCAGTCAAGTTCTTAGTTTTCTACAATGACGCACCGAAATTTGTAATTTAATATTTCTCTTTCATGATTTTATTAAAAAATGCAATCTCGTTTTCATTCAGTTATTAGAGGATATTCAGTTATTTGAGGACATTTTAATTGTGTTCAATACAGGTGTTTACATAATTTAATTGACAGAGTGAGACAACACCTCTAGCATCTTAGGTACATTTTGTTGTTTACCTTATTTTTATCCTCTGTCTCTAGCATTTTTATTTAATTTTATAAAGATAAAAAACTTTTGATTGTAATTTTGATATCCCATTTGCTTTTGCTTTTCTGCTATACTTGTTTCCGAACTCACGGAAGTTTATTAATGCTTAATTTTTCGAGCTCATGCATTATATTTTATCGAGTTTTTCTAATAAATAGCAAAGCGCAACATTTTGCTTTGCGTTAATGTTACAAAACAATTTTTGCAACAACATTAAAAAATACCAATTGTTAGTCTTGAAAGGGTTACGTTTTCGATATCACATAAAAGATCATCCTATTTATTAAGCACTCAAATGATATCTGGTTATGGATTATATGCATATATAATGTCTAAGTATTCGTATTAGAGGCATTGAGCGATGAGTTTTTCAAATAATATTAATGAACAGAATGAACATTAAAAGTTTCGTAAATTTCTTTGGAGAAAAATTATTTCAATTCTGAAAATAACGGCAATTTTTCTCATCTTCGAATTTGGAACTAGTTTTGTTCTGGATGATTTTGATGACAAGATTTCGTGCTTTCCAGATGTTTCAGGAAATATATTTTATTGAAAAAAAAGGGTTCAATTTCTTGATATCCTTTATAAAAAATGATAGATGTTTTTCTAAACAACTCTGGTTTCGTTATTTACGTTTTATTTCCTTTTATTTATTTATTTATTTTTCATAGACCATATTTTTGTGTTGATTTTGGTGTCGTTTTTAGGAAATAACAAATAATATTTGAGTAAACACTTTTCAGTAAGTTTTGAAAAGATTGCTGAACGTCTGCCCAAAAACATAGAAAAAATAGTCATAGAAAATTGAAAAACTTGGATATTTTCGCAACAGTAACTCTAGCAAAAACGTGGAAATTATATTAGCATATTAGAAAAGTACGGTTTTTATTATATATTGTGCGTTTTTTTATGGTTATATTGTGTTATTCCTTTGAGATATGTTGCCGATGAGTATAAAAACTTGTGGTTTATATGAAACGGGATATTCTTTATGACATACATACTTTGAAATTGCATCGTGTATTAGCCAAATTGCTCAAAACGAGTATAAAGTTTGCTCTTTTAGTTTCGTTGCATCATTATTTCAAGAAAAGTTACAATGACGCATGCGATTTAAAAAGTATATATTGGCGCAGTATAGCCCAGATGCTCTTGCGCCATAAAAATCCAAACAAACAAACAAACAAACAAACAAAAAGTATATAGAGTAGGGCGATTTTGATGAAAAGCTTGCTATTGATGGTAGCATGAACTCGGAAATTAAGAATGATACTTCAAAACCATATTTACCAATACCGGACTAAGGTTTTCGGGGGCAATGGGCTATTGAAAATTTTGCGGCCCCTATTCGCGCTTTTTACAAAAAAGTGTGTGGCAACACCCTGCATCTAGTGTTGACTTTTAAAATTAGTCTTAGTCTAATTTCTGTGCAGGCATGAAGAAAAGCATTGAATTATTAATTTTTAATATTTATTATTTAAGAACCACAAAATTACATTATATTAAGGAAAAAAAAAAAAAAAACTGGTTGCCCATTTGAAACACATCAGTGAAATATACACATGTACAACATTTTAACTTGCTTTTTTGACTATTTTAATGTTTTTAAGTAAAAGCCATTGAGGTTTGATACTTTTGTAATACATTTCGCTGAAATTCACACACTGTACAGCGTATACAGGGTCGGATCAAGGTTTCCTGTGGCTCTAGACAAGTTTCTTTTCCAAGCCCCTTGTACTCATAGTATAAATAAAGCCTGTGCAATTACAGTAGGACCCGGATATAATGAGGATCTTAGGACCCATAAAAATGCTCGCAATATCCGATCGTTCGCTAAAGTCGTTATGGAATTTAAATTTTAAACTTTGAAAATAAAGTCGTCACAGGAAATTAGCTGAAATTCGCTTCGCGATAAAATTACTGCCTTAGTGATAAGGCCTGATTGGCAACGATTTTGAAGTAGTTTCCAGCCTTCACTGCTACGGGCCACTAAAAAAAAGTGGGCCCTATATATTTGTCTTGTTTGTCTATGTGATAATCCGATCCCGAGCGTATACAATAGTTGTATTTAAGTATATAGCATAATGCAACAAAAATTAGAAATGGACCTTTTAAAGCAAAAGTTTACACGTAATTCACGAGTTTAAGTCTTTAAAATTTCTGTTTCCTTACTTCAAGGTTAGCAAAACATTGCACGATATTGTCGAACGATAACTCTTTAGTAATATCATGCTTCAGTGACATGATAGCAAGACCATTATGCCTTTGTTGCAGCATTGCCGATCACAGTTTATTTTGATACAATTATTTATTTTTATACAACTGAGATGGGCGCCCCTGAATTCTCCAGAGCCCTGGGTCATAGTCCCTTTAGCCCTATCTTAATCCGGCTCAGATATTCACTGCTATGGAAGTAAATCGACTATCCAGAATTTGTAGGACCAGTTGTTGGCCCATTCGGCAGTTTCTCATTTATCATGGTTCACTATTAGAGCAAGCTCGGGAAGGTCTGCAGACGATATACGAGCAGCAAAGTGGTGTAAGCTCAGTCTAAACGATGCTCAAAGGTCTGTAGGGAATTGCTTAAGAATTTGTATTAAACAGAATACATCCAGTAAAGAGTTACCGGGATCGGAACTGGATCTATTTGCATAAGCCGGATGGTTTTAGACAGCGGTTGAAGCTGGTTTTCCTTTCGTTTTTTTCTTTTCTTTAGATGGGCCCTGCTTAGAAAATAGAATCCATAGTGGCTCTCGGGTGCAATTACGAGATTTGTTTTGTGTTTGTTCCAGATGGTCGGTATATGGGCATTGAATTCCTTTCCAAATATGTGGAGACACAAATAAAGAAACCGAACCTTGCTTTAGTCAACTTGTGTTACCACAACGAGGGAGCGGCAATGTGGTAAATAGGAGCTAATCAACTACTATAATTAAAAGACAGAATTTTTTGCTTATTTTTTGAGTTTACACTTCAAGACTGGATGGTGGACTATTCAATACTTAACAGATTGATGACCGTAACTTCCAAAATATAGCACGTTTACGTTTGGTCGAGCTTGTGAGATTCGAACCTCATAATGAGCTTGAAAGTCATAGTTATGACCATTGAGCCATATATACTTTTCATACAGAAATTGTATTGTATGTGATCGCAATAAGAATTAGTCTATCGTAAAGAGTTCAAGCGACATACAGTTCCATTAGCCACTTTTTTTTGGAAAAATTAAGTCCATGGTTATGGAAAGTGGATATCTATTTTATGTGCTTGTGTGATATTATTATCCAAAAATTATTTACTTCATGAAGCTATTAAGATTATGTTAAACAAGAAATTAAAAATTAAGTTCAGCTTTATGATGTTGTTATTAAATAAATAAGCAAGGTCATAGGCATAGGGATATATATGGGCTCATAGGGCCCAAGCCACCCAATAATTTGAAATAAATTGCAATTTTACATATATTGTAATATATGTGTACATAATATGTTCTTGGATCCCCCCCCCACAACCCAATAATTTTGAAAACTTTACGTTGATGAGCAAGATGGAAAAGGTTTTTTTTTTGCTCTAACTTTAGAATTGGATTTTCATAGGCATTAGCGAAAAAAAGAAAAGAAATTTCATAAGGCTGTCCACATAAATCTCCTTTACGAATCGCTTTTCCGTTGTGGAAATGTATGCGTTTAGTCACAACAAAATTACCCTGCAAGTGATGCTATCCCTCTAAGTACAATTAAAATATTTCTAAATTGAACTAAATTTGTGAAAAAGTAGAATCCTTTTCATGCATGCCCATCTTTTCTTCGTCAAATAATTTTGCATCTCGTTTCATGCGTTAAGTTCATGAAGTTAGTAACGTGCTATTCATTATTCTTACGAATCGACATTTTCTGTTCCTACGTTTGTATGTGAGATGATTTAGGTGCATTTATTTACGAAAATTACATACTTTGTTAGAAAATTATAATACTCACAATGGCAAGCGATGTTTCGTACCAACGTTGGAAATTTTTTGTGAAATTTTTTATTGGGTCAAACACACGGTGGGATTTTTTAATTGCTCTCCAATACAAATAAATGCTCAATAAAGAATATAATTTATCTTCAACAAAAGCAAAAGTGCATTAATCAATAGGACAGATTATCCCAAATCTTCTAGGTTGAAAACGGAACATAGGAAAACAGAAAAAACTTTTTTTTGGATGTTGGAAGACTAACTGCCCCTTTTCGTTTACATGATCTCTAAAGGCAATATCTGGTGTTCCCGAAAACTCTTTTTATGGGTTCGAAGTACACGTTAGCTTCGAACGAAAAGTAGAATTTGCACTGTTTTTTTATGGTATTTTCTTTTACAGTTCACTGCCCTTCCCCGTCACGCTGTCTAAAGGAAGACATCTTGCTCCAAGTAGCATGAGAAGTATATTCTAAGGAATTGAGAAATAGTTCTTTACCTATGACCTGAAACTCAAGGACGAGTTTCCATATTTTACGTCTCAATACCGTACAATAGGTCATCCGACTTTTGGATTAATCATTATGAAAAGTTTTGATTGTTCAGATTATTTTGCTTAATAGTTAGCTCGTGCGTTATTTGAGTCTATGTGTTTTTATGGTTATTGCAAAAAAGTATCTGTATGAGATATACACGAAATGCATTCATAAAACAGTCGTATATATATATACAAACTAAATAATAAATCTACATATTTTACGTCCCAAGATTGCTCTATGGGTCATCTGCGACGGAACCGACGTTGGCTTTCGTCATAATTATATAATTTGATAAATTAGGTGCTGAAGTGTTAAAAAGATGACATTGTCTTAATAGGAAAATTAAGAAATACTAATTTATAATTAAGGGCGCACTTCCAAACGATCAGGCATAATATTTTTATGATTCAGGGGCGGACTGTACCGTCGGCCCTGGAGCCGGTGTGCCCTCATGGGCGATAGGACTTGCAACCTCCGAAAACCCAAAATATACGCCTTATGAAAGGACCTAGTCCACCCCTGCTTCAGACTTCTCATAATATTTTAATTGTTACGCTCCTGCATACAATTGAAGTTTTTTGAATGCGACCTTCCAACATGAAAAGATCCCCTACCTTTATACAAATGCAAAAAAAAAAAAAAAAGCCTGCTCATAAATTTTTTCCCCTTTCATTCGAAGTGTTGCTTCATTTCAAAGAACGGAACTTGCTTTATTTTCAGGAAAAAAAAAAGATCTCACCCACGTTAGGAATCGTACTTGTGATCCTTTGCAGTAACCCGGTTACATCACTCCACTCTAAGCCGAGAGTTCCAGAGTTCAAGTCTTGTTCACGTAAAAACTAAAATCGAATTTTTTTAAACTTCATGCGTTTGATAAGCTGTAAATTGCATAAAATGGAAAAAAATTTGAACCTTACGAAATAATATTTTTTTTTACTTCGTGAAGAAGAATATGTCGTGTTTAAATACATTTTTAAAATCTTTTTCCCTTTCTCTTTTTTTAACATTAATTTTAAAGAAAATAAGAGGTTTTCAACATGTCTTCAGGGAAAGCCATGGACCAGACTGTCATTCGAACGAATTTGGATACTAGACTTTTTTCTGGAATCATGGGAAACCTACGGTTTGAGGAGTCGTGCAATAAACATCGCAAAACCTCTACCAGAACCTTACAGGATTTTTGCAAAACCTCGAGTTGGGGGTGTTCATCTGACATCGTCGGGTGCGGTTGGGTTTCCCCAGCTGGAACTGCTCCGCACCAAATGGCGTCAGATGGGGATTCCCAACATGCGGGTATATAAGCTTAGGACTTTCACGAACTCTTCATTCTGCCTTCACTTGACAAAGGGAGCAGTTGGCTCCCGAAACGTCGTGTTTTTAAACCTTACGCCAGTGTCGAAATAACTGTTTGTTATTATTTTGTATCATAAAAGGTTTATTAAAAATAACCCAGAAAATAAACAAGGCATTTTTGTAGATTCACATTTTAAGATATCATAATTCATAACACTGAAAAAGAAATCGCGACCTTTTCACTTGAGACTGGAAACTCTTATTTTTTACATTATATCATATTATGATACATCATGTCATGAATTCATTAAAAACTTATTAAGTAAATAAATAATTCTCATCTTAAAAATTGATTTTTTTTTAAATCATATATTTTTTTCGCTAATTTGGGACATTTTAAGCTGAACACACTAAATGCTTATAATATTTTAAAGGAAACATCTCTTCACAACATATAATAATATATAAATTTCGCTATATTTATTTCTAGAGCCTATTTGTATTTCTTATAAAAACCCAAATAACAAACATATTATGTCGTCGCCCGTAAGAAATGTCTACAGATGACGGAAGATACTTTCTACAGCTTATTTTTATCTTTCAACGAGAAAATAACAATACTGTCATATGACATTTTGCTATTGAAAAAACAAATTTTATATGTATAAGTGACTTTAAATAATTAGTGTGCGTCACTGGTCCTTAGCGAATAAAAATAAATGGAAGTATGACAATAAAGGAAGAAAGAAGGCAAGAGTCGAAGAAAAAAAGAAACAAATCTAAGAAGAAAGTAGATATAAGGTTCTAAAATAAGTGATAAAGAAAAGAAATGCAAAATTTGAAAAATAAAATTAATAAAATTGATAAAAAAGTTTTGCAAATACGAGAAAAATTACATGTTCTTTTAATTATTTTTTTTTTACTTTACTTGCTTAAGTGGAGAAAAATACCACTTGATGAAAAGACCACTAAGTACTGACTTTAAAAGTATTTGTTTATAGAATGTAGTAATATCATATTTATTTATTTTCTTATTTTATTTTCAATTTATGTTTTAGGGTTATTTTTATTTCCATTTTTATTCTTTTAAAGTTTTAGTTCTTAATTTTCCTTTTTTTTGTGATTTCTGGACTTTTTTATTAGCTGTATTTCTTTTTTTCTTTCATTATTATTTATTTTTTTTGGAACATGAGTCGCTGTATTCAATATTTATACGATTTTGTCATTTCAAATAACATACAAATATTAATATAATACAAATATTAATGTAATACAAATATAAATGTAATACAAGTAAGGGGGGGGGGACATGCGGAAACCTCTAAATATAAATTTGCATGCAAATCGTTTTATTTTATAAAGTTACCTTTGTAAGTTTGAAGTATCATATTTGTTTATAATTTAAATTTACACTAACTTTTACTTGTTATGTGGCCGTTTGGAGAAAAAGATTTCACATATTCTCAGAAACGTTATCAGAAACGAAATCGATAGTTTACTAAGACTTTCGAGAATTCTGACATGTTTGCAAACATTACTATTTTAGTTTGATTACTTTTCGGACCCCCTCGTGAGATATTAAGTATTATACCTTTTCTAAGTCTACATGGAGAGAAAGAGAACTAAAACGGTTACTTAACAGATATTGTCTTTAATTTTCTTTACACGTATCAATGGCGTTTATGAAGCTTACGTTTAGGGTGATTTTGAATTTTGTTCTTTAATTTAATTATTTTTATCTTAATGCTTGATAATTAAAAAGTTGATTTTTTTTGCGCGATCCACATTGATTTTTTAAAAGTTATTACGTTTAGCAATTATTTTAATAAAATAAAATTTTGAATTTAAAAATTTGAGCTGATAGACTGATGTTTTCAAAAACTCTTCCATCGATTACATACATTTATATTCAATAATTCTATTTTAAATTAATTTTTTCCTTTTCGCTATGTAGATATTTTTCAGATACCTATTACAATACACTCTCCCATTATATATATAAAATAGATATGATATTTAACAAACTGCGCACGTAATAAAACTCTTTGATTTATTTTTATGCTTTCATTAGCAGAATAGGTTGCACCTACAATGTTTTTGTAGATATACCAATAAAATATATTTGAATTTGACTATAAACACAATACATTTTTAAAGTTTATACTTGACAATACGGATACTTAATAGCAAAAAAAAAAAATGTTATGCGCAACAGTACTTTTTATACTTTTCTCCTAAGAGTGAAAATTTTAATTTATGAATAATTTCGGTCATTTTAAAGAATATTTTGAAAGACATTTATTGCCAGTATCAAAACATGGTAAAAGTGAGGAAAAGATGAATTGTTAAGAAAATCAGAGCATTGATATAAACATTTTTCCAGAAATTGCCAAAATTATAGGAATATGCATTCATTTCTATTAGCAATGTAGGCAAATTTGCCAATTCCGTAGAATGGGAGACCAACCAGATCATTAATTATTCCCACTCGTTACGATAATCCATCATAGCCGACACCTTCAGCTTATAAGCGAGTGAGTAGGCGAATGTTCTACGTGTGAAAACATTAAACTGATTACGTTATATGAAGTGACAGGTAGTGACTATTCAAAATCAATAACCCATAAACAATTATTAGAACACAACACAGCACCAGTTTAACGTTGCAGAAAGAAAATTATTTTCAGTAAACAATTCGGCGAGTGATGGAAAATGTTTAAAATTAAAGAAACATTTTGTTTTTTTAAAAGCGAGAAAAGTCAGACTGGAAATTAAATTAAATGTTTAGTCAAATTGAAAACTGAAAAGATAATAACTATATTTTCTATAAAATATATTAATCGTTGATGGAAATACGACGTGTTATCTCGTCATTACAGATTTAAAGATGAACTTTCCGTACAATTTTTATAGGTTTATGAGGAAAAGGATTCACGAAAAGATGCATCAAAACGTTCGCCTGACATAAAATAGAATACATCAAAAATTTAAACACATTCTCATTAAAAATTAACCTTATCTATGAGGATGAAATTAAAAGCATTCGGAGAGTAAAAACTGAAAACAGAAAATGTTTGATTTATGTGATTATCATCATTATTATTATTATTATTATTATTAATTATATTCATTATGATTATAATGCGTAATCTAAAAGTGAGTTTTTAATAAGCAATAATGAAAGCTATTTCGTTTTTTATTTAAAAAGATAATTTATTTTATGGCGCTATGACATAATTTTTAGGTATATGTTAACCGTTATATACATTTAATGTACACACTTATGTAACTAACACAATAAAGTTAATAAATAACATGGCACTTAACGTCTATAAGATTAAATAATAGAGTCCGTTTTTAAATGTCCTTTTATATTGGGTTTATGAAAACGAAATATTTTATTTTCGTTCCCCCAGTAAAAAATAAAGAAAATACTTTTGCTTTCTCCCGGTAAATCTAGTTCTCTGAAATATTAAAAATCTGATTTTTGACTTGAAAAGTTACATTACCACCTGTGATAAATGGTATTGGCGAAAGTAGAATCCTAGAAATAACACGTTCTAACTGAGATAAAGTTAGAAAAAGAATAATTCTTAGATTCAGTATGAGAGATACATGGAAAGGGGGTCCTTGTTTTTAATCCAAAGAGAAATCCAATGATGAAATTTGTAAAGATATATATAAGTATCAGCAAAAATATTAATTCTAAACGTACTGAAAATAGAATGAAAAGAATTCAAATATTTCTAGTTTTTTGCAAAGATGAGGGAGCGTTGTTTTCTGAGAATTCGTATAAAAAATCCACTGAATTTCAGAGGTACAATTATCGCATTGTATATTAAAATATTAGATGAAATATTCTATAATTCAGAAATGTGTAAAAAGCTTTCATTTTTACTACAATACTGGAAGAAAATTATGAAAACAAATACATAGCAGTTTGTCAAAATTTTGTTAAATATTCGTTATATGCCATGCTATAAGAAAATAAACACAGTAGACATTTGATTTTACGAACCTGTATATACCCCCCCACCTAAAATGTAAAAAGTTCGTAAAATCGGAAGTTCGTAAATGGGAATTACTATTTCTTTTAGTGAGTATTTTTGAGACCAATGCAGAGGTTTACAGAAACCCGAATTCGCTGTATACGAAGTTTCCACAAGAGTATTTGACTCTGGGCCAGAGAAAAGACTCATTTTCTTCATATATATAAAGCTCATTTGACCTAAGAACGTCTGTGTCAAAAGTTAATAGTCACCTATTTTCCATGAAAAATTAAAAAAATCATGTCCTATTGGCGTTTTGTGTTGACCAATTTGGCAATTATGTTAACACTGAGAAGGGTAATATCTTACAAAACCCGAAATAGAAGAAAGGGAGCATTCTCCCTGTGCCATAGTGGCAGAGCGTTGTTTGTTTTTTTATATTGTGCTTTCGATCGTGATTGGGAATGATGAATCTCAGAAGGCGGCTCTGTTTTCCCAGAAGGGTGGGGGCAAGTAGTTAAATCATTCCCGTTTCAATAGATAATTGAATCCTCAGTTTGATTCTGGGTCAGGGTGACGACTCTTTTTCTTTTATATACAGGGTGTCTCAGTACCAGGGTTGTAAACATCTAGGAGGGCTAGAGTATACCTAGACGAACAATATTTGCCATAGAATCTAGGGTCGCAAACCACTCACAGCGCCAGTTCTAAAACCGTCCAGCATGCACAAATAGTGACAACCAGTGCATGAGAAGCGCAAAATGCGATGTCCTAATCATCTATGCACTTGAGCAGCTGACCTGAGTTTTATCTGGCGCTTTTCACGCAGTGGTTGAAAATATTTGTGCATGCTGGACGGTTTTAGAACTAGCTCTGTGAGTGGTTTGCGACCCTAGGTTCTATGACAAATATTGTTCGTCTAGCTGTACCCTACCCCTCCTCGATGTTTGCAACCCTGGTGCTGAGACACCCTGTATAAAACTCAAGTTTGAGTTAAGAACGTGGGTGTTATAAACTATCAGTCAAGAATATTTAGTCAACCTATATTTATATAAGTTATAATATATATATATATATACGCATGTGTAGCGTATGAATAAATTTTCCATTTCATAGAGAAGTTTTATTCATAAAGAATTTAAATCATTTGACCTGTATAGATGAGGCATCGTCAACTATCTCCACAGATCAGGATCCTCAAAATGGGTAGCGACACTAACTGGGGTCGCGTAACTTAATTTGGGATCGCAGAAATTTTAAGAAAAACACATTACTTTTTAAAACCAGTTTGGCAACACTACCGGCGTTCGTTAGTTTATGATAGTGAAAGAGCACTTGCTTCAACTCGCCAAATGCGACTGGTATCCATAACTCCACTGTTTGATCCAAAGAACGTTGAGTTTACTTTGACTTTTCATAGGCGACTAACAGTAATGAAAACTTGCCTGGCAACACATTTTATTTCAAAATTGAAAGTTTTGTTAAAAAACTGAACTTATAGAACAATAGAGTGGAAAGTATGTTTTTAGAAATGTTTACAGCTATAGATGTTTTTATAATTGAAAATAACTTTTCCCGATATTTAATTTTAAAAGTTATAATTGATCATTCGAAATGTTTGTGGACACACCTTTAAAAATACTTTCCATTAAATTTTGATGTTGAAAACACCTATCGTTCTTAGGGTTCAAACATGAGTTTTACACAAGGTGTCTCAAGCACCAGGGTTATAAACATCTAGGAGGGGTAGGGTGCACCTAGACGAACAATATTTGTCATAGAACCTAGGGTCGCAAACCACTCACAGCGCTAGTTCTAAAACCGTCCAGCATGCACAAATATTTACAACCAGTGCGCGAAAGTGTGTCCATAAACCATATTCAGTTGTGATGATTAATGTCAGTTGTTTTCCATTAAACATTCAAGAAGAATTTGCCGAGCTATGAAGCGACACAGGTTTAAAACTTGAGTTTTCCAAAAAATCTTAAGATGAATTTTTGCTGGGGATTACGAAAGATTTTCAAATACTTTCTGCAAAGGCCCTAAACATACTTCTAACATTTTCTACTAGGTATTTATGCCAAACGGCATTTTCAACATTAACATTTATAAAATAAAAATAAATCGGTCAACTCTAAAACGCTGAAGAAGCTCTATGTCCTGCAGTATCTCATAAAGATCGCACTGCTCACTGTAGTCCGGGGTTTGGTTCCCTAGGCCTTAAGAGGTTCGGATTCCTCGGAAAACAGTAGGTCCCGGCGCAGCATGACCACTGTAGTCTTTGAGCCGTAAAACCAAAAAGAAAGCGAAAGCGAATGTCCTGCAGTATCAAATATTCATCCAAGATTTAAGTTTTTATGTAAAAGTAAACAAGCATACTCATCAAAATGGGCTTATTATAAAAAATAAAGTCCTTTTGGGGCGGCAAAACATTTATTCGCCCCGAACGGCATAATATATAATGCCAGATCTGCATACCCCAGTAATCCAGTACTGACCTTGTCTTCGAGTCCACTGGATTGGGTTCGACTTCTAAAATGTTTGATTTAATGGAAGTGTATTGTGGTTCCAAAGTCACGTTAAGCTATCGGTTCCATCCAAAGAAACCTTATCATAGTTTGGAGACGTAAAATATGCAAACTTAATCAAATGCTTTAAAATTATGTAAATTCCTTTTACAGCTTGTTTTTTGTATCGTAGCATCTAATCATGTGGTACCGTTAAGGCATATCTATTGAAAAACATAGTATTAATTCAATGTAGTAATATGTAGTGTTCGATTTATATACATAAATAGTATTAATTATTAAGTTATTTGTTAAATCACAGTATTGCAAATAACCAACAATTACCATTCTTAATTATCATATTGTATAAAATATAGAATGATGAACATTAAATATTCTATGATGTTGTGATTAATTATAGCGAAAATTATATTTTAAAGGATGTTGCATATAGTGAAAAAGGTGTATGAAGTATTTATGTGTAATAAATAAATAAAACGTTTTTCAAAATAAGCTAATTGTTACAATCGGAAAAATTTCCAACTATGGTAACTTTACGTAAAGCTACGTAATAGTTCTCACGTCACAATTCCAGTTTTCTCAGAAAAAATGGGTTGTGCTTGAAAAAGATGAATCATTTCGAAGCCCAGTGGTGTTCTTGCTCTCTACTCTAAAAGGTAGGGTTTAGTGATTTATTTTGTAAGTATTTCTCGCCAAGAAAAGGGGGGTCAAATTTTGTTCTCATTGGCTGATCTTCGAACTTTAATAACTCAAAAAACATGTATTTTCAGATTAACATTTTTTGCTTAAAATTTTGCAAGGAATCGGGCTGTGCAGAGTTTATGCGACGGGACACCCTGTATATAATTTGCGTATTCGTACTTTATATATCTCTATACCTAGGGTCGCGAAATTATTTGCTCGGGTAAAAGGCGTCGCTAAGTAGAAAAGTTTGAGAAATCTTGATATAGATCAACAGAAGTCTCCATCAAAACTAATTTAAAATGAAAACGTGGCCGATAATAGTTTCTGTTTGTCATTAATAAAGTTTGTTCAAGGATGCTTTAAAGATGTGCCGATTCATTAAAGTTAAGTTTGGATCTACCGTTAATTAAAATACAACTTTACAAAATGCAGTCGAGGCACATACATTTCTCAAACTTGTAAGAGTTTGGCAAGGGTAGAAGAATATTGATAACATCTCAGAATCTAATCGCAACAGAAATCCCTCTATATTTAAATGCACGCACGAGAAGGCACAATACGATAGAAATAGTACTTTATTTAAAGTATTAGACTCATCATATACGACGTCATTGATCTTACATTGATAAAGTTTTAATTATTCAAAATTTCAAAAGCATTTACTCGGATCATATTTAATTTAAGTTTGGGGCTTTAGTAGTAAGAACCTAAGGCCTCCATGTTAGTCTTTAAATTGAGCATAAAGTTTAGCTTGTACAATAATTTTTTTTGTCACCCACGCATTTATTTTTAGCCTCAAACCAAGCTTATCGGTTTTGAGAAAAGAGACGCTTTCCCCACCCTGGATTCGAACCAGGGTCCCTCCGTTTAGCCCCGAGGTTCTTAGACCGCTAGACAAATGAGGACAGGAAACAACGCCTTTCTCCGTATAAGATGTTATAGAGTTATTACCTCCGGTGGATATCGATACTGTTAAATATGGTCAACACAAGAAAGCCTCCGGGGCGAGAATTTTGTGAGTTTTCGTGGGGGAATTTATTATACTATAATTTTTGCCACCCACGTATTAATTACAGCTCAAACTAGAGCTTATGTAATTTTGGAGAAAAAGAGACGCTTTCCCCATCCTGGATTCGAACCAGGGTCCCTCCGTTTAGCCCGGAGTGTCTTGGACCGCTAGACGAATGAGGACAGGAAACAACGCTCTCTTTCTCCGTATGTAAAGATGTTAAGGTATTATTACCCTCCGCAGGGATAACACAATTGCCAAATATGGTCAACACAAGAAAGCCTCCGGGGCGAGATTTCAGAGTTAAAAAAAAAAATTATTGTATAATAAATTCCCCACGAAACTCACAAAATCTCGCCCCGAGGCTTTCTCTTTTGTGTTGAGCATATTTACAATTGTGTTTTTTCCTGCGGAGGGTAATACTACCTTAACGAAGTTTAGCTTATTAAACTGTTTCTTTTTTATATCAATTAGCATAATGGCTAAAAAAATTAAATATTTTTTTAAACATCCATTCCTGGTTAAACAGCTTACTGCGTTTCTCCTGTTCCTAGAAAAGAAAAACAACTAGGATATATTTTTCTTCGAATTCATTAATAATGCGCGCAGCGTAATAACAATAACTTAATTTCCCTCATTATAAATTTGTTTTCTATCAAAACTGAACCTTCTATTTATTTTTCTCGTATTTTTTTAAGTACTTTGTGCTCAAGCGTTATGGGAATTGTTGTTTTAAAGAGTTGCCAACAAATTGGATACTTAATTTGTAGCCAATTAAATATTTTTTCCTTTAAAAATATTTTACTTTCAGTTATTAGCGTTACGTAAGTGACCACAGCAAATAATTTCATAACATCTCTATTTTGAACCTGAAGGCTTTTGTCTTGCAATTTCACAGAAAATGCATTTTCGATTAAATTGGAAAATTTCAATGAAGGTTTAAAATTATATTACAACTTGTTTCTAATTAGTTTAGATTTTACCGCTTAGATACTAAGGCTTATTTACAGTATATTGTTTTGAGATTATTTATAGCTTGTTAATTTTTATATGAACTGATTAACGAGGGACCAATTGTTTTAAAACTAAAGTGATAAAAATAGATCTCAAATTTTAAAAATTCTGTTCGAATAGAAGTAAAAGGAACTAAAATTTATCAAACTATTGAAAATAAAATAACCATTAGAAAAACTCTGTTAAAAGTAATGAGGATTGCTATCTTTCCTTTTCTGTTATGAAACTGTTTGTTAGTTCTTATATTTCCACAAAACCTATTTTTTGAATTTTATTTACAGCTCAATGTTTAGACTACTTATAGAAGGCCTGTTATAGAATTATTTTTAGCAAAACTGATTATTATTAATATTTTAAACAAATCTCCTTTAAATTGAATTGGTCCGTGATATGACAAATGTCAGAAAATCTCGTGTACATTCGAAAAATATAGAATTGGGTCTTTTTCATGCCTAGAAATCATTTTATTGTGTTTTAGACTAGGAAATATTATCTCCCATCTTTAAAGAAATTACTCATTAATTCTCTCGTTAAACATGAGGCTATTAAAATGTATTCTAAGTTAAATTTTCCTTTTTAACTTTTTTCATAATGTTAAATTTATTCTACGCCAGTTAAGCAAAGCAAATATATGGATTTCAATTTATAGTTATTTGCTTTCGATCAGGATTTTTGATTTTTCTTATAAAATCGTTGAACGTCAATTTACTTTCTGGAGGCTCATCTGAATTTTTATTTTCCTACTTTTATAAAAAAAATTATTGTGATATAGCATTTATTTCAGAAAGGTTATTTATCAAAAGACAACGTTGTCTAAAAATTTAAGCGATTTAATTAATTATAATTTTATTCCTTTATTATCCCAATTTAATTATTTACAGAGATAGCTGTTTAACGCGGTTTCTCTTAGAACGGACTCCTTGTTAGCGCGGAAAAACTTTTTCCCCCGTCTAAGTCATATATATATATATATACACTGCCGGAAAATGAAAAAAGAACACCAAGAAGGAATTGCTGGACGGTTATGAAATTTGCATATGTTAATGGGGTGGAGCACACGTAGGCGTGATCTTAATTTTAGAATTAACAGGTTATTACTTACGACAAAACATGCTATAATATGCAAATTACAGTCGGTGCTTTTTAAGGAGAAGGGCGAAGTGGATGCAGTCAGTCACCGAATTATAGACACTTTCGAAGACTCTGAAGAAGCTACAATCTCTGGACGTGGAAGACGTGTAAAATTTCAGCAGTTATCGAACTTTGAGAGAGGTCGTCTAGTGGGACTCCGTGAGGCCGGTTGGTCGTTGTCACATAAAATTCCACACGTGCTCAATGGGAGCATATCCAGTGAACATGCAGGCCATGAATGTTGTCTCACACCTTGAAGTGCACGTTGCGTTGCACGTGCCGTTTGTGGGTGGGCATTGCCATGCTGGATTACATCATTATGAACCAACCTTACAAATGGCACAACAATTGGCTGAATGATATTTCTGATATACCGAGTGCTGTTTAATGTGCCCGGTACAAACACTAGTTCTCTATGGGAGTGATAGCTGATCGCTCCCCATAAGAGGAGACCAGGCCCTGTGTGTCGATGGCGGATGCAAGAAGGGTGGAGATACTCCCCTGTGCATCTGCGAACACGCATACGGCTATCTGAGGCTTCTCAACAGAATCTGCTTTCATTGCTGAAAACGACAGATCACCAGTGCGCCCTCCAGTGAGGACGTTGTCGGCACCACTGCAGCCATTCCCGAGGGTGGGTTGGAGTCGGAGGTATACACGCCAAAGCATATGCAAATACATGCACATAGTCCTGCTTCTAGTAGAGGATTGTAGATTGTTTGCAGGGTCACCTCAGGTGCAACGGCAGCTCGAATTTTCGTCGCAGTGCATGTTCTGCTTGACAACGCCGCTCTTCTTATGCGTCAATCTGTCCGCTCATCAATCCGTCTGTGAGTCCCTGTTCCATGTCTTCTTGTGTGGGAATGTTCTTTGAACCATCTACGCTACCATCGTACCACCACCGATACTTCCCGTCTAATTCGCTCCTCAATACGACGATACGACCAACTGACCTCACGGAGTCCCACCAGACCAACGGTCGCCAACCGGTAGTCCACGGACCACTGGTGGTTCGTGAGAGAATTTTGGTCGTCCGCAGAAAAATCTGGACATTATTTGCATTTTTAATGTTTTATTAATAATAAAACAAAAATAATATTCTAAGAAATTCTCATATTCTGAATGACAATTTCCACCTTTATATTGCACTAAATTCACGAAATGTGGTCCGCGGGATTTAAAATTATGAATTTAGTGGTCCGTGAGGTCCGAAAGGTTGGCGACCGCTGGACTAGACGACCTTTCTCAAAGTTCGATAATTGCTGAAATTGTACACGTCTTCCACGTCTAGACATTGTAGCTTCTTTAGAATCTTCGCAGGTGTCTATACTTCGACTACTATTTACATCCACTTCGCCCTCCTCCTTAAATATACCGACTATAATTTATACCGACTATAATTTGCATATTACAGCGTATTTTGGCATAAGCTATCATAGATTGATCCTGAATTTAAGGTCACGCCTACATGTGCTCCATCCCATTAACATATGTAAATTTCATAACCATTCAGCAATTCCTTCTTGGTGTTCTTTTTTCCTTTTCCGGCAGTATATGCATTCAATGGTAAAAACTTGCATTAATGAGTACGGCTCATAGGATAATGCGGACGGAAGTCTGTTGAAAAAATGCCTATTTTAGGAAAGTTTCAAGAGATATTGAAGACAGCGTGATGTTTTTCCTCAGGTGTGGCTACCTTTTTTTAAAAAAGCAGCATCCCAAATTCTTTCGGATTTTTATACGACATCAAGTAGAAATAAAGGAGTTTCCACTGTACGCACGAATAAGTACTAATTTTTTTGTTTCGTTGTAAATTCTTCTGGAGTATTCTTTCATAATACACTATTTTGTTTTTGTAATTTTTCCATTTATAAATTGTATACCTCATTATTACATAAGTTATTGATGAACAGCTAAAAGTTTTAGCTACTGAAATGTGCTCTTTACTTAATGCGGACTTCCGTTTATACGGATAAAAATCGGCGGCCAATGACGATATGCATTAAAAAGATTTCACTGCATATGTTTTATAAAATCGGACTAAAAAGTTTCAGAATAGGGAATCTACATCTTTACAAATTAAAATATATGTTTTGCGATACATATACAGTGGCGGATTTCTAAGTAGGCACAAAAGGCACAGGCCTAGGGGCAGCACTTATCGGAGGGCGGCATCAATGTGCTTAAACATAAAATTTTCCGAACTCAACAATGTTGAAAAAATGTTTCTTTTAATTATTGCCCTGTTTCCCCAATAGCGATAATATATAGACGACTACTTTAACTTGCCTGCAAATACAAACTACAGAATCGAAAGACAAAGGGCCCTAAAAATTTTGGGCCCTGGGCATTTGCCCAGCCTGCCTATTTATAAATCGAGGCGTAACACGTTTGTTATATATACTAATAGTAGAAGAATGAATAATGAAAAACTTGACTGATAACGAAAAAATTCATACAAGGATGCGTACGTGTTTTTTTCCCCAAATATACGAAATACACGTAAAAACATCAGAGGTTCCAGGAATCCAAACTAAAACTATTGCGGATTCAAAAAGTGTCTCGAATTCACGAAGTCGGAGACTATGGTAGCAATAATTTTGAGTTGTATCTTATTAGTTTGAATAATTATATGAAAAATCTGCTTTACATATCAAATGTTAAGAGTATGATATGCGTTTTTTTTAAACAAATATTCCTTTCTTTGTAAAGGAGGGAGGGGGCGGCAGTACAGGCTGTGCCTAAGGGCGGCAATTTTATAAATCCGCCACTGGATATATAACTATCGATTCGGGTCGGAATCAAATGTTCAAAAGATGGAACAATTCAGATAGAAAAGACGATATCTAGTTTCTGAATATCTAAAGAAAAATTATCTCCACGTGCTCCTTAACAATCATTTTTGGCATCATCCTATATTTTGTATGAAAGGACATTTTGATTTACTCATGGTAGTATCCAAAAATAGGAAAATATATTATTGCAATTGGTTAACTGTATAAAAATGAAGTTCTGTTTCAATAGTTTCTATTTAATTTGGTCTCAGCATGTTCGTAAGTTAATTATATTAATACAGAGAGAAGAGGTTTATAATTAAAAGTATAAACGAAATAAAATTTTATTCATAGATTCCAACAAAAGCAACGTTGAAAACTTATGAAGCTCTACCAAAAATGTATAAGAAAACAAAAGACAAGACAAAAATAAAATATGCCCTTGTATAATTCTGTACTGAATTTTTAAGTAGTTGCTCCATATACATCGGATGTCCCATAAATCGATAAACGTTTTAATAATTCATAAAAATTGAACAAATTGGTACGGTATATTGCAGTGCGGTTCGAATGAAAACGAAGTGTAGTGAGGAGGAAGGTTTACAAAGAAGTTTCAACTTTTCCTAATAGGGCATAGTGTATCATACGCCATATACATCGAATGTGAGGTACTATATGCAAATGAGAGTTCTATAAAATATGACAAAGAGTCATGTGAAATAGAGGGCTGAAAAACGTGTGCCATAAATGCACAGAGCTATTTGCACGAAATCATGGTATCGAATTTGCGGGACGCAATCTCTTTCACAGTTATGTTCATTCAGGATGGGACCCCACCTCGTATCGTATCTCCAGTGATGCAGTTCCTTATCAGCATATTTGGTCAAGATTGAATAACCAGTCGTTACTGCAAATAGTAATGAAGTAATATGTAATTAAAGAATTTTTTGAATAAATATTGTGGTTTCTTTGCACCTTTACACTGAATATCAAAGTTACGGATTATCTTAAATTTTGTTTTCCGAAATCGGATCCACCACCGCCTTCCTTTATTTTGAATATTATCAGGTAACCACAAAAGTATTTGCCGTTTTCGGAGATCGAGATGGAGTACAACACATATGTAATAGAAAAGAAATTTATTTAACAAAATAATTACTATGGACATCAACAATGTTCTGCCATTGTTATGACAAGAGAAAAAGTTTTGGAGGGCACTGTGCAACACATAAAGGTTGGAGAAGTCGTATCCACGCTGTAATTATGGTTGAGTGACAGAAAGAAATAACCTGAGGGCGAAATATCATGTGTGAGTGAGATGGAAAACATAAAATCTCTCACCCAAATTTTTTGACAGTGCGTTCTGGTCAGTGAAGTGGAGTGGACACGAGCATCATCCTGAAGGAACAGAACTTCCATCATTTTTCAGTTCCTCATGCACATGTTTCAGTTGGTCACATTATGTTGTAGCGGTGACCGTTTGGCTCTGTTGCAAGAGTTCATATTGAACACAACCACGTGTTGTTCACCATACACACACACAGAATAATTTTACGTGGATGCAATGCTGGTTTCATTATATACGGAATTGGGTCAGTAGCTGACAGCGTGCGTATAGAACGTTCGTGTGGTGCTATATTGAACCCATTTCTCATCATATATTAGCACTTGATCCAATAATGGCTCCTTGTTATAACGGAAAAAGCAACGCAAGACAAAAAGAGACACGTTACTATTTTTCCCTGCAAATAATTTGTGAGGCCCATTAGACAATTTCTATGCTTTACCTATCGCATGTAGATGTCTTTAGATGACTTCATAGCCGATGCCAAATGACGAAACTAATTGCTAACATATTTAGCTATTGTTCTGCTCAATAGCAACTTTCGAAGCTTCTTTATCAAAGCTGATAAAAGACCACTTCGATATTTAATTTAAGGGATTCATCTCCGTTCTTGAATGTATACCTTCGGCATACCGCCACCTTTCCAAAAATTCAATCCACATGCGGTGATTTTTCTACTCCCTCGGAAAACGGCAAATACTTCTGTGTTTACCTAATATAAAAATATAATTCCTGTACAAAAGATAACACGACAAAAAGATTGTGGTAAACTAAAAATTTTCTGTTTTTTTTTAAAATTTTGGTAGATTATTTGGAGAATGGAGAAGCTCAACCATTACAATATTTATTGGGGGGGCTTCGGCCCAACAGACACTCTACGCCTGTGGTTAATTATGAATTTCATTGGGGTAAATAAGTTTATTGTCTAATTATAAACCTAATTACACTGATAAGTAACGAGGTGTTTATATTTGTTAATGTCATCATGTTGTCCCTATTGAGATTGGGATCAATCTTAAATTTAATTTTCATTGCTTCGTCGATGATTCTTATCTAATAAAAGCCACAATCTACAAATGCTGTGATAGATGCCATCAGAATCAGAGCAGTAGGATTATAAATATATGGAGAAAGATAAGTCATAATTCTGTCATAAATGAACGGATGGCATAGAAATTAATGTCTCTTATTGCTACGATATATCAGAAACCAAATATATCATGACAACCTTACTCAAACTGTCACCTCACTATAACAGTTCCCAGTAGTGAAAAAATTATTGGCAATTAACCGATACAATGCCAAAAAGTCGCGTATTTAAGAGTAATGCTATTTCTATTATATATGCTGAGTTAATTCAGCTGATGCTTAAGAAACATTTTGTAAATTCAGTGATTTTGGGCTAATAAATTGGTATCATTTTGTATTTGTGGATCTAAATAGATTCTATAATAACCACACGTTTCAGTTTTTATTTTGTTTTAGCCAAATTTAAAAACAATTTTATTTTATCTTTAGTATCATAGTCGGGAAACACATATAATTAGTTTCGTTGGTAATACTATATATGCAGTTGAAACCGCATATATGCAAATGGACGCGGCAACGAAATCCTATTCATATAAGCGGATTTTACATGTAAGCAGTATTCTCTGAATTATTACGTGCAAATATTTCGTTTATTAAATTTTTACAATATTTTGTTATTAAATATTTCTGGTTTCTAATTTATAAATCATATACATTATTTATTTCAATATTTATACGAACATACTATTAAATCCTATTAATAGACAAATAATTAATAAGTACTGTGGTAGAATTACATAAAAGACATTACTGAATAGTGGAAAAAATCCAGTCAACTTCCTTTTGCCCACGTGCGTCTTGTTGTTCCGTGATTGATACAATATTTTTGGTTCTATTAAAGTATTAACGTTTTTCATATTAAAATTGTTTGACCTTAAATAATCTTGCAAACGCATTAAAGCAGAAACAGCTTTTTTACAAGTAAGCACATTTTTAACTTCATTTGTAATTTTTTTTTCGCCTACAGAATCTAAGTTATCTTTAACGTATTTATGACTTCATTAATCTCTCCATTGGTAAGTTCACCATAGCAATTTAAACCGTAAGCAGCTTTGATGAAATCATTAAAATATTCTTCTGGAAAACTACTGCTCAAAAATAAATGTTGGTAGCTATTTACTGTGGATGTGTTCATAAAATTTGTTTGCATATATCTGGTTTAAATTCTATAATAAAACATTCGTTTGGCTTCAAAAATACTTACATGTATGCTGTTTGAATATGAATAAAATTGCAATTAAGCGAATTTAGATAACATCAAAACGATTGGAGAAAAATTGAGGCTCGATATTTTATGCATGTGTGCTATCTGCGCAGGTACACAAATTGCATATACGCGGATTCGACTATACGTAGATGTATGTTTAAGAGTTATTTACATGATGTAATGTTACTTAAAAAATATGGCAGAAGGATAAGTTTAATACAATATCTCAAGTATATTATACTTTTGATATTAGAGTTAAATTTTTATATTAATATAATTACACAACCTCGGATTTGTGCAAGAATATATTTTATATGCAAATGTAATTAAATTCAGTTAAATTAACGTTCATGTGCACATTTATATACTTAAAAATAAAATTAAGAATTAAAATTTAAGTGAGAAAATGTATGAATAAAAATTAGCTAAATTTCCGATTCTGCTTTCCAAGAAGTATTATATATATATACACTTGTTACTTAGTTTTTAAAATGTATGTATTGCTCCAAATTCTATCGGTTCCTATTTATATTAATACCAAAATAGCGATTAAACTTGTTATTAGTTTTGATAATTTTAGTTCACTTTATGGGAACTGCGATAATATATATTTTTATTAACCCCTGTGAAGGGTAATAATATCTTACAATATATATTTTGAAGTCATATTTTAAAATAAACTATGAGTGGATTTATTGACTGCAATTGTTTACTTTTGGCAATGGCAACATAGCCCGGGACAAGAATCTACGATATGGTTGAAACATTTTGGAACTGAAACAAGATTTTATTTATTATTCCGCTTACAATAGTAAGGACGTATTAAGAAATATAAAAGTCTTTTTATTGATTTTACTGAAAATATTGGTATATTTATAATTAAAGTTGAAAAACCTGCCTGGGGTATTCAGAGAGAAAAATACCATAAAATTTCCGTATTTTACTTTGCGTAATATATATATCAGCGTGTTATTAATTATTTATCTGCGCTTTTCGGTTACATTTTCCCTGTAATTTAGTTAAAAGTTAGCATTGTTCATTTTCGGCTTGATATATGTATATGTAATATTAGATATTTAAAATTGCATATAATATTGTCCACGTAACATTGTACGCCAGAAATAAAGTTAAAAGAGTTTATCTTTCAATTTAATGACCTTTTTCTATCGTTATACTGTATTGGATGCTAGAAAGAAGTTCTTCAACTTATGATATTTCACTGTTGGTCGCACTTTTCATTATCTCACTTCGTATTCAGTATAAATTCAAGAAACTTTCAAAACTCACGTTAATTTGAAATTATATATCATCATCATCATCATCATATTCAACCATTATCTATCCACTGCTGGATGAAGGTCTCTCCAAATGCTTTCCACACAAGTCTATCCTGGGCCATTCGTTTCCACGTCACCCCAACCTCTTTTCTTATTTCATCCACCCATCTAGTTTGAGGACGTTTTCTAGGTCTTCGGTGGTCTCTTGGAACCCAATTGAGAACTTGCTTTGTCCATCGTTGATCAGTTCTTGCGATATGCCAAGACCATCGCCATTTCAGTCTTTTTACTTTAACAATGATGTCCTCTACTCTAGTTTGCTATCTCACCCAAGAGTTTCTTTTTCAATCTCTCCTAGTTATTCCAGGCATGCACCTCTCCATGCTCCTTTGTGTTGTCTGTAACTTCCGTATTGCTGTAATTGTTATACTCCATGTCTCTGATCCGTAAGAGAGGACTGGCAATACACAACTTTTGGAAAAACCTTTCTTTTTAGACACAAAGGTAATTTTCTCTTCAGGATAAAACTGTTTCTTCTGAATGCACTCCAGCCAAGATTAATACGTCTGTTGAGTTCTTTTACAATGTTGCCTTCCATTGAAATCAGTTGGCCAAGGTAAATGTATGAATCAGCAATTTCTAGCTCAATGTTGTCAACTTGTATTTTTGTTTTCTCTACGAAATTATTGAACATGATTTTAGTTTTTTGTAGGTTCATCTTGAGTCCAACTTCTTTACTTCTAGTTGAGAGCTCCTGTACCATGTCTTGGAGTTCTAATGGGTTCGTTGAAAAAATAACAATGTCATCAGCAAACCGCAGATGATTTAAATATTCACCATTTATTTTTATTCCCTTGTTATTCCAATTTATCAGCTGAAAAATCATCTGTAAAGCTGAAGTAAAAAGTTTTGGAGAAATGGTATCTCCCTGCCTCACACCTTTGCCAAGTTTGATAGTTTTGGTATCTTTATGTAACCGAAATTTTGCACTTGCATTTTTATACACACGTTTCACCATGTCAATGTACACATCCTCAATGTCTGTTGATCTTAAAGAGTTGATGACTGCTGATGTTTTTATAGAGTCAAAGGCCTTCTCATAGTCAATAAATGCAACACACAATGGAAGTTCATATTCATGTGTTCTTTCAATTAATTCTCTTAATACTTGAAATGGTCCACTGTACTGAATCCACTTAGAAATCCAAGTTGTTGTCTTGGACTGAGAAGCATCTGATTTTTTCTGCAGGCGATGTGTTAGAACTTTGTGAAGATTTTATAAATAGCAGGTAACAAGCTAATTGATCGTAATTTTTCAAATTCTCTTTATCACCTTTTTTATGCAAAAGAATTACTGTTGCAGAATCCCATTGGTTTGGTATGTTACCACTGTTGAGGCATTTGGTAAAGAATTTTGCGAGTATGTCTTCTACATGTTCTCCAGCTTCTTTTAAGATATCTAATGTAATGCCATCATCGCCAGGGGATCTTCCTTTCTTCATACTTTTTATTGCAAATGCTACTTCTTCTTTTAAGATTTTAGGAGCTGTTCCTTCGACTATTTCAGTGTCTTCGTTTAATCCACTGTTACCCTCATACAGCTTTCTGTAGAATTCTTCAACTCTTCTAAGTATTTCTTCCCTATTTCTTGTTACGGTGCCATCCTCTCCTTTTAATGCAATGATGTGTTTTTCCCAGGAGATAAATTTCCTTTAACAACCCTAAGGCTCTTGTTATTTTCAATGGCTTTCCTTACTAGCTCACAGTTGAATTTTCTTATGTCTTCTTTCATGCTTTTGCGCAGAGTTTTACAAAGTTCTATGTACTCAATCCTGGAACTGGTATTTCGATTGTCCACCTTCATATCTCTTCGCCTTTTCATGAGCTGTTTCGTCTTCTCAGATAATTTGCTATTGTGCTTTTTACAGGTTACACCACCAATTTCCCCAGCAGTTTCAACTATTGTCTTAACAATGTTTTCATTTGCTTCTGAGATATCACTTTCATCAATAAGTCCTTCCAGTGCAGAAAAGCGATTTTTTAATTCCAACTTGAATGCCTCGGTATTTACTTTCAGTTTCATTAGATCCACCCTCTTACTTACTTGTTTCCTAATGAGCTTCTGTCGTTCTAATTTAGTATTTAAGTGCACTTTACATCTCACCATTCGATGATCACTTCCAGTATTAAATCTGTTCAGTACACTGCAATCTTCAATAATTGATTTCTTGTTTGCCAGGATATAGTCAATTTCACTAGTTCCCCCATTTGGGTGTTTCCATGTCCATTTTCTTTGCGGTTTCTTCTTAAAAAATGAATTCATGATGCTAAGGTTTTCAGCTTCTGCAAATTCGATGAGTTGATCGCCACGTTCATTCCTTTCCCCATATCCGTATTTACCAACCGATGTCTCTCCTTGTTCCTGTTGTCCAATTCTTGCATTGAAATCCCCCATGATGAGCTTGATATGTTGTTTCCCTTTGGTGTGTAACTCTTTGATTTCTTCATAAAATTCTTCAACCTCTTCGTCGGTATGGCTTGATGTTGGTGCATATACCTGTACTATTTGAAGTTGGTATCGCTGGGTTAGTTGAACAACAAGCCTCGCTGCTCGATCTGATGTACTTTCAACTTCCAGAAGACAGTCTTTAATTCTTTTGTTGATTAAGAAGCCAACACCACTTGTTCTTCCAGTTTCCGTTCCTCTATAGTAAAACAAATGTCCGCTTTTCAGTTCCACCAACTCTTCACCTTTTCTTCTAATTTCACTGAGTCCTACAATGTCCCATTTGATCTTGTCTAGTTCCTCTTCCAATTCCTGAAGTTTTGCTTCAGAAGCAAGGGATCGTCCATTAAACGTAGCCAAGGTCAATAACAAACGGCAGCCTGGGCCATTCCAGTGATTCTTAGCACCCCCTGCTTTCATGCCACACTGACCGCTGCCTTGATCAGGAGCACTCCAGCACCTGGAGACTAGGGGCCATGGTTTCTGGTGTGTCAACATAATGGAGGAATTAGCCATAATTTCACCACGCTGGCTAAACGGGTTGGTGAATTAGCCCTCCCCTTCCGCCTTTCTATCCGTGTAGCAAATATTAATTTGCCACATAAATAGAAAGCTCAGCCTGCACCACTTGAAGGCGGGGTAGGACACTAGGTTACTGGCCTGGCCGGTTCCACACATCGTCACATACGTTCAGCGTGTGGGTCTCCTTCCAGTTAGATACCAGCAACCCTTTTGCAGGCCATATATATATATATATATATATATATATCAGCGATTTATTTATGCATAAATTTAGGCATCGAAGCAAGAGCAAGCCGCATATATCAAATATCAATGGTTATTTTGTGTGCATCGAATATTATTTCTGGAATCGTTAAAGGGGGAAAACGACAAAAATCGAAGCTTTTAAATTTAAAAATGAAATGTGATATTTATTTAAAATATTTATTTAAATTAATGTGACAATTTATATTTCATCAGATACGTTTAGAGTATGGGAGCGAGAATTCTTTGAAATTACACCAGAATTAGAAGTAAGGGTTATATTTTTCTTTTAAAAATTATTATTGTTCAATCAAAATCGAATCTCAATTCATCTAGAGTGACATTAGTTCTTATATCAGATTTAGGTTAATTTTTTACCGTTCGAAAAATTGCGTGGCCTATTGTTTTCCTTCTTGAAGTTTCATATTTCGTGTGTGGTTTCGTTGGATTTTAATTATCATACAAATTTAAGCCTTCCTTTGCGGGAAGGTTACCGCTGGACGAACGGCGCGCATAGTAGATAACTGGCTTTTCTTTACTCGTTCATAAATAAGGAAGTCAAAAAAATGAGCCACAAAAATGGAAGGTACGTAGAGATCTCGATCTTTGAAAACGATCTTTCTCGGTTATTAATTCTGGTTCTGTGATGCGCATGCTTGAAATAACATGATTCTAAAAGAATATATAATTCTTTTTAATTTTAATAATTTTTTAAATAAATTGAATGCATAAACGTCTTTTTAACTATGGATATTTAAAATGTGTAAGTATTGATATTATAATTGAATTTTAAACTACAAATTGCGCGAAAAAAATCAACGCCAAGCTTTTACTTTATTCGGAGCAAAAATTACGCTTAAGCTTTTAATTGAGAGAAATATATCGATCGAGAAGCCTGTGCAGTGTGGGTTTGAATGAGATAGCCTTGACTCAACTCTGTGCGGGAATAATTCTAATTGGCCGGCACAACCTAGTATTGAGCAATTTTTAAAAAATTATTAAAATTTTATCGTTGTTAGTTTGAAACCAACTGGCGGTCATCTGTGAATGCCATATTAATATTGAAATCTATAGAACTATATTTTTGAAAATATGAATTGATACTTACCTTACATAAAAGATTCAATTTTAAAATTGGTTTTATGTGAAATACGAGTTACGTTTATTTTTGACATATAAAGAATATGTTTAATAGTTTAGTTGGGGAATACAATGTGAGAAGCGAAATTTCGTATTATATTTTTAATTCTATTATATAATATAATAAAAGCACAAATTTCATGAATTAACATAAATAAAAAGCACAATAAAACATCACATGTACACATATTATTATTGTTATGATGCATTTGAAACGTCCATCTTGAAATTGTCGACTGGGTATATGCTTTAATGTCTAGTCCTTCCCAAGGGCCTGAGATGTCAAAGGCATTTTCTAAGGATGTGGAAAGTTACAAGCAAGGAAGCCTTTTGAAGTTGATGCATGACCATTTTGTCAATTTATGTTGTATTAAGATCATTTTCAAGATTTCATGGGATTACTTCCAACAATGATCCTATTAGGGAACGTTCAAATATTACGTCAGCAATAGTTTGGCTATTTCAACTCCCCCCCCGGTAAGCAAAAATTAACATTGGCTAAAGGCAACTCCCAAAAGGTGCTTACGTAGTGCTTAAACTCTCTCTTACTATGAGGATGACAACTGACTTTTTTCCATAACCTTTCGACTTCGATTTGCAGGTTTTGTACTTGGTGATTTTGTTAACTTCTTTCTCATGAATTTTTGAGTCACCAGAAACTGCCACATCAACTATCCAAACTTGCTTCTTTCTCATAACTGTTAGATCAGGTGATTATGACAAGGTGTTTGTCAATTTGGATACGGAAGTCCCAGAGGATCTTGAATTGGCAATACTCAAAAATCTTCTTATCTGTGTGGTCCCACCAATTTTCGTTGACTATGCCATTATATTTTTAGTACAGATGCCAGTGAATCATTTGAGCTATTTTATCGTGTCTTTCCAAATAGTCTGTGTGCGCGATCTTTTTCCATCCACAGATCAGGTGATCCACTGTTTCGTCTGATTTTTTACAATCGATGATTTTAATTACGATTTTTGATTTAATTACGTTCGTCCTTAATACCTGTTCCCAACCCTTTCGTTTCTTTCTTCAGTGCAATTTTTCAAACCCACTGCCAAGTTTTTTGCTCATTGACTTTTCCTATGGTGTTTCTAAAATGTTTTCCGTGGAGGGTTTTATTGTGCCATTGTTGCTTTTGTCTCAACAAAGTGTCTTTTGTAAATTCTTCTTTAGATTCATTGAATTTCAATAATTTTGCTTTGGATACTTCTATCAGCATTCTTTCAGAACTTTGATTTATATATTCAGCCAGTCCTCTTTTTTCTTCTTCTATTGCCTGCTTGACGTATCAGACCTCAGCTACCTATGCTCCTTGGTAGGTAAAGTCTGTTCATATCATTTCGTGGGTATAAGGTTCGATTTATTTCCATAAGTTTACGAATTTTTACGTCAATAACACCCAATTCTGATTGTGTCCAGTCAATAATTTCTGTGTGTGTTGTATCTGATAACAGGAGTTGCCCACGTATTAATGGATTTGATGATATTTCCACTATTAAGCTTTATTTTAAAATTTTCCTAATTATATTATTATTATGGAGAAACTAATTCAAAAGAATAAATCTAAAAAATGTGCTGGTCTTAAAAGAAACGTTCACAAAAATAGATACTTTGCCCAGCCTAACAGAAAAGATCCAACCCTTTTGACTGAAAGTAAAGCAAGTCAGCAGTAAAGTGGTTAAATTTATATATATTTTTTATTTATTACGCTTATTTATGTGCATATAGAGATGTAAAAAGAACACCATATCTTAAAATTAATTATCAAAGTAATCATTTAATTTTTGGCTAATATACTTTTCTACAATATCTAAGTTCTAGTTCGTTTGCAAGTTTATGTGTTCTTATGTATATGATTATCGGAAATACAGCTTTAACAAATTTAACTTAATAACTAAATTTAACTGATTAACGAATTATTATGTTTATATGTTAGTAATCACTCGTTATATTCAAAAGAATACGGGACAATTACTTAGTAAGTCTTTACTTCGACGAATGTAAAATTTCTTGATGTGTTTAATTGTTTAATTTTGCACACAAGTTTTTTTTCTATCTCTAATACATTTAAGCCTTCTAGCTCTGATAATACAACGTTGTGTTTTGAAATATTACTCCTTTAATATTTCAGTTTTCAAAAATATAAAATGTTGAAATTAAACAATTATAACATGTAGCAATTGTTTTACTATTCACAATATTCTAATATTACAAAATAACTAATATAAGTTTAAAATATAAATATAATTAACGGGTTTAATGATTAAAAGTATAATAGAAGATTTACATTGTTGTACCGCTGGATGTTGGTGGTGGTAGAGAGGGAGATCTAGTCGAAAGAGTAATGGTAGTAAAAGGGTGGGGGCTGTATTTTTCAATTTTCGCCTAGCGCGGCAAAGCACCTAGAAACGGCTCTGTCTCAGTATTAACATATCTAATTTATCCTAATAATCTACATTTGGATTTTAAGGACACGAAGTAGAAAGTACAAAGAACGCAGTATATTTAACTCACTAAATTTACAATTAAAATTTAGTTTACAGGTTTTCATAATTAACCTAAATAATCTTTCGCTAATTACTGGGCGTAAATAATTATATGCATAATAAAAATTATTTTACTGATTTTAGGTATATATTGCTATACAATAATTTTTGCCACCCACGTTCATATAGCTCAAACTAGAGCTTTTTTTATATTTGGAGAAAAAGAGGCGCCGTCCTCATCCTGGATTCGAACCAGGGTCCCCGCGTTGAGCACGCGGTGTCTTGACCTATTAGACGAATGTAGATAAGAACAAACGCATTTTTCTCCGTATATGAGGATGTAAGATATTATTACCCTTCACAGGGATAACACAATTGCCAAATAATGGTCAACACAGAAAAGCCTCCGGGGCGAGATTTTTGTGAGTTTTTCGTGGGGGAATTTATTATACAATAATTTTTGCCACCCACGTGTTGATTATAGCTCAAACTAGATTTATTCGTTTTGGAGAAAAAGAGGCGCCTTTTATATAGAAATATTATTGCTCATATATAAGGTATATTTTTAAAGAATTTCTAAAAAGATTGCAATATTTGCCCAAGGAACTTTGGATAGTCTGAAAAGCTGTGTGTAAAAGAGCTTTATACTATCTAGGTAAGTACTTGCTCGAGTAAAATCTGCTGTATTTTCAAATTAATTTATAGTAACAGGCAGATTTTTTAAAAATTCAAATAGACATTAACAACATATAATGAAATATGAAATGATGATAAATTACCCCATTATATGCAAAAATGAGTAGTAGTTTAAACAACTGGCATTTAGGAAAACAAAACACTAGTAGTAATAAATTATTAACATATTTTTTTCCTCAGTAATATAGACAGATAAATATAGGGACGATTCTACTGAATTTCTGATTAAACATTAGTATCAAACTATAATACATCTTTAACTGTTATCGCCAGTTATGTTAAATACAGCCATTATGTTAAATACGCCAGGTATGTTAAATACCTGTAGCGAAGGCGAATGTGTGTAATGCAGAACGATATGATGACGTCTGGAATGCGTTGTGCTTTAAAAATGGGTATTGTTAATGTTTCACACTTCTTGAAACTGTCTTCAATATCCTAAAATTTTTATGTAAGTGTAGTTTGAAGTTCACCCACGTAAATACTTGCTTAATTGTTCTTTAAAATATCAGCTGCTCAAAAATAGACGGAAGCATTCTTTGGTATTATCGTGGCCTCGGTTATTATGAAATACTTTACTACTGCGTAAAACAACATTTTCTCAACAATGAAAAAAGTGATCCAAAGAGTTTCCATAGATATTGCACCATTTGCTCAGTTAAATATATATATTTTTTGGCATTAAGTTCTTATATTCCTGATTCAGAAATGAAAACACTTAACTTAAATTTCTTTATACAATTAAAACCAAGCTATTAATAATTTATTATAACCATCAAAATTGTACAACAATAACTTTAATTAATTATTTGATAATTTCCATTTTGCGAATTAGTCTACATTTGCCAGCTATAGTCAAATATCTCAAAAACGGCAAAAATCTAAAAAAATTTTCCGCATATTTGCTTTTTTTATACATTTTTGCTTATTTAGACGTATTGTTTAAAATATACTTTATACTTTAGATAGACTTTCTGAAGAGAAAGGAAATTTGTCCATTAATTATATATTTAGCTCATCCCAGCCAAATAAATAAATTTGATGAAATATCGAGAATAAATATTATATTAATTCCATTATTCAGATTCCATTATATGGACAAGATTTTATTCCATTATATGGACAAGATTTTATTCCATTTCCCTTGAACAATTTTATTTTCATATTTCTCAAAACATCCATTTCTAAAAACATACTCGGGGTTTATGCTGCAAAAGATATGCTTGAATGGACGGAAATTTACAATTTTGAAAAATGTGTATCTAAACTTATGTCTTACCAGATTTTTCTGAACGGCATTTCCTTCAAAAGGCACAACTAATGGGAAATAAGAGCTGACATAATGAAAAATGGGAACTGATACGTTTGCGCTGATGGAACCGCAATAGAGATTGAAATCATATCCAAGTTGAAGTAATAAATCTGCATAAAATGCTATCGGTATAACTCGCTTTCGCATCATAAGCTATTTGTATATGATTATGTCCAAGTGTGTACTCATGGAGATAAAGGGGTCTCTAGCCTTCCAGCAAGAACAAGTTTACTGACTATTTTAAAAATCCTTCAGCTCCAGATATTGTGGACTTCAATCAGTGAATCAATCTATTAACATCTTCACCAGCTAAGGTCTCTAACTACACGCTTGGTTATGTCGGATTGTAATTGTTTTCTTTTAATGATACAGGCTAGTGTACAATACTTTAATTTGTATGTTTCACTTTACACAAAATAGTGTTAAATTTTCTATTTAGATGCACACAATATTTTTGTAAGTACAGATATTTAGTTTAAAAAACTTTTTGATACAATTTCGTTTATATATATATAATTTCACATTTCTTTTCAAACATCTTTATATTAACTCTGACGCTCGTAAATTTCTATATAAAATAGATGTCTTACGAAAAATGTAAGAAGGATATTCCTGATATATCAAATTAAATCAAATTAATTTTATTTATATCAGGATGAAGAAAGATATTACATCTCACAAAACACAAATGAGCATCATAATTTTAGTCAATAAATTGTATATATATATATATATGTGTGTGTGTGTTAACACACACACAATAATGGTAAGTTTAACATAATATATACACACTTAGGGAAGCAACGTTTTAATGAGCTAATAAAATTGGGGATAGGCATGCTATCTAATGTATAATTACTGAATTATATACACATATTATTATCATTAACAACCATTTTCAATCCACTGCAGGATGGAGGTCTCTCTGTTATCACACATACACGTAGTACGGTGAAAGAAATACAAAGGAAATGGCCTTAAGCTCACTACTTTGGCCAGACGTGCTGGCAAGCTGGATCTACAGTTCAACGAAGATTCCGAACTTCCGTCACCACAGTCGAAGTTCTGTGTGCTAAAGCGCTAAATCTCTACTACGGCTATTTTGAAGCGGTGCACTGCCGAGTGCTGGTATTCTCAGCAAGGGATGGCTGTGGGACATTATATATATATATATATAGCCAGTAACCTAGTGTCCTACCCCGCCTTCAAGTGGTGCAGGCTGGGCTTTCTATCCAAGAGGCAAATTAATATTTGCTGCACGGATGGAAAGGCGGAAGGGGAGGGCTAATTCACCAACCCGTCTAGCCAGCGTGGTGAAATGATGGCTAATTCCTCCAATATGCTAATACACCAAAAACCATGGCCCCTAGTCTCCAGGTGCTGGAGTGCTCCTGATCAAGGCAGCGGTCAGCGTGGCATGAAAGCAGGGGGTGCTAAGAATCACTGGAATGGCCCAGGCTGCCGTTTGTTATTGACCTTGGCAACGTATAATGGACGATCCCTTGCTTCTGAAGCAAAACTTCAAGAATTGGAAGAAGAACTTGACAAGATCAAATGGGACATTGTAGGACTCAGTGAAGTTAGAAGAAAAGGTGAAGAGTTGGTGGAACTTAAAAGTGGACATTTGTTTTATTATAGAGGAACGGAAACTGGAAGAACAAGTGGTGTTGGCTTCTTAATCAACAAAAGAATTAAAGACTACCTTCTTGAAGTCGAAAGCACGTCAGATCGAGCAGCGAGGCTCGTTGTTCAACTAACCCAGCGATACCAACTTCAGATAGTACAGGCATATGCACCAACATCAAGCCATACCGACGAGGAGGTTGAGGAATTCTATGAAGAAATCAAACAGCTACATACCAAGGGGAAACAACACATCAAGCTCATCATGGGAGATTTTAATGCAAGAATTGGACAACAGGAACAAGGAGAGACATCGGTTGGTAAATACGGATACGGGGAAAGGAATGAACGTGGCGATCAACTCATAGAATTTGCCGAAGCTGAAAATCTTAGCATCATGAATTCATTTTTTAAGAAGAAACTACAAAGAAAATGGACATGGAAACACCCCAATGGAGGAACCAGCGAAATTGACTATATACTGGCAAACAAGAAATCAATTATTGAAGATTGCAGCGTACTGAACAGATTTAATACTGGAAGTGATCATCGAATGGTGAGATGTAAAATGCACTTAAATACTAAACTAGAAAGGCAGAAGCTCATTAGGAAACAAGTATGTAAGAGGGTGGATTTAAAGAAATTAAAAGAAAATACCGAGGCATTCAAGTTGGAATTAAAAAATCGCTTTTCTGCACTGGAAGGACTTATTGAAGAAGTTGACATCTCAGAAGCAAATGAAAACATTGTTAAGACAATAATTGAAACTGCTGGGGAAATTGGTGGTGTAATATGTAAAAAGCAGAATAGCAAATTATCTGAGAAGACGAAACAACTCATGAAAAGGCGAAGACTTATGAAGGTGGACAATCAAAATACCAGTCGCAAGATCGAGTATGTAGAACTTTGCAAAACTTTGCGCAAAAACATGAAAGAAGATATAAGAAAATTCAATTGTGAGTTAGTAAGGAAGGCCATTGAAAGCAACAAGAGCCTTAGGGTTGTTAAAGGGAGTTTGTCTATTGGGAAGAAACACATCATTGCATTAAAAGGAGAGGATGGCACTGTAACAAGAAATAGGGAAGAAATACTTAGAAGAGTTGAAGAATTCTACAAAAAACTATATGAAAGTAACAGTGGATTAAACGAAGACGCCGAAATAGTCGAAGGAACAGCTCCTAAAATCTTAAAAGAAGAAGTTTCATTTGCAATAAAAAATATGAAGAAAGGAAGAGCCCCTGGTGATGATGGTATTACATTAGATATCCTAAAAGAAGCTGGAGAATATGTAGAAGCCATACTCGCAAAATTCTTTACCAAATGCCTCAACAGTGGTAACATACCAAACCAATGGGATTCTGCAACAGTAATTCTTTTGCATAAAAAAGGTGATAAAGAGGATTTAAAAAATTACCGACCAATTAGCTTGTTACCTGCTATTTATAAAATCTTCACAAAAGTGCTAACACATCGCCTGCAGAAAAAATTAGATGCAGCTCAACCAAGAGAACAAGCTGGATTTCGAAGTGGATTCAGTACAGTGGACCATATTCAAGTATTAAGAGAATTAATTGAAAGAACACATGAATATGAACTTCCATTGTGTGTGGCATTTATTGACTATGAGAAGGCCTTTGACTCTATTAAAACATCAGCAGTCATCAACTCTTTAAGATCAGCAGACATCGAGGATGTGTACATTGACATGGTGAAATGTGTGTATAAAAATGCAAGTGCAAAATTTCGGTTACATAAAGATACCGAAGCTATCAAAATTGGTAAAGGTGTGAGGCAGGGAGATACCATTTCTCCAAAACTTTTTACTTCAGCTTTACAGATGATTTTTCAGCAGATAAATTGGAATAACAGGGGAATAAAAATAAATGGTGAATATTTAAATCATTTGCGGTTTGCTGATGACATTGTTATTTTTTCAACGAACCCATCAGAACTCCAAGACATGGTACAGGAGCTCTCAACTAGAAGTAAAGAAGTTGGACTCAAGATGAACCTACAAAAAACTAAGATCATGTTCAATAATTTCGTAGAGGAAACAAAAATACAAGTTGACAACATTGAGCTAGAAATTGCTGATTCATATATTTACCTTGGCCAGCTGATTTCAATGGATGGCAACATTATGAAAGAACTCAACAGACGTATTAAACTTGGCTGGAGTGCATTTGGAAGAAACAGTTTTATCCTGAAGGGGAAATTGCCTTTGTGTCTAAAAAGAAAGGTCTTCAACCAGTGTGTATTGCCAGTCCTCTCTTATGGATCAGAGACATGGAGTCTAACAGTTGGAGCAATACGAAAGTTACAGACAACGCAAAGGAGCATGGAGAGGTGCATGCTTGGAATAACTAGGAGAGATCGAAAAAGAAACACTTGGGTGAGAGAGCAAACTAGAGTAGAGGACATCATTGTTAAAGTAAAAGGGCTGAAATGGCGATGGGCTGGGCATATTGCAAGAAGAACTGATCAACGATGGACAACAGAAATTCTGAACTGGATTCCAAGAGACCACCGAAGACCTAGAAAACGTCCTCAAACTAGATGGGTGGATGAAATAAGAAAACAGGTTGGGGTGACGTGGAAGCGAATTGCTCAGGATAGACTTGTGTGGAAAGCATTTGGAGAGACCTTCATCCAGCAGTGGATAGATAATGGTTGAATATGATGATGATATATGTGTGTGTGTGTGTGTGTGTGTGCGTGTCCTATGAAATGTCTTGTCACAGGAAAAGGGGAAAAAGAGAGTCGAAGATTTCTCTTAGCCCCCCACTTCCCATGGCAAGTAATACACAGTCAGTTACAATGAAGCAAGGTGGAAATACAATAAATATAAAATATAAATCCAAGTTTTCTTTCAACATCATGCATTATGAAAAATAACAACAACAATAAAAAAAGTCAAAATAGATTACATAAAACGCATAACGATGATGAATATTATTGACTGAATCATACACCTATGACTGACTTTGTTCCATGTCATCAGTAATATGTCGTGTAATTATAATCAGTTTGCTAATACAGCCAAAATCGAGAGGTAAATTATTCCGGACCCTAGTTGTGGTTGATTCAATATTGCCATAAAGTAAGCCAGTTCTGTTAAATTGGGGAAAGAATGCGATATTATGGAGATTGGGACAGTAATTATTTCTTTGATTCAAGGTAAAAAGTTTCTTATATTTTTTCAACTTTAAGCTAGAATACATAATGGTAGTAACCTATAGAATATGAAGCTCACTAAATATTAATATGTTTGTGTAATTAGTTGGGCATGAATATTTATTTAATAATTTGAAATAAAATTATTTGTAACCTACCAATTCTAGCAATGTTTGATTTGCTGGTATTGACCCAAGCTGGTAGGTTTAGATGGTAAGTAAAGATGGCAGGTATAATAAGATGTGACCGTATCAAAAATTAATGTGGAGATTTCAAGTCTTTTGTGTTAAGAAAAGCATGAAAGATTCATATAATGCCAGTATTACGACAATTTTATTACATCTGCTGTTAATATGAAAATTCCACTTAAAACTGTTATGAATAAAAACACCACCCATAAATTTTATATGGGCAGAGTAATAAACTTTAATATTATAAATAGTTAGAAGAGGCAAGGTAGAAATATTTTTTTATTATGGAGTAGCGTGATATGTCCTTTATCAATACTGAGAGACAAATAGTTAGTAGGAAACCATTTTTGACACATAATAACTTCTGAATTTGCCAGCTGAATAAGATGGGATACAACGGCTTTGCTAATAAATGAACTTGCATCGTCAGAAAACATATAAGAAGTATCAGTATGATGAACAGAGAAAGAATTATTAATACGAATCACAAAAAGAAAAAGACCAAATGAAGACCCCTGTGGGACAACAACGTTACCATATAAAGGAGAAGATTTGATATTATCTATTTTGATCTAGTAGTTGCGATTTTGAAAATAGTTGTAAAATAGATTATAAGAAATATCCCTTATAACGATATGTTTAAGTTTAGCTAATAAAATAATGTGAATCAATTGTGTCAAAAGCAAAGTAACACCTTTGTCATTAAATTATAATTCACAGTATAGTGTATAATTAAATAAATGTATATTATTAAAATTTTTAAAACCAAGCTTTAAAACTAATTTAAGCATATCGAAATCTAATCATAATTTTTAGATCGAGCACTCGAAAAATTAAAAGAGAGAGTGTCTTACTTATATATTATTTCAGACATTGTTATTTTTTTCCGTCTAATGAATGATAACGGCATGTATTATTTTCCCTATTTCCTTCTTTTTCCTATCCGGAAATTCGTTTTAAGCTATAAAATCTTCTATCCATCAAAAATTAATATAACTACTTTTAGTGAAAAACTAATCCTTTGTCAGAAAACTTTAAAATGCGCTTTTAAAACTTAAATTAATGAATAGTTCCATAGGTTCATTAAAAAAGTCAAGAAAACTAAATTTGATAATTTGTTATAACTTTAGTGTTTCGAATTTGTTTTTAATTTTCTATTGCACATACAATTTTGTCTTATTTTGATCCATTTCATCCTTTATTATATTCTGACATTTTCTACACTTTTTTGTGTTATGTACATAGTGTTTTAAGGTGCATATCAAACTCCTGTGGAGCTTTATCATAAGCCTATGTATATAATAAAAAACTTACTTCCTTATTTGCTTTTCCATTTAAGTTTGAATAAAAATACATTTAAATGCTTCGAAAATTAGTTAGATACATTAATAAATAACATTAATTTAATAAAGAGTTGTAATTTTAATCGTTCAAATTTAGTTTATTCATTTTGACAGAGTTTTTGCGGTTACTTATAATCCTATTTTCTGCATTTGATACATTTCTGGGTAATTGCAACTATTGGTTTCCGATAATAGCTGTTTTATTTCAGTTCTAATAACAACAATCGCATCGCCTTAGTTGTCACTTTCAATCAATGTTAGAATCTGAAAAAGAGTGAATTCGTCCCAAAATAAATTATTGGAAGTGAATTATCCGGGCACTATTATGCTCGTAGTAGATTATTGCGAACGGAAAAAGTAATAAAATCACGTTCTCCCGAACCATGTAAAAATAACTCACTCACGATTACAGCAGAAATACTCTCCAATCTCCATAGAGGCTATAGAAAAGCGGTGGAAAAGGTTCTTTTGGCAAATCCCGAAAGATGGCGCTTTGTTTGAGCAGAGGTGGGAACTGGCGGATGAGAGAGGAAAACGGGATATTTCGCCAACTGGGCATGCGCCGATGATGTGCGGATGCGTGGGAATTCTAGGGAGGTGGAAGGGGAATTCGAGAATCGGGAGAGGCAAGACACGAAGGGAAGAATACCCGTTTGTATATGTGTGTATCTGTATGTCTGTCTATGCAGCCTTCTACTGCCCGATCGGAAGTTGGTGAGTTAAGTTTGAGCATTAAAATTATTGAATTTTTTTCATTGTAAATTAAAATGGGTTAATTTTAATAATTTTGTAATTGTGCAAACTCACGATGGAACGAAAACTTCCACATTTTCACGTTTGCGCGTAATGAAAATAAATAAGTGAATGAATAAATACGGAAGAGTGATTGGTATTTATTATATAATATTTTATTCTAAATTTTCTGGAAGTGGAAGCAAGTTTTCTTTAATATCGGGATAAATCACGGGTGCGTTGATGAAGTGCGAAAACTCAAACTTGGAGAAAAATTCTGGTTTGACATAAAAAACACAGTAATTAAGATTATAAGTAGGTAACAAAGTCTTTTGTAAACTTTTAGAGTTTATAAAAGTTAACTAAAAATAATCGCTATATTATGCAGTTTTGGAAAATATTAAATTTTGAATCAGAGACAAATATTAGTTCAAAGTTTCTAACAAAGCCATTTTTCTTAAAACTTTTGCCTATTATATAGTGAAATATAACTGTATAATATTTTTATATTTTGTCAAGCTGATTTTAAGTCACTTACAAATTTTTCATTTTTGCAAAAGAATAATGGTTATTTTTTGTTTTGAGTCCTTATTTTCCAAGCCCAAAGTCTGCGATTTAAAAACTTTAAAGAAACATTATTTGAAAACAACAAAATATGCAGAAGTAAAAGTTGAAGGTAAAATATAAAGGAAAAAAACTTATACAATTAAAGTTTATAAAATAATAATAAATATTCTCTGATTGATTCAATTCAAAAATTAACTATTAAAATTAATATTTATTCAAAACCGTAGCTTAAAATGAAATCTTTATCATAAAATATATGTAGTTTAAAATGTTTCATCGGAGTATTATATTATTTTTATTGCGTATGTATTTTTTTCTTGTGCATTTTTAAATATTTAAGCCAATACTTTCAAAATTTTTGGAAAAGTAAGAATAAGTTGGAGTGTTTTCTTAGTTAAATTCATCGAGTAAATTTAAACAAAAATAAAGTAAGTGTTCTAACAAAATTTGTTCATTAAATGTGCTAATTTCTAAACAACCATGTTAACGTTACCAATTTTAAAAACGTTTGGGAGTATTGGACCTTAGATATAAGTTTTGTATAGAAGCAAGACTCACAAAATAAGTCAGAGGCAAAAGTCAGTAAAGGGGGAAATTCTCCTAATAAGATCAATACTCAAGAAAATTCTTTGACCTAGTTTCGATTTAACGAAAAAGGGAAAATGTTCTACGAATTTGCAGGAAATCTAAAGGTTCTACAATTTTTTCCACAGTAACTACGGCCTATTTAAGAACTAAGCCTAGCCTAAAGTCGGTTGTTAATAACGTATTCGTAGATGATCTACTTTCGGAGTTTTTTAATCTAATGTGAGATGCAAATGGTAAATTGCGATAACCTGATCAACGAAACGATTTTTCCAACTTTGATATAATAATGCAATTTTTATTTCGCGGATGTATGGTCTCGCAATTTACGTTAAAAATTGCGAATAAAGGAATAATTTTGCGATATAATGAAAGCCATCGGCGCTCGAAAAGCAAGCCTTATCTCCGACCGCTTTCGATGAATTTCTCTTTGATGTGTTCTAAACATAGCACACGCATAGAAGGGAAAGAGAAAAAGTGATCGAATAAGTTCACGAGAAAAAAGTATTTTGCACTTGATAAATGAATAATCGGGCATTAGGTATAGATGTTTAGGTACAGAGGAGAAGAAATGCGGATGTATATACTTATCTTCTGTTATCTAGTTAGAACTGCAGTTCTATATTAAGTGCTTTGTGGAACACTTAATGCAATTTATAAAATCTTAAGAAAAAGGCGGCGGAGAAAGCTCCCTTTTTGAGAAGTTTAGCATTCCTGAAAAAGTGTTAGCCTTCATTAATCGCAAAATTTTGTCCATTAATCCGAAATAAATCTTCAAACACCATTACTCGATTTTAAAAGTCGTGCTTAACACACGACTCGCTCCTGTTATTTGCATAGGTTTTACCTTCACGGCAGAACTCAATTACCGAGAGAGAATCATATGCTAATGAACGATATTAATTATTTTCTTGCATAATTAAATGCAGTTGCTAATGTAAATCTAAAAGAAAGAGCTAGAATTTCCGTAGAATATTTTAAGCTCTTGAAACACTCGAGGAAAATAAGTATAAAAAACTCGCCTTCTTCAAATCCTTTTTCGTATATGGTATTTGCTGTTTTCCGAAGGAAAAAAAAAAGCATTAGAAACTAATTGAAAAAAGGCGAGGGCGAGTAACATTGCATCCAGCATTCCGTACGGAAAGGGAAAAAAATGTCTTCCAAAGTTGTAATGAATAAATATTTCTTCCGAACTACGCCTTCGATCCAAATCATCTGAGTTCGGAGCATCGAGAAAAAACGGATCAAATTCTGTATCAGCCAGGTGGCACGGAATGGCCGTCAGCACGGGGTGGCACCGTGGCGGTTTCGAATCCACCAGAACGGAACTGTTCAATCGAACGGAGAGAAGGAAGGCTGTCCAAAACCACAGAGGAAGAAATAAAAGTCCCTACTAGGCAACAGACATAAAGGGATCTGGATACAACCGTTAGGTGCGCAAAGTGAAGAGGGGCTCCGAGTCGTTCAGAAGCGGATTTTAATTTTCTTGGAATGGAAAAATGGGAGGAGTTGTGGAGTGTTTGAAGAAAGGGAAAAACTAGCTTAAGGATTCCCTCTCAGAGTAATCACCCATTATGTAATGAAGGGAAATAGGGAATATGGAATGAAGGTTCTGAAAGCGAGTGTCAACAGATAAAGTGCAACAACAGCTCAAGTTCTAGGCAGTCAATAATGAAACGAGAGCTATAAGCGTAAGCATAAAAATGTAATTTTTTTTTTCTATACTATAAATAGCTTTTTACAGCTATGTGAAATATAAGAATATAGACTTTTTGAATGCCACTACTCCATGATATTTAAAAATCTATACTCTTACTCCAATTAAAAATGAGTACTTACTCTTAAAAATAGGTACTAAAATGTACCATATATCATATGATTCACTAGCGTATGCAAGGGGTTTTAATTTGATGTCATAACCCCCCCCTCACCTCGATAAAATTTTGTTTATACATATGGATATGAATATATAGAGTTGTAGCTATGTAGCCTCCCGCACTTATGAACATTCTGAGTAATCTAATGATAAGATCTCTGACAATATTAAAAAGGAAGTTTAAATAAATGAAATGCAAAATCCTACTTAACGCACTCATTAGTAATAAATTAATAATAAAAGATACTTCGAAGCATGCATCATCACAATAAACACAAATTTCAGTCATAGACGAAGTTTTCATTTGAAATTTTTTAAGCAAAGTGGCCAGGGTTTTCGATGTATCTCTTTGTGTGTTTTAAATTTTCCATCATCTGCAAATTATAGATATAAACCTGTCATTTAATTAACTTGACTTATCTTCAAATACGCGATATTTTTTTGGTAATTTTTTTATAGACATTTATTTTAACCAAAAGCTATTAATATACATAGATCAGGGATGATTTTTTAGAGCACTTCTCGAAATTTATTCGGTAGTATAATTTTTTCACTCTAACTTACACATCTATTTGCTGAGAGAGAAAAACGAGGATCATCAAAAACTGCATAAAATATAGGAAGGATTTTTCGTTTATCGAAATGAATCGAAGAGTATAAGAACTCTAAAGTTAAGAGTGTAATTTTGGGATTAGCAGTTAAACCAATTAAATTCATAGGTTCAATCGGATTAAACGAGTCGCAACTTCGGGACTTTTTTCCCATTAGGCTAAACAGGCTGTCGTCCCGAGAGGCTAATTTTTGAAAGAAACGTAACATTTTGAAAATGATGAATCGTTAAGACCGAATGCGTTATGCTGAATTGTGATGCAAGGGAAAGTTTTATTTAACTAAAAATTCGTTTTTGTAAATGATACGCAGATTATAATAATACGCAGAATTATAATGATACGCAGAAGGAGAAGCAGCCAATGAAGAAATGCTGATACAATAAAGTAATATATTTTGGTTTTCCAATATTTATGTTTCTCAGTTACAAATTAAAACTCGAACTGCAATTTGAATTTTTTGTAAATATAACTGCAGTTTTAATATATATCACAAAATACAGACGGCCCCGATTGAACAAATATTGATGGTTCCACCCAATATTTTTCGACTCAAAGGGGTAACTCAGATAACCCGAGAAAACGAATACATAGTCACACATTTGTACTTAAATGTATTAATAACATTGTGTCAATGGCACAAATAATTTACACAAAATAGTATTGAAAAGAATAATAATACTAGGTACAAAAAATATTATTCGTGCCCATGTATTTTTGACTTAAAAAAATCGTAGACTTGCATGAATTGTTATATCACTTATTTCGAAAGTAATCTGTCAAAGTTTTTATATTCCACTTCCTAATAGGGGAAATTTGAAAATCGTTTATCAAGTGAAGGGGAGGACATTTGTAAAGAGAAATTTTTCTCTGCACACACACACACACACACACGTTTTCCTTATTTTGAGTACTGATTTTCATGCTAAAATTGGCCAGTTTTTATTCGATTATCCGAGGACAGCCCGTGAAGATCTTTCGCTAGAGCGGGGGAATTTAAGAGTGAATCTATAGAAATTATTTTTATGTGTGATTATGATAGATTTTATCCT
>QLNU02015360.1:240945611-240961039 GCA_006491805.2 Dysdera silvatica
CTAAAAGGAAAGAGTGGGAAGGCAGAAGTAGCAGGCAGAGCATACTTCATTTAAGTACTAATCAAAGATTTTGGCTTTAAGGGTGAGAAAAGACAGGGCTTTAAATTCTTGAGGGATCGAATTCCAGATTTTAGAACCCGTAACGGAGACACTGTGTGTTTTATAGTTTGTGCGAGTCCGCGGTAGCCTGATATCGTCCTGGTGACGTGTATTGTAATCATGTGTCGTCTGTGAGATGGAGAAAGGTAAAACTAGGTCACCTTTTGTGACTTTGTACATAAGGAGTGCAAGTTTATATTTTACTAAGAGAGTGAAAGGAAGAATGCGCCATAATTTAAAAAATTGGCCAGCGTGTTCATGGAAGCCTGCAAAGTTAACTATTCGCATAAGCTTTTTTTTTTGCGTTCCTATCAATTGCCTAAGGGAAGTAAAATATGTGATTCCCCAGACCTCAAGACAGTAGGTAAGTTTTGAATAAAATAAAGAATAGTAAAGAATCATTAGGATATATTGAGGAACGACATGTCTGAATCTCAAAAATATTCCCAGGAGACTGCTAAGAGAATTGGTGAGATCGTTAATGTGTTCTTTCCAGGTTAAATTTGAATCGAAAATTACTCCAAGAAGTTTGGCTGATTTCGTTTCCTGAAGGATGGAGTTGCGGAAAGTAATAGGAGAACTGTTAGGTAATATTTTTTGCCGGGAATGGAAGATAACGTAGTTAGATTTTGCAATGTTTAGCTCTAGTTTGTTAACGTAAAGCCAACGTGAAATGTTATCTAAATCTTGGTTGACTTTTTGCACTGTTTCTTCGATATTTTTTCCCGATACCAGAAGTGTCGCGTCGTCAGCATAAAGAAACAGCTGACTATTCAGGACAGCTTGGGGCAAATCGTTGATGTAAAGAAGGAAGAATAGCGGAGCTAAACAGCTTCCTTGAGATACACCAACGCAAATAGTTTTGCGAGTTGAGGGAGTTTTACCTATGAAAACTTGCTGTTGCCTATCAGAAAGGTAGCTGTTCAGTAATTTTAGAGGTGTACCCCGAATACCATACCGTTCTAATTTCGTCAGTAAAATGTCATGCTTAACATTTTCAAACGCTCTTTGGAGATCTCTTTGCATTCCTATTACAAAATTGCTTTTGTCTATTTCGTCAGAAATCATCTCTTTGATATTAAGGAGGGCGGTAGTTGTTGACCTATGTTTTCGAAAGCCGAATTGATGTTTGTAAAGTAAGTTTTTACTTTCGAAATATGATTCAAGTCTACTGTGTAAAGCCTTTTCAAAAATTTTGCTAATAACTGGAAGGATAGAAATAGGATGATAATTCTGAATGTCAGATGGGTCGCCTTTTTTAAATATAGGAATAATTTTAGCCATCTTAAGCTTCGAGGGGAAAATACCCTTATTGAAGCTGATATTGATTAAATGCGCAATAGCATTTGCAAAGAAATCTGGGTTGGCTTTAACAATATGCGGCGGGATATTATCGAGACCTGTGGACTTGGAACTAAGAGCATTAATAGAACGCTTGACCTCGTTTCTGCTCAATGGTTTAAGGAAGAAAGAAGACCCGGCGGCGGGGAAGGGTTCAAAAACTTCTGAGTGGTGCGGGGGAGTGGAACTACTGTTGGGAGGGGGGGATCGTTTGCAAAAAGTTCGTTGAAGCCGTTGGCTATTGTATTAGTTGTGTGGAGCTCAGTGCCAAAGGCATTGATTTTGGTGGGGAGGAGATTATTTGATTTTTTGCGGTTTAGGGCCTCGTAAATTGTTTTCCACGTAGATTTGTTGTCTCCGAGTGAGATTTTAAACTTCGCATCAAAGTAGTTCCTTTTGGCTACTCTCAGGATTGTAGTTAACAAATTTCGATAAGAAACATATTTTGATTTTAAAAGGGGGTCAAAAGGACTGTTCCTGTATTTAGCATGAAGCCGATCCCTATTGATGATGGATTTCAGGATACCTCCTGTGATCCAAGGCTTTCTTGGAGTGCGTTTATAAGACTTATTAGTTAAATATTCGGAATTTTTTAAAGCCCCAGTTACCCCTTTTGTAAGAATATTGTAAGCCTCGTTGGGATCGAAACTGTTGTACATCGCGTCAAGCCAGTTTGCATTGTTGAGTAGTGAGGAAACTTTTTCTAGGTTGTAGGAAATTCTCGGGGTTTTACGATCAATAGTGCATCTTGGTAGTAAATTCGATATTTTAATAAATACCGGAAAATGATCTGAGATTCCCGTTTGAATTATGCCTGCCTGAAATGGATAGTCGGTGATGTTGGAATAAATATGATCTAGGAGGGTTTTTGACACGTCTGTAACTCTTGTAGCTTTATTAATGAAGGGAATGCAGCCGTGGGAAGCAAGGATGTTAGATAAAGAACGGTTAATAGGGGTGTTCTCGAGCGAATTTATATTAAAATCACCGCAAAGTATTAAATGAAACTGATGTCACATTAATCTTAAAAAAATGGTCATAATGACGAATATGATATACAGAACGCGCCGGTATTCACATTTACTTTACATATACGAATATTGAGCATACGAATATACGAATACTTTCATTATTTTTTCAAAAGTATTTAGATTCTAGGAATGTTAACGAAATAAATTTTTAAGAGAAATTAGTGTGGTGTTTCCGTTTTCAGTGAAAACTAAGGTTTCCTTTGAAGCTCCCTTCTCGTTAGTTTATGATAAGGGAAAAATTTAAACATTACACAATGTTTCCCCTCAATGAAGTTGTCATCACATTAGCATATAAATAGAAATCGAGGCTGCTTTCCAATCCAATTCACACGTTTTATATGATCAAAAGCAAGGCTCTTGAAATTCTTCTTTTACTAAGCTAGCTATTTCTATTATTGATTTTGCGACACGGAAAATACGTTACGGTGCGTGAGAATATATAAAACTATAGCTTACCCAATTACCAAAATTTCAGTATACAGAATGGCCTGACAAAAACTGTTGCACCTACAAGGAGACACCTTTCGTAGGTACACCAGTTTTTACAAAGATTGTATGTTCGGTACTAACAATAAGGGATCAACTATTCCAGTTCAAGCTACGAAAAGTAACTTTATACAATGCGAACTTTTCTTATTTCCATACGAATACAATCGGTTTGGTAACGCTTCCTACGCTCTCTTCAAATCTACATTTGATAGCCGACTGATTTATCATTCTATACTATACATTTCCATCTGTACACATTTCCAGAATTCGAGAGCTATGACCACAAGACTAGTTCAAATAATATTAATATTTAAGGATTATTAGTATTACACACCTGCACCGAACTTGTGAGATAAGTTTTGTTATGAAACCTAAAGCTGTCCAACTTCTGACGGACTACGTGTGAGCAAGATAGACTTCAGATTTGAAGCTTCGGATTTAGGCTTTTAAAAACATTTTTTGGGAGTGTGTTTTAACTGTCTTTAATTTTTCCTTTTTTAGAATTGGATAATTTCTCATTTTGTAAATTATCTTTTCTTATTATTCTGAAATTTTTGCATAATTTCCAATTTCTATATCGTAACAGTGGATGTCGTGGACTTTAGAACGTTCAAAGCGTTTTTACTATAGTACCAATAATCAATTATCAGTATGGTATCGGAATATATATCATGTGCTTTGTTTAATCTGTAAGTTTTTTATTAGATAATTTATACTGGCTGTCATTAATACCTATGGCATATTCTGTACCCTTTTTTTGAGCTATCTATTAGCACATATCTTCATTTATGTATTTCAGAGAAATGTTTAAAAGAACATTGCGCAAGCACATTTAAATATGAGATGAGACCGAAGACAGAGAACATGACGTCCAAGCCAAAACCATATTGTCTCCCTCAGAAGTGAGATAATCCAGGGATTATCGAGTAAAAGGAGTGAGTTTAGCGTGCTATCTCTTTACGGCGGCAAGAAAAAAGTGACTGGTATACATATCGTTTTACAAGAAATGGCCTTTTTATTTTATGTCAGGCAAAATATTTTTAGATATATATGGTGTTTCTTAACCCTCAAAAGAAAATCATGCCGGTATTCCTTGAAGAATTTTGGCATAATAAAATGTTATTAAACGTGGCGAGAAATCAATACTTATTGTGCCAGCTGCAGTTGAAGTCCAACCTATCACGATAAAGCTTGCTCACCCACTTCATGATATAAGTTGCTGATGAATCAAAAACTTAAGTTCCTCCATCTACGTGATGTTCAGAAAAAAATGCAAGTTTTTTATTACGTCTAAAAAGTTTGTCTTATTGAAGTAGAAGACAAATTTGGTGAAAAAACTCTATTCGTGACAAAACACATATTACGTTTTTTACATAAACAATGTACGGATTACTACGAAAGTTTTTCCTACTGTAAACACTTTTAGAAAACATTTTGGAAAACAGTATTCTGAAAGCTACAATTTTAACGGTAACGTATACCTTCACACGTTTTAATTATCTAGCGGCTAGAGTCCAAATTTTTCAATTTGGAAAGCATTCCCGGTTATAAAATATAGTATGTTAGACTGATATGAAATATTATGCATAAAATTAGCATTTTGCTCGATTTTTGAAAATATCGTGATAATGTGGAAGCTATCCATTTTTAATACATTGTTGATAACTGAATAGCTAACTAACGTGGGCTTTTTAGAAGTTATCCTGCTTTCGTATCTTTCAATGTAATTAATCTTAACTTTGTATTATATTTTTAAAGCCAGTTGCCATATCCACAGGGTCTCACAGATATTTTTCGTATGTAACTATAATTTTTACAAGCATAAGAATTGAAATTTAAGGCTTAATGTAAAATATTCATATTATGTAAATACTATGACAAACAATAAAAATAATATATTATATTAAATAAAATATTATATACCGGTCTGCCGTTTAGCATCAATTACTGGTATTTGGTGATAATGAAGTGTTTTATAGATTATAACGCTTCAATCATTAGTAATTACGTCACATAATTTCTAAATGGCTAGAAAAAAAATTATGCACGCGCATTAACTTTTGTCGTTAAAGTACCGAAGCAGATATTTATATTTTTAAAGGAGAAATAATTTTCTGCAATTTGTTTCAAACTGATCATTGAAGACAGTAACAAATGCAGATTGTATGGCAATTGGTTAGACTTATCACAGTTAGTAAAAAAGTATAAATTTCTCTCAATGTTCACAACCATTTTGTTATGTTTCAGATCATCAAGGAATACCGCTATGTTTTTTTAGGGTTAGGAGACACACTGTATTACATACATTTATAGGGAAGTTGGGGATGTTGGTCATGGTTCTTAAAATTGCTGAATTTTTTAAAAAATAAATAAGTTTTCCTTCTTTCATTACAAATGGAAATTTGATAAACTAGCGAAGACTGCAATCGGATATCGAATATCGGAATTTGGGTACCAACAAAAATATTCAAAAACTTTTTAATATTTCAAAATTTCAATTCAATATGTTCGTATTTCAATATTCTCTTTTAAATTTCAATATGCATAAAACTTGTTTGACGCTATAAAATGCGGGATATCAGTAATCAATAGTTTAAATGCATAAATTAAATTTTTTTTCTAGATTTCTAGATTTTTTTCTAGATTCTTCTAAATTTTTCTCTAGACCAAGTATCCAAGATTCAAAAATATTAAAAATACAAGAAAAATTTTTATTTTTATTTCTTTCATGTAGTTTAACGTTTGGAAGTGTTTTAAGTTTACAAAATGAAGTATGTTACAGCATTTCCAAATAGTATAAGAATAGTTTATTCATATTATATGGCGTAAGGGTAGTTTAGATAGTTAATGTTGTCAAAGGAACTACCGTTTTCCGAGGTATTCAACCTCTGTTATGTTTCAAGGGTGGATCTTATTACCGGGGGAATTGGGGGGTTTCCTGGGCCCTTACCGGGAAATTTTTAGTTTTGGACTGTTAAATAGTTTAGGTAAATGTTATATTACTAGCCTTCCTTTATCTTCACCAAAATATTTAATTTAAGACAATGAATTAAAGATGGTCTTTTCTTTAATTAAACTATATGGTTTAGGGTAGATTATAGTCAAGTATGACAGAAGGATAAGCTAGTAAAGGAGACATATACAATAACCAAAACGATAATTTACAATGTAATTAATAGAACAAGTTTAAATTTAAACTACAAAAACATCGTAATTATTTTACTTTTTTTATAATAAGCGACTTTTTAAAAAACTTGAAGTTTATAGTGCAAAGTCGAGCCATCTTGGTTTCTTTGAAAATTTGTCAATCACTTTATTTACATCAATATGAATGTCTCTGTGGGTGTGTATTAAAAGTCTCTTCTGTCATCCGCGTTCGAAGCCAAGTTTGACGGCGCTTCAACGATAAAAAACTACGTTATGCTGAAGCAACACTTACTGTAAACGTAGTTTGAAAGACGAGTAGCTTGAAGATTCGTGGAAAAACGTCTTGATCGCATTTCTCCAAGACTTAGAGACTTTGGACACCAGTATAAGACTTTTATTTATTACAGTAGTAACAAACAACACATAAAATATTCTTCATCGTCTTTATTTTTTTCCTATTTAACCCTAGGGGGGGGCAATCGCCCCCTCCACCCCTCGCTGGATCCGCCCTTGCCGTGTTTAGGAAATTAAACATCGGAAAACGGCTAGATACTAGTGTTTTTCGCACGGTAAATAAATGCTAGTTACTCCTACCCAAACCACGGGAATTTCAGAATAAATAAGACGTCAAAAATTCACAATTTTTAAAGTTTCCGCTTGCCCAAGGAACTGTTTTATTAAAAATCTTTAATTACTATTATTTTTGAATTACTGAAACCTCGACTTATTACAATAATTCATTTTGTTTTAATTATCAGTTATTATTATTACGGATGATCTCCAATACAGTAAGAGTTATTACAAACCACAAGCCATTTCTTTTATTGGTTCCTAAAGATTCCTTCTAGCACTTGGAAGCTTCAACTTTCCACAGTCTTAATGGTTTCCACAGTTTTTGTAAGTTTTGGTTTTGGTTCAAGTTTTGAAATATAATCTAAAGTGATAGTGAGCCGATTGTGGTGGGTGATCTAATCGCTTATTTTAGCCAAATCAATTGAATGCCTGTGCATAATTTTTTTTTCGCTAGTTTCCTTCATATTCAATAACAACCCTTTATATTCGTATTTACCCCTACTTGATCCAATTCTAGTTTTCTGTTGCGCTTTACCAAATTTTCAACCCAGCAATTCAATTTCGTTATCATCTATAAAAAATTAACGCCATAATCTAAACCTAAGTTTTCAAAAATTACCCTCAATTAAAAATTTCATGAAATCCTTTATACTGTATTTTTGAAAATTTTGGCGATTTTAAAAATTGATTTTATATCACTGCGCTTATTTGTGTGGTACATAACTACCACGACGTTATAAGCGTAACTAATTGATATTAAGCCTTAATCAAAAGTTTTTAATTTTGCCCTTTTCGCATGCATGGACTGCTCCAAATCCAGGGAAAATAGTCAAACCACTGTCGATAATTATTCTGCATGGAGTTAGCTCGAGCGTAGATAAATTTATGTTTAATATGGCGATTTAACACCACACAGAATAAATAAAGAGAATATATAAATCCAACGTTCTAGGCGTAGTAAATTTAATAGAATGAAGGTTACAACGTATGTTTCGGACGGCTTAGGTCCATATGTTATTCTGATATGGGACGATCAAGATCCGTCCGACACGCACGTTGAAACTTTCGCTCAATTAAATTTATCACTCCCACAACGTTGGATTTATTCTCTTTATAAAGTAAAGTTTAATGCCCACAACGTTGGATTTATTCTCTTTATAAAGTAACGTTTAATGCAGACTATAAAAATTAAAAACGTGTTGATCTGAACAAAAGTGAGCTGCACGCAAAGAGTTCGTTTTGTTTCGAGAAACAAAATAAGTGAATTATTAAACACAAAACTATTAAGCAAAAATAATAAACAAACTATTTTTGTGATAAAAGTATTTGCATTTAATATTATGAGGAACAGAAAATACTATAAATTTGATAAGTTCAAAAGAACTGTGCTGACTAAGTGGGCGAAAAAGACGGAGACTCTGAAATAAAAGTATTTTTAATGATCTTGGTACAGTTGAATTTCTTTATAACTTCCTTAATTATTTTATTTCAAGAGACTATTCCCAATTCGTCGTTCCATGTTATCGATCTTTCGATTGGTGAGATAAATCTCTAGTGAAAAGCAGCTACAAACACCAAGAAGACAGTGCATTTCTATTTAAATTTGAAATCTCTTTTGAATAATGATACTTTCGATAATTCCCACAGAATTAAAGCCATGACTTGGATGGTTCGTCATCAGAAGAACTTACGCGTGCTAAAGAATAATTGAAAAATTTCGGAAAAAAAGCAAAGAAACGTTTTCTTTTCAAACAAATAATTCACAATACATCTCTCTCTCTTTTCAAATTGTGTCCTTTAATATAGGAATTCGAATAATTTTGTGTAGCGATGTTTCGAAATGTGGTAGGAACAATTTTTGTGTCTGCGGGATTCTGTGTGAGTGGGATGCTTAATGTTTAAACCGTGAATTACGTTATGTCTTATTCACAAAGCTGGCAGGGGATTACGATATGAAAAGTTAATGCAGTCAGTCTAACTTTAGGGCATATATGGCTCATGTAGCCCAGAGCAGATTTATATGATAAAATCCGTTTTCAACCGTTTTGAGCAAAACCTTGCACGTAGACACTGACTCACTTAAATTCACGTAAGTACATTGCGAAAATTTACTTCCACATACATGCGCCTTCTGATTAATACAGCATTGTAGATTAAAATGACTATTACAATTATGAGATTGGTGAAATTCGTGTGATTTTCCGGCTATATAAGGATAATTAACCTGGGCAAGTTAATTATATAGTATAAAGATTAACGCTCAATATTCACATTTGAGCGCACTTTAATTTTTATTATTGCAATGATGTATTTCAACAATTGTTGGATACATATGTCTAAATGCGCTTGTGTGTGTACGACGGAAAGAGAGAGAGATAGTAGCATAACAAAACCATTAAAACATTTAAATTTTTAACCTTTCCGAAGTCTTTGAATACCTTAAAATGTAAAAAAAAATACTCAACCTTAAAACTGATAGCACTTACATAAAAGGAAATACAAAATTTTAAAACTAACAAAAGCGATATATTTTCAAATGTATCAAGCATGACTAGTTTGGACATCCCTCTGCGATATGCCTTTCAACATTTTTTTTCCAATGGCAAGGAATTTGATATGCAAATGAAAAGAATATAATGTATATTGTCATTATCCAATACGGAATTTTACTTCCCAGTAACGCTCCGTCTCAGTGACTCCGCCAAGAGCTTTGCATCGCTGAATTTGTTGTCTGTTCATAGTCGCATCTCATGCACAAAGCGGACAGTTTGGAGTAGACCGAACACCAATACGGAAAAGATGCTCCGCCAGGTAATTATGTCCTGTAATTAAACGGAATGTTGCCACTGCTTCACGGCGTGGCCGATCAGGAACATCTGACTTTACTAGATGTTTCCAGTCCTTTGCGGCGATTGTATTCGAAAGATCTTTATGGAACTCCAAATTCAGGGACCTCTTGATAGAAAGTTTTGCAATGTGGAAAGATGTTTCATTGGCCATCGACTGTTGAATTTTTGAACCTTTTTTTGACAACATATCTGCCTTGTTCTTTCCATAGATTCCACAGTGTTGTGGTTTTCAACATAGACTGGTATATTTTTTAATTATATTACGAACAATTGATTTTTTTTCTTTCGTTAGAACTTTTCTTATTTCGTGGAATATGAGATCAAAACCCCATTGTATTGTTACTTATTTTGTATTTTAAGACATAAAGAAACTTGCACATGTTCAGTACATTTTGTCTGACTCATGGTGTCTCATTAATCTATGATCCGACTCATGGTGTAGTCCATTTTTTTACCTAAAGTCATTTTGTAATTTAAAAGTGAATTTAGAGAAATTCTAGTGTAGAGGAAGATAAAGGGAACATAATCTCATATATTTGTTTGATTTTTATGGCGTAGGGACAGCCAGGAGCATGCTGTGCAAAGAGCTACAGTTTTCCGAGGAACTTGACCCTTTATCACAACGAATCAGACTTCTGAATATGGATCCATAGAAGCGAGGGTAAGTGCTCAATACCCACTGAATTCAAACCAAACACCACAGCACATCTCTAATCTTATATGTACTTATATATTAATTAATTAATCTTTCCAAAAATATTAGTCAAAATATTAAACCAGAAGAAATTGTTAATATATAAATATATAATTTCTATTTTTGTAGTGTCAATACTAGAGAAATTTTCTTGCAGTTTTATTCGTTGAAATTTCGTAATATATATATATTTTCTGGGTTACTGAAATGCGATTATACTTGTTGACTCGTTAATTAACGAATTCTGTTAATGACTTCAAACAGTGTATTAAAGTATTAATTTGACTTCAAAGAGAAGTGGTTTACAGCGGAGAAGGACGTCAAAGGGATTATATTAAAATTGATTTCAACATCATCTTTAGTAAAATTTCACTTTGTATGCTTAATAACAACATTTTTCTACCGTTTTCAATAATGGAAATATTTAAGACACAGTTTATTCTTGAAATATGTGTATATTCGAAAACATATTTTTTTGCTGTTTACGATAAATTACGCTGATGGGAATTTTTCGTATCCTAACTTAAATGCAGGAAAACGGCGGAATTTTGGTAACGTAATTTAGTATTGTATATGCAATAATCTTATAGCTTACGCATGTGGTTTTTATAATTTTTTTATTAACAGCGCGTTGTTTATAAAACAAATTTTATGGTCTTCATTGTTCGGTAGAATTTTCATCCTCTAACAATTTTTACGGCGCGATCCGCGTGATGTAAGTAACTGAAACCCAACACATGATTTATATTAATTAGGAAATTATTTTTTCTTATTTAATAATCATTAATTTCCTTAATATATCGAAGTTCTAAATTCATAGCACTTGTATGAAATGACAATCCTCCTATTTACCCATATTTTTTTATCAAGTCGTGGTTCAAATAATTCTTTTTTATATATGTGTATATATCTTTATTTCATTGTTAAATTCACGAAGATATTATTTTAATACTCCAGTAACTGTTAGAAAAACATATGAAAAACTTCGTAATTCTGTAAAAAACTCCACTACCTAGGGGTTGTACTTGTATATCATTTTTCTAATATCTACAGGCGAGTTCCAAATATCGATCGTTGGTATTTTGGTATAGATTTTATTCGATCAAAGGCGGTCAAATATTTTGAACTGACGTCCGAGATAAATATATTTCTGTCTTCTCTGAATGTCAGCTCAAAACCTTTGGCCGCTCTTGATCGAATATGATCGGAGTCGGAAGAACCGACAGCAGATTTAATGAGTCTTGTCTAGAGAGCTATGCTTAAACAGAAATATGATTTTACGTTGCCATAAAGGGTTTTCTACAATAAAATATTTTTAAATATATATATCGAGCAAAAAAGAGCGTCTTTATGTTACAACAATTCATGCGTAAATTGTTTGTTGCAAAATAATGAAAATAGATCATGGCAGAATTTAAAAATTGGGAAATTTCAAGTGGAATTGGTGAATTTTCCACGTGAAATTACTCTTTCTTTGTAAACTCTCATGTATTTTACGTTATATATATGTATAAATTTACGTCCGTAATACTTCAATTTGCATGTAATACTCAAAGTTTATTAAAATATATATTTCATATGACCATCCTTCAGTAAAATCAGACGTTTTAACTATTTAATCTTGTGATAGTTGTTCCTGCTAAATAATGTCTGGTTACTAGTAGTGTTATTTTGAGAGAAAAATTAATGGACATTCAGTTGCATAAGATATTAATAATTAATGAACAATTTACATTGTTTTCTTATTCCATACCTTTGTATTTTATTTCCCTTACATTCGGTGTCACTCATCTGAGCCTAATAAGTTTAGTTATGAAGAAACAAATACATTTTAACTAAAAGTAATCCATCCCAAATTATGCCAAAAGTCCATTTATCTGTGTAGACTGCGGTCTTTAATTTTGCTCTATGAGATGGTTCTAAGATGGTTTTTAAGACTTGAAGTGTGTTTTTTATAAGAAAATTGAAGTTCGCTTGTTAAGTTTCATGTCCAAAGACTCCACAACATGGTTTCTCCGACGGAATAGCCAGCTTAACGATGTTTTAAAACTGCTGTTAGGTACAATCATACACGATCGATATTACTGGGACTAGAGTCCAATTCAGCAAACTCAAAAGTCACGGATGCAATCATTGGAAATCGGCGCCTATATGCTGAGGAAAATAGCAAAGCAGAAACTAAAATTTCAGCTCATTAGATTTAGAAAAATCATGTGGTCACGATTCGCTCCGAAATTTTAAATGCATTCTCTGTTCTTTAATTCCCCTCTCCTAAAAAAAAGAAGGTAAATGTAAAAGTGGGTTTATATTAGTAGTTTGTGCTTTTTGAAAGTTGGATCAATCGAATCTGGGTTTCAGTTAACGTTTTGGGAAAACATAATAATTTCCTTAAAACTGAGACTTTCAATGAAATCAAATGATAAAAAGTGCAGTCAAAAAGTAATTTTCTCTATTCATGAAAAAAAAAATTAAATTCCAAACACACAAATGTATTATATTATTTATCCTTTAACGCCCAGGTAAGTCATTTGTTACCTATGACGTCAACAAATCAGTTGCAAGACAGTTTCGTTCATGGAAATTAAATTGTAAGCATGTACGAGTGATGAGCAATGCGTGTTGTTCGCGACAAGGCTTAACTTGGCTAGTAACCTTTAAAGATTCATCGCCCAATAAAGAGGCAATATGACGAGGCATATGTATTGCTTTGAGCAAGGCATATATATTTCTCTGAGCAGGCATATGTATTGCTTGCAAAAGCAATATGTATTGTTCTTGCAGACATGTACGAGTAAGTGACAAAGGAAGTTAAAACATAAATGTGTGCTCACAATTATTAAACACATCATTACTAATATAACGAAATAAAATTGAATTTAATAAATAAAATCAAAAACATAATGTTGTTTCTACCATAGAGCCCAGAGAACTATTATAACTTGCAAAAAATGCCTCAGTATATACAATGAAAGGACAAATTATTAAGTACACATACCTATTAGTACATTGCAATACCTTTTTTACGCACAACAGCGGAAAAACATCGTGATAAGGAGCCAATAAGGTGCTGAAAAACGGACGGAGGTATCGTTGCTTAACAATCCAAGAGCGTTTGGCATAGATCAGGCATAGATACAAAGGATTGGTGATCACGAACAACCTTTACAAATAAGTCTCAGAGATTCTGCATGTGGTTGATATCAGGCGAGTATCGGGACCATTTGAGTGAGTTGAAGTCACTGGTATTGTCTTATAACCAATTGGTTGCTTATTGGGACCGACAGGGTGGAGCGTTATCGTGTTGAAAGAAGGCATTTCGGTTTGGAAAGACATGTAACGAAAGGATGTAGATGATTATCGAGGAGTTGCAAGTCAGCAGGCACCCATTGCTCATTTAGAGCTGCAGTTTCTACGATGCTTTTTAGTTTTACCTAATTTCATCTGCTCTACGTCTACCCGTTCTGTGGTCAAAAACGGGTATTTTAAAAGCTCAGTAGCTATGGAGATGGAACAATGAGTCCGCAGAAATTATCTTAACATGATCACATAAACAAATGCGTTTGTCTCAACCTCTATTCATCCTGACATTAGTATTAATGTTTTATAATGCATATATCTGTTAACTATTTAATAGCAATGGATGGTTTACCCTTCAACCCCTTATCGAGTATAATATACATATATAACTGCTGTTTTATTTAATGGTAAGGTTTTATATAAAAATCAGTTATTTCAAAGTAGTTGAACATGATGATGATGGGTTGAATTTCCCTTAAATCGATGCACAGCCCATAACTGTTATTTACGCAGATTGAATATGGGTCTTGTTTTTTTTAATATCACTGTTACTACAGCGTAACAAATTTAACATAGAATGTTTTTATTATACGAATGAAGCCGCATTTTTGATGAGAGTTAATTTAGTAAATTATAAAATTATACACAGTTTTAATATGAAGATTTTTTCTCATGTCATTTAACTATAATGTTTTGTTGTGTTATATTCCCAAATGTGTTCCTGTAGATAAAAACTGTTATCATTTACGCTTAATATATTAACTGAAATAGTAAATTGGATCCGCTTGAGGTATGTTTGTTAGGCGATATCTTTATCCTTAGGGTCTTTTTCCAAATCGTTTGTTTCCCCACTTATATTTTGTTACTAAGCATTTTCTTGAAATGATATGAGTCAACACTAGAGTAAATGATACACTAGCAGAAATATGGATTACGTGAACTAGAATAAAGTTGTCAAAAAGGATATCCCGATATGGATGCGAGAAAAAAAATCTAACATCAGAATAAAATTCTCCCTTTAAATAAGAGTTATGTTCCAGTGTATTTGCTTTCTTTGGCCACAATATGGGAAACAGAAGATATCTATAGTAATTGCGTTATTTAGATTTTCATAGATGTATTATATATGTATACTATAAACATGCTCTCTCTCTCTCTCTCTCTCTCTTTTACAAAAGCAATATAGTTTATTCTATTAAATTCTATTATTAGGAAACGTGATTGATTTTATTAAATATTGACAATTATTTTCAGCTGATTTTCTTGAGATGAGGTTATTAGAGTTGAAGTGTATAAATGAGTTACGCCTAGAGATGTAAGTCGGACAATTTTTGGAAATTGAAAAATTTTAACCCTCAAAATTTTCCGGTCTCGAAATGTCAAAAATGAATTTTATTTTTTAAAAAATGTCATTACTTTTCCCTTCCCCCTCTCTCTTCCCCTCTCTTTGCGTACGTACATAATTTTAAAAAGTTTAAACATAGAAAACAATATTAGGTATATATTAAAAGTACTATCATCGGTCATTCATAACATAATCATAATTCCTGTCTCTTCTGACTACATAAAGTGGAATCATCTTGCGAACATCAGTTTTTCTTTTCCCATCTTATTAAAATATATCTTACATTTTCACTAAATCATTATTCACTATATCACTGTAGGGGGTAAATATGGAACTATGACATTACAGTTTGGATAGTACTATGAGCCTGATATATAAAACAAATATTATTTAATAAATATTATATTACACTGGATATTTAATAGTGGAAAATTTTCGAAAATTTGCCGTTTCAAAATTTTCCGGAAAACCCACATCACTAGTTACACCTGTGTGTAAAACAAATCGGCTTCCACTCTTTTCCATAAATATTAAGCGTGTCGCGGCTCAGGCGAATATATATA
>QLNU02015360.1:240961139-240975944 GCA_006491805.2 Dysdera silvatica
TTTCTATTTTTTATTATTTTAAGAATGTCAGTCGGTCAGCCTTGTTATTGTTTCCAATACTTAATTTTTACCTATTTTATTTTATAAGCTGTTTTCTTTTGAGTGTGAATAAAAATTATTAAAAACACAAATGATAGCAGTGATTATATTTGATTACATTATTATACCGGCCATTGAGAAGGAAGCTGCCCCTTCACTGCTGACTTTCTTCAATTGGTGACACTTTCCTCTCAAGCATTATCTTCATACGACCTTTCCAATTCACAGCTTTTTTTTGCTCCATCTATATTTGATATTTGTACGATGGGAGAAATGATCTGTTTAGTATTTAGTGTACGCGATTAATTAAAGATATGCATACCAGAGAGATGCAAGAATGAATATCTGCTTCCAAAAACTAGCTGTCATATGCATTAATTGCAGAGTTCATGGAATTATTTCTAATGCATACTATTATTATATATCTTTCTCAGATTAAATGTTTCATTATGAGAATATTATGAGTGCTATTGTTTATAGATTTTGTTCTATCGTTAATGCATTTGTTTTTTCTTGATTTAACACATTTTTTTAAATTTATTGTATAGAAGCGATGTAACATATTGCTTCTATAACTTCCAGGAGAAGAAAACTTTAAAGCTTAGAAGTAAATTACACTTTTGTTACATATATGCATTTCGAATTTAATTTAATAAATTTAAAAAAAATTTGAATTTCATTCTTCCAAACTACTAACATATATCCATTATACAAAAATATATCTATATAAAATACATGCAGATATTTTTAAAATTAATAGATTTATTCTTTAGTTTATGTCCTTCAGAGTATATTCCACATTTAAAGGCAGCGACGAAACAAAAATGTCTTTTGCTAAATAAACTTGTTTAACACAATGTATTTGGTGGACCATTTTCAGTTGAATTACAAATAATACAATTTTTAATAGCGATTAAGAGTTGAAGAGTAAAACATAATGTAATAAAAACTACCTCGTAAAATCCGGTCTTAAGGAACTCCTCATACAAATATATGCAATGAAATCACGTCCTTTATATTTATTTATAAAATGTATATCTCGGTTTCAATGCTTTAAATTTATTATTTCAAATTCTTTCGTTCTGTCATACTTTTGAACGAGTGTTTTACATAAAGCTGTACAATATATGTTATTACGTTAACAAAATAGATGTTATTTTATTAAAAAATCGAGAATTTAAATTCAGATGTCAAGAAATATCGACCTCAACACTAAATTATATCATGTGACCTCAGGCTACTAAAGAAGCAAAAAAATGAAAAATAAAATATATTTGAAATTAATCTCAAGTTCATGCATCCACATATTCCCTTCATATTAATAAACGAAAGTCCATTTAGGATTAGGAAATTGGAATTCAATTAGAATTAGGAAATTGGGGTTAAGAATGAAGTAAGGTAAACGAAAAGGCATCCACAAGCCACACCGAAACATATTTAAAATATGTGGATAGACGTCACCACCGTCGCAAAATTAATAGATATAAATTATAAATTGAGAAAGTCGGGGCATGTAAGTTTGAGTTTTCGTGAGGCAGTAATGAAGGGTTAAAACGTAATAACGTAAACAATTGAAGGATTAATTAGAAGAATTTATAAAATGAGGACGGCTTAAAATAGCAGAAAAGACAGCAAGTAAGGCAAAAATAATTTTAACATTGAAAAAATTGTATTTGTGAGAGTTCTTTAGTCGAGCTATAAGTAGATCGAAAACTTCTATTTGACTTGACACCTGGCGTAATGCGGCACCAAACACTTCAAGAGATCATATTTATTTGATTCTAAGCGTCAATTGGGCAGGATTCAAAATCTTACGTTGAGATATTTGAAAATGTAATGACTTAGAAGCCGCTTATAAGCATTAATTCCATTTTAGATGATTAATTAGTCATCTTTCAGAAATGAAAATAAATATTCAGTGTAGTGCTTGGTGCAAGTGGTTGCAAAATTCATGCATCAACTTGAATTTGATTAAACGTCATTGACCACACATTCGATATTTTTTCAAAAATTTCCATTTATTTTAATTTAATTAATTTAACAATTGTTAACAAACGCGCTGGCTAAAGTGTAGATTCAATCTTACATTTACTCAAAATTCCCTTTGAAATATCTCTTCTGCTCAGCTTACATTTCAAATTGAATTTTCTTTTTTTTTGTTCAGTACAAAAATTCTATTTTTTTTTTGTACAAAGATTCTATATTCCTATAAGACATGTAATGAATTTATAAACTCCATTTGACTATGCCCTTCAATACAGTGGCCAAAAGTTTCATATAGTAAATTCTCTTATTAAAGGGCATTGAATTACCTTCCATTTTGTAAGGTTTTTAAAGCAGTTGTTGCGTGATATTCATAGAAAAATTTCCACACTTCTTCTATATTTTTAGAACTAAATTACCGTTGCACTTTATTCGTATTATCATATGAACTTTTTTGAGAAGCCTTTTTATCCCACATTGCCTTCCAGTCTCACTAATAAACTGCATAGTCAACAGATTTCTGCCATTTATTTTATAATTTTTTAGAGTTGAATTTTTCAATCCAAGCCCTAAATGTAAATATTTTATGCCCTTATCATTATGGTAATTTAACCACTTATGTGTTGCAATTAGTCAAGACTACTGCGGGTATGCTTATAATCATTAAGGGCCATAAATTTAATTCATTTCGTTAGCTTATTGTTTACAAATAAAAGTTTTTGTTCCGCGAAAGTTTTTAAAGTCTTATTATATATTAAATAGTAAAATTTCTGTCACTGATTTAGATAAAAAATGGAGGAGAGGAAATGAAGAGCAGTAAAAAATAAATGAAAAAAATGTAGAAAATAAATGTAAAAGAAAATGGAGAGATTAAGGAATAGAAAAGAACAGTAAAATAGTAACGAGAAAGAGAAAAGAAAAGATAAATTCGAAAAAGGTGAGAGAAAGTATAATTATGGAAATAACAATAGCAAAAGAAGAAAAAAATGAAGTAAAAAAAGAAAAAGGAAACTATTTAAAAATAACAGAGAGAAAATGTAAGAAGAAGAAGAACGTTATAACGTCATGAAAACTTCAGCAACGTTTCGAGAATTGCTGTTTTCTTTATTAAGCTAAGATCTTGAACTACAGTAAGTTGAATATGGAGTAAAATTAAGAAAATTTGATAAAGGATAGTTTTAAAAATGCAATGAAACCCCTCATTAACGGTCATTGGCCGGACAGAGAAATTTGGCCGTAAAAGAGGGTTACCGTAAAAAAGGGGTCATTCTGAAATAGATGAAGTATTATATTTTAATCATTTAAATATTCATTTTAAAACATATGTAAGAGTATTTCTGAGCACATAAAGCAAGCTTAAATTAACGGACGTATGCATTTGCTGAATGTAACATCTAAATTTACAACAAAACGTTAAATATTAAAATTTATTGGCCTTGAAAAAATATTCATCAATAGCTATTTCGTTGGTTTTACTAAACAGTCCTCCTCCATCGAAATGCATTTTTAATTGTGAGATTAAATCCACCGCTTTCCGGTACGCTTACAGAAGCTGTGTGGTAGTCGAGTAAACAATAATAATAAATTTTAACTATGCTAGTTTTGCGTTGTTAATTGTTTATTAGTTTTGCGCAGTGTCAGTATATGATTTATTTATTATCAAAATCTTTGTTAAGCATTAGTCATTTGAATCGGCGAAGCCAAGTTAATTACGGCTCTTTGTTGATGGGGGGGAAAATTCTCCTTAGCTCTCATTTCGTTTATCTTGGGTTTTCTCTGGTGGGAAACTCCGTGAAGATCGAAGTTCAAACGTATTTTGTCTATATAGGGGCTATAAACTGATGGAACGGATCATGAAAAAAGTGTCCGCGTACTTATCTGAGGGTGACCGCTAAGCAAGGGTTTGAAATACATTATTGTAAATCAGTTTCTGCCGGGGAATTTTTATCTGACAGTAAAAGTGGGGTGGCCGTATCTGAGAGGTATCCGTTAAAAGGAGTTTCACTGTATATGCAAAACGTTACGAAATTACAGCTTTATTATCACGTATCCAGGTTGACTTAGAATAGATGCTAACACAAATACATTTTTAACCTTTCGTCGTAGGAAAATCTTCAGAGGAAAAAATATTAGAATTATGTAAGGGTTTCGAGAAGGTTATTTATTTTACAAGGGGTTGTACATGTATAAAGCTAAGTTTAACTTTTTATGCGAACCCTCTACCAAAAAATGTTTAATTATAAAAATATTGCACTATATCCACTTAGTCAAATAAAAGATATCTGATGTTTCTACGTGAAATAGTCGCCGAGATATTGCATATTTTAAATTCTGCATTTAATTTCCAAGTATAGAGGGGCCATCTACGAATTGATAAAGTAAATTAACATTTTGATTAAATTTTGAGTTTGTATGCTATTCAAAACAAGTTTACGTGCGCTTTAAACCCCCTCAGAAATAATCCCCTAAGGGGTGCCATTATTCCGCCAAAAAAGTCGCAAAACAGCAATAAAAGTTTATAAAAGGTGAAATTTAATTTTTAGTGACTTAGCGAATATGCTACTTACGTTAGAATTACGTATTTTTGTTTATTTGATAAATTATATATTGGGCAAATTGGCAATTGGGCAATATTTCTTTAGTTGGAAATTTTTTGATAGAATGCCCGTATAAATAATTAAGCTTCGTATTTTTTACAAATTTACAACCCACCCTTGTAAAATAAACGACATATCCGGCATCTTTACATGATTTGAGCAACTTTTTATTTCTGAAATTTTTTCTACGACTGGCAGTTAAAAAAGTAATTGCAGTAACATCTATTCTGAATCCCCTCATACACCCGTACTTTAAAAATTTGAATCAGAATTTTCTCAACTTGGGAAATCACTTTAGTTAAGTGTGAAGGTTGTCCTGATGCTATAAATTTATTGATAAATCGGTACAAAAATTTATTAAGGTATGTAATAGCTAACAAATTTCGTTCGCGCGGCACGTGATCACGGTACTCTATGAATTCAGTAGTAATTTTTAAAAGAGGTTTAAATTAACTTTCAATTTACATTTCTACCCTCAGTGTCCACCATTAATGACGACACGATAGCTCCAAGTACATTTATTGGATATCCAATTCAAGGGAGTAATGAAGTCTATTCTTTATTCTCCATCCCCCAAAACGAAATCCGAGACATTGTGTTCTTGAAGATAAAGAACTCATTAAAGGACGTTTTCAGGAAAAATTCTTCAGTTGGAATCGATTCGAGGAAGGGAGCTTCATCGAGACTCGTGTTTCTAAGTAGTAACACGTGGTAAATTAGTATGCTTATGAGGATTTGAGATTTGAGTTCTAACACGGTAATATTACATGATATGGGCCAGTGATCAATACTAACTTTTGGCAAATTTATAACCCGCATTCGAAACATTCACAAATTAAAAATTTCATGAAGTTTTTTAACCAAACCTTGCATTTAAGATGCTCAGTCATTAAGAGCTTGCATTTTCTCCTCACCATTCTCTATCTACGTGTCCTTATAACGACTTCAGCTGTTATAAACTGAGAAATATTAATTTTACGTCCATAATAATGCACTCTGTTAGTATATATATATATATAACCCACCCCCTCTTTGTCTCTTTCAGCTAACCCATTCCCCCTTCAAACGAAACCTTCACATACCAAGCTTTTGATAAAAAGGCGCGAACATAAGCTCTTCACGTGATTATGGGACTAGTCCGAAAAGAAGAGTTAGCAAGAAGAAACGTTCTTTTTTAGTAAGAAGAATTGTGCCATCAAATTGAATCGATGGGTCTTATCTCAGGCCCATTTAACCCTCCTGTACACGTAGTACACAATTACTAGCGACTTGGTCGCAAAGAGCGTGACTGAACGACGACCTATAATAATCTATTGTTAAATGTTTCTGACTTTCTTTTGCGTGTAAATTACCGATTGTGCAAAGGTTGATAGTAAATTTCTTGTTTGCTGTAGGATTTACGAATGCTTAAAAGAGTCTAAAATTGAGAAACGAAGGTATGTTTAAATAGCTATTAATTCGCAATTTTTTTTAGATGTACTCGATATCGTTTTTTATCAGAAAAACTAATAATTTAAAAGAAAAAATTTACATTTAATTCCTTGCTATTAAATTTGCTTTATCGTTTTTTATTTTTATTATTATTTTTTTCCTCTGTTTTGGGTTATTTATTATATTAGTTATTGTTAATAACATTATTTATTTTGTTTTCATCTTAGCTTTCAATATGTATTGATATGCTGTTCTCTTTTCCATTGTTGATATGTTACACATAATTTATATTTTTGGCTTTTGTTTATATGAGAGTCTTCCTATCATTACAACTACGTTTTTAAGATTTTATGGACGATTCTAACTCTACGTTTTCATTTTCCCAATCACTTACTTTAGAGATGCGATAAGTCAAATTATTCATAATGTGTTTGTCTTTTACGACTTAAAGATATAACTCGGTTGTACTGAGATAGGAGCTACAGTTTTCCGAGAGATGTGAATCTCTGTCGAACACAAGGAAACCTGATTGTGGAACAGGGGAAAACAGACAGACATTCTACGGTACTAACCGGCGTCAAACACGGCATTTCGGAACGTAAGGAAGATCATGCTCTTCGCCGCCGTAGTATTTTGTGTGCTTTGTAATTAATCTTTTAGAATTTGTGTCCACTGAGTTTCGTATATAGTATCATCATTGACAACTATTTCCAATTCACTGCAGGATGGAAGTTTCTCTGTTATGACACATACGCTTAGTATGGTGGAACAAATACAGAGGAATCTATCTTAAGCTCACTACGCTAACCAGACGTGTTGGCAAGCTGGACCAACAGTTTAAGGCGGGTTCAAAATCTCGGTATATATATATATATAATTTATTTGATGTGAAAAAAATTAATCTTGAAATTCGTCTTAGATTTTAAAGTAGGTTAATTAAAATTTACTTCTGTACGGCTGTTTACAGAAACCATCTGAAAGTATCTGTAACGATAATGAAAAATACTGTTTCTTTATTAAATCACATATATTGAGGAACAGGCATTAGAGTAGAGTTCTCAAAAGTATTGGGAAGGGGTGCTCAAGCACATTTTATGCACATTTATACATTACAATATATGTAAAATCGCACTTTATTTCAGATTATTGGGGGCACGGGCCCATATAACTCTACGCCTATGCGTACAGGGTTTTTATTCATGTATTTAACAATTGTTGCATGAGGCTAATGAAAAAGCGTCGCTGAGAGTCATTACGAAATGCGTATAATGGAAAACACGAATAAAAATAAAATATATGAATAAGAGAGCGGACAAAATGAAAGATAATATTTCTAAAGTATAAAATTACAAATAGTCCCAAGTTTGGTCTGCCTTAATTATAATTTTCAACCTCAATTCGAAGCTTTTGATTTGAAATCCTGACAACTAATGTAAAGAAGATAGACTGATATACATAATAAGATAAAAAGCTTGAAAAGCATAAATAATTTTGGATAAACATCCGAAGAAGGGATAAAATTCTCTTTGATTGGTGGCGAATTAAAAACAGTTAAAAATAAAGATGATAATGGGAAGTTCGAATATATTCATAAAATTTCTTCTTCGAAACCTGATATCATTATTGCAAGCCGTTCAATGGAGCTAGGTTTAATTCAAATGCGAAACTTACTTTTTGTTCGAAATGCATACAATGGGAGACTAGAAATATCTAGATAAATACAATGGATGATATATACACCAAATATCGGAAAATGCAAGAGAGGCTGGAAAGCAAAGATAGACGGGATAGAATACTTTTGACAGCCAGGCAACAAATAAATCAATGGATGTTGGCGACAATTTTTTTTATAGTGATGAATGCCAATCAAGTTGCTCAGAGAATTCGGGTTTCTCTAACAATTCTTGGAATATGAAAAAGGTAGAGTTGGAGTGAAAAGAAATTGAATATTGAAATATAAATCTGGAAAAGACCCTGATCTCCGGGAGGTAATATCGCTAAAGAAATTTGCCAGTTTCAAGGAGAGTTTAACGGGTTCTTTTAAATATTCCACTCAAAGTTTAAGAAAGCTTTGTAAAGTACGGTTTCCAATAGTTTCCTATTATATCCGGGTCACTTGTCAAATTTTATTTGCATTCGCATGGTGCTTTCTAATAACGAAAAAACATGTGCTCTCCCATTTTAAAAACACTGGGAAGTAAATATTTTTATATTGCTTTTTAAACTGTGTTTTCGCGATTGAATTTTCTGTGAGATTAGTGAAACTGTGCCAAAAGTTATGCATTTGTGAAAATATGAACCTAATTTACTATTTTTAAACCGACGAATAAGGACAGTGAACTATAGAAAGTGCGTTATAGAACTACAAAGCGTTGGAATCTAGTGTTCCTAAAAATATATATATTATAGATTTACATCACTTAACTACTTAACCCTCAGGGCCACCCCCACATGTATATGTGTCTGTGTTTTGCTATTATCTTTTTCATATACAATCTAACTTCGATTTAACGATACCCGATTTAACGGATGTTTATTGGGCTGGACTGAGTAAGTAAAAATGAGTCCCGTGTTGTATTTTACCTAATTAAACGTTTGCTTTCCTCGCTTTAACGATAACATTTCGTCATCAGCCTGTAGCTGCAAGTAGAAGTTCAATTAATAATTAAACTGTCGCCAGAAAATCAACTTTAACTGAGTGAATTTAATTAGTAACGTGAAACACTGTGCTGAAAGTATAATAAACTATTTAAACACGACTACCACAGTTAAAATTATTTAATTAGGTGGATGACGATCGTTTCGGCAGTGAATGACTGCCTTTGTCGAATCCAGTTACAAAAGTGAAGGTAAACTTTACCGCACTTGGCGACAAAATGAGTAAACTTCACCACGCGGCGTCACGCCAAGTGCGGTGAAGTTACCTTCACTTGAGACTCGATAAGGCGGTCGTTCACTGCCGAAACGATCGTCATCCACCTAATTAAATAATTTTAACTGTGGTAGTCGTGTTTAAATAGTTCATTATGTGTGAATTTTTTCAGTTGAAGTTAATGCTGATTTACAGTGTGTAAAGAAGTATTTTATAAACTGTATTTTGACGTTGACGATGATCTTTTAGAAGCTTTTAAACAAATAAAAAAAAGCAATGGCAAAATAAAAAGAAACGCTAAACAAAGGTTTCTTTTCAAAGTAGAATTACGTAACTACTTGTGCCATACGTTTACTAAAATCTATATATTCTTCACAACGCTGGTAAGCATTTTTATAATTTTCCTTTTCGACGATTTCCTATTTCATTTCCGATTAATAGCGCACCCAGGATTTTTGCTTGCTCGTGGGAGAGCGCAAAATGCGAAAAATAGTGTTAGCCTTTTTAATGTAATAGTTGCTGCTTTTAATGTATTTTACATGTAAATTTTCAACCCAAGGAAATACCTGGGACCCATCGCTCTCCTGTGGGCTCGTAACTGGCTCAGATAAATGCGCTTCCCAATGTAATGAATTTCTCGACTTAATGATTATTTTCACTAGTCCCGTAAAATTCGTTAAATCGAGGTTAGGCTGTATTTGTAACCAAATAATTGCTATGCTGTTTCTATTCGGAAACGCCTTTGCGGGCAGTTTAAAACGAATTATAAAACGCTTGAACCTGTAAAGGCATGTAATAATAATTTTAGCCAATTTATTGAATACTTTATTTATGAAAGCAAACACACACGTACGAATCTTTTTCTTAACCGATCAAAGCTTTGATTACATCATTTCTACCGTTTAGGCATCGTAATCTTCAAAAGCGTTCATTTCCGTCAAATGTCAATAACTCGTGTTAGATGAATGTACAAAATAATTAGTAATATTTTATTGTTTTATTTCCTCATAACAGTAACATAAAATTTCGCATATGATTTAAAGTGATTTATATATTCTTACGTTTATTGTAGTAACTACAAGTTATACTTTTATCCACATTATAGCACTAGTTAAACGAGTTTTCAAGGCATTTTCAATTAGTTCAAACTTGTCTCATATTCTTATTTATAGTTAATAGATTTGGGTATAGCCATGGTATTCAAAATGTTACGGAAGAACGACATCATGGTTAATGTTTTCTACACTATCAAAATATTAAACTGCAATGTTTTTCGTAAGTCATTTTAAGAAAAGGGCTCAATACTACTTTTAACTGAAATGGTATGAAAATTTTCCTGCGGTATAAAAAAATGCACTTTGGAAAACGCGCGTCGTTACGGAAGGACAGAAAAAACATGAAATTATGTCCTTCCGTAACGGAGTTTTCAATGTTTTTTTCAATTTCGGTACAGTTAATTAAATAATACAACGCATTATTTTGAAAAGACTTGAAAGATTAAAATGATATAATTTATTAGTTTTAATATGATATAAACATCATGCTTTTTCAAATTTTAAACATGTCCCAAAAATGCCATGTCTTTACTCATTTATAAACCCCATTTAGAAAAACGCAACAGCCCATGTATTAAAAAGGTGTGGGCGCTATACACAATAAGATTTATATTAATAATATACATATATATTCATACATATAAATATATATAGAATAACTTAAGTGGATACACAAAATAATATTTAAACATTTTATATATAAAAATATTAAATAAATATTTAGCAATTATGAACACCGAACTAACAATATATTTTTGTAATCCTAATTTAAATAACGAGCAAATTTGCAAATGGTTATTATAGTCGGAAATCAATATTCAATAAGATATTTCAGATAATATTGTGCCCAATGAAAAAAGAAGGGCGTTCCAATCTTAAAATGAAAAGTCGAAATTTTCTTTCACTAGTTGTCTAAAGTTGACGTTAATCTGGTAATTTAAGAACTGAATTTAGAAGAAGCAACCCTTTTTTCCATGTGCGTGACGCAATAAGACTGACAATGTTTGGTTTAAAGTTTACCACAAAACTGTAAAAAAAGGTTGAAGTGTTTTACAGACAATTTTATTCACAACTTATAAAAACGTAATTATTAGTTGAAAGTTGGGTATGAATATTAGATTGCTATCGATTTCGCTTGCTGTATAAAAGAAGCTTAACAGTATTAATAAATTTCTTACTTTAGTGTCGTTTAAGGTTCTTTAAAAACTTGATTTCAACGTTTTAATAGATGTTACAAATTACCTTATGAAAAAATGGAATAAAATGGAATAAAAAACGAGATACTTTTAGAACAAAAAATATCAGTGTAGTTTACTGATTATTTTATGACTATTGAGGAAAACGGATTGTTTATGACGTTCATTTAGCATAGAGGAAAAAAATTGGGGTATGTGGGAATATAAATTATTTTATTTAAGGTTTAAAAATTGCATATGGGGAGGAATATATGCGGATATTTTTCTGTTTGTTTTTCTTCGAAAAATTGAAAAATTACTTTTAAGAGTAAGTAAACATGCTGCGCGTTATTAATAGCAATTTCTTGTGAATAGATAGCTTATATTCGGTTTGATTTTGTTTTTAACGAAGCGACAATTCTTAAATCTATACTTGCTCTGTGTGTATTCAAACAGGGTTTGCTGGTCGTATTCGAACCGGGAACTCGCAGATCGCTAACCACGAGGTAATAAATAAGTGTGAACACATTCGTTTGCTTCTAAAGGTTATGATTTTTTATTCTTTTCCCAAATTTTGTATAAAAAAAAATTGGGGAAAAATTATAAAAAACTTCTTCACTAAGATTGGCTCAGTTTTTTTACACGGATATTGAGTTTGCTGAATGTCTTTTTGCAATAAGCATAGAGTAGTATTTAAAAAATTCCATTTATGAAGTCTACAAATGTATGAGCATTTTCTTTTCAGCCGACAAATATGATTTTTTTCATTGTTGAATATAATATTCAGTTCCAAAATTATTCTCACACTGATATATGAACTCACGATTGTAAAAATTGCAACACCATGAAGGAATCATGTGATTGAGCTGAAACTTTCAGGAAATGCAAATTAGGGTATGCTATTCAAATGATTAGAATTTCAGAGTCATCGCGCATGCGTGGGCTGAGCAGCGCCCTCTGAACTGCTGATGGATCCGTATAAATAGAGGGCTGTAGCGGGGCGTGTATGGTTATCTGCTAGTGGTAAACGTTACATGAGACGTCACTATGCCTCTACGACGAAAGAGGGCGACATTTCAGCAAGTTACGGAGTTTGAACGGGGACGAATGATCGGCCTTCGTGAAGGAGGGTTTTCTTATCGTGCAATAGCAGCTCGTATGGGGCGTAACAGCAGCACAGTGATGCGAGTGTGGAAGCAGTGGGTTCAAGAGAACCAGACAACTCGGAAATCCGGGAGTGGACGCCGAAAGGTGACGTCAGCACGGGATGATAGACACCTGGTCCGCATGGCGGTGACGGACCGTTTTGCTTCATCTGGACAGTTGGCAGAACGTTGGTGCACTGCTACAGGTGTATCATTGTGTGCTTCATCAATTCGTCGGCGTCTACTGCACCGTGGACTGCGTGCAAGAGTTCCTTTATACAGGATCCTCCTGACGCAAAACCATCGGCGCCTGCGGCTACAATGGGCTCATGGACATAGAGACTGGCGTGCTGATTGGCAACAAGTGGTGTTTTCTGATGAATCCCGCTTTAATTTGGGGTACAGTGATGGCCGCATCCGTGTTAGACGCTATACCGGTGAACGCCACCTTCCGGAGTGCATTATCCAACGTCATAGTGGACGAACCCCCAGCGTTATAGTCTGGGGTTCGATTGCGTATCATCGACGATCTCAGCTGCTACGAATTGTGGGTAATCTTAACAGCAACCGGTACATCAATGAAGTTCTGGAGCCCGAAGTTGTTCCCTTCCTTCAAGGCATTCCCGGAGCTGTATTTCAACAGGACAATGCCCGCCCACATATTGCCAGGAATGTTCAAGACTTCTTTTCATCACAACAGATACAGCTTCTTCCTTGGCCTGCCTATTCGCCGGATATGTCGCCGATTGAACATGTGTGGGATTTCGTTGGTCGGCGTCTCGCTCGTGATCCTCGTCCCATAGCTACTACAGATGAACTTTGGGGTCGCATACAAGCAATCTGGAATGCTCTTCCCCAGGCACACATTCAACATCTGTTTGATTCCATGCCACGTCGTATAGCATCACTTATACACTACATACATACACACACACACACACACACACATACATACATACATACATACATGCAGTGCGTTTGGTATTTTAGTGGACACCTGATATTTTTACGTAAATGCTAAAAAAATACAAAAACTGCAAATTGGCTTTTGAAGAATGCCGAGACACCATAATGTCTTGTAGAAAAATAATTTTTATATAAATATATCGTCACATAAATGGGGAAAATGCAAATTTATATAACAAATGTTGTTTGTTAATTTAAGGGACACTATCATTCCTGACTAACAGATGGCAGTGCAGGCGCTAAAAAATTTGCATATTGTATTCTTTCGATGCGTAGGTTCGTATAAATACCCGTGTGAACAGGTTTGAGTCTGCGAAAACAGCGTTTGTAGTCATAGCAGAAAGGAAAATACTTACGGATTTCGAGAAAGAGGAAATTGTGGCTTTTAAACGAAATGGAAAATCCATTTTCAAAATTTGTCAGCTTATTCAGCGTCCAAGGAGTGCTATAGGGGCCTTTTCAAAAAGAAACCCCAAAAGGATCCACCCAAAAAGCGGGGAGCGAAGCCAAAACTGAGTAAAAGAGATAAGCGGAACATTAATAGAGAGGCCAGTAACACAGGAAAGTTGGCTGCAAAAATCCAAAACGACCTTAGTTAGCTCCTAGTTAAACGTTGGATAGTATGGAATGTGCTCTCTAATTCCAAAAATTTATCTTTTCGAAAAAGAAAGGCAAACCACCTCTCACCCAAGTTCACAAACAGGAACACTTAAACTAGGCTCGACGACTCATGAAGTGGAACGATAAATGGTTGCAGGTACTTTTCACGGAGGAAAAGAAATTCAACTTAGATGGTCCGGATGCTTTTCAACATTATTGGCACGATTTACGGAAAGCGCCGCAATACTTTTCTTGTAGAGTTCAAGGAGGAGAGTCGGTGACCATTTGTAGTGTCTTTGGCTACAACGGTACTACGCCTGGAGCTTTCATCGGCAGTCGTATGAATTCCACCTGCTATCAAGAACTTTTGAATGAATATGCCCTCCCATATGCCTCATAAATATGTGGGGAAAACTGGATTTTGCAACAGGACAACGCACCGTGCCATGCATCTATCTCCACCAAAAGATGGATAAATTCAAAAAAGTTTAAAAGTATGATTTGGTCGACACGTAGTCCTGATTTAAATCCTATCGAAAACGTATGGGATTATATTGTTCGTCAAATATATGCAAATGGGAAGCAATTCACGTCGGTTAATGCCTTAAAGGACGCTATTGTGGAAACTTGGTATCAAATCGATCCTAAGTATTTACAAACATTGATAGAATCAATGGATTCACGTGTCTTTAAAGTTATGCGCAAGAACGGAGGATATCTCGCGTATTAATGTACATAAAACACTCCAATTTCAGTAAGTGTCCATTAAATTTTCAAACAAGATTGAAAGCCTCATCTTGATTTTGTTACATTTATGAATGATTTAATAAAGATTATTAATCTTCCACTTTGCAGAATACTGTTTTATTGTAGTATCTTTATTTTCATTTTCAAATTTGGCATTATTTCTCACGATAGTGCACTGTTATCAAGTGTCCACTA
>QLNU02015360.1:240977485-241025243 GCA_006491805.2 Dysdera silvatica
GCTTCTTCTGTGGACTCTTTATTTTCAGGTTCCTCTTTGTCATAGGCGTAGGCAGAAAGTTCCTAAGGGGAGGTTATAGGCACGGGGGGGGTTACAGAGCTACAACTCACATATTCCTATGTTAAATATACAAAATTTCATTGCAATGGGGGTTACAACAGCCATCAACACCCCCTGCGCACGTCAATGATCTTTGTATGGGGTCCATATGTAAAGGTTCAGTTGGAAGGAGCATTTCCTTTAAGAAAGGTTTCGTATTCTTTCATGATGTTGGCCTCATACCCGTTAAAAGAGGATCTGAACTTAAGAGTAACCTGTTAATCACGTCTAGGTTGCACGACTGCCTAGAAAATTTCCTAGCATAGCTCTGCCGATACAGACGTAAACGCTTATTTCGTGCTTCTGCGGCCTCCTCGGAATTTTTTCTTATAAGCAATAGAGCATTTCTATTATAATAGCACCATGGATAAGGATTTAATGAATTGTAGGTGTCATCGGAGGCCACGGATGTAAACGAAGATACAGCTTCGCAGTTTGCATAGCATACTCAGTGAATTTTTCGACGTGGATTTTGTGCCCACCTGATATTTATAACTGGTGGCAAAATTTTGAACTTCGTTTCATCAGAAGTCGATTCTCCATGGTCTTAGTTGCATACTTACCTAATTTTATTGATACGTGTCAATTAGAATCTGCTCTACGGGTTATCAATATGCTCGCTTCAATTATGAACACCCTGTATTTAAGGAGGTCACCGATGAAATGCCTAAAAGCATTGTTTTGGTGTGTATATAAAAGGTGCATTCTTTATTTTTCAAATGACACCAAAATTTTGATTTTAGGTGAAAAAGAACTTGTGTCATAACCTATTTAAAAATTTGAATTTGTCATTTTTTTTAAATACGAACCTTCTAAAAGAAGCATGTTTTTCTTAAAACAATATTTTTGCTACATAAAGAACTTTTTTTCTAAAACTAGTTAACCAATTCACTTGTAATTTTCTACATTTCTTTATTAAATAGTATTACATACTTTAACGAAAATTTTTAAAATTTTTTGAAGTTGTGCTTGTTTTATAGGGTTCAACGTGTGTAAAAAAATACACATTGTTTTAAACACCTTTATATTGCTCAACACAAATATTTGTAATTTAATTAAGCGTGCCCATATTATTAAATGCTTACGTTGCAGTATGCAAAGGGTTTTAGTAATTATGCATAAAAATTATTTTGTACATAAGAGACATCATACCTTTCAAAAAAATATTCCTCATGTTCCTATGGAAAACTTATGTTGGTGCTTTCGTCGCGTCGGTCACCCCTTCTTAAGGACCCTAAATCATAAACATTGGCAAGAATTGGCAGTCAATTTTTATGAAATTGTGTGCTATAAACTTTTTTCTTTGTACTACAGCAAAAATAGTAACCTGATAACGGCTAGAAATACAGCAAATATCTTCGAAATTGCTAAAATCGGAAATTTATTTCAAATCGTTAAAGTAACATTGGAAGTTTATTTAAAATTGTTAAAATAAAATTAAAAATGCTCAAAGAAAAAAATTTAAAATTCATTCACACTTAACTGCTTTATCATAATCCATAACTACTTGCTTCCAATTATATTCCGAATAAAATATAGACATTGTTGAAAGAACGTTTACGCAAAAAATGCGTCGAGAAAAGATACGTGCTCATAAAGAGACAAGTTTCGCCTGGCTCTACGGCCATGTGATTGAATTTAGGGGTAAGAAATTGGTAGCATAAGTGATTATTCAACTTTGTTTCGCAGCGATTTATTTCTACTTCGAATAAGTTTTATAAAATCGACCTTTGGCCAGATACCCCTACGTGCGATGGGAGAAAAAAAAGGTAACTATGCATGACCCCTATAAAGTCAGGGAAATCAGTTCATCAGTTCATCATGTCAGTTTTATTCTCCGGCCATAGCTGCTGCATAAATTTGTTTATAACTACTAATACAGTAAAACGTCCTTTAATGGTCACCTCTAAACAAAGGTAACCTCCGAAGTTCGGCCATATATCAGTGGAATCGAACTCATTCAATAGGACTATTCTTAGTGCTAACCAGTGATGTATCTATTTGTTGCAGTTTGAATCCCCTTTTCATCGCAAGTCAACAAGAAATCCAAAAGCGTTTTTTAGTGACGTTAAAAATCTTAAAGTTTGTGGTAAATCTTCTAGTAATATTTCGCCAGAATATTTTTCGTAGCACCTTTGTGAGATACGATTTATTAGAACATTGTTTCCAAATGCAGTACATATTTTATAACATGCTTCTGCAATATTTATATCGAGTTCGAGTTCATAAAGAAAACGCGATTGAATGGCGAATGCTAGGTTTAACGCCTTAATCTCATATGACGGCTCTGACTCGTCATGAATTTGCCGTGCTAAAATGCACAATGACGAGTCAGAGCAGTCACAAGATTTGAAGAGATTACTTTTCCGTCTGCTTATGGTGACATTCAGTGCCTCTTCGAATCCTCGAAAAGAAACCACGCAGCGGCATGTCTTGAAACATTTGGACTTATTAAAGTGTTTTGAAACATGCTGGCAAATTAATAATTTTAGTGGTAATTTTAACAGCATTTCGAATGTGCTGTAGCTAACCAAATAAGCAAATCAAACGCAATGAAACTTTACCGAATGAAAGACTCATATTCGATCTTTACAACGTACCCTAACACTCGAACCGAGCAAATTTCTTTGCAATAAAGTCATCTACCGTAATGATATCTACCCAAACGCAACAGAACGTTTTTGGTTACCTCTGGTATAAGAACCATAATTTAAATTTCAAGAGGTTTGAGACATTTTAAAAACTCAAATTAGGCAAGATTCATTATAGTCATATTTTCAATTTAAGTAGACAAAGGAAAAGCTTGAATTAACTAATAAATCGAATTAATACTTCAGAATTCCTCAAGGTTTCCTGTATGTGTGAAATTTTTCTAGTTGGGCGTAATAGGGACGCAAAGAAATTTGAATATCGACGAGTACGATATATAACAACTCATCACGAACAATGCATTTTCTTTTCCCCACGCTCGCCATTTTGGTTATCGAAACGTTTCGGTATCTAACAGTTTAGACTTCCAGATGAGGCCGAATATTCGTTAGTCATTCACTGTAGGGGTACTATGGTAAGCGACTGACCCCATGATATATTTACATCAGCTTACTTAGCTGCTGAATCAAACCCAGGGGTCCCGAAGGCGGTGGATATAAACACTGAACTACATGGAGGCATAGCGGATAAAGTAAACGTTTATCCTTCATAGATTATAACTAAATAAATCTTATTATGATTAATAAATATAATGGGATAAAATTAAATATCGAAAATATATTTATGCGTTTATACTGCTTTGAAAATAATGAGCAGATATTTTCTGACGCAACATATTATTGATTTCAGATTTTTATTTTGCGGAAAATTTAAATCTGAAAAAAAAAGATGTGAATGTGTAGAAGAGATATTTATTATCATTCAATGGCTTTAAAGAGTATTAAAAGTTTCGATAAATCTTTCCTACAATATATATACCTAAAAGAAAGAATAACAGAGAAAAATCAAACTCGATTTCTACCTTTTTCACTGAACGAAGTTTTTTTTTTTATAAAAATTATATATTACAGATATTAACGTAAAAATTATTAAATAATAAAATTTTGACTATTTTTGCAAATATGAAAATACATAAAATGTTATTTGTATGTGCTACACCAGACGAAAATGTTCTATTTTAATATAACATCGTGATCATTTGTTTGTGACTGTTTCTTTATAATTAAAACTAAATATTGAAACGGCCCAGAGAAAGAAAAATTTGGTCAACTTTATATAAGATGTCCCTGAACTTTACCGACAAAATAAGAGGGGCAATAATGCATGTCAAAACAAAAAAAAAATGGTATAGGAAACTACGATCTCAATCCATTTATTCAATCAGGAAAAAGTAAAAATAAATTGGGACAACGCAGCTGCTCTGTACACCATGTTTCTAGAGCAAGTGTTTCCTGATGTGCTGCACGGTGTTCCCAAAACCAGGCGAAGGGACATGTGGTTTATGCATGAGGGGGCACGGTAAACTTTTGCCTTGAGGTGAAAATTTTTCCAAATGAAACTTATCTTAGGAAGTGGATTTGGGCGTGGTGTATCAGTGGCATGGCTCTATGATCCCCTGATCTTAATCCAAAAGAATTTTTCTTTTCTGAAGGCCACTTAAAATCATTAATGTACTACACGCCTGTCGACTCACTGCCAGATCTCGTCGCAAACATCGTTGTTGCTGCCTACAAGACCAATTCCATGTCAGGTATCTTCGAGAGGATGCGACAATCCACGAGTCTCCAGTATCAGTTGTTCAACAACGTCCTGGAACGACATTTTGAGCAGCTACTTTGGCTCCTGCAATTGAATCATAAATTATTACATTTGTTTCTTTTTTCTGTTAAACTACTGAGCTGAGTATGTTGCTAGCTATATTATTTTTAATTGAATAAATGGATTGTGATTGTGGTTACACATACTAAAATTATCCGTCTTTTCGTGCATTGTCATCCCTTTTATTTTGCCTGTGGAATTTAAGGGCATCCTGTAAAGAGGCGATGAATGAAAAATGAGTTGTTGAAGATGAAACTAGCATTAAGAGATAATTAAAACCTTCAAGATACATGCCCTCAATTCAAAGTATTAGATCTCACGAACATATTCACGAGATTGTTCTAGATGGTTTTAATAGAAAAGCATTTGAAAATTCTTGAAAACATATTTCAGGTGCAAAATGAAAAAAGTTCCGCGAAATGAATAGTTCTGTTGAATGTGTTTGCGTCGTAAAACTCACAAGGAGAGCAAAGGTTACGCTACGTCGGAACCTACAGGTTTCCGAAGAATTCAAACCTCTTATGACCAAGGGAATCAACCCCCGTATTACAGTGAACAATTAGTCCGTTAGCCGTTTTTTGGTGCCGTTGAGAATCAAACCCGGGATAACGGCAAGCAGTGGCAAACGCGTTATCACTGCAGAGCTTCTGCTGACTGTGATTTTTTTTATTTAATATGTGTTCAAGTGACAATAGATTCCAAGTCTCTCATGTCAATATTTGCTTCAAATTTTATTGAATAGAAAGTGAGCACTGAAATGGTTGGTTTTAAGTGTGATTTTTTAAATACATATTGACATTTCCAACGATTTTTACAATTCCGTGTGTAAGCTATAGTAGATAGCGAAAAATTGTTCAAATGCAACATGAACTACTGAATTTTACTGTTTTTATGAAAAATACTGAGAACAGTGGGAGAAACGTAAAAGTTTTAACGATAACGCAAAATAAAATACAAAAAAAAATGTATTTCACATATTTGTTGTCAAATATTGTATTATTTACTGAACGTTTCTCATTTTAACTATGTGAAAATCAGCATTATTTGTACCAAATAAGAGTATTTTTCATTCTAAGTACACTTGCACTCGCCAATTAAATTATAATTAAAATACCATTCCTCATGAAGATGTGGGTTCATTACATGCGAGAAATAATGACAAGAAGATAAATAATATGCTATCTTGTGAGAAAAATGCTCTTAAGTACACATTTAATTAGAAATGTAAGAAATGAACAGATGGTGATAAAATAAACGTTGTAGTATGTTTCGTTAGGTAAATATTGTGACTGTAGCAAAGCAGAAAATAACAAGAGCAATTACAGGTAGAATAGACATGATAAGCGAAAATAAAAATATTAGCAATTATTTATGGTCATATCTACATAATTTATGATGCGATGTATTTTCATGACAAGTTTACGATACATTACTCAATTTATCAACGTGGATAAATTGAGCGAATCGGATAATAATATTCAATGGTAAGATAATAGAATAAGGAATGATTAATTTGAAAGTGTATTTTAAGGAAAAATTGCATTTAGTTGGAACTGTTTGAAAAAAACATCAATATATAGTTGATATATTATGCAACTCTTTTCCCAAATTCTTATCAAATAAATTTTTATCAAATTTATCTCCAGAAATTTTTATCAAAAACATTTCAAACGAAATATCTGATAAATAGGATCTAATTGGATACGGATTATTTTATAAAATAAAATCCATAATGGGTCTACTAAGAAAATAACGTGTTAAACAAAAGATTAAAACTTTGATAAAATTCATAGAGCAATAAATGTAATTTTTTTTATAAATGCTTTTTTTTTACATTTATAAGCAACGATTTTTGTTGTTGTTGAACAAAATGAAAACGAGAACTCCAAATTTGAGTTTTTTTGCATTCGATCGACTAGATGGAACAAATGAACGTAAGAAAATCGAAGCAAATATTGTGGAATTCGTGTAAAGCATTCAAAGAGATATCTTATATTTAAGATACCACTATATGCGTCTAACCTAAAATTTTGAAAGCTGACGATGTGTGACGAAATTTAATGGAGAGAAAAGACATTGTTGTTCGAAGCATCTGCTTTCGTAGTAAAATAGATGACTTAACGTCAAAACGGTGGAAGGTCGATATTCAACCTGGATGAAGCTTTAAAATAACTAAAATGTCACGCAACGCTAACCAAGGTAAGGCTTCACATTTTGAGGAATTTGAAGCTGGCCTCGGAAAAGGAAGTTGGTTATTTACTTGCGGTATTTGCTTTTTCGAAAAACTAACTTTTTATCGGAGAGAAAAATTGTAATGGGAAGAGCTATCTCTGGATAATGAATAAATGATTGAAATACAATTTTATGTTCGAACCTTCTCTGGGTATTTTGGAATACAAAAGTGTGAACGTTAGTTCGAATTCGATTGAATATATCGCCGCATATAAAATAGATGCATGATAAGGATCAGGCGCACCCGGGGATGAAGTCATAAAAGCAAAGGAGAATAAAAGAATAGAAAAGGAAGAAACACTAAAAAAAGGCAAAAAGAAAGAAGAGAATAGAAAATTGATGCTTACTTTATTGATAAAAAAATATTTTCGCAATGTTTCAAGAATTAGTATTTCTTCTATAAAGAAAAGCTAAAGACTATATATATCGCTTTTATTTTTTTTATTTCGGCTGTTTTGTTTTCCCTATTTTTCGTTTTCTTCCGCATGCTGACCTCACTAACGAATTTCATTAATTTTAAATGTTTTCTTTCACACAAATCTAACTAGTTTCTTATCCTATAGTTCATAGTGACAATTTGAAACCAAAATTGGTGATAAACAATATGAATAAGGTTATTTAATTTAGTACTTTTCTAGTACTTTCTTTATATATTTTTTCAAAATTCCAAATACTGTAGATACTCCGAAATTAAGAAAATTCCTATTAGAGATTCTGAAACTTGAAAAACTCCATTTGTATACAATGAGAAGCATCGATTAGCATTAAAACAATTAGTCCGAAATTTAGTTTATATAAATTTCAAATTGGGAAAAAAACATGTTTTAAAATTGCAATAAACAACGAAAGTTTTATTCCCTTCTGTAAAACACGAGAAATTATTGGTAAACTTGTTTGTGGGAACATGTTCTATTTAAAAATCAATGGTTTATTTGAAAGAAAATATTGTGGAAGTATTACGTTTTTAATTGGATTCTTTTGCCTGTTTTCTAATCGATTTCTCTGTTTCTTGATTTTCTATTTTTTAAAGCCCGGATATCTTTTGTAAATGACCACGTTTGTGGATTTCAGGAACGTGCTGGTAACTGAGAACAATAGACAGATATTGTTTATTTGAATTACGGGGAATGGATAACAAAAGCAGATGATTATTAAAGTTGAATATATTCAGATAAATAAGACAATAAACAATGGGCTGAACGAAGGTAATGCAATCCAAAACTATTAGTTCAGTATAATTTTACAAATATTTATAAGGCACTTTTTTTAATATGAAATCGCAATACATAATGAATATGGATTACCTCATTTTCTGATATTTTTGACAACATGATTACGGCCTTTGTTTACATGCAATTTTATCCCTGAAAAGCTCTAAGCTTGGTTTAAATATCACTAAAGAAAAACGACCGACATTACTCATTTTACGGAAAACGCAATTGACAAGGCATTTTCTTCAGTTACTAATGTTCATAAAATTGACACAACATATTAAGCTTTATAAAAATACAATGCCACTTTCTACCAAATGAAAGTTAAATGTATATTATTTTTAGTGCCTAAATGAAAAAATGTGGAAGTAAGTTATCTTCAAAATATAGAACATTCTTGTAAATTTAATATTGTAATAATAATGCAATTTTTCTAAAATAAATGTTTATTCAATTTATCTAGGTAGTTGTATATAACTATCGTATTTTAAATAATTAAAGTATCAAGAAAATTAAGTTATTGTATTTTTTATGAAGTGGCACAAAAATATTTTAAACACACACAAGACTGTGGCCAAAATTTAATTGGGATTTCAACATTTTTATAGCATGTATCGATATAACCGTGACCTCCATCACACTAATTTTTCAAAACTCCTCTTTATTCTATTGTAACCCCCTTTTCTCAAAGTCAAAGGAATGAAGAGGGAAAAACCTTGCCAATCGACGATCTCCACCTAAAATTAAATGAATTGGGCCATATCCATAGCAGCAGCCACAATTTTGTCTAGGAACCATCTCCTGGTGTTAACGTTCGTTGCAAATTCTCGGAAAAAGATCGCGTAAAACTTCGTTAAGATTTCAAAATTCGGTCCATCGTGGATCAAGCAGAAGCTCTGAAAGCACTAAATGTAGTTAGATACTTTTTCACCAATTCTGAGTGAACAGAAGATTTCAAAACTGTTCGTAACATAGAAAAATGAGTACAAAAAACTTAGCAAAAACTTAAATAAGCAAGTTTTATAACCATTGCTTCAATTTAAAGATTTTAAAACTAAGGAATTAATTTCCTCATTATTCTACTTGCTTATACTTTATTTTACTAATATTATCTAAGATTTAGTTAAAATACATTCGAAGACACTCCACTTGTAATCATATTTTTCCAAATTTTTCTCACACCGTATATGTGACCACCCCGCCAGATTTTTCAAGAAAGCCAGGATGAACTTATAATCAGTACTAACTGCATTAGGGCTAAATCTAGAATTTATTAGACAGGGTTCAAACTAAAATTTATTTTCAGATCACACTAGTTGGGGAAGAAAGAAAATGGATCAAGTAATTAGGCTTCACTTGAATCGGTGAGCGTTGAATTGCTGTTTCAATTCTTTAACCGCTAAACCACCGCCGCTAAGTATAGCTATGCGAGATCTTTTTCTTTAGAGAAATGTAAGAAACCTCACACAGCTGTACCTAGTGAGATAGCAGTCGAAGTTTTAAAACACTAATCCAGTGATTGTCGATTTATTATTCTAATGTTTCGCCGCTAAGCCCCCCATGTACATACATGCACTGTCTCTTTCCTTTCTTTGAAAAGAAAAGAGATCACGCAAGACTGGACTTAGTGGTTGAAGAATTGGAACTGCTTTTCTTCACCTTTTACTATAAACTACATAGCAGCTCTAGTTTAATTTTGATCCGGTTTTGGGTCAAATTTAATCTTAGAGAGAGAGGGAGAGAGATTAGAAAATGTGTGTGTGTTTTATTTCTATGAAGAATATTTAAAAATATTGCAAATAATGAAAGTCGAAGTAAGATGAAATTATATTCTAAAGTTTTTATAGCATGTATTTTAAAATGCATTATCTTAATAAAATATAAGAATAGACGACTTTTTGTGATTTGATTAAAATTTTCAATACAATAAAGTTTAAATTAACTAACAAGATATAATTTTTTTAATTTGGAAATTATAATACATCTCTATGGAAATTATAATATGTCCTTATGAATTTACATGTATCTATTTTTGGAAATTATATTTATTTCAATGATATAACACGAAGTGCAGTGAAATAGTTATCCGATCTTATTCATGTCAATTTCTTAGGTGAGCCGATTTATTCGCCTTTAATCTATTCAAAACTCTCAAACAAGCAGAAAAGTTATAAAACACCATTTGAGTTTTTATTTTCTTAAGATATCAAAATTCATCATGTGTTTATGATAAGTTTTGAAATGCAAATAATAAACTTAACAATGTTTATGTCATATGTAGCTCATTAAAAGACAATAGTTTTAGGACATAAATGATTTTTGATTTGAATTTAACGGAATATTTAAAAGAATAATACCATAAAAGAGACAGAAAAAAAAATGGAAAAGAGGAAGCTGGAAGATGGAGTGAGGTGTTGATTTTTAATCTGATACCGCATAGGAAATAGATTTTCGTTTTATTCAGAAGGATGTTTCATTTTTCGGTCGGATAAATGCATTTTTGTCGAAAAAATATCGATCTCTTGCGAAGATTAGAAACATTTTTTCCCAAAAGACTGCTGATCTGCTAAATGTTAAGGAAATCGAGTATACAATCATTTTTGCCACCCAAGTATATGTAGCTCAAACTAGAGCTTTATTATTTTTGGAGAAAAAGAGACGCTTTCCCCATCCTGGATTCGAACCAGGGTCCCTCCGTTTATCGGGTATATTGTCACAGGATGAAATTTCCGGGACAGAAGTAAAACCGATCGCCTATTTTGATTTGTCTTGTTTTCTGAAATGGGAAGAAAATTGATATTTGGCTATTATAATAACAAACATATATTTGCTTTTAGATTATATTTATTCATTCCACGTCTGGACTTAATACATTGTTCAAAATTTTATTTTTGCAAAAGCTTTCTAAATAGTCCTTATGCTTAGTTTTACATAATTTAAAAAAAATTAAAACTTGCGAAATTTTAATATTAAACAATATGCACTATAATATATGAATTTACTCTTTTATAAGGTTTTGTCATAAGTTTGGGTAAAATTTAACTTACGGTAACCAGACTCTTCCATACAAATATTTCAAATTCATATCTACTGTAAATGCTTACATTCTGTTCGAAATTAAATTAACAATAACAAAACGAAAAACTATATCTTTTGTTTAAGCAAGAATATATAAGTAAAAAGATATAAGTAATTATATAAGCAAATCGTAGCATTGATATAAAATTTTAAATTTGATTTATTTAGTTCCCATTATTGTTACAAAAGAATACACATATTGTATATTCTTTCTAAAATATAATAACTAAACTAATGCTTAAATGGTTAGATGAAGTTCGCTTCTACATATTAATTTCAATCTTAAAGAGATCGAATTAGTTCTTATGAAGTTTCTTGAATAACAACATACAGTATCCTTTTCATGATCATTCAGTTATAAGAAAGAATTTATATCCCATTACAGGATAAACGTCACCGTCATAATTAAATAACTTTGGACAAGGTATTAAAAACATTAACACACAGCAGAAAAAACGTGTGAAAAAGAATATACAAAATTACATGAATTTATGGTATTAGGAAAACAAAATTTTGCATGGTGTTAGTATAGGATCTGTTGTACATAAAAAGTAATATGTAATCAATAATGTTCTGAATTCAAAGAAATGTGAAAGTCAAAACGCAATAATTTATGTTATGGTACTGCAATAAAAATAAGAAAAAATTATATAATATTAAATACAACGAATGAGAGCCATAGTAAAACGTTTGTTAATGAAATATTTACATAGAAATATTTCCCCTTTTTAAAAATTTCATATTAATACACTCTTTTACAAAAAAGAAGCGCCTCCAAAAAATTATCCGATCATCTCAAAATTTCGCATGCAAATTCCTTTAAACCAAGTATGCAAATGATTAAATTTTCAAAGCCAATGAGTGTTAACTTCGATCATAGCGCGCATTTCTACTGCGCAACTGGCATCGTATAAAAGAGGTAAAATTTGCGAACGGTTTATTTTTTTTCGTTATCAGCGTTGCAGTTCCCTGGAGACGCAACCAGTAATGACGTTGGGACGTTGTTGAAGACCTTATAGCCAAGTGGACGACTTTGAACGTGGTCGCATACCCGGGATGCGTGAATCGGGCTGGTCCTACCGAGTAATATGCCGCCACCTGCACCGTACGTCCACTGCTGTGCCATAGGCCCGAGCTGACCGAATGTAACCATTGTCCGCCATCCAACGTACTACAGTACCTTCCACCATCTCACGACGCTTGGCTGAGGTGGGGGTTACGCTCACAGCGGCTTTTAAGACGTTTGCCTTTAACCCCACACCATTGATAGAGTCGTCTGGAGTGGTGTCGTAGCCGATCATCGTGGCTGCCAGCAGATTAGCATCGCATGGTGTTCAGAGATGAATCCCGCTTCAGTCTTGGAGCAGATGACCATCGGATCCGTATGTGGATGGCCAGGGTCAGCGGTCCTAACCTCCCTTTGTTTTACGGAGGCACATACAGCTATTACCTCTAGTGTGATGGTGTGAGATTCTGTCTGATACGAACGACAGCAGGACGCCCCTAGTCACCCTGTGTACAACTTTAAAAGCCGAGCGATACGTTGATGACATCCTTCAGCCCTTTGCGTTACCCTTCATGACACGACAGCCTGGGGCCATTTTCCAACAAGATAATTTCAGACTCCATACGGCTCGCATATCTCTGAGCTGTCTCGTGCTGTTGATACCCTTCCTTGGCAAGAAAGGTCACCAGACCTTTCGCCAATCGAACATGTATGGGACATGGTAGGCTGCTGGATTTGGGCACCGCAAAATGTCGCAGAGCTGGTGCAACAAGTGAGGAATGCCTGGCAGAATGTGTCGCAGGATGACATTAGGAACTTCTATCACTCCTTACCTAGCCGTTTAGAAGCTTGCATCACCGCCAGTGTAGGTTTCATCAACTATTGATTTAAATATCTACCGTGTAATTCCTAGCCACTGATGGGTCCTACGGCCTTGAATTTTTATCATTTCCTTACCTGTGTATGTGCTGGATGTACATTTAATTTTAATAAAAACAGATAATTTTTTCATGGTGCTTCGTTCTTTTTCAAAATAGTGTAGTTTATGTAAGAACAAATTTGAAAGCAAAGAATATAAGATAATAGTAATGAAATTTAATATGCGGAAAAAATCAAATACATCGAAATCAGTTATAAAATTAGAATGACAGAACAATATGAAAAAAAAACCGACCTAACGTTAATGTATTTCCATTATGGAGCTCTTCTTGCATGAAACAGAACTCTTCTTTCTTTCCAAGTAAAAATAGAAGTGCTTTCAAAATGCAGTTTTAATTTTAGAGCTCTTTAGGTATGCAAACTATATTAACATAGCACTACTCAGATAAGATTTATAATAAGATAAAGTTAAAAGCGAAGGTAAAGCAGAGAAGTTCATTTCAACGTACGTTTCAGGCCGTCTTCGCCGCTTTTCGTCAGGAAGACAATAAGATAAAAAAAGAAATATTGGAAAAATTAAAGATTATGTTATTACGTGACTATTGTGCTGCAAGTTGTTGAAAATAATTAATGTGAACATTTTATAAAAGGGGGTTATACCTGAAATAGTAGTGAATTAAGGGGAAAAATGTCAATTTTTTGATTTACATGTTGAAAAATAAAGCAAATCACCTTTCTAAGAACGGGTTTGTTATTCTCATGCGATGAGGGCATCATATATTTAAAAATCATTTTAAGTATAGTCATGTCACAGATTTAGACATGTAAATGATTAACTCTAACTTCGCCTTTCTCAAAACCAAATTTTGAGAAATTTTGCATTACGCAAAACATCCATTGCGATGCAATTTTCAGCGAATAATTTTAATTTTTTTTGCACATATTCACTCAATAGTAATGAATAAAAATTACTTACATTTTACTGAGGAATGGTATCTTCTAAGTTTTTTTAGGTATTCACTATAATCGAATAGGCATTATTGACAATTTTTGAAGAGTAGGTAAGTTTTTATTTTTTAAACCAAAACTATTAAAAACAGAGTGCAATTTTTCATTAACATCTATAAACATGATTTCAATGATTATTTAGAAAAAATACAAAATTTTTTACTTTAAAAATACACTACGTGGAACTTTTCAAATATGACACTTAAAAAAGAAGTAAAAAAGATATACTAAAAAAATCTATTAAGTTATAAAGGTTGAAACTGTTCGAAAAGTTTTCTTTTATAGTTCTTAATATTGTAAGCAATTTTCAGAGAAATTGGTTAAGAACATAAGAAAATTCATATTTCAGGTATAACCCCACCTTAAACCTTTCATGCTTGACTGAAACAGGGGATAGATTTTTGTCCATTGATTATGGTAGGTGAATTTTTAATAACGCGGAACGCTTCCAAAAATTTAATTCGTATATTGATTTTGGTTGGCAGATAATTTTAGGTTGGTTGAAATTGAATTTGTGTTAAAATGACCAGCAATGAACAGCGATAGCGGATTTGTCGAACTCTGCTTTTTCAATGTATTTAGAATGTTCTTTCAATCTATCTTATAAGGCTTGTTTTATCTGACCATGGTATGACAAGTTATATTCACAAAAAACTTGGTAAACACCCCAACGTTTTAAAATTGGGATGTCGTCCTTAAGATTTGGGGCAAGATTACTCCGAAAATGGCTTTTTTTAAAGAATTTTGGAAAGAACGGAATTACAACGTTTCCGGAGAATTCAGAAATGGTTTTGTTCGAATGTGTGGTGCTTGGAACAGGTTTAGTAAAATTGTGGACAGCAAGGTCAATAATGTTAGGGTTATAGCCTGTATTGATGGCGATTGATTTAAGGACAGTGAGTTTTTGAGAAAGTGTTGAGGGCGTCGAACAAGTTTTTAATGCACGAAAATGTAATGGAAAACCCTTTATCCCCCCATCTTATCAGAAATTCATATGCATTATTTCGAAGAAAAACTTTTATCAATATCAGTTTCAAATTATGGATAAGATACGTTGAATATATTTTCATTCTGTGGGAGGGTCCATCATATCAAGTATCATCTATTCTACCTATCATAAATTCAATAGACAACCACCTGGAATTTTTCATAGACATTGAAAATAACAATACTTTTCCTTTTCTAGCCGTTTTAATAAAAGGGCCAATAACAAATTTATCATATCAGTTTGCCGTAAACCCTTTTCGTCTCCCTTCCATCCCACGCCAAATCTTGCCACCGTATCGAACAAAAAATGGCTGCCTTTTATACGTATGTTTTTCGTGCATTAAAAATTTGTTCAACGCCCTACACCCTTTCTCAAGAACTCACGGTCCTCAAATCAATCGCCATCAATAGAGACTCTAATCCTAATATTATTGACTTTTCTGTCCAAAAATTACTAAATCTGTTCCAAGCACCACACTTTCTAACAAAACTATTTCTGAATTTTTCGGGATCAGTGTCCTTCTGTTCTTTCAAAACATCAGCTTTCTTCTTCTTTCCAAAATTCTTAAAAAAACAATTTCAGAATAATCTTTTCCTCATACAATAAAATTCATACCTCAAAGATTAAGGACACCATCTCAATTTTAAAATGTTGGGTGTTTACCAAGTTTTTTGTGAATGTAACTTGCCATACATTGGTTTGTCAAAACGAGCTTTACAACATAGATTGAAGGAACGTCCTAAATACGTTGAAAAGTCAGAGTTACACAAATCCGCTATCGCTGTTCATTGTTTGTCACTTAAACACAGATTCAATTTCAACTAATCTAAAATTATCTGCCAACCAAGATCAATACATGAATTAGATTTTTTTAGAAGCATTCCATATTATTAAAAATTCATCTACCATAGTCAACGAGCAAAAATCTCTTCCTTGTTTCAGTCAAGCTTGGAAACGTTTAATAAAATTTTCAAATTAATTATTTTTCAACAACTGGCAGCACAATCGTTACGTAATAACATCACCTTTAATTTTTCCAATATTTCTTTTTTCATCTTATTGTATTCTTGATGAAAACTTACAAGACCTCCTGAAACGTAATTTGAAATAAATATTTTTGCTTCACCTACGCTTTTAACATTATACCTTATTATAAATATTATAGATCTAAAAAAGCTCTTTAGATCGTTCGTTTGCATGTGATCTTCAACCAAATATTCTTTTTACCATTCTTGTCTCGTCACGTGGAATCTAATATTCAAACACTTCCTTTGTGTAACTCCGCTAAATATCTAAGATGACAAAAAGGCACGAGTTTGAATTTACAGTATTACTAAAAAAAAGTATTTTTCGTAACATTTTCTCGTATTTTTTTTGCAACTCCACTTTAAAATAATCGAAGTTCGAATGGAAACTTTTTTGGATTTACGTTTTCCAAAAAGGCGCAAATGGGAACAGTATATCAAATTTTGCTTTCACCAGGGGTTTTCTTTCATTTTTGTCCACTTTTTTTTCAAGAACGCTAAAATGTATTTCAGATTCGCCAAAATAAGTTTCTTGTATCAGACGGAGGGAGAGTTCGTTTTCGCCTCCTTCAGATAAGCCAATTTCGTATTCTTCAGGGTACTTGAATTTTTCAAAATGTTCTCGTAATACAGGAGATTTGATGTTGAAAAATCCTCGGATGATGTTTCGAGAGATTAATTATTCGAATTTTTTAAAACTGTGTTGAGCCTTTTCTACATAATAGTCAATACTTTTATAGATACTTTTAATTAAAAATTAGTTTATACCTCTTCTTTATAAATCTTAGTAAAAATAAAAAAGGCTAGGGGTTAGCGTTTGTTTATATACTACATATCTTCTATTTGAAAAGTACATAGTTTAATGTTCATATTTAATAACGATGTTAGACATTTTCTCAAACTTGGTATGCTTTCGTTAAAAATGTATATACATATTTTTGTATATTAAACATGTTGATAAAAAGGGTAATAATATCTTACATCTTCATATACGGAGAAAAATGCGTTTGTTCTTATCCTCATTCGTCTAATAGGTCAAGACACCGCGTGCTAAACGCGGGGACCCTGGTTCGAACCCAGGATGAGGACGGCGCCTCTTTTTCTCCAAATATAAAAAAAGCTCTAGTTTGAGCTACTTAAACGTGGGTGGCAAAAAAAAAATTATTGTATAACGTGTCAGTTTGTTCTACAGGGATTATGGTCAAAGTATTCTTCAAGAAATATTGCTCATATCCTAATATACTCTCCATCAGCCTGGGTTCGATCTACAGTGCCACCTGGTGAGCAGACTTCCTTATGTGGTCGTCGTACATGAGCTTGTTCGTCCACATTGTGTAACAAAGAAAAAAAAAGGATTTGTCTAATCATAAGACCCTCTTCCAGTTAAAACTTTTCCCGTTCAACGTCGATGACTGCGTGCCCTTTGCAGGCATTTAAGATGATGAACAGCTGTGATTCAAGGCATACGAATGAATTTGCGGCTGTGGAGACACATGTTTAAGAGCGTACCTTCAACTACGCATTCAGGCAAATCGAATTATGGGTAATGTCAACAACAGTAGCTCTTCTCTTGTCGTTGCGGACAAGATGAGACAGCCTGCGTTGACCTTTGTCATCAATGAAGGGTAGTCGGCCTATGTCTTGTCGACAGTCCGAAGTGTTACCTATTTTTGATTGTTAACTACCGCATAAGGTGAACATCCTATCAACCTCTTTGGTTTTGGGAGATGCCCTCTCTTAACAAGACGCCTTGCCATAATGTTCTGTCCTTCGCTGAAATACGATAAATTTTTTGCTTTACCTTATGTTGAGACGTAACGAAATACTGAGGGAGGGAGGGAGGGAGAGAGAGAGATTCGACCCAGGATATCGTTCCCGATCATGGAACGGCGACTTTGATATGTGTTGTCTGTTGACGTTCTGATTTGAAAAATGCAAAAGTAGTTTTAATGTCTTAGTTGACTGGTGTATAATCAAGTGAACACCTTGTTATAAAATGATCAGCCATTTGTGTGTTGGAATAGAACTCAAAGTTAATGTATAAATGTCTTAACATAAAAATTTTGCGTTGAAAACTTATAGAGAGATATGAAAATTTTTAATTTCAATGATAGATATTACTATCAGTGGGGCTCATCAGTATCGCATTTTACCTCGCTTATTCATAATCTTAGGGAAAAAAAGAAGTTTTTATTTTATAAACGCAGTGTACACCAGATCTGTACGAGGGAGTCCGCCGTCGATTGCGGTACTCCCGGAGACGTCTTGCTTGGCGTTCCCCCCTCCCGGGGGGGGAACGCGAAATGCTTTCGGTAGAGAAAGAAAGAAAGCGGCCCTGCGGTGGCGCAGTGTGGTAACGCGTTCTCCTAGTGCGCCGCTAATCCGGGTTCGACTCCCAGCAGTGCAAAGAACGCTTACTCAGAGATCTCATAAAGATCGCACTGCTCACTGTAGTCCGGGGTTTGGTTCCCTAGGCCTTAAGAGGTTCGGATTCCTCGGAAAACAGTAGGTCCCGGCGCAGCATGACCACTGTAGTCTTTGAGCCGTAAAACCAAAAAACAAACCAGATCTGACCTGGAAATTTGTTTTGAATACATTTTTAACATCAAAGAATAATTTCAATTTCGCACAAAACAAAAAATTTAAAACGAAATTTTACAATAATTCAGTTTGAGAGAAATCGAAACTACCAACGTTTTACAGAGGTGGGGGGGGGGATACAATATATATAAACTCCGCTAGCCACGACCCTGATATATACTTTCTTCGTGTCAATGAAGTTCATTTCGGATTAAACACCGCAGGCATAAAAAGATGTTGTCAACATACTTTGTAAACCAAATTATTAATTTTTACTTTTAAAGATGCATTAAAGAAAAGTTGGGCTGGTGGATATTTTTTTTATCGTATAATATTCTTCTTTAATCATAGAAACGTATTTAAAAATATTTTAAATATTTATAGAAAATTCTTTTTTTGTGCATTTCTTAAATATTCAAAAATGAACTATTTCAATAAATAAAACAAACTTTAACACTGAATCTAGCAAATTTTTAGATTAAAATATTTTTAAAAGTGGCCAAAATATGATTAATTTTATATCAAGAATATATGCTTTGATACCCTTATTGCGATAAGATGACTAAATATCTTGTTCTTTGCTTTCAAGTAGCCTAAACTTCCTTTTTAACACACCGAATTCTAAAATGCACTTTTTATTTTAAAATTTAAATGTTAAAATAAAGAATTTACCGTACATTTCTATATTTAAATCTAACTGGTTGTACTCCGGGATTGCTTATTCTTCTTCAAAATTTATCAAATGTTACTTTTAGAAATGTAGCTGTGGGGATTTTTTTAAATATTTTAAAAATTTCTAAAACATAAAATTTTCTCCAGTTTTACTTCCTCTCTCTCTTTAATTACTTCAAGGCACTCTTCAAGTGAAAAGACATTAAATTTTACTTTCGTCACCCTGTAAAGTTCAGTTATGTTTCCTAAAAGATAGTCAATTCTCAAATAATTGTTCGTTATCTGCAAAAGAGTAAAAAGTACGCAAAGGACATTTATTTGTAGTTTGCTTATTTTTTATAATGTATTACTCAATATTTCTAATATATACAATTTATGAGAATTTAGTTATCAACTTTGAGGTTTTTCGTTGGTAAACGAAAACTAAAATTTATCGAAGGAATAATGATAAAAAGATATTTCGAAAATATTTTTATGTAGCTCATCTTATTTTTAGAGTTCTGCACTCGCTTAGAAACTGTTAACTGTTTATCAATGTAACAATAAAGTACAAAGAATTGCCTGTATTGATTCCGTTGTTAAATTCTGCGTTCTTTTTATTTCAGGGTTTAAACTGGAAGTGAGAGTTCAGTGCAGAAAACTGACTCGAGATGACAAAAATACCGAAACTTGAATTTTTCCCTTTGACAATCTTTTACTTAAGTCTATGAATTTCAAGACTTTGTTTGAAAAACGTTTCATCTTTCTAAACCTGTGAATTGAAATTTAAAGTACATTTGTGTGTCTATCCTGGCTGACGCCATCATCGAATTAAATGTGAGTTCAAAAATTGTTGGAAACATTCTTGAGTGAGATGTCACAACTTCCACAAAGTGATTACGACTATTTAAAAGAGCCGCAACTGCAAAGGAATTCCTACTTACAGATGCTGTTTGGTTTCCAAAAAGGTAGGGAAAGTTTTCCAGTCAAATATGGTTAGTTTGGACATTTATCTATTCAAACTTCCTCACTATTTGGATTGCAGTGCATTTAGGAATTGCTAAAAGGTTAGTAAAAAAAAAAAAAAAAATGCAATCGAAAATACACAATTTGGAAGTGAATGATCACTCTTTGTAACTTTTGTAAAGTTCGATAGTTGTCCTTTTCAAGATTTAAATATATTTTAAAGGTCTTTTGGTCGGTGAGGGTACACAAATACATACTTTCACGAAGGCTTTCACGGCGTCCTATAGTATTCACACTATTTTCAGAAATTCGCGGGATATTCCACAGTGTTAATTCTATAGAATTTATCATTTTTAAATCAATTTTCAAACGTCAGGCAAAATTGAAGTTTTAAACTCCCTTTTTACCTCTAATTTTTTTAATCTTTATACCAGGGATGGTGAACCTGCGGCTTTATGGCAGCATGTGACCTTTCTGGCCCGTAAGTGCGGCGTTTTGAACGAATTCGAAGTTTGTAAAACAAATCTTTTTGTTTTTATTAATATGATTTTGTCCATCTTATTTTTTATTTATTTACTTTATTATTATTAACTTAAGTGAAAATATTAAAAATACAAATGAAAAGGAAGTAAAGTAAGGATAATCTAAAAATTCAATTTTTAAAGTAAAGGTGCAAAGAAATTAAAATATTTATCCAAAAATACGTTTACTTCCACAATACTAAACAACTATATTGATAGTAAAGAATGCCACAAAGTACATGCATGCGTTAATTAAGATATTAACTGTTTTGTAAGTAGTCCACTATCTTTGCCTACACCCGGTATATATATATATATATAAAATATACACATCTTAATTTGTTCAATATCTACCATTTGTATTGGTTTCTCTCTTAAGGCCGGAGTACATTAGAAAGTGAATATGAAGATATTTATCGAAATCATTGAAAGAGTATCGATTAAAATAATAATAATTACAACTGGCAATTTCGGTTAAGCGGAGTTCGAATAATCGGGATTCTGCTATATATGTAATCAGTATTATAGGAAAGGAGAGCTCAATCCTCTCCATTGAGTAGCAAAATACATTGTTCCACTTAGCGCCAAATCACATAATCTGTTAAAAAGCTACAAGAGACCAGGGGCGGACGGGGCCGCGGGCCCTCGGGACGGTGTCGCTTCATGGGCGATGGGACTCGCGCCTTCGAATGGCCAAGGACTGGCATCCTCCAAAAATCCAAGGTATGTGACCTTTGAGAGGACCCAATCCTCCCTTGCCGATAAAACCTGTAAAAATAGTGTGCCTCCGATATATTAGTGAATTTACTATTATTTAGGCACTCCTCGAAGTTTTTGTTATATCATCAGAAATAATCTGTTATGAATTGTTGAATTATGTATTTCATAGACGCTTGCAAATATACGGTATGCGCCAAAAGTTTGTAAAAAAGCTAAAAAAACATAAAAAAGGAACAAATAATAATAAAAAAGTGCGGTTTGCACGGAAGTTTTTCTAAGAAAATCGGATTTTGTTCAGTAGCAAAAAAGTTTAGTTCACAAAACCATCTACAAATCGCGCTGACGATTCTTAAAGATAATGAACAGGAGAACTTTACGTTCCACTGATTTATCATTGCAACAACTGTTCAGCATGACTTCCAAAATATTGTAAGATAGAACTAAGGCGAACAGCACATGACATGTGGCCATTTCTCGTCTTCAGTTGTTTCACTGTACGAAATTTTCGCAACGCAGTGGCTTCTAATTCAACATTCAGGTAGAAGAACTTCACCAACGACGTTTGATCTGGTAACGAATTATGCATTCTTTACGTATATTACGTATTCTCTAATTATGCGGATTCAAATGAACAATCCACGTGCATCCAGATCTTTTATTGCAAGCCTGAGCTGTATACTTCTGCTGAATATATTGTGTATCAGCGGCGTCTACAGGTGACTTTTTAAATTAAGTTTTTTTTTGATATAAAAAAAAAAAAAAGATTGTCCTTGAGACGCTTTCGTGTAAATCGCATTTCTTTATCATTATTTGTTCCTTTTCCATGATCTTTTAAGAATCTTAGGAACTTCTGGCGCACCTTGTAAATACTACAGGGTGTTCGGAAAATCTGTCCACTTATCGGTATGCAAGACATTGGTTATATGAAATGCTGAAAATGACAGTCGTTTGTATCCAAGAATGCCTTGGCACGCATTATCGTGTTGTACGACACCCTACGCGGTTCTTATGATATAATCCCTTTGATGTACTGCGTGATGGCATCCCGTAGCCCTAGTAGGTCAATTTCGATGTCTTTTACACCGATAAGTGGACTGGGGTTTTCCGAACACCCTGTATATACATATTTGTATTTAACACATACGAACATTTAGGCACGAAATCTCTTCCTAAACTTCTCGGTAGAATTAAATCTGGAGTACACATATACAGTATTACACTTTGCAGAAAATTAAAATGGGTACGATAAAAGTCAGTACATAAAGAATTAAAATTTTATCAAATAAAATTATTATAAAACTCAAGAGTTTTTAATCTGAGTTCTTCTATTTGATATACTGTACTGAAATTATTTTTTAATACAGTAAGAGCCAATTCTATAAAATTTAATGCAAATGACGCAATTAGATTAACTCTCACGACACTGAAGTTATATAAGCCATTATAAATAAATAATTTACGTAAGTATAAGTAAGTGTTATAAAATGTAAATGCCAATTTATATTAAATACATTAGCGGTTACTCTCTCTCTCTCTCTCGCTTGTAAATGACGGCTAAAGATAATTATAAGATTAGAGTGTTATTGTCTAAAACACTGCAATATTTTGAGCAGCATTTTGTCAAAATTTAATTAAAATAGCCTTTTTAAAATTGATATAGGAGAGAAGTATTTCAGTTTTTACAAATTTAATTTCATTATGTCTAATTAGATGGGGGATGTTAAAACATGTGTGAAGTAAAATATTCAATAAATTAAGAAATCTCGTTTCAGTTTATTGATAAAATTAATAGGATAACGTAAACAGTAATTATCGTAAATGCGTGGATAAGTAATTACAAGATTTACTGATTAATCAAATTCTCTTTATATCTATATAAAAATTAACAATTTGATAAACAAAATCTGTGGTAATTGGAATTTTCGGAGAGTTTTGGACGACAATTTTAATATATAGTAGCTGTTTTTCTTCATAGAACTCTACAAATATTAGAAAATTTTTGTAAGGACAGTTTTTTATAAATTGATTAAATTCTAAACCTGACTTGAGTAGTTTGCTTCAAACAACTTACATTACTCCAGAAAGGGGTGTGGTTGTTTAAACAGAAAATTATGAAGTTTTTAAAAATGAAATATTTTTAGGAATAGATACGGATTGTCTATTTTTATTGAGCTCTTTATTCATCTCTCTTATAAAAACAACCATTACAAATGCGTAATAGTTATGTACACAGGAATAAGTGAACTTTGGAAAACGTAAACAAGCGTAATTAATTTATAGATGACGATCCGGCGAACTACTTTGCGCACAAACGTATTTTTTACATTATATACTCATAGATCAGAGGTTCCTAAACTGTGTTCCACGGAGCGCGAAGTGCTCCGCGGAAGCATTGAAAATGAAGAAAAATATTCTTCACCTTCAGAAAAAATAATCCACTCCTCCAGCAAAAAATAAATGGATTATCCTAATTTTTGGAAATTTATATTTCAACAAATTACGATTACTACATTATTATCTTAATATAATATTTTGACTATATTAAAAAATCATCCACCGGCCAATAAAGTAACACTGAAGGAGTATAACTGAGTGATGAATCCCCATTTGACGTTACTTCGAAAACAACCTTCCTGACATCAACTGATTATGAATGCCTCATAGACATTACCCCAGACAGCGCTTTGAAAATTACTTTCCAAAGCCATGTTTTGAATTTTGGTTAAGTTAAAAGAACGAATTTGAACCACAGGACAATAAAGAAAAAGCATTTCTCCTCCTGTTTGCCACAAGTGACTTATGCGAATCGGGATTTTCTGCCTCAGCAGCAACAAAAACAAAGTACAGAAGCTGTCTCGGCACTGGACCTGACCTTCGTCTGTAGCTATCTCCAATAAAACCAGACACTGATAAACTGTGCAAAACTAAATAAGCTCATTCCTCTCATTAGTTACTATTTACTTTGAGTTTCACAGAGCAAGGGCAGCAATAGGGTTATGCTACTCCGGAGCCTACAGTTTTCTGAGGTATCCGAGCCTCTTAACGTCTAGGAACCAATACTCAGACTACTATGTGCAGTTAGCTTTTTTTTTTTGGCACAGTTGGGAGTTGAAACAGGAATAATCTCACTCTAGGTGAACGCGTTACCACTGTAGAACCGCTGGGCCTATTAGTTAATATATTTTGTAATAATTATTATAATAAATATTAACTTTTTATATTGTATCTGCTGTTTATTACTAAATTACATATAGACTCTACTTAAGAACACAAATTAATAGTGAAAAAGAGTCAGGAACACCGCAGTCAAGTTTTTTCTTAGAAAAGGCTATGCAATACAAAAAGTTTGGGAACCACCGCTTTAGATTATTTTAATTTACGTTCTTCGACATATCGCACCCTTGCGACGAAAGTGTTACAACTAAAAAAATCCCAATTTTCAGAAAACGCAAAAAACTGTTTCTGGCTGAATTGAGGGACGTTGTGTTCATCTAATGACATTGTGCTAACAAGGAAAAATCCGAATAATTTATGGCCCATCGTTTTGCACGGCAGGATGCAACACTGTTTTCTACATCTGGTTGTAACATTAACTCATTTTCACCGAATTTTGAGTTGTAACACTTTCGTCGTAAAGGTGCGATATATTTAGTGAAATAATTGCATTGAATTTTTATATAAGCCTGTCTTCTCATTTGTTCTTTTGCAAGTGCGAAAAACATTGGGTATAATTTTGTACAAAACGCAAAGCAACTAGAAAACAAGGAAATAATATAGATCGAAATTTCTTGGAAATAAAGACCAACAGTTAAACGAATGATAAGAAAGCAGATATTGTACTGTATGTAGTGAGCTCTTCGCTTTATGGGCATCGTGGGCTGTTGCCACCGGGACTGCCTTGCAAGGCAACCACCTATTATATAAGACTGTTAATTGAGATGATTTACAGTTCAGCAGTACTTCAAAATTAAATTTTAAATGTCGTTTTCTCTCTCTTTATTATGGTTTTCTCTAAAGACGGTGATTTTTTAATACAACGTAATTCGAAAATCCTGCCTTGAAATGAAATTTAAATGTGAGTTGTTGAACTCCTTAGCAATATGCTGTTTTCATACAATTCTACACAAAATATTTAATATGCCATACGTTGATATACGTATCAATTTAAGGAAACACACGTGTACCACATTTCTTAAATTTTCATGCCAATTTTAAATTAAAATGATCCTATCAGCCAAATTCTCTAACAAACAATTTTCTCTCTATATAGAAAAATCACACATACATACATGTGACACACACGTACACATTTGGATGAAAGGTATCCAAATTATTGAAATCGTATCTCAGAATGTGTTTATTATGTATATATTTCTGGTTTGTGCCATCGCAGAGGGGAATCTTTCAGTTATTTATGCGCCACCTTTCCTCTACATTTCAGCCTCTTCGTCGGGAATTATTTGTATCGAGAAATGCTGGGAGATGGATAGGAAGAAGTAGACAAATTGGACGGGTTACTGGGTTACCAGGTTTAACCCCTCTAGATTTTTCTTGTGGGAAGTTATGTCAAAATCATTGTCTATTAAATCAAGAACAATGACCTTCAACACTTAAAATTTTTCATAACGGATGTTGTGGTTACAGTTATACTGAACGTGCCTCAAGCAAGGTTGAATGTAATCGACTGTCGTCTGAACATTTATTATGCCAACAAAGATGCCCAAATTAAAATTCATTGGGAAAATTATAAAAAACAACAACTTTGGCAGTTTTCTTTTATGTGATTCAGCCTGAATAAAGTTTCTGTATTGTATATAATAGCACGAACTAGAAATGTCCATAATATACTCTATAACAAAAAAAAATCGACGCACCAAGAAGGAGTTGTCCGATTGCGATAAAAATTGGTGGATGTGAAGAACATACATAGAAAAAGAAACGATTAAAATTTCAGAACAATTGAATGATTTATTGCAGAGTTTGACCGTTACAAAGGGAGGAAGTCAATAAGGCGTTGGTCCACCTCTGGCCTGGATGCAAGCTGTCACCCGGCGTGGCATAGACTGATAAAGATCCCGGATGGTGTCCTGCGGAATTTCTTGCCAAATTGTCTCCAACTGTCGGGCTAAATCGTCAACATTCCGGGATGGTTGCAATCGCCTTCCCATAGCGTCCCAAATGTGCTCTATGGGAGAGAGATCAGGAGACCTAGCTTGCCAAGGAAGTGTTGGGCAAGCTTGAAGACAATTCATAGCAACACGTGCCGTGTGCGGCCGGGCATTGTCTTGTTGAAACGTAAGTCCAGGGTGTCGCAAAAGGAACGGTAACACAACCGGTCGTAGAATGTCGTCTACGTACCGCTGTGCTGTAAGTGTGCCAGAAATGACCACCAAAGGGGTCCGGCTATCAAAGGAGATGGCACCCCAGACCATAACGCCCTGTTGTGGGCATGTGTGGCGTGCGATAGTAAGGGCAGGATCCCCACGCTGCCCTGGACGTCTCCAGACACGTCTGCGGTTGTCGTCAGGACACAGTTGGAAACGGGACTCGTCACTAAAGACTATACGTCCCCAGTCAGCGCAGTTCCAAGTTGATCGAGCCCGGCACCACTGTAATCGGACTTGACGGTGTAAAGGCGTGAGAGGTAAGCGGCGTAACGGTCGGCGCGAGCGTAAATTCCGCTCTCTCAGTCGTCTGCAGAGGGTCATGTTGGACACATGTGTGCGGGCCACACGTTGGATAGTTGATAACGACGAATCCGGTGCTGTGACAGCTGCTCTGACAATCGCTCTGTCTTCCCGTTCTGTTGTGGCCCTAGGTCGACCGCTGCCGTCCCGACGCTGACATCTGCCGTTGTTGACCCACTCTTGCCAGCACCGTCCAATCGCCGCATCGCTTCGACCCACATGTCCAGCGATTCTTCGATTCGTCCAACCAGCCTCTTTCAATCCGATAGCACGACCTCTTTCAAACTCTGACATATGCTCGTAATGAGCACGAATCTTTCGGCGAGGCATTGTTACAGTCGACGTAAGATATCCGCAGTCAAAATGCAACAGAAATTTTGACCACATATTGAGAATCGCTCCTTATATACACCTGCTGAATGCGCAGTTCCGATGCGCTGGAGTTCCCGCTATTCATTCATTGGACACCAAATTTTAATCATTTGCATGTTCGGTCAAAATGTCGTCTCAACTCCTTCTTGGTACGTCGATTTTTTCGCTATAGTATGTATATACTTTCCAAGATAGAATTTCATTATGTTATATGCGTGTATTTATATATATATATATTACTTATTTCAGTTCACATAGAAGTTAGCAATAACTTTTAACCTTGTTACCATTTGTTTTTAAAGTTTTTAATAAGAAACTTAAAAACGAAAAAAATAACTTACTTAGTTTTACTAACTTTTGTGAAAAGTTTTAAACTACGGCAAATCCGGGTTACATGCCTCACTTTTTTTAAAATCGATATTCTGAGACCCATGGCGCACAAACATGAAATTTACTTAGTCATAATAATCGATACACTTTTAAGAAACATATATATTAGTAAAATATAATTTACAAAAAATTCAATAAGCCGCTATAATTTATTTTTTAACACCCTTCGTTGCGGCATCTCTGCCGAGTATGTCGGGTGTTACGCCGCACCATGAGGCTTGCCGCGCTTCGTATAGTAAATGAATTTACTTCCTATCAAATACGTTTCTTCAAAAACTATGTTATGAAAAAATAGAATAACTGAAATTGCGATTTTATAAAACATAAAAATTGAATAAATTTAAAAAACATCTGCTGTTTTTATTTTGCACTCATTTTCAGAATCGGAACAAACATGGACAAAATAATGACATAAATGAATTACTTTTTTTTTCAAATAGGCTGGACTAATTTTTTAATCTATTCTCTCTCTCCCACAGTCGGCACAAAACTCATCGAAAATCGTACATTCTGCATGAAGCCATCGCTTACTTACATATAGCACAACGTAACCATTCGCATCTTCAGTTGTGTGATAATAATTTTCTTCATATTCATTGCATGTATTCACATCCAAAGTTTGTGATGACCCAGCTTCACTTTCTTTTCTTTTATTCATCTCATTAAGATTACCTCTAGCTTTCTCTATTCCAATGGAATTAAACCCAGAAACATCATCTACTTCAGAACTAGTACTATGACTATTTGATTCATAATCTAACCACCTTCTTTAGTTATTTCTGTTTCTTTCTTTTCCAACTTTCTTCTCCAACACTTTCTTTTAACGGTCTTCTGTTTTCTGCAATGGTTAAGACAAGTGCCTATTTCTTCATTGCCTTTCCTTTTTTCTTTATTTAGTTTTGAAATTGGAGATATTGCATGCAAATATTTCGATGGAATTGTAATATTCTTTTCAGGCAAACCTTTACTCGTGGATGGCTGTGAATCCACAAGGTCTTATGCTTTCGACTCAAGTTCATGTTTATTCCATGGTTCCAGTATCAATAATGACGAAAAAAAAAAGAATTTTGGAGAGCTTTTTTATGAATTTGGCGGATTTTTTGAAAACTTTGGTGATATTTTTACGAATTTGCAAGTAAAGAAAATTATAATTAAATTGGAGACATTTGACTAGGATTTGCGATTATATTTAACGGCATTTGGCGCAAAATAGCGAAAAATTCTAAAAATTAAAATTAACATCCGAAAGAATACGCGCGGCATATGTCCCTGATTTTAACTGCGGCATGTATACCAATTTGTAAGGTATAGATGCCTCACCCCACGCCTTCCTGATCTTGAATTCAAACATGGCGAAATAACAATAAAAACACTCTATACTAAGACTATGCTTCGCTCAAACAGGGAATCCACTGACATCGTTAAAGTCTTAGCTGTAATATGCAAAACACAATCGCACACGAAAATATTTCATAATAAACTCTGTAGCTCACCTTATATATTTGTTAATTTAAAAACAAAAAGGCACAGGAACACGATGTTTTTACCAAACACGCTTCAAATACTAAATGGCGCACATTTGGTATTTTTTGCAGTGTCATCCCAAAGCCCGCTTCAAAACTAAAGGGGGTGCGCAATCTATATCGCATGTGGCATGTAACCCGGATTTACATTATAGAGAAGCTGAATTTTTTTTATGAAATTACAAATATTCTACACATTTTGAGATTCAGTATATCATTCTGAATACAATTATTTTTAAATATTTTTGATTCTATCTCACATGACTTAAAAACTTTTATCACTTTCATATTTTTCTTTATAATGGAATATAAAATATTAGAACTAAAATAAATTATAGCGCACCCTCTTTTCTTCGGATATACCAATAATGTTTAAGCTTTGTCAATGAGTGTTAATTCACCCCACAGAGTGAAACTGTTCTTTTCTTTACTATTTGAATTATACCTTACACACAATTAATAACACAAAATAAATAAATAGCAATGTAAACACTGGTTAGCAAATACAAATTCTGTGATCTGTAGCAGATTAAAATAATACTTTTTTTTAAAATACAACTAGTAAAAACTAAAAATAAAAACCATTTTCATAGTTAAGTCAGTCTGTCGCGTTATGAAGCCCTTTATACATGTTTTAATGTTTTTAAGAAGACTCGGATTAAAAAACCCTCATAGCTAATATAGGCTTTAGTTTGCGCAATTTTGTCACGCAAAAGAATGATTTTTCCTTTAATGAGTGAGTAAAAAGTACATTCGTGTTTTCTGTTAAAAAAGAAAACAGATTTAACTTTCTTTGGGATTTTATTTAATCGCATATTTCAGAAAAATTTCTTCACTGCATTATGCAGAGAAATGCATTAAATAACACGTTTCTTTAAAGATTTGTTTTACTTCTGTAGCTTCAAGATTTACTACAAAAATGGCGTTCAAATTTGTCTTCCTTTGGTGAATGTTAACAATGCTAGTGCAGTTAATATGTCATCGATGAAAATGAAATAGCGATGAGCTAGCCTTAATACTTTAATCGCGATTAGAGAATATTTTTCCTGGAAGATTTCAAGATTTTGAGAAGCCAGAATTCCAAAGAGTTGGCTTCATTTAAAAGATCTGGAAGGAAGAATCTATTGAAAACTCTTCTTCCCGTTGGCGCCCTGACAAGAAGTACTCGTGGGGTTTACTATTCTCATGATATGATAATCCGAAACGAAAACTTTCAATTATTCTTTCCCTTCATTGACGGGATAGCAGCCTTGCTCCTAATTACTTTTGCAATTTTGAGCCTCAGAAGAAAGACTAGACCAGTGGAGAATTAAAACGCGCTGAATTTATATTGGTTAATAAATTCTACTGGCATTAAGTCTTTATGCCCGGTGATGAGTCAAGCTGCAATGATTCTATAAAGAACCGTTGGTATTATATGAACGTGAGATGACTGAATAGCGAAGATTACATTCATTATAAAACTATATATTGGATCTAAAGCAAATTATTTTTATTTTTGTAGCTATATTTGAAATTATTTTTAAAATCAGGTACCATATACTACATATACATTTTGCAACATTTGGATGCGTAAACTTTTCCCCTCGATATTTTGAGCCAATTTCTCCTAAAATAATTAAGAAAAGGAAACTTCTCTTACTATTTCTTGGAAACAGCCGTTTACAGACGAACGAAATAAACCCCACCCCCCAAATTTAATGCGTAAAAAAATTCGACTGTTCGATTGGGTTTAAAAAATAGGTTGCTTTGGGTATAAATCACATTTAGAACGAAAAGCTGGATTTGAGTTGTAAGGGGCGCAGCGTTTACCAAGCATAAATCAGTAAAAATTACGCAATAAATGTTTAGATTGGCTGAGAAAAATAGTCACGCATGCGTGTTTGCTTTCGAAGTTACATTATCCAATAAATTCGCAAATGTACTATAATTGGTTTTAAACTGAACAAAAAAGGCGTTTCCGAATAAAAACTGCATATTAGTTGGTTGGCTGCAAAAACAAGAAAAAGTAATATACCAAAACATATATACAGGGTGCTAGTTAACTATCGCATAAACTTCCTGCCACGCGAATCTTTGGATAATTTTAAGACAAATTGAAGAGTGCTTGGTTTCACTGCCTCCAGAATAAAATTCGCTATGAAAAAGAATTACTTGGCCAGGTACTGTTTAAATTTAGCTACGTAACTGCATTTCGCACATGCGTAACTTTTCTCTCAAGCTGAACACTTTCAAGAAAAAACAGTTCTTAATTCTAAGGCAGGGTCGGCTGAAATTTGAGCGCCAAATATGAATAGCACGTGACCAAGGATTTTTTTCTCATAGCCAGTTAAATTCTTCCTATTCTGGAGGAGGGGAAACAAAGGAGCGTGACTTTCGTCATTGGATGAAACGACGTAAAATCTGGCTACCTTGGAGCAGGATTGGCTTTTAGATGCATATTTTGAAATGGCTATACTTTATAAATGAAACCCTCAATCAAAAATCTTCTCTTCAATTTTGTCTTAAAATTATCCAAAGATTCGCGTGGCAGGGAGTTTATGCGATAGTTACCGAACACCCTGTATATGGTTCCGGAGGGTAGGTGGTTAAGCAATCTCTACCACAAGATACAAACATGGTTTTCAAACTTGAGTTTTTGGCCGCGTTCTTTTTTAAGGTATGATTAAAGTCGTGAGCGTAATTATATTTAATGTTAGTTATATTTTACAAATCAATTATTAATCAATTATTAATCAATGTATACACGGTGTTTATAAAATTCTTGAGTAGTATTAAATGCTGATAACTTTTAAATACAAAAGTCATAAAATTAAAGCCAATATATGATATTGGAGTGCTTAAAAATTGTACACTTCATTTAATATGCATTAATGAATTAGAAATATTTCACATGTTCTCAATTTTTGTCCATACAATTTAAGTTGCGTTTTTTATATGTTGAACTATCATACTTTATTTTATGATTTTCGTAAAAAAGTTATTGACGTTTTAAAGTGCACAAGGAATTTAGAAACATTCTCTATATATATACTTACACTAGAATTCCCTTTTATTTTTTGCTTTTATCAGCTTTATAAAAATTTATAAAGAGAAAAATATCACGTTATTTTTCTTCCCAAAAATTCCCTTTATAGAAAAATATTTTTGTATAGCACATTTACCCACCTGCAAGCAAAATAAAAATAATAAAAAGTATGAAAGGGTGTATACACAGGGTGTCTCAGCACCAGGGTTACAAACATCTAGGAGGGGTAGGGTACAGCTAGACGAACAATATTTGTCATAGAACCTAGGGTCGCAAACCACTCACAGCGCTAGTTCTAAAACCGTCCAGCATGCACAAATATTTACAACCAGTGCGTGAAAAGCGCCAGATAAAACTCAGGTCAGCTGCTCAAGTGCATAGATGATTAGGACATCGCATTTTGCGCTTCTCATGCACTGGTTGTCACTATTTGTGCATGCTGGACGGTTTTAGAACTGGCGCTGTGAGTGGTTTGCGACCCTAGGTTCTATGACAAATATTGTTCGTCTAGGTGTACCCTACCCCTTCTAGATGTTTGCAACCCTGGTGCTGAGACACCCTGTATAAAAGTAAAATGATTAGAAAATATTCCAATCTTTTAAAAAACTAAATAATATTAATCGTAAGACCATAATATGCCATCTGCGAAAACAAACTCAACGACTACAGGATTATGAATTAGATTATTGTTAATTATTATTATGCCACCATCATTAATGAAACATAACAATGAGTTTTTTTCTTAATTGATTTCTCCTGCAAAGGATTAACAAAATCACATTGACGTTAAAACATGCAAATTGGGAATGAAACAAATATAATTTTATTTCCACTGAGTTGATTTACATTGTAAATAAATAATATTTTATATAATTTGGAAATATGGACTTTAATAGAGTTGTGAATTAAGCTACGTCGCTGCAGTTGATTAGAATGTGTTTTTAATATAAATTTTCATAATTTTAACTTTAATAAAAACTAAGACGGGCTTGTTTAATAATTGCATCCTAAAAATGCAGTGCAGGATTGCGTTTACAAATGAAGGATATTAAAACCAGTTCTAATTATGGAAGTTTATAAAGAAAAAAATGATTAAATCAAGGATATTAAAGTTAGGATTTATACTGTAACTTGTTCCAAAATTCAAATAAATCAATATGTATTCATAAAATAGTTTTCTCCCATTCACAAAAGAAAATATGACGCGCAGATGGATTTTTTATACTTTAACTTGTTAAAAGAATTACGTAATAAAGTTTTTTATTAAACGGAATTTTGTATTGACTGGGTAAGTAGAAACAGGTTCTATGTTTGCAGTTTTCCACTCAGACTTTTAAAACCTTTAACGTAAAACTATTAAAAAAAGTCATCTGATTCAACAGCAGAGTAAATCAATGACTCGTTTTTTTTCTAGTTAAGAAATTGGATTTAACTCAAATAAAAGAAACAGAAAGGTGCAAAAATTTATAGATACGAATCTGTATGTTTTAGAGGTTGAAAATGGACGCGAAAACGGTAACTGGCATAAAAGAATAAATATTGGTATTTATCGATTTTTTGTACATATATTATATATATAGGGGTAAACTATATCTAGCCTTTTCTCTGATCAGTTTTGAAAAATATCTTTGCACTAAGTTTTATATTTTGGAACAAATTTAGAAACCGTTTTTTCTTTCTTTTGCCTTATGTAAACCGTTTTTTAAAATGTGAATACTTTTTAGTTTTACCCTAAGGTTCATTATTTTGCAGTTGATTAATGTTACTTTCAAATGTTTCTGCTCTTACACCACCAGCCCAATTTTCACTTAATTTGAAACGAAAGTGATTTTATAAAAATGAAAAGCGTTAACGGTGCGCAGAGAAATTTCGGAAAGGATCATTGAATAATACACGAACTGGTTTTCATTCAACAACACGAATAAGTAAATTTCAGTTAAGAATGTATGATTACATGTAGTATTAAACGATGTTATTTTATTTATCATTCCAAGGTATATTTCGTGAAATTTCGAATTATTATAAAACTCAATGAGCAAACAGAGGCCCTTTTTTTGATACATTTAAAATGCCACAAATTATCTCTCATTCTCTCTCCTTAAAAATCATAAATTCCAATGACTCATTCATCGGAGCTTCATTTGTTGGTTTGGGTAAAGAAAAGCTATGGAAATGGCCTCAAGTTGAAATGACTAAATTGTGTCATGAGGAAGTAATCACGCTTTTGTTTCAATTAAACGAAGTTGTGACTTAGGACGATTAGTTTCATTAGTTCTTAGTAATTTTTAATTTCGATAAGCAATCTAATTAGGCTCAGTCAAATATTTTTAGCGAATAAAATGTCACAGATAAATGTGAAAGGACTGTAACCGCCATTCAGTTCTAGGGCTATAATAAGCAATATTTTTGTGGTGTCAGAATTTTGGAGTCTTTTAAATACAAGTGTTTGAAGACTCAAATAGATACAATAAAGTTTCTGGTTCCAATAAAAAGGTTCAAAACCATATTTTTATATTGATGTACGCTAACGAATTTGTAAAAATGAATAAATACCTTTCGTTATTGATATTATTGAAGCTCAAAAAGGAAAAGACCTTACGATTTCTGCTTTTCTCTTCCATAAAACATTAATTTGGATCAAAATTTCTTTTCCCCCTTCCTTTCACTTAACCGTAGCCCCGTTTCACAATCCCATTGCTGCAAAAAAATCGTAACCTTGACTATTACGATATTTGTTACCATGGAGATATTCCTATTTTAGTTAAGCCTGACATTGCCAGTTCCCTTTTCCTTTAAATCTTCTCATTATTTCTCCCTTTTATTTTTTTTATCTCTGTTAGATCTTCAGCTTAAGAGGAAACTTGTTACAATTTCTTTCATGGGTGCTTATCTATTTTCAAATTTCTAGAAGTTTTTTTATCATAGCCTTTATGTCACTTTATTCTTGGAGATTTGCTTTTTGACACGAAAATATTTATCATGCTTATAATAGTTATTTCGATCCATATGCAAGCCCGAAAAAAATGTAAGTAGCTAGATTACTTTCAGTTATGCGCATTGCCCCTAAGTTAATGGGTTCATTGTAATTGGAAAGATGACTTAATCCAATCTTCGAATTATAGCAGATTTGCAACCATGCACGTCCATTCAAACCAGACCCTGATGAAGGGAAACTAAGTATTAACTTTTATGCAACTGAAATTTAAATATACATTATAATTATGGTGAAAAATATCAACACTACTTGATATTTTTTCAATAATTACTTAGTTTTTCTGTTTTAAATACTAGGGCTGATAATCTATGAGATTTTGACTGATAGTTATTTATATTCTTGAAACGGAAATTTAATTCATTAAAAATTTAATTTATTGGAAGGGAAGTTAGGGTTATAATTTTAAAATTAACCTGTGTGGTGAAACTTCCCTTGGAACTTTTTATGTAAAAGTTCAAGTATTATACATTTGATAAATCTTGATTCAGAAATCTCTCGTCTTTCAACAACTTCTTTTCATTCCAAATACAATTAAGGAAAAACATTTTCCTTTTTCCACCTCAGAAACACGAACTATGAAGTAAGAAACGCGAACTCAAATTTATTGCGTTTTGCAGAATTGTTAAACAAAGACTTTCTGCGCAAATTTATGTTTCCATTACATTTCTTCAAGTAGTTGGGTAATAGCAAATTCGGTTAGCGGGGAGATTTTATTTATTATTTGGACGAAAAAACGTATTTTCCAAGATAAGCATTTGCATTAATGAGCCTTCTGACTCCATTAAAATACATTTCGCATTTATGTTTCCCCAAGTAATAGGAATATAAGTACTCTAACATAAGAAGCATCATCTGAAACTAAGCAATTGGTAATGCAGGTTTAGTTTTCGTAAAACTATGTCATAAGCACTTATTAAAAAGTATTTCTTTTCAAGAATCAAATGCATGGTTTTATACTTAAAATTAGGTATTTAATTTCTGTTAATCTTTACAGAACTTTAAGGAAATTCATGGTATTTGATATTTTCAAAATTTCTTAAAATTATTGCCATTTTAGAATATCTTTACTCTGTGTAAGATACTTTTAAAACGAATCGGAAAAAATCTGATAATTATTAAATCTACAACTGTGTCTAAGACATTAATACTACGCTTCGAAATTTTCAATTAAAAGCGCGTATTTAAAAGGACCCACGAACACAAATATCAAAATGTCTAATACATTTCAATTAAATGTCCCTAATGAGGTGAAATGATATAATATATGATCTTCAATATATATTTAATACTTGGCATTTAATGATAACGTGATACATTCTAATAAACACACAGAGTATAAAATCATGAAATTCTGATTTAAATACGTATACAGGGTGAGTTCAATCCACCGCACCCACGAAACATTTTTGAAATAGCCATATGTTCACTGATTGGACTAGTTTCACCAATAGGCGCTAACGAGTAACTGCTGGTTTGTTTATTTTTCCGAGATAACCTTTTCATTGGTTCTATACTATCAGAAAAAGGGTAAGCCCCATTTGGTGACTTTGCAATCTATCTTCGCCGTGTTACGAACAACGGAAGTAAAATTTACTGTATACTTACGCGCGAGGATGACTAGTTTATTAGAATTGGCGGCCCATCGCTATTTCTTAAATCTCTCCCTAATTAATAAATATAAAAAACCTCAGCATTTAAATATTATGCACTAGAGAACATTTAGACATCGTTCTATTTGCCTATCCAAATGGTGGGGGGTTGAGTGGCGGGGGTTTGTCTTCCATCGCCTAAGTTTTAACACGCATTTTTTTAACACGGTTAATATTCTGGATTGTGGGTTGAAATAAACCTCACCCCCTTCCACTTTCTGGGAATGCTTATGCACCGTCCTGTAAATTTTTAATTTAGTGACCTTTTACCCTAATACAGCGTTAATAATTGTTATTATCTGATTGATGACATTACAACTAATCAATGGTTCCGAAGCTCATCAATTAATTTTATTTTTTTTGTGGGTAGAGGGTAGGCAAGCTCCGCTCCAATCAGCGTCTTTCATAAAATTATTACAAAGTTGTAAAGTAAGTTCGCGAGCACTTTTGCACAACTTAGCAGTAGCGGTATTTTATCTTTTGTGTTTAAAACTGCTTGGTTGTTGTTGTGAGGGGAGGGGAGGAAAGGCTTCAGCTAATGTCGGACTCTGAATATTTGGTAGTTGTAATATAAAACTATTTGTAACACCCGGAAGGAGGGGTTGATGGGGTCGTAACCCCACTGACCTTTTGTTTTCCTGTATACAATTAAATTTTGATTGTCGAAACTCTCCCCGCTTCTTAGTACACCCATAACCCCTTATAAAATGTTTGCGTACGTTACCGAAACATTGTATTTTCTTTCACTTTATCCAATAGATACACTTAACATAAAACACGTTATTAGTTCCACTGGCAAGTCAAGATTCTATTTTTATCGCACAAAAGTACGTTGCCTATTAATTACTTGTGATGGGGCCCAGACTTCACCCTATGTTGCCCCTCCTATACTTCAGTCTTTATAAATTTTGAATATGATATTCAACTTTTCTTGAATTTCTCAAGTTATTACAGGACTTGGGAAGTAGGGGGAAGCGTGTAAGCACCGGCTCCCCTTGGAGAGATAGAGAGGATTGCCTCATTAGAGGAATTTTTAGGAGATTGGCTCGTATTTACATTACAGACTGAAAAAGTCAGGAAAGCTCACAAGTAAACCCCCATCCTCAAAGCTCACATGCCGAATTTAACGAATTTAATTGAGCTTAATGCAGATATATTAAAATCCTTAATGTATGAAAATTAGCGGCTATAGACCCTTGGAAATCGAGAAATTAAATATTAAAAGGTAGTTAAAATAGCGCCAATTGCAACCCTTTTGGCAACACGTGGCGAGATAGCTTGTTGGTCGGAAAATGTGAAAAGCGAACACGGGATATATTCTAAAAGTGTAAAATACGTTCAGTAATACAGAGCAGACATTAACTTGTTAAATTTAAACATATTTGATTTTGAAGTAGCTGTAAAGGTTTTTTTTTCTCTATTCGTTAGATTGAAGTTCTATATTCCTTTCATTTTATTTCTGAAAGTCATAGCAGAAAACAAATTACTTTAATTTTTATAATCTCATTCAGTTTGTGCTTAAGAGAAGCATTCATTTTTATTTCGAATTCCGCACGTGAATGTTTTCGTGAAATAATTTCAGCCAAACTAGTTTGTTTACTTTCGAAAATTGCATTTAAGAGTATAGCGAGCTTTCTTGGAGAATTCTGTAGATTACACCTTTATTACAATTAGCCCTGTCTAATTTATTATTGAGTATTCAGTTTCTATCCAAAATATGAAATCATTCAGTTCCGGTCTATTCCGTGTTGAATAGTCATAAAACAATAACTAAACCTATTTTTCGAAAAAAATGGAACGAAATACTGTCGTAATAAATCTATACTAATTTGGCTCAACAAGTCGAATATTACGACAAGTGGGCGTGTAATTTTAAAAAGGAGGTTGGCCTCCACTAACTCATGATTGGCTGAATCAGCAAATATAATCCGCTCGAAAAAATTAAAAAAACAAAAAAATATAAAATTCCATTTTTCGACCCAACAATGATTTGCAAATGGGCTTATAATAACATAAGGATTTCAAAAATGTATCGGAGGTGCGGAGGATTAAATTCACCCTGTAGAAGCATGAAGTTGATGAACGTCATACATATACTGCGAGCGAAGCTGCTGGATTATAATCGTAAATGTCCGAGGTGTGTTTAATGCGTCTAAAGCACCGTGCAATTCCTTTTACATGTAAAACCATGGTTGTAAAAGTGACAGTACTGAATGGCAATAGAGGGTAATTGTTTTTGGCCGAGAATGAGGTCAATTCTGTGCATAGTTTGTAGTGTTTATTTACAGTGGAGGAGGTATGGGAACTACCATTGTAGGTGTACTTGCTTCCGTAGACGCGCTACAATGACAAATAGGAATCGCAGGCGTTTGAGGCAATTAGTAGCTACTACACATATGTAAACTCGTCAAGAACTGCTTCAGCTGTTCGATGTTGGATCAAAGGCGGATTCAGGAAGTTATTACTGGTGTCGGTTTAGGGGCACTCACCGGGAAAATTTTTAGTTTTGGACTTGTATAGTTTAGGTAAATGTTGTCATATTACTATCCTTCTTTATACTCACCTCTTCTTTCGCTTTGCCATTTCCCATGTTATATGGGGTCGGCGTTATGGTCCTTTAATCTTCTCTTCCACAATCTTCTATCCAATGCCTCTTCTCTACTCCATCCATACTCTTCCAGATCTTCCGTCACTTTATCCTTCCATCTCAGCCGTGGTCTTCCCCTCTTCCTCTTACCCATTACCACCAGCTTATCCAATACCTTTCCCACATATTCCTCATTTCTCCGCTCCATATGCCCAAGCCATCTTAACCTATGTTCTTGTATTTTTTTCCCTATGGGTCCAAATTTGACTCACCAAAATATTTAATTTACGACAATGAATTGAATTTTTGTTCTTCTTTAATTAAATTATATGGTTAAGGGTAGATTATAGTTAAGAACGACAGAGGTATAAGTTGTAAAGGAGACATGTACAATAACCAAAACGATAATTTACAATGTAATTAATAGAACAAGTTTAAATTTAAACTACAAAAACTTTGTAATTGTTTTACTTTTTTTTATAACAAGCAACTTTTAAAAAAAATTAAGTTTATAGTGCAAAGTCAAGCCATCTTGGTTTCTTTGAAAATTTGTCAATCGATTTATTAGATTAGTATGAATGTCTCTGCATTAAAAGTCTCCCTTCTCTCATCTGCTTTCGAAATCAAGTTTGAAGGCACTTCAACGATAAAGAACTACGTTCTGCTGACGCAACACTTACTGAAAACGCAGTTTAAAGGGCTAAAAGCTTGTGAATTCGTGAAAAAACGTGTGGATCTCATTTCTCCAAAACTTGGTGACACTGAACCCCAATGTAAGACAATGTAAGAATGTTTATTACAACCATAACAAACAACACATAAAATATCCTTCGTCGTCTTTATTTTTTTCCTGTTTAACCCTGACGGGGGCGATCGCCCCTCTGCCCCTCGCTGGATTTGCTCTTATATTGGACCCAGTACACCAATTTTAGAAAGAACGTTACAAGGAGAACCGCATGGGGTTGACGATTTTATTCGTGTGGTTACTCGGAATTTTATTTATCTCGCTAATATTGGTAATTTTTACTCAGTGTGTTTATATAGGGGTTATTCAGAAAAAGAATCAGAAGATTTAAAAGTTATATTATATATTTTAAAATTATATATTTAAAAAATTTTACAACACAGAACGATATAATGCAGGAATGAAAAGGAAAACTAAGTTTTTTTTACAAACGTTCAATAAGATTTTCTTTAGTCACACGTATAATATTGATGCGATATGAAAATTCCTGGCAAACATAATCTAACGTGTTATTCGCAACTGCTCCTAAAGCAACAGAAACGCGTTGTTTAGGTTCGTATAAACTTGTGGGCAAAGGTGGCACAAACACCTGATTTTTTACAAACCCCCAAAGGAAGAAGTCTCAGGGGGTCATGTTAGAAGACCTAGGAAGCCAGCCGTGTAACACCAAGTTATTTGGTCTACTGCGACCAATCTAATTGCGAGGTAGGTCTGTGTTAAGGAAATGACAAACCTCTGTATTACAGTGGGGTAGTTTCCTAAAACTTGGAAATTTTTCCTTATCATTCACGTTGCTTACAATTCTGTGTTATTTATTTTTGAAAATAGATAATTTTGGAATCGGATGGTTCTTTCTGAATAAGTTTTTTAATAATCTAAATATTACAAAAACGACTCTTAGATGAATGTTCATAGAAGGTTGAGAGACTAGTCTGGCTAAGAAATAAGTGTAGTATAAAATCAAAGGAGTATTTAATAGCAGGAAAGGAAATGTATTATATATACATGTACACGTATGGCCTTTTTTATTTGTTGCTATGGCCTTTCAACTTTAAATGATAGGTAAGAACTATTTTGAACTTAATTTTAGCTGAATGTATTCCTCGAAATAACGTGGTTTTAGCCTTCATAGAATCGAAAATTTGAAACAAATACATAAACAGCTCGACAACGGTTAATATTTACAAACGTTTATTCAGTATTAGTCATCATCAGATTCAGTATTTACCATTACGTAAGTTCTTTTTAGCTCATATGGCAATACACAGTTTTAATGTTTCCCCTTAGCCCTTCATTAATCAGGTACTGTTTTCTATCAAATTTAGTAGTTAAGTAATTGTAGTTTAAACTGTTCATAGCTTTCCGTACATCCACATAAAATACATTTTTAACAAACTGTCATATAAAAATAAATTTTTGCCAGTTTAAAAATATATGAAAAATATAATTTTCAAAGTAGATAGTTGTTTGATGGTTTATACCCAAAGATTGCGCCATGAGTCATTTGAGATGGAATCAATAGCTTAAGATAACCTCCTAACAACGATATATCTACTACAGAACTACAGAAACTTCATAAGGGTGGTTATAGGCTCAATGGGGGGTTACAGAGCTACAACTTAAATTTTTCTATGTTAACTATACAAAATTTCATTGCAATGAGAGGGTTACAAGCCCCATTAACATCTCCCTGCGTACGCAGGGTTGCAATATCAAAAATAAGACCTGATATTAACAGGATTATTGAAAATAAGCAGTGACAAAAATCTCGCTAAAAGGTTTGATTTCGCTTTACATATTCATAACTAAAAGTATTGTAAATGTTTTTTTGCGTCCATACATATTTTACATTGTAATATATATATACAGTGAAACCTTTCTCAGGCGGAAACTCAGGGGACCGGAAAAAAATTCCGCAGTATGCAGGTTTCCGCCTTATGGAGGTCACATGTAAAATATATGCATAGTTAAATTCAGTGGTAAGAGATGACTGCATATGCTATTTTTTTTCTTTGTCTTATCTTGCGAACTTTAAAACTAAATTTATTTTCCTTTTGATAAAAATATTTATTTTATCACTGCATTTTATTTTTATTAATTTTAATTTTTGCACTATATTGTGGTTTTAGTAGTTACGATCAATATGATGCAAAATTTCATGCAAACTATACATGCTTATTCCATACAAAAAGTCTATTATGTAAGCTTAAATTGTAACGATAAAGTACCTCCCTTGTAAAGGTAATGATTCCCTTGTATAAAGATACTCTCCCTTGCGGTGGGTTTATCCATGAATTGATAAAGTCGATATGAGTGACTTTTCGTTCTGGTTAATAATGAACGTTTTTATTTAAGAAGTGGGTGGCACTGGCATACGTAAGAGGGGTCGATTATGATTGTAACCCCCATTGCGATGAAATTGTATATAGTATACATGTAAATACAATGGAGTTGTAGCTCTGTAACCCCCCATTGTAAGCCTGTAACCCTCCCCTTATGAACTTTCTGGGTATACCTATGGTGGGTGGGTGGTGTGCAAAATGGTGGTCATACAAGCATAGGCGTAGGCAGAAAGTTCATAAGGGGGGGTTATAGGCTTAATGGGAGGGGTTACAGAGCTACAACTCATATATTCCTATGTTAAATATACAAAATTTCATTGCAATGGGGGGTTACAACCCCCAAAACCGTCCCCTGGCTACGCCTATGTGGACAAGGGCATTCTATATCTGTAAAATGCCTTTTGTTCGTCATCCCCCACTTTGCTATTTGCATTGTATTACAACCCTCTTTCCTTTTTCTGCTGAGAAAATTTCCTTTCTGCCAGCGATTTTCCGCTTTATGAAGGCTTTTCTCTTTAACGGGACTAAATAGTGCTTTCCGTTTCCGCGTTAGACAGTTTCCGTAGCTAATGTTAACTACCATTGACTTTTGAAGGGACCGTAAAAAAATTCCGTGTTGAGCAAGTTTCCGCTTTATGTAGGTTCCGCCTAAGACAGTTTTCACTGTATATTATTCAGTTCCAGAGGCAAATCTTGAAAATATTTTTAGGTGCGCACGCAAAACTAATATAGGGACTTAAGGAAAAACTATCAACAAAAGGTTGATCCAGGGGGTGGGGGGCGCACACCTTGATCCGTCTTTATTCAGCCTTCATATTGTTGATACAGTAGTGCGGCCCGCCGGCCTACAAAAATAAGCAAAATTGGCCCTTGGACTGAAAAAGGTTGAAGACCCCTAACTTAAGCAATAAAAAATAATTTCTCTTAAGACAAAGCGCTTTCACTCATCAGTGCCTGCAGAGTTTCAAGGCTGGAGATAAACCCCTGTAAAACCTGTGGAAATCCATGGGCTAAAAGGGGACAAATGCCCTTTGACCCCCTCTCCGGGCGCCTGTGTCCACCACCACCCCATTAGGCATTCCGGCTGATTATTCCCAGGAGGGTGATGGGAGAATCAGGTAAGATCACTCGACTCCTTTAGCTTCTTGTGTTTCCACCAAAACGATCAAAAAACTCATAAAACGTAGGTGGTGTCCATCTTCTCTACTTTCCAACAGACAACGTCTTCATTTCTGCAATCCCAGCACGTGCTTCAAATTGTCATGCAATTTCTGTTTGAAGGAAAAAGTGTACTTTACGTCGAATTTATAAGAAAAAAATTGGAATGGGGAATTTATGTAAAAAAATGTATGTCTTTTGCACAAAAATTATAAAAAAAAAATTAAAATGCGGACGGTCCTTAATGAAGCAACCCCCTCTCCCTCTGTCCTACTTTGTCCTCGTGGGCTTGACCCCCTCCCCACCTAAAGCAAGGACGTCCTTTGTAAATGGTCCCATACCTAGAAACCGTGTGATTTGAATTTTTAAATCTGAGATTGCAGGTCAGCCTCCGGCAGCCACTGCCCAATACATAGGTATATGGATTTTTGAATGGGGTACGATCAGAGTTGTATGGACTTGGACTACTAGGCGTCGTCCCTTCTACCACGAGGTCGGATAACTACGTTGGCATTCGTGGGCTCCCCAAGAATGGTATGCAATGGGGTACATCCAGGAAAAATTCCAATTGAATAAGGTTGTTGGACTATAGTTTCTTGTGTATTCAGTCTTTTTTCTCCTTTTTTTTTCGTAAGCCAAGGGGATGCACTTGCACCCCCTTGCACACCACCCATGTTGCCGCCTATGTTGGCATTCTTGATAATCAGAGACTTCCTACATTGCATCAGTTCTATGGACGAGGCGGAGATTATTACCAGGATGCTAACGCACCCTGCCACAAAGCTGCAACAGTTACGGACTGGTTGGATGACACGAGTTCAGATCTCAACCTCATCAAACACCCGCGGGATGAAATAGAACAACGGTTGAGGTCGAGATCAACACCTCCAAATTTTGTTGCTTGACTCAGTGAGGATTTGAAGGAGGATTGGAAATGAATTCCCCTTGATATCAATCTCAAACTTGTAGAAAGCCTTCCTCAATCGGTATTGGCGGTAATCTAGTCCAAATTCGGACGTACCGGATATTAGGGTAAGTGTTTTGTGTTCAGATGTTTATGTTTACGTTTCTAGTGTCCGGAAAATTATTGGTAGATCGTGTATATCTGATGCACTTGACACTGTTTCAAAAGTACTATGCCAAGCAAAAATAGGCCGAATCGTGATATTTTACATTAAAGTGAAAGTTTGCGTCAGTTTTATTTCTACGCACCCACGCTTTGGTTGAGGCAAAATATATTTTGATACATGAGAGTCCAGAAAAGCGAAAAAAAAATGGCTAACTAATTCTAGGCTGACTACGAATCAGCATTCATCAGGTTCTATTTGTTTGAGTAGGACTCAAGACAAGTCTATTTTATACTTCATACTTTTTTTTTTTGAGTCAAAAGTGTTTCAGCTCGAGTAAAAAGTGGGGCAGCGCGTAGACATAAATCTTATTAAGCAAAACACAACGGGGCAGCATGTTTCAAACAAAGACTGATTTAAATGCATTAAGTTTCACTGCTAAACTCAAAATTAAAAATTTAAGTTCCCCATTCTACAAACTATTTCACTTGTAAGGTATTATTACCCTTCTCAGGGATAACACAATTGCCAAATAATGGTCTACGCAAAGCCATCAGGACGAGTTTTTGAGTTTTTTATTTGGCAATTGTGTTAGCCCTGAGAAAGGTAATATTTTAAAACCTCACATGTTGAGAAATGGAGAGTCGTTCTCGTCCTCGATGGTCTAGGGATTAAGGCACTCCAGGCACAACGGAGGGACCCTAGTTCGTCTCTAGACGGTGTCTATTTTTCTGCTATACATAAAAGCTCAAGTATAAGCTCAAACGTGTTTGTCGAAAATTATGAAATAAAACTATATTACTTATTATTTGTATAAATATATTAATATATTATATAAATATATTATATAAATATATTATATAAATATATTAATATATTATATAAATATATTATATAAATATATTAATATATTATATAACATAATTATAATATATAATTTTAACTAGTATATTAATCTCCGTTACTATATTATAAAACATAATATATAAATATATAAATAAATAATATTATTATATATAAATATTACTCTATACAAATAATACAAAAATTATTAATACAAATATTATATACAAATATACAATTTTATAAATTTCGTACCTAGAATTTTAAAATATGGAATATAATATAAACACAAAAAAATTTAAATTATAAAAAAATCTGATAAATTTAAAATCCTCTCCTGTAACTCATAATACCCTATGTACATTTAGTACAAATTTACAAAAGGATTATTGCAATTGTACAAAATATTCGCGGTATTGATTCTGACATTTTTATTTTTTACGAATAGAACATCTAGTTTATTTGGACTGAGAGCAATTTTGAAGTAAATTGTTACGCTAAACGGAATCATAATTTTTTTAGTTTTTCACTTTTCATTAACTTTTACAGCCATTATTTTGCTGAATTTTATTTTATAGCCATTGTATTTTCGAAAATAAAAGTCGAAAAACTGTAAAAGTGAATTTTCTATTTCACATTTTTTTTAATACAGTTACCAAGAGATGCACTTGCATGTACCAACATTTTTTACCACGTGACACATTGATTAAACGAGAAAAATGATAAATTCCCGAATGAACCTCTAGAAATATATTTTTTATACCTTAAAATTCCCGAGGAACGCCTACAAAAGTTTTTTGGAGGAAAGCGAAAGTATTTAATTTGGCGTTGTTCACACACTATATATAGCTAGTCGCAAAATCTCATTAAAAATTTTCATCTTTCCCTAAATGCTGCTAAACGTGGGTGGAAGAGTAAATGAGCGGAATATGCAAATTAACTCACTGATGGAGACCTATTGAAAAATTTATACGCTCAAGTGAAAAAAGGGCATTTAATTAAATGTCATAAATAAAGAGGGAAGAAGAATAAATTCGGAATGCAAAGTAACAGCCGGAATAATTTTCAAATTTATAAAAAAACATTCGTTTTTGAAACAAACGATAAATTACCAATTCATTTGAAGATGGTATCACGTTTTAAAATTCGTCTTGTAATTTGCTTCTCTGATTGATGAAGTTTATTTGAGTTTTCGTATTCCAATTTAATTATTTTCTAACAACTGTGTGCTAACTGTTCTTTGTATCCCTTTTTAAAGGAATGTTTCTAAAATTCGGTTATTTTTATCAGTTTCCGTCGCAAACAGAGAAACTAACCCTTTTTTTAAGCCGTTTTCGGTAGCAGTAGCCATTGCATAGAAACAGTCAAGTCACAAACAAAAAGAGGATTATGGGTGTGTTGATGATCAGTGACTGAAATAAGAAATTATCGAAAAAGCAAAGCATAAAAATGCTTACCAGCGTTGTGAAGAATACATTTTAATTTTAATAAACGTAAGACATAAGTACGTACGCAATTATTACTTCAAAAAAGAAATCTTTGATTTGACGTTTGTTTTGATTTTTCTTGGGAGTTGGCATTTAACATTGCTTTTTTGATTTTTCAAATGTATCAAAAAGATCACTGTTAACATCAAAATGCAGTAAAAACCTCTTTACACACTATAAACCAGCATTCGCTTGAATGAAATTCACTCAATTGAAGTTAATTTCCTGACGACAGTTGATTTTCTAATTGAAATTCCACTTGGAGCTGTAGACCAATGACGAAAATTTATCGTTAAATCGGGGAAAATATAACACTGGACTCAACGTTAACTTAGTCCGGACCAATAAAAGCTATCGTTAAATCGAAGTTAAACTGTGCTTTTAAGAAAGCAGAACTCTCATTAAGTGGGAGTAACTTTAGTTACTAAATCAGGCCTGTAGCCAAGCCGGGGCCATCAGGGGCATGACCCCCAGTTGCCCCATGCTTGTGCCACAGTTGCCCCGTCGATTAATGTATGTTACCGGCCAAACCCGATTTTAGACCAAACTAGTTTGTCCTAGACCAAACTAGTTTGCCCTAAGTACATATTATAAAAAACAAAGGACAAATAAA
>QLNU02015360.1:241025343-241049450 GCA_006491805.2 Dysdera silvatica
GATCCCATTCACGAGCCTGGTAAGTGTATATTGTGGTTCTAGACAGACGTTGATGTGCTAGAATTCAAAAAGTATATATAGGGTGTTCATAAAAGAAGTATACAAATTTAAATTTTATTTTCATCGTAATTTCAATAGCTAGAAACAATTCTTTCTTTTTTAATTACATGGCAACAGTTGAGGTTTTTTCCTGCATAGTTTGAATGTATCCATGTAACAAATAGTGCACGTACGTTCTTAAAACGTAAAAAAACACCAAAAACAACAGTGATGGCATTGGAGCATTATTCGCATTTCTTTCAAGGCTCTATTTTACAATACGTCAACTTCTCATGTTCGCGGAAAAGTTAACAAGCATAACTGTCGAATCTGGGGCACTGAAAATCCCCATGTGGTTATAGAACAAGAGAGAGAGATAGCTCGAAGGTTAACGTTTGGTGTTGTGTGGTTGTAGAGTCTTATTGGGTCGTTTTCTTGGCTGAAAACGTGGTTACTATCACAACGTATTTGGACATGTTGAAAAATGTTTGGAACATTCTGAAGTTGTGGAATTGCAAATTGTTCCAACATGTCCAAATACGTTGCAACAGTAACCACGTTTTCAGCAAAGAAAAGGGGGTCCATTAAGACTGTTTACCATTACACCATACCAAACATTAACCTTTGGCTCGTGTTTTATGAGCACATGGGGATTTTCAGTGCCCCAGGTTCGACAGTTATGCTTGTTAACTTCGCCGGACACATGAAAAGTTGGCTCATCGTTGAAATAAAGCCTTGAAAAGAATGTGGGTGCTTGCTTCCCCAATGCTATCACTGTTGTTTTCGGTATTTTTGACGTCTTATGAAGCACGTGAACTGTTTGCCATTCTAACTATGGGGAGAAAAAAAAACTTTAACTGTTGCCACGTAATTAAAAAAAAAATATATAACTATTATGGTTTCGATGCAAATAAAATTTGAAATTGTATACTTCTTTTATGAACACCCTGTACAATTAATCTGAAATAACGATTGTTAAAAAATAATGATTTTTTAGCGGAGGGTGGGAATGATCAGTTTGGCACACCTGCGCCATAAACGACATAATGCGATATTTCACTGGTCCACTAGGAGATACTGAAATAGCTAGGTGTAGCTGAACTTATAACGTAGCGGATTCGGACTTGCATTTAGCTCGTAGTAGACATGCATACTGCAGATTGATCTACTTTACCTTTTTGTTTTAGTCCTGAGAAAGACTTTAATTTTTTTTTTCGTTTTACCCCGTTTACGATTGCGTCAAATTCTTGGAAAGCGACGAAAAATTAAAAGTTGACGCCTACGTACACTATCAAAGGCCGTCTTTGAATCAATAAACGCGACTTTGGCTTTATTAATAATTCTCTTTTATTTTCGTCATTTGGGCTGAATTCGGGTTTGTTACTGCCCAATTAATGGAAAAGAAGCTAACAGGAAAGCAAACAAAATAAGTCGAATAAACCATGGAAAGGTAAATGGATTAATGGTCATGGGCGGGTGGATAAACGTCGATAAAATATGGAAAGCATCCAAAATGAAAGGTGTTGGGAGAGATGGGTCAATAGAAGACTGTAAAAAAAAGAAAAGAAAGGGAGATGAATGAATAGTGAAGCAGAGATATATAGGTGGACAGAAGTGGATGAATGAAGAGAGAGAGAAAGAGATATGGATGGGGGGAGATCAATGGACAAAGGGAGAAAGAGAGAGAGGGGTGAAGAAAACCGATGGAATGAATGGACGAAAAGAAAGGAAGGAAGAAAACACATGGAGAGAGATTAATGGACGAAGAGAGAGATAGAAGGAAACAGATGAACAGATTTTTTTTTTAGATAACGCGAAACTGGGGGGTGATAGCCTTAAGGACAAGGTTTCATCTAGACAGCCCTACGTGTTTTATCAAGGCTGCATTAAAGTTTCTGTGTGAAAAATAACTGAGAATTTCTTCATAACATAATCACTTATGCAGCACTATAAACGCTATAAAGTTATGCAATTATATTTTAGATAAGCATGCTTATGAAGAAATAGAAGCGACTTTAGCAATTGATGATATGTGTGAAAGTCCAACGGACAAACCACTCGGGCATAAGCACCCACTTAAAGCAGGTAATATATAGATTTTGATTTACTAACTCTTTTCTTCCATGTATATTTCAGTTTTACATTTTCTGCAATTTTACTACAACACTTAAAAAAAATTATTCTATATGTACAGCGAACCAAAAAAAAAGTTGGACAGCAACTGGAGTGGATTTCATTATTCCATATTTTGTAACCTGTTATACTTTCAAAATGAAACGAAATGCAAAATAAAGAAAATTTCCAAAATGATTCAAACAATTTTATTTGACTTTAATGAAATGTCGCATTCAAACAAAAAATTAACAAAAACAAAAATGGTGCCTATCTTCGACACCAAAAAAAAACTTGGACACTTATTTCACCAACACTATTAAGTCGCGTTATGCAAATTTTAAAGTTGTTGTTTCTCTGTTGGCAATAGTCCTAGTCAACACTGTAGCATTGAAGCTGTTAGACGAGTTTTTGCATTACGATAAGCCGGCAAAAATGAAGAACAAGCAAACTTCTACAGATATGAAAGAATTAATTCTGAAAATATGTAAAGAGGAGAAAAGTATAAGAAAGAGTGCAGAAATATTAAAAAAAAACCACGTGCAACAGTGCATTACATAATAAAAATGTATAGAAAAACGGGTTTTTGAAAAGTCCTAGCGGAAGTGGTAGACCCAAAAAATTTATTCATCTCAAACAGAAAGAAGAATTATTCGTTGTGTCAAAAAAGATCCTAAACTTTCTGCAGTAAAGATTGCTAAAGAGTTAAAGGAAGATTCTATTGTAAGTGTGCACCCACAGACTATAAGAAATTTACTACATTCGGAAGAATACAAAGCATATACGCCCCGAAAAAACCGTACTTGTCTGCTAGAAATATAAAGAAACGAATTGAATACGCCAAAAAGTACATAAGGAGTCTACAAGAATTTTGGAAATCTGTTATTTTCACAGACGAGTCAAAATTTAATTTATTCGGATCTAATGGTCGTCGTTTTGCATGGCGAAGGCAAGGAACAGAGCTTAATTCAGCAAATATAAATGTGACTGTAAAACATGGTGGGGGCAGCCTAATGGTACGGGGTGCAATGGGTGCGACTGGAGTTGGGAATTTGGTGTTCATCGAAGGTATAATGGACAAAACAATGTATTTAAATATTCTAAAGCGAAATTTACCAGAAACAGCTGCTAAATTAAAACTAAATGAAGGTTATTGTTTGGTTCAGGACAACGACCCTAAGCACACCTCTCTAATTGTAAAGACATGGTTGGTCTATAAAGTCAAAAAGTACTTCCCTATCCTCCCCAAAGCCCGGATTTAAATCCGATGGAACATCTGTGGGCGTATATGGATAAAAAATTGAGAGAGAGGCATATAAAGAATGAAAAGGAACTAAAAAGTGCTCTTCAGTACATATGGGACAATGTACCTTCTGATTTTACTGAAAAATTAGTTCTTTCTATGAATAAGAGGTTGCAAGCTGTTATAGAAGCCAGAGGACATCATACGAAATATTGAGTTTTATATATTTTAATTTTGAAAACACCTTTTTCTTAATTTGTATAAGTGTCCAAGTTTTTTTTTTTGGTGTCGAAGATAGGCACCATTTTTGTTTTTGTTAATTTTTTGTTTGAATGCGACATTTTATTAAAGTCAAATAAAATTGTTTCAATCACTTTGGAAATTTTCCTTCTTTTGCATTTCATTTCATTTTGAAAGTATAATAGGTTACAAAAATATGAAATAATGAAATCCACTCCAGTTGCCGTCCAACTTTTTTTTGGTTCACTGTATATAATGTGCAATAAGTCATAAATAAAACGGTACTTGTTACTGATGCAATTATTTTTTTGTCACTTTACTTTGCTATCCTTTCATAAAAGGATTAAACTAATAGGTGGATTATCAGATTTCGTTGTGTAAGAGAAATTTAAGTAGACTAATCCACAGAGGGGAAAATTATTACAAAACGTAACTATTTTTAATGAAGTATGTTCTATGCAAGTATAGAATTATTTTTAAAGCTCAAAGATCAATAAAACTATTCCAAATTACATTGGCGTAGGCTAAACTAGATTGGCCTAGGCCAAACTAATTTGTCCTAACGCACATAGGATAAACTACTTTGGCCTAGACCAATCTAGTTTGACCTAAAATCGGGTTTGGCCGGTAATATATTAGGGTTTATATAATATGGCGGAAAAGAAGTTCACTACACGATTCCTTGTGAAAAAAGGAATAAAAAATGTCCAGTACAATTTTTGCTTAAAATCAATATTTAATAAGTTATTTCAAATCATAGTTAAACCAATAACAAGGCAAAGCCAACCCATTTAACATCGCTTTAATACAACGACACATGCGTTTGCGCATGTACGGCCCTTCTACGAAGAAAGATGAGAAGCTAAGATTTCACTGGTTTTTAAAAACTTGCTTAGGTCACGTGTTACTTGAGATTCAAGAGGTCTAAATTCCACCCAAAAGTTAGTTCATTTACGTCATAATTAATAGCAGACACTAGATTTGGCGATTTCTCGTGCAAAACCACTCATACCACGCATGGGAAGTATACGGATCGAATTGTGCAGTTTGCCAGCAGATTCAACCTTTTTTCTTCGTTGTTGTGGGAAAAATATTATAATTAATAGTAACTTTTTCTTATTTTGTAAGTAGCCGCGTCCCAGCGACATTTCTTCGCGTGCCAGTCTGACAGGCTTGCGATGTATTTGCTATCAACAGTATAGTAAAGTGAACTCCAGACCCGCGCCTCGGCCCCCTGAAATGTGAATGAAATCCACCACTGCCAGCGACAAGTACATATTCCAATATTTTAAACAGAACTAAAATTGAAAGTCATTTGATTTACCAAGTTTATTGGCGGTACTGAGTTTTTAATGATCCCCCTCCTCCCCATTTGGAGTAGGTTCATGCTGCTTCTGAGTTTGCCATAGGCTATTTCCTTCCATTTGGAAACTGATGATCGCTATTTCATTTTTTAAAGAAAATTTCATATGATTAATTTTTGCCTCATTAATTGTAAAATAATAGATATTTTTTTTTTTCTCAAAGTACTTACTATAAGTTTTGTGGAAAATGAACAATGACGAACTGGGTCCTTTTCCTCTCGGGCTTTCCTTACTGCAGAGGTAATCAGTACGCCACTGCTGTCATATGATATGCGAATACAAAAACAACAGGATTAAATGCCGGGAAAAGGGGCAGATGGCTTCAAAATGGCTATTCCCCTTCCTTATTGCCGTACTTCTGCTCACTTTTCATAAAGAAATTACCATCCCCCACACACACACTTCATGATAGAGGCTATGGGTGAGTTCAAGTATTACGTAAGCAATATTTTGGCCATTTTCAACACCACCCCCATTGGTAAGCAAGAATTAAAATTGGCTAACAGAAATAAGTACAAAAGACACCCCCCTCCTCCTAGAGGTGCTTACATAATACTTGAATGCTCCCTATGCCAAAAGATACATTTTTTATAAAGTTACCAGATTTAGAAAAAGATTGGTATTCAATTGGCTTTCTTTGGTGATGAAAAAACCTTCACTAAGTTGCCATACTTCGGAATTCCAATGACGTATTTGGACACGCAACTAAATTTTCAGGTTTGAACTTAACGAATTAGAAAGCTTGTGCTTAGCCGTGCCTCTCCAAGAATTTCTTTGGTTTGCTTTTCTAATGATGGGCGTGTCTGGAGCGTGATTCGTTCATCTTTGGCCTTAATTATCTTATTAAATATTGATTTTAAGCAAAAATTACACTGGACATTTTTTATTCCTTTTTTCACAAGGAATCGTGTAGTGAACTTTTTCCGCCATTTTGTATACACCCTGTATATAAAACAATCACCGGGCACCCTGTTCCCCATATGCCCTTTGCCTTGCCCCATTTGCCCCTTTATTCTGGCTACAGATCTATACTAAATATATTAACAGTTATTTACTGAAGAGGCATTAAAATTATTGATGAATTATTTAGGAATTAATATACAGGGTGTCTCAGCACCAGGGTGACAAATTTTGAGGGGTGATAGTACTCATTAAGAAGAACAATACTTATCAGAGAACCTAGTACCGCAAAACCACTCACAGCGCCATTTCTAAAACTATCTAGCATGCACAAATAATGACACCCAGTGCATTAGAAGCGCAAATTGCGACATTCTAATCATCCATGCACTTGATCAGCTAACCTGAGTTGCGTCTGAAGCTTTTCACGCACTGTTTGTAAATATTTGTGTATGCTGAACGGTTTTAGAACTGGCGCTGTGGATGGTTTGCGACCTTAGATTCTATGACAATTATCGTTCACCTTGATGAGTACTATGACCCCTTGAAGTTTGTAAACCTGGTGCTGAGACATCCTGTGCACACACACACATACACACATATATATATAAAATATAATTTGGAATATAGTATCTGAATCTGTTACTGTAGGGCGCGCTAAGCAACACGCTGTAGTGGAAAAACTTGTTCCCGTAAATTAAGGCGGGGGTTGGGGAGCCAAAGAAGCTTGAGTAGCCTGTGCTGAGCGAAGGTTTTCTTTTACCTGTTGTCGTGTGTCAGTGTATATTTATATCTCTTCAATCCAATTTCTATTCCGTTTATTATATCCATATCGTATAATTTATAACATGGCATGTCGGGGGAACAGGAGGTATTTGCTGTCAAGCATACTTCCTTCAGAAATATACCATATATGGAAACATCCTATGTGCGATTCCCCTTAAAAAAGAGCCTGTAAGGTGTCTCAAACATTTCATTCCATTGGTCCTTACTCAGCTCCTTGTTTGGTTTGGCTTTTCATTTTTGTATCCTATTTGCTTTGCTTTAATAATTTAATTCGTTGGTTTTCAAAAACGTGCAAGAACACGCTTTGGATTTTCATATATCGTCCAGCATGTAAGTAAAATTATTTTGTGTATTTTTCAATGTTTTTCATTGTTCTCCATGTTTCAACTTAAAGTGTTTTTAATATTCACATCTTTGTTCGAGTCATGCAGCATCATGCACAGTTTCACAATGATGTTATATTTCATATTGCACAGTCTTGTGTTTTTATTATTTAAAAAGGTTTTCCTACATATTTAAATGTGTTTCATATATATTTAATAAATTTATTTTTTCTAATAACTGCTTCATATGAGAATGATTGTAAATTATTCTTTGCTGTTATTTAACATTTCCAACATTGATTAAAGTAACTTATTATTCATTTAATACCTGTTGCTAAAGTCATGATAATAGACTTTGAACCTACAAACGTAACTATTGACATATTTGTCATACATAGTTAATCAAGTCAATCAAGTTTATGTTTTACTTCTCAGTTAAAGTTTCATCTCAAAAATACTTACCAATAAAATGGTTAATACAATTTAACACACATTTTATTTTTTTTTGGAAAAGAAAACTATGCTTGATAGAGGAAATAAGTATAGCCAACGTTTACTGTTTCGTCAAATAAATTTCTTACAAATACAACATCAAGTACATACTTGTATTACAATACAAAAAAAAATGTGTACAAATATTACGTCCAGTACACTAGTTATAACAGTATATTTATGTAAAGGTTAAAAAGGAAATCGTTTACAGTATTAAGATTTCTGAAAATGTATTTTCCGTAAAAGAATTGCTGACAAAATGTCCTTTTTACTGAGAGGGCACAAATGTTTTGAAATGAATTAGAATATATTAAATTTTGAAAAAGTTAATAGCAAGATATAATCGTGCATTATTATAAGTTTGCATCTTTAAAAGTTAGAATTAGTTTATTTTGCGTCAATATTATTATTAGTTCCTTTTCCCCCCTCTTGGCTATGATAATATTATTTATATATTTTTGCAGCTAAACATGTTTTGCAAATATCGCTTTCTGCATCCATTACTGATTTGCATCAGAGATGTGTTTGAAGGGTTTGAAAATATTTTAAGATGAAATTGAATTGATACTAATTTGAAATACATTCACGTATACGGTAATGGTTTGGCAAGAAAACCAACCTGTGCACGAATTAGACAGGGTGTATATCATAAATATTATATTTCACGTTATTCAGAAGTATGAAGTACGGCTGATATATAAACACAGAAAAAGGCAAATGACAATATGCCGTATGAAGGATATGCTAAAATTAGTACTCGATAAATATTAATGAGCAAAAATAGCAGAATATTTAGGCCCAGTTGAAAGTATTAACTGTACTAGTTAGATGGCATTTTTGTAAATGCAAACACAAGGTTTGTTTGTTTGTTTTTTGGGCTCAAAGACTACAGTGGTCATGCTGCGCCGGGACCTACAGTTTTCCGAGGAATCCGAACCTCTTAAGGCCTGGGGAACCAAACCCCGGACTACAGTGAGCAGTGCGATCTTTTATGAGATCTCTGAGTAAGCGTTCTTTTTGCACTGCTGGGAGTCGAACCCGGATTAGCCGCGCAATAGGAGAACGCGTTACCACACTGCGCCACCGCAGGGAGCAAACACAAGGTGGGATAGCTAATTCTATACCTATATTTATTCGAACGGTATGCACCTGATGAGGTATATCAATGGTAAACTAACCTATTAAAAGGAAAATAAAATTCAAATATTACTAACCATATAAGCTCCGCATTATTTTTAATAATGTTGTCTCCCAGCGGCAGTAGTTATTAAATTTAAAAATTCCTATTTTGACGACCTAAGCAATAGCCGATGATAAATGGCTTTATACACATTTACTTTGACTTTATTTAGTGTGGTTTAGAGTAAATCCCTACTCTAAAGCAAATGCTTAATTAGCTGGGGCAAATTCAATCTCATCGACGAAAGATGAAAAATAATGCGAATGCGTTAAACGAATATTCATTACCTATTCGAAAAAGCTGTTTTTTGTTTTAAAATCAAAATGCAGCCAAAAGAAATTTCGTGTAGTTCTTTTCAAATTTCTTATATACTAGCAGATATATAATTGTATGTATTTATATTTTCCCCTAAATACTGGTTGTTTATACATAATTCTGCTTTTTTGACTCTATATTGTGGATTATGATTTTCATTACTTCTGATGCTCCATGCTTTCAAATTCAGATTAGAGTTTGAGTGGTGGAAGCAACTGAACCTGCACCCAGTTAAGACTTGAACAAGGATTTCTGGGTTACCGCTTCAATATTCTGGCTACTAAGTTACTGTGAATATCAATGCATGGTGTTGTTCTACTCTTACAGATTTTCACCAAAAGGGAGAGCAGGGGATTAACTGAAAGGGAGACTGTGCAGGAAATCAAGTATTGACCCAGTACTCAATAATTTAATAATTAGAGTGTTGGGAAAGTAACCCAGATGTCTCTGGCTCGAGTCCAATCTAGCTACATGGTATTCTTTTCTTTTTTGAACCTGAAGAGCTAAAGAATACGTTCCAGTCTGAAAATAAATAGTGGAGCGACTGAAAAATTAATTTCTCCATAACCCTCCATTTCACTTAAGAAAACACTTTTTTTTGAAAGTCAATTATCTATGTTACAGTATCGATTATTGACGATATATTTATTATAGCATCGACTATATTTCTGAGAAGCTGCGAACATTACGACATTAATTTAAAATTTCTTATTTTTTACCGATGGCTGCATGGAACCACTTAGGTGGTTAAATAATATATATATTCTCTCTCTCTCTCAAGAAATTTGTAGAAACCTATCAATATATTTGGAAAAAGTACGACTTTCGTAAATTAAAGTAAGGTTTGTGTAGATTTTAGGAACCTTAAAGACAGAAAACCTGCTTATATTGTAATAATAAAGATGTACGACTCACTGCGCGTAAATATTATATGAAATAAAACACATAATCATAGTTTAAATTAATAAAACGGTTGATAGCTATTTCGGAAGCACATCTAGGCCTCCTCCAGGAAGCCTAAACGTGCTTCTGAAATAGTTTATACTGCGATTTTCCGTTTTATTGGTTTAAACTGCGATTATGTGTTTTATTTTATACACTGCTTATATTAGTAAAGAGGAATATTAAATATTGCATCTACGTGAAAATTTTAGTATCGTTTAGGGTAATCGATAGTCACTGAATTATGCTAGTATTTTTTCTGGTGGTGGATAGAAATTCATAGAGGTTCGTATCATAGCCTTTCATTTAGAAAACTGACCATGGAATGACCCAAAAGTAAATTCAAGAGTTTGTGGATTAACCTGATTTTAAAGTTGACCAAAGTAGTTGACATGAAGCGAAGGTTGATAATTAATTCAAGCAAGAGATGTCCAGTTGATCAACGCGAGTAACAATAACGTGGAACGATAAAACGCAACACCGTAGGCTACGATTCTACGGCGATCAAAATCTGACACGGGCTGGCAGGAATTCCTCCTTCTTACACGAGTCATAACAAGACCTTTACACAAGCAACCAACGTGCGAATGCGATTTCTGTATGAGAAATCCGCTTTACGACCTTTCCTTTTATACAGACTACCATGCCAGTGGCGCTACTCCTACCTGTTCTGCCAGCATGCGTTGAAATGCTAATCAGCTGCATATCCTAGCATTCTGTATCTTTCATACAAATTTCGCGTTCGTTACATGCCGCCATCATGGTGTAGCAAGGTTAATGGCCAGCAGTGTAGTTACGATGTAAATATTAAATTCAACATTCAGAGTCATACGATGCGTAGAGGCAACGCGGTTTTCTACCATGCGAGAATTACGGGTGTGGACCCCGCTGGTACTTATGGGCACTTTTTTATACCAAATCGTTTTCCGGGACTTGATTCAATGGGCGACGAATTTCGGATTACCCGAAAAAATTGCAAATTTTTGCTCATTATGATTTTATATATAGCTGTTTTCATTTACCCTAAAGCACAAACGAACGGAGTTGATTTTTAGATGCGCCAATATTAATTCTAAATTCTATGCATCCATGTGACTATTGGAGTAATCTTGTTTTATGGTATTGGTATGTTAAAGATGTTACGTGCCATTGGAACCTGATTTCGATTTTTTCGGAAATGATATTTAATAGTAGATAAACTATGTCACTATTTCATGAACAGCATTGTCGATAGGTGAAGTTGTTGGCATTTTAATGCTGCTACGGATGAGAGAGCGAGGGAATTCATATCCTAAAAAAGTATGAACAAAGACACATTAAAGAGGTTTCGGCACGAAAATTAAACCGATATATTTAAAGCTCTGCATTTGTTCGTGATTCAGTGGTAATTCTAATTAATTACCGGACGGAAATAAGCGACTTCAAAAAATTAATATACGCCACGGGAAGTTGTAATGGGGTTTGAAAAATAAACCAAAGCCACGAATGAACACGAAACAAAATTAGTGTACAACGCGGAAAATGTGGTATAGAAATTTCACACACATTTGATTTGCGAATAATTGCCGCTAAACTGGAGGTAACATTTTATGCGAATTAATTACATAAATTAGTTTTTTACGCTTTGCTCATTTTAATGTTTAGTTTCCTGAAAAAGATGTTTTAATTATCTGCCTAAAGAAATTGCGATTGGCTTAATATTTTAGAGGCTTTAATGCCCTGCGATCCTAAATGTTTTTCGGATGGATCAAATGTTTCGATTAATGCGGGCATAGAATACTATATTTAAAGAAGAGACATTTTTTAATTTCCCTGTACGGCACTTTATATTGATGTAATTAAAAGAAATCATGGAAAAAATATTCATTTACATAAATCCAATGAATATATCAGTATAATAATGGTGCAATTTCTTCTAAATTCTTTTTCAATAAAATTACCTCCGACGGTAATGCTATTAAATGTCGTATCAGTAAGAGAGAAAAAATTGTTTTCTCGTTTAAAAGCATGTGCAATATATGCGTAAACAAGAAATGAATAACTTCATACATGAAGACAACATTCTGAACTCTAATAGACCACGCAATTGGTATGCAGCAGTGAAAATTAGCGAAGTGTGAAAGGATGTCGGAATTACTAGTCTTACGGTAACGAAGTCGTTGACGCAGAAGTATGCTGAATTCTCATTTATTACGTTTCACTAAATTGTATTGCATTCCGTTTGTTTACCGTTTTCCATAATGTAATGCATTAAAGAGACATCTAAAAAAAATTACCATGGATTGCAAAGAGTATCAAGAAGCGTTTGCTGCAAATTAGAAGTTAAATAATGAGAAATTGAAGTGTTTGCTATTAAACAAACCCGTTGGAAGTTCACATTAGTTGGGTATGTCAATACTCTATTGTATTTAGTCAAATGGAGAAATGTGTCTTCTACATTTAAAGTTATACACTTAGTTTGGCTAACTGTAAAAGATAACCTGAGAAGGATAAACAGTTTCGATAGCGTTTTCCCCAACTCACATTCACTCGTATAGTTTTATTTCTGGCCTCCAAGAGTGAAAAAATATGCTAACTTAGATTAAGTAAAAAAAAAAGTTTTGTGCACGACATGCATGAAATTATTGACGATAATATAACACCATTAGAGGTAATGATGGAACGAAACCCTAAAATTTAGAATTAAATCGTGAAGTCGTAAAAACAATTCCTTCTTCCCGTGATAGAAAGCGCTTGTTTAGCCTTACATAAATTAATGATTATTATTTCTAAATTTATTTTGAAATATTTCGTGTGGCTAATATATATAGAGAATTTAGTAACTGTGGATTTCAAATAATTTGTTTCGCAAATTACTAATTTCAAATTAAAAATATCGAGTTCCTATCTGCTATTATAACTATAAGAAGCAAAGAGTCACTGGAGTTTGCAGATTGTTCACCAATGGTTTTAAAGTGTTGTTTTTGAAAAGCGGTTTTTCGTTGGATTTTGACAAAAATTAAACGAGCACTATATAAAAACTTAATTAAAATAATTTTAAGAAAAAAAGGTCTAGATGACGTTTTTTTTCAATTGCAAATAAATTAGTTGGTCGGATTTTTATGCAACAAGAACAGCGAAGACAATTTAGAATAAAGCAAGGTAAAGATCCTATTCTTAATTTATAACGCAAAAAATCTTTGAAGAGAAAAAATCAAACACTAACCTTTAATCTTATTTTTGAATAGATATTTCTAATACATGGTGACCTGGGAAATTGTACCTGGTCCAATCACCGTTGATTTTTTAGCTGAACCTATCAAATATTTTTATTATATTAAATGAAAGTGGTAATATATTTTTATAGACTATGGATTAATAATACAAAAACACTTTTAAAGTAATGTCAGTATATATTATAAGAAGTTTAATAACTGCAGGCTATGTATTTAATTACAGTTTGAGTGAATAATTGACATAATTTACTTCGATTTGATTGTTTAAAATACAGACACTCTCTGTATGTGTATTATTTTGTCATTTTAAGTAATGAAAACCATCAAAATACACCAAAAACACTAAGTATTATTTATACTTAACAAATGATTTTTATCTCTTGCTCTAACAGCAGCAGCCAGACGTCTTGGCAATATTTGCATAGTGTTTTGGAAATGTTGTGGTGGTATTGCATTATAAAATTCTGAAGTGCTTGTTTCAAATCATTCATAATAGCTGGTGAAGGAGTTTACAATCGAACCGATTTTTTCCAACTTGTCCTATAAATGAGGTTAAGGTAAGATGTTTGATTGGGGAGGCCAGTTGAATGTTACAAGCCCTTTTAAATGCTCCTGTAGCCAATTGGTTCCCATTTAGGAACGATAAGGTGTGGCATTTCCGTGTAAAAATGTCAGTATTGTTTGAAAAAAAATCAGAATGGTGGGATGCAGATAGCCGGAAAGAATGTTTACATTCTTTGAACCAGTGACATAAGTTTATATGGGTAAAAGGGATCCCAAGAACCCTCACGTAGCTATATATGTTAAAGTGTAACTCCATTTCTCTATATTACCGTAACGTGGCAAGATGGAGAGATGTAGCTTGATGTGGTTCACTCAATATCTTTCATAGGTGTCGTGAAGTCAAAACTGTGATTCATCAGACCAGTTACTATACGCATTTGCAAACTGCAACCTAATTTTTTGGCATCTTGCAGTCAACGAAGGCACATTACGTGGTTGCCTACTGCCACAACTTGTTATTGCCATAGTGTGGCGAATGGCCGTAGTACATGGACTAGTTGACGATCCCTCAGTAAATTTTGATGTTGTTTGTTGCAAGATAGCCGACCTATATTTTGTCACAATAGAGGACACTGTGGGTTCGCCACGATCGTCTATAGTTAATTTCAAGCCACATTGATTCCATTGGTTGGATGTTTTGCCGTATTTCACAAACCCTTGACACACACGTGTAACGGTTTGACGTGGGAATCCCAAAAGTTCATCAGAATTAAAAATGCAACAATAAGCTTCTCTGGTACCGACTACCTGACTACGGTTAAATTCAGTCAAATTAATATCTTTACCTAAGATAATATTCAGGTGAATGTTTTCCAAAATTTAGAAACCTGTCGTATTTATAGTCATTATCAGTTCGGCGTGTCGTGCATTGTGACGTGATATTGCAGAATTTTATATTGCTATTAATGTATATACGACATTTTATACTTTAACACTCTGATTGCTTATCCCTCGATTTTCACGGGCAACATGAAAGTAACAAAATTTGCTCAATCCCTCGACTTTCGCGGGTATGAAATTTTTCCATCTTTCATCTCTCATCATCTTTGGTTACAAAAATGTGCTACATATTTTAACTCTCAATTACATGTAGATTTGAAATATATAATAAAAAAATATGAAATTTTTAAAGCAATTTTGATAAAAAAAATCGAGCAGTTAGAGGGTTAATTGTATTTCGCATGGGTAATATGTATTAAATTACATTATTTGGCTTAAATAAATTTTCCGAATTCGCAAACTTTCAGAAAGTAGAAATAACTCATACTTGTATTTTCTATATAGCGTTTATTGGATAACTTTTCTTGTCATTTATAAAATAAATTTACACATTGTTCAAAAATATATGCGGACCTGAATTCGCTTTACTGGCATATGATCGACAGGAATAGACTAGCCCCTTTAAACCTAAATTTATCAAAATTCATAAGAAGGAACAAGCTGCTTTATGTAATTTATATTGTTGAAAACATTAAAATGAGTCGTGTGGAAAAAAAGAAGAAATAAACGTAAAAATTATATTTTCAGAGACTCTTATAATAATCTCAACGACATACCTTAAAACTTGTCGACTGCTTGTAAAATGAAAGCTTGTTTTTGACAATATAATATATAGTATCACAAATAAATTTGACACCCACGTATTAGTAGCTCAAACTAGAGCTATTTTTGTTTAGGAGAAAAAGAGACGCCGTCCTCATCCCAGATTCGAACCAGGGTCCCCGCGTTGAGCCCGCGGTGTCTTGACCTACTAGACGAATGAGAACAAGAACAAACGCTTTTTTCTCCGTATATTAAATTGTAAGATATTATTACCCTTCACAGGGATAACACAATTGCCAAATAATGGTCAACACACAAAGCCTCCTGGGCGAGATTTTTGTGAGTTTTTCAAGGGGGATTTTTTACTATGAATAAATTTGACAACCACGTATTAGTAGTTCTTGAAATATTCACTTTTTGATTGAAAAATTATTGGACGTTTTGCGAGTTATAAAATTAGCAAATTATTACAAATACAGTAAAGTCTTGAAAGATTAAGTATACTTAACTAATAGCAAATAATTCCTTACTTTGCCTGAATAACTATATCTACACAACGTAGCATCCAGTAAATGAATTATTCGAGTCGCTGCGAGGTTATATAAACTAGGCGTACACACGTCCTATGGCTATTTATAATTCATCCATGTTTGTTGATTGTTACGTGAGGGCATGTACTGAGTACTGTATGGTGTTTCATAAGTACTCTATTGGATTTAAATCCGGTGAGATCAGTGGCCAGAGTAACATCATCTTGTTGGTACAAACCAGCAACATCAGAGAACGACTCTATGTAATTTTTTCTATGTTCGATATATACAATTTCATTACAGCTTGGGGCTACAACCCTCATCAATACCCCTGCGTACGCCAGTGCATAATGTTCTATGTAAGAGTACGAACGAATAGTTCGAATACTTATAAATATATTCGATTTTCTTGGAATTCTGTGAATGATTTTAATCAAAATAACACTAAAATATATGAATATTGAACATGTAACCCAGAATTATGTTAATTTGAAAATAGTTTACAGCATAATTTTGCTGTTCCACACATTTGAGAACGGGATTAATTTTAATTAGACCGTGCACCTACTATCAGGTTTAAATTATTTAAGGTTTTCAGATCATGTCTGAGTTATGTCAGTTTTAAGAGAGGGAAGATGAATGACTATGGGTTAGGACGTTAAACTGTATTCAACTCGTATGTTTCAGTTCGTTGATAAAAGCGAGTTATTGTTTCCATTTAAAATTTAATTAGATCCATGCTACAATATTGTGTCTCTCAACTACACATTATAGTCAAAAATATTTTCTACTCCCGTTATATTATGCACGTTACATATTTTACTTGTGGTGAAAATCCTTGTGAATCATGTCTTTTAACTGCGCATTTCCTTTATTTTTTTTATTTTTAATTGCCATTTTCACGGTGCGCTTGTTTCGTCTTATAAAACATGCGTTAAGAAACGTTGTTCGCATAAATACTCAATATTGTACGGTATATTTTATTTTCAAAAAGAAAAATTCCTTTGTTTAGAGTTAGAGAAGAAAACTCTCATTAAAAGGAGCAATAACACGTATTTTCAGAATTGAATAAGTATATTGTATTTTATACATATAATTGTTTTCCTAAAAGAAGAGATGACTCTTTAAAAATCAAATTGATCAAGCAATGCTATTCTCTATCGCAAGTTTAAAGGAATAAATATGTGGTAATTTATACAGATGTTTTACATTCAAAGGATATGAACTGATTTTTCGAATCCTACTCTAATAAGGTCTTTATTCTTCAGAGACTAATTTTTTTTTATTAAAATATATAATTTAAAATAAAGAAAATAAATATATGAATTATAAGGTATATAATGAATCTGTATATACTGTACTATGTGTAAAGTTTGCTCATAAGAGGGCGGCAGGTTAATGAATTGTGAAATTTTACTTTTTCTTTATCAAAAATTACATGTTAGTGTATATCCAATATTATACAGGGTGTTCCAAAAACACACTATCAAAAGTATATAGCCGTGATTCTTGTGCAAAATGGACCGTAATGGCCCTTTACATGGGGCGGTCGGAAATGAATATCCACAGAGTTATGTATACTTTTAGATTTGAGAGGTGGGGTCTCTAATAACCAATGGCGCCTTCAAACCAAAAATGAGCCTTACTTTAAATTTGAAATTCGGCGCTAAATTGGTTTTGAGGTGTGTTGGCATTTTTTGTTATTTCCGAAATTGGCGATTTGGTCTGATAATTGGTGCAATTTCATAGATAAAGATTTCAAGGTTCCTACGTAGGGCTGCAACTTCCAATTTTTCCTGGTGGAGCTCTATGAACACCGGGATGCCCCCTAGGTCCGTGGAAACTCTCTTGGTTCAAAATAAGAAGTTTAGTTTGAAAAATCAAATTTTCAAACCTCGCAACACCGATTAAGGAAGTTTGCCTAAGGAGTGTTCCAATTTTTGCTACGAAGGGCAGGGTAGACGGTAGGGGAGGGAAAAGTGAATTGCACAGGGGCCCGTGCGGCCAAGGGCGCCCAGTACTAAAAGGAACAAACCCTCCGCCCAGCATGCGTTAGCAAGATCCGTATACGGACGCCTTACCAACTGCGCTACTGGGACGCCTCCTCCCCTCTGCAGTTTAACCCTCTGACTGCTTATCCCGCGATTTCCACGGGCAACATGAAAGTAACAAAATTTTCTCATCCCGCGATTTTCGCGGGTATGCAATTTTTCCATCTATTTAAAAGCGCATCCCGCTTCTCCACCGTTTAACTGTCGGTAATGCATTTTCTTGCTCATCTTGGTCAACAAATGGCGTTATCTTCGCCTAAATTTTCATATTGGCGTGGAGTTCACTAACTGATTTTGCAAGCGCTCCCTTTGTTATCGTTGTTTGTGTTCAGAATATGGCTCCCAGGAAACGTTCAGCTGATGGTTTTTATTAGTATACATGCTTTATATTTGTATTCTATAAAGTAAGGGAGTATTTAAGTATTATGTAAGTATCTTGGGGGGGGGGGGGGTTGAAAATACCAAAATATTGCTTACGTAATACTTGAACACTTCCTAAATCGTAATTTAATCAAGATTTATTTTCAGAATTTTTGAATTTAAACGATTACTCTTAAAATTGATTTTTATGAAAGCCTGTTCTTATGCACGAAATTTATATCAAAAAAAATCTTGTTTACAAAAATGTGCTACATATTTTAACTCTCAAATGCATATAGATTTGAAATATGTAATAAAAATATATGCAATTTTTGAAGCGACTTTGATAAAATGATTAAGCAGTTAAGAGGGTTCAAATTATTTTGCATACTTCCATACAAATCGCCACCCTCCCCACCTCTAGGATTCATACTAGATCCATCAATGCCCTCCACCTGCCAATCATAAACTTTTATGCTCCGAAAATTCTTTTATTTTCGCTCATGATTTACAGCCAAAAGTTCGCCATTCTCGCCAAAAATTGGCGACGGCGGAAGTTGGGAAATTAAAGGCCAAACTTTCAAATACAATTTTCATTGGCCCAGATGCGATCTATTGGATAAATACGTTTATTTTAGGAGTGCCTTTTTTTTTATCCAATCATGCTTTGTTATTTGTTTATAGCCATAACTCCGTGGTTATTTATTTCCGACCCCCCATGTAAAGGGTCGTTATGGTCCATTTTGTACAAAGATCATGGCTATATACGTTTGATTCGGTGTTTTCGGAACACCCTGTATATTTATACACATGGCATATTATATGAAAAAAATACCGGTAGTACGGTCTACGTCGTCTACACAAAGTGATTCAGAATAGATGTGGCCGCCATTATCTCTTTACCCCTTGGTTGTAAAAAAAACTTCAGAGGGAAAAATGTATTCAAATTATGTAAAGATTTTGAATATGTGATTTATTTTACAAGAATTTTCTTATGTATAAAAATACGGGCTTTCTACCAAAAGTTTCTCAATTAAAAAATATTGCTTTATATCTAATTGGCACAATAAAGGAAAATTCATATTCCTGAATAGAATATTTACGAAGATATTAAAAGTTAAATTTCCTAATACATAAATTTCTAACCTTATTTTGGGGACTATTTTTGGCGAAATAATTGCCACTTTCTGACTGCTTCTGGAAACAAAATGAAGTACATGCGAAAGCATGTTTTAAATGGCACATAAATTCAGCATTTAATCAAAGTGCTATCTTATTTATTCGAATTAGGAATGGCCCCTGACACGCTGGTGATCAAATATATAATTTTAAGTATACAATATCTTAGCAAATGCTCTGCGCCAAAGCATCTGCTTTTATCTGACGAATTAGCATTAGAACCGCTGCTGAGGTCAAATTGACCACTTGTGAAGTTTAAACTCAAATATCTTTTAAACCTTTCGTGTTTTAAAGCTGAAAATTCTTGACTTTTCCTAAAATATGTTCCTAATAGCATATATAAAGTTTAAAAAATAAATAATCAATCATTAACGTTAAATATTAACGATAATCATTAATTATTAACGTTAATCATTAATTATTAACGTTAATCATTAATTATTAACGTTAATCATTAGTTAATGACGTCAATCATTAATTAGAAAAGTTATTAATCAATCATTAATGTTAATTATTAATTATTAACGATATTAATCAATTATTAAAGTTAATTATTAATCATTAACGTTACTAATCAAATATTAATATTATTTTATCGATTCGTGAAATCGAAAGGAACGCAGTATAAAACAGATTGCCCTGAAAAACACTTGCCTTCTGTACGACCAAATATAAACATCGTGCAAAATAATTGCATCGAATAAGAAATGTCAGTCGTACTTGATGTCAAATAACAACCTTGAAAAATTGTACATAGCTTTTGTTTGCTTAAAATTTTTGCCATTCATTTTAATTTCTGTCCCGGTTTACGTAACTAAAAATTGATAACAGTTTAAATTTTACTTCTACATTTTTTTTTTCCTTTTTTGCAATTTTATGATCATAAATTTAAAAGTCCTTTCATTTTTCATGATACAATCCCGGCTCAAGAGGTGGGGGCGATTGCCCCATCGCCCCCCCTTGGATTCGCAAGTGACTTAAGATTATTTTTAGTTGACGCTAAGATTTTAAAGAATAATTTTTTTCCCGTAAATGATAGTTTTCCGGAAAGAAAATATGTAAAAAAAATGTTTACTTAAGTGCTAAAATTAACCTAATTATTGAAAATATTAAATGAATATTATTGGGATTTAACCTAAATACGTTAGTATTACTGAAACAAAAACAAAATTGTATTTACATAGTTTTTTAAAGAATATTCAAGGATCAAGCCGCAGACGCGGTTCTAGGTAGAATAAAAGTGCTGCGGTTCTAGTGCTAAATATAGGACTTTATTTTACTCATTGGAACTTCTTCGGTAGAGGGCATCATATAAAATGTTAAATTCTGTATTTTTATATATATACAACCCCGTATAAAATAAAATATCCAGCATCTTTATATAACATGAGCACTTTTTTTTTCTGTGAGGTTACTACGATTTAGTTTTTCTTTAAGTAGTTTTCTACGATTAGCGGTTAAAAAGATAAGTGAAGTAACATCTATTCTGACACTATCTAATCTTCTAACATATATACTGACACTGCATGTTAGATTAGTGGCTCTAAAACAGTGGGTTACAATCTACTGCCGACCTACTGGTGGGTGTGTTCCTCTGTGAATTTTTAGAGTGGGTAACAACAAATTTTTAAATGCAAAAATTCTGCAATCGCCAAAATGTTATAGATATACAATATATTTATATATATGCAGTAGAACCTCCATATATCAAAGTCGACGATTTCATAAAAAATCGATATATAGAAACGATTTTTCGATGCAGATGTACGATGTAGTATGTTGTATTTAGAGAGACGGATTTTTTAATCAATGAGCACTCGTTTTTAAAAAACATTGATTATGGATCACGTTATAAAAATTATATTCATGCAGACAATTGAAAACAAGAATTAACGAGAAAAATGTGTTGGACGTACCTTGGAAAATATAATCATGCAGTATTACAAATGGATAACGATTGAAAAAGTTTAGTAACGACTATATCAGACCATTTTATACGTAATAACAGATCCGAAGAAAGATATAAGAAGCGAACATTCAGGAAAAATCTACATGCAGTCTAATATTAAAGAATATGTTGCAAACAACATACGCTAAGAATTTTGAAGCTTCTACTTCTATGGAGTTGCCACATAATTAGGTTGCATACTTTGTTCCGTTACGCTTTTGTCGTTTCAATTCTCATCCCTGAAAATTAAAATTGCAGTGATTTTCTATAGTTAATGTGCTTTCCGAGCTTTACGTCATAGTGATAACGATTTAACCACCAAAGAATTTCTTTCATCGAAACTGTGTTAACATGTGGCGCTTTTTCCATTAGCTTGAAGGAAGAGCAAACTAGCCCTCATGTGGGATTTCGAAACTTCAGAAAATCTCATCTCAAAGGTATTAAAGAAAAGTATTCGAAATAGAAATGACGTAAAGCGGGCTTTAGTTTAGTCCGTAAAAGGAATCGTAAGGTAAGCAGGAGAAATATAGTATTTAATCATTATTCTGAGAAGTACAAGTTTTGAGTTACTTAGTAGCATAGCTTTAGAATTAATGGCTTTTGAAATTGGCCGCGACGTAAAATGTTCACTTATAATAATTATTTTATTTGTGAGCAGATAAACTGAAACAAAAACACAGAAATGGATGGAAGAAAAGAGAAACGAATGTCACTGGAAATATATATATATATAAGGAAATTGAACATTTTATAGTGATTTTTAATTAAGTCATCAATTTACCCTTTGAACAAGTTATATACTGTCATTTATTTACAAACGTGAAAGAACTAAGACAAGATAGTTTATATATTATATTTATGAATTACAATAGTTTTTTAATAAAATATTAGCTATCAGTAATATTCAAAATTAGAAGGGAAAGCGAAGGATATATATAGGCCTACTAAACTGTAGGAATTTAAAGAATTTAGTTATTTTCCAAGATACCAACAGAGATTCTTCAAACGAGATGAATAAATGAAATCGGAAAGTTAAAATAATATCAAATAAAACATTTCATGATATTATGTACGGCGGGAACTTTCATCCAATAATTGGTTATAATGTCGGTTGATAGTATTCAAGCTCAGGCATACATTTGATGACGTTTATAAAAACACTGATAATGAGTAAAATTTTTGCCACTGCTCGGAATGCGAAAGAAAAAGGCAAGGAAAGCAAAATGGAAAGAAAAAAAAAATAAAGTAGAAAAGTAAATTAGAAAATAATAGAACAACAAAGAGGAAAAGCGAAATTTAAAAAGTTGAAGAAATAAAGGAAAATAAAGAAAACCGAACAAGGTAAAATAAAAAAGAAATTAATAGAAAGAAATAGAAAGAGAATATGAATAAATAAAACCTACCAACAGCATAAGAAAAATATCGCAAAACGTTTCGAGAACTACTATTCCCTTTATCAGGTATTCTTTTTAAGGTCGCATTTGCATTAACTTTTTGTTTTAGCATGTAATCCATCATGCATGTATATATAAATTGTATACATTTGTATGAAAATAAAATTCTTTTGTCCTAAGTTTAGGAGGCAGTGTCTTAGTGCAGAACTTTGGTTGAGGTGACCGAAGTTCCGATTCTTCGTTAAACTGTAGGTCCAGCTTGCCAATCCGTCTGGCTAACCTGATAAGCATAAGGCCACTTCCTCTGTATTTCCTTCACCATACTACGTGTATGTGTGTGATAATAGAGACCTTTATCCTGCAGTGGATTGAAAATGATGGTTGTTGTTGATGATGATTATATATATATATATACATATACACACAGTGAAAAGCCATTGTCCATCCTTGACTAATTAATATATCTGTAATACATCTTCATGAATATGGAAAAATGTCATTAAATTTATAAACGAGGTACCAAATAAGATATTAAAAGGAAAAATATAACACATACACATAAATAATAACAACAATCGAGTTTCAATTGCGCAAGTATCTGAAAAATAGAAATTTATGCATGTATAAAATACTTCTTTTTAATAAAATATTTTAAAATACCTTTTTTCCGATGGTGAGCAAGTCATAAATATATTCATGATAACCACTCGTTATAACAACTTATTATTTATTATAGCGAATATACACAACGATGATAAAATTTGTATTTGAAATGCAAAATACTTTCTAAATATATCATTAATAATACCGAAATATAATGAATGAAAAAGCCAAATTGAGTACATTCGTTTATTTGTCTTTTGCACTGCTTATATATATATAATATAGCTCGTTTCCATATATACTTCTACCATAACTCTATAGCTCAGTCGAGGCTCAGTTAGCTTAATTTTTACTATCCTAAGTCCCTCTCCATAAAAAGCCTGCATCATATGTATATATTATGTACCTTCAATTTCAGAATAGGTGTAGATACCTGTAAATGTAAAATAAACGTGTATGTATAGATTGCTTCGAAATAGGGACGTGTCAAAACTTCCAACTTATATTTCTGTCTTCTTGCTTAAAAAAAAAATCCAACGAACAGCATGGAAAATGTGTGTGGAAGGAAGACATTCGAGAGAAGACATTTCGGAGTTTAGGAACGTTGTACGGCCACTCTCTGTGATAACTCTGCGGCTACCTGTTTTACCTTACCACGAGAAATGGCAGCCAAACGTATAGATACATGTATCCCAGATACAATCTAGACAACGAAAAAATGTATTGGTTTCATTCCCCAAAAAGGTCTCGAGTTGGAGAAATATACCTTTCTGCCATCATATTCC
>QLNU02015360.1:241051245-241062753 GCA_006491805.2 Dysdera silvatica
CAATGATATCACAAACTTTTGTTTGATCTCTTATCCAACTACAGGTCTTTCGATCTCGTCGCGTGATACCAAGCATCTGCCGCTCCATGTTCCTTTGTACCACTCGTAACTTTTGGATACCTTTGGCAGTCAATGTCCATGTCTCACAACCATAAGTCAGAACAGGTAGGATGCATTGATCGAAAACTTTCCTCTGTAAAGAAATAGGGAGCTTTTTTTTAAAAATTATTTGTAGCTGGTAGAATGCTTGCCAGCTAAGCTTGATACGACGTTCGATCTCTTGATTTATGTCGCCTTTCATCGTAATTCGTTGACCTAGGTACATATAATTTTCAGCTTGCTGTATTTCTTCTCCCAAAACAACGATTTTCTTAGTTTGTATAAACTTATTAAACATGATCATGCTTTTCTTCAAGTTGATTTTTAAGCCAGATGTTTCTTCTTTCGTTCTTAGATCTTCAATGAGTCTTTGGAGCTCTTCTGGATCTTTTGCAGAAAGCATGATGTCGTCGGAGAATCTTAGATGGTTTAAATAAGCTCCGTTGATTTTTAAGCCCTTTTGATCCCAGTCTAATTTACGAAAAACTTCCTCAAGGCAAGCTGAAAAGAGTATGGGCGAGATTGTATCTCCCTGTCGTATACCTTTCTCTAGGTTAATTTCAACTTTGTGTCTGTTTATAGATATAGTCGCTTTGCTTTATAAAATATGGACTGGAGTAAGCTAACATAAGCTGGGTTCACACCTTGGTTACCTAGTGCATTTAAAATATATGGTTTGAAAATTGAGTCAAAAGCTTTTTCGTAGTCGATGAAGGCAATGCATAGTGGTAAAGTGTATTCATTGTGTCTTTCTATTATTCTCTGAAGAACCTGAATGTGGTCAATCGTACTATAGCCACTTTTAAACTCTACTTGTTCTAGAGGTTTGGCATAGTTTAATGTTCTATAAATTCTATTTGCAGTGATTTTGCTAAAAACTTTGCACATGACAGGGAGAAGGCTAATTGGTCGATGGTTTTTAAGATCATCTTGAGCTCCATTCTTATGCAAAAGAATAGCATCGCCATTTTTCCATGCATTAGGAATTTTTTGTTCCTTAAGACATTTTGAGAAGAGATTTGCCTATAGAAAGATGCCTATATGTTATATTTATATACTATTTTTTTACTAATAGTGTTTTCTTTCCCTAGAAAAGTTTATTTCTATCCTTTTAAGAGAATTTTTTAATGCCGTGCCTGAGTAAGCAACCTCCTTTCATAGGATTCATTCTATCGAATAATAAAATAAATCCATTCATCCAGTACGAAGATAGTAAGGACTGAATATCTAAAGGATGAAATACGGCAACAGAATTTATACCAGGAAAAAATGACGTTGCAATTTGACTTGTTGTAATATTTTGAGGCCTCGAACCACTAATCATGACAATTTAAATAAGTAGAATGACTGTATATTACTTTGTCACATTTGATCTCTATGATCGACAGTGCGTTAAACGCAAACTGAAAGATTGTTTATATCTTCAGGAACCTTTACTCATCATTAATGAATAACATATTTTCTTTTGGCAAAACTATTATCAGCTTCCCTTACATTTTATCCTCGTAATACGTCATCCATAAAGAAAGCCGTCCAGAAGTATTTTTTCTCATTGGACATTTCAGACAGTGTCTTTCCACTACATATGGAAAACAGGCGACCGTAAGCCGTGATCTCCGGAGCAGAAAAATCGAGTTGTTCTTGTCGTTGATGATCTGACAACTTTTGTGGAAATACTGGTAACCTAATCTTGGTTTCTTTCTTGGAAGATGTGTTCATTATTATGCTTTTTTTTATCCTAGTTTAGACACAAAATCATCAGCTTTTCCTAATATTCGATATCCTTTAGACTTTTTTCGTTGTACTTGCTTATTTTTGTAGTTTTCACATTCCTCTATACAGATATGACAACATTTTAATTGGAATAAAAATATAAAATATCAGGAAAAAAAATTATATGCGAAAGTTTAAACGCTGATGCAATAGCAAATAGATCACCTGAGCTTTCGAGTGCGTCAGCAGCTGTCCTCCACCAGGAATAATGAATATGGAGTGTCCCTGTCTCTGTTTCTATTCGGAATGTCCAGGAAAACTCATTTTCGGCGTGGGTTTCCCGTTCTGCATGACTGCATCAGAAATTAGCTTTTTCAGAAATTTCGAATAGAAAAAGAAAGAGGAACAGTCCATAGTCATTAGTTCTGGTGAAGAACAGTTGCTGACGCCTTCAAAAGCTAGGGTGATCTATTTGTTATTTGACCAGTATTTAACCTATTGTACGTAATTTAATTTTTTTTTCATTATTATTATTATTATTGCATCGTTGTCTTTAAAGAGAGAATTAACATTTATGTCTTATAAATTCTGATAACGCAACTACCCTTATTTTACTTCTATTATAAACCAATATTTTAAAATTTGAGCTTTTCTTAAGACATAACTCCAATTCAGGAATTTACAAATAACTGCATATTAACATATCAGTATGAGTTTATCGTTGAAGTACTATAAACACTAAATAATTTTAAATATCTTTCTTTCGCTAAAAATTACTGTTTACATTTTGATGACGTTTGAACTTCGTTATAAAATTGACTTTAATTAAAACTTGGTAAAATAAATCTATCACTCAACTTTGAAGAAAACTTTTAACATATGCACATCGTTAAACAAAACCGCATTCAGAAGTTACTGTTCTATTGCTTTAAAGTTTTAAAAAAGGAAGAAGTATGTAGGGATAAAAAAAATGACTAAAATTTCATATCAAAAGGACTTTGTTTTAAAGAATAGTGGGAACATAACAGTCATAATTTCATGGGATATGAAGTTTCCTCTAGTTGCGATATAAGCTTCTATAAGATGCGTATAGTGTCAAGTGACAGTGTAATGAGTAATGTTCTTCTGGATTGGAGATGGGTGTGGGGACTTGTCTGGATATGGGAGGGTATGAACATCATGAAGGCATTATTGAAGGAGTCTCGCTGTGTGCGGTCTGTCATTATCCTGCTGATAAAGAAAGATCTTCTAGAAGACGTGCAGCATGGGCGAAACAATTGGTTTCAGGTTGTTATCAACGTTCTTTCGTGATGTCAAAGTACCTTACAGCAGAACTAGACGGCAATTACACGTCATAGGAAATAGCTCCCGAGACTTCCACCATAGGCGTGATGATCGTGTGCGCCCCCTTTTGGTAACTGCGCTGGAATTGGAGCGCTGACCACGTTTTCTTTGTACACGGATACGCGGTGATTATCTGCCTCTTGACAAAAGCGGGATTCTTTACTGAACATAACACTACCCTAACTGGACATCCTCTAGGATTCTTAAACTCAACACCAGTCCAAACCGTGTATAACAAACGGTTACGTTTGATTGTTAGTATAGTCGACATCTTAAGCGACACCAAGGGTAAATACCAGCTTATGCCAGCCATCCTCGAATAATGTCCTTGGATACCGCTTGACACGTACACGTTAGTGCCTTTGAATAGGAATGACAGTGACAACATCGGTGTCGTTATGACTGCTCTCCAAATCACAATTTTCTCCACAGGAGCATGTTTGCCTTGGACATCTAGATTCTTCGCTATAGTTATATGCGCCCTTGTGGATTCACTAGAGACAATATTGTCTAACTCTCGCATCGGTGCTACAAAGATGATCGTGATACGCCTACATGACAAACCAGCTTCTTCTGAGCCTATGCGAAGCGGCTTCTCTCAAACTCCGCGCGCAATGTCGACGAGTGTACGTCTCAGAGGCATCCCCATAGAGTACTTTACGTTATAAAGAAGCAAAATCAGTCAAATTTGTCTGTCGGTGTAAACAACGCTCCTTACCTGCTCTGCAGAATAAGTCTTTCTTGTGCGTGGTAGATAGGCCTCGTGGGTTTATTGGTGCTTAAATTTTAATAATTTACATGTCTCTTCAAACGGCATATGCCGAATTTTTTAGCTTTCGCTCTATTTTTTATGGCTGCGTTTTTTAAACGAAAAGAAAGACCTGCCTTTCTCCTATCCAGTTTTATCAGGGATAGCGAATATCGATCATCACGGTTTTCCGCTTTCCATTCTTAAGAGATAAAACCTTTTGAATCGCGGAATGTGTAAGACAGAAAAATAAGCCGTAAAAATGAGCGATATTATTTCATTTTCTGTCGATACCTTTTTCAATTTGCGCTTTGCGATTTAAGAGTTCACATATCTATAGATTAAGAACGTTCATATGTTATATTCACTATTTCTACTTTGTGGATTTACATTTGCGTTTGGACTTGGTTTAAATGTTTTATTTCACAAAATATTATATCTTTTGCGACATTGAAAATTCGTCCTAATATTTTTTTACGGTTTCATTTTCATCTTTTCCGATATATGAGTACGAAATAACAATTGTGCAAAATTAGCCAATATTACAAACAGGGCCTTGTCACCGCAAAGGCGTCCAAAGCCCGGGCTTTGGGACTAGACTCTAGTGGGAGTGGGAACTGCACGGTGAACAATCCTTCTGCGCATGTGCGTGGTCCAAGCACATGCTCATAATATAATCTATTCTCAAAGCTCGGGCTTTGGACGCCTTTACGGTGATCAGGCCCTGATTACAAAATAAAATAATGAATTTTTAACATAGCCTTCATCCAAACTTTCAACAGTTCTATAGAAGCAAAATCTTCAAAACTTACCTTAAAATTACGGAGGAAAGGCGTAAAACCGATATATCTATTAATTTATTTCAACAATCGCGTCCATCGGTTCATAAAATTTGAAATAGCCGTGTTAGTAATGAGATCTTTTGATAATCCTTGCCATATTTGATAATCCAACAGAGTAATTATGTTGTAATTCATTCTAATTATCGCCAATGACAATTAGGATACATTAGAGCACAATTACTTTATTGGATTATCATTATAGACACGTTTATTCTTTAATTGTATTATAATTTTCATTCTAGCATTATATTTTACAGTAAAAAATTTACAAGTATTTAATTTAAAAAATATTTTTCTCCTGTTATATATTTAACACACATTTCGCTTCCCTTGTACAACACGCTATTGCTAATTTGGAAACGCTAATTTTGATAGCGCTAAAAATAGTTGATAAATTCAGAGCTACCAAACCGCAGTAGGTCGATGGTTATAGGGATGGTAGTCGACGAATAAACAAATACCCATTGAATAAAGAGAAAGCGAACAAATTACTACAAGATTAACAAGATATGCAAAAGTTATAGTAAAATATAAAAACCCATTATGTAGGAGATTTATATGAATATTTTAATTTATTGATTAACGTAACGGCTAAGAATGTAAAGTAATGGCTACGAATGAAATTAGAGTACCCTCTTTGATAAAAAGAAAGTGAAGAATCCCGATAAATTAATCCGAGGGCAGCAAAACCGTCCAAAACGCTTAAACGTGTAGAGTGCTTTTAAATCACTTGGGAATGGGATTTACACAAGGACCGCCTCTCGTTCACAATGGCAAGTCTGACTCTAGTGTTACTACTGTGTTGACTTCAGTAGCCCATGAGGATGTGTCTGCAACGTATCCGTTTGTATCATGGATGGAGCGAATTTGAAGAAAGGCCACATCATTGGTCAATGAGTTATTTGTGTTTTTGGGAGGGCAAGAACAAAAAAGGAAATGCTAAGCCAGCCTCTTGAGGAATCCAAACTTCTGCAGTCAAGGGAACCCAACAAGAGATCAGGGTGGGCATAAAAAAGTCGCGCGTCTACGATACCATTGTGAGTCGAACCCTGGTTAATGGCAAGACAGACGAATGCATTACCATTAGCCACCGTTGAGCAGTAGACCTGCATTTTCCTTAGGAATATAAAGAAATATTAAAAATATAAAGGAAACAGGTACAGTAAAACCTCCTTTAACCACCTAGCCTCCGGAGCCACGTTATGTACGTTTTGGTATAGTACTTTTTCTCGTTTTTGTAGCTAACTAATTGATATACAATTTTATTCGTAAGTGCCTGTTTTTCCCAGTTTAAAGTAAATTATAGCACATTTGCAAATTTGTTGGATAATATAACTTTGAAAGCAAACACGCATGCGTGACTATTTTTCTCAGCCAATCTAATATTTGATTGCGTAATTTTTACTAATTTAAGCTTGGTAAACTTTACATCTATTGCACTTGTGCGCGGAACAACTCAAGTTTTTAAAACCCAACCTAATACTCGAATTTCTGTTAAGCATTAAATTTGGGGGTGGGGTTTATTCTTGGTGGTTAACCACCTAGCTTCAAGCCATTTTCGCCCACTTCTCCTAACATAACTAAGAAAAGGAAACTTCTCTTACTATTTTTTGGAAACAGACATTTACAGACCGATGGAATAAACCCCACTGCCAAATTTAATGCGTAACAGAAATTCGAGCGTTCGATTGGGTTTTAAAAAATTGGGTTGTTCTGAACATAAACCAAAATTAGTACGAAAAACTGGGTTTTAGGTGTAATAGATGTGTCGTTTACCAAGCTTAAATCAGTAAAAATCACAACACAATCAAAGATTAGATTGGCTGAAAAAAATAGACACGCATGAGTGCTTTCTTTTGAAGTTATATTATTCAACAAATTCACAAATGCGCTATAACTGGCGTTTAAACTGAGCAAAAAAGAAAAAAAAAGGCGTTTAAGAATAGAAACTCTATATCAATTGGTTAACTACAGAAACAAGAAAAAGTAGTGTAGTAAAACGTATATATATACGGCTCCGAAGGTAAGGTGGTTAACAGCCACCTCTAAACAAAGGTAATTTCAGAATACCGGCCACATACCAATAGAGTCGAAAGAGTTACATAGTATTAGCATTAGTACGAGCTAGCTCCAAACAACGAATTCCGAACAACGGCCAACCGGTAAATATCCTGAAAAAGTTATTGAAATTTTTCAAATATGTCTTCAACCTAAATTGTAAACCATGTAAAGTAAAATTTACTTGACGGTGCGTTCTTTCAAGGCACTCCATTGAAATATTTGTATATTCATTTTGTAGCCGTATACATACACTCCTTTCTGTGAATACGGTGTCGCTATTTATGACTGACCATCCCAATATTTCGCCTGCTCAATCAACTGTTGTCTACTAAAAGTTGGGTTTTGACAGTTCCGGTTCTTTATGCGTTGTTACAACTGAATAGTGTCGTTTCAACGTAACTTCATCATTTGAATGTTAGTTTCTAATCAAGAGGAGTTATTCAAAAAAATTTTTAAGTTTAAAGGAAAATCAAAGTTATCCAAGGCAATAAAAAGATGTAAGTGCACAAAAATTAACGCTTTACGATTGTGGGAGGTCACGGTTAATGATATTTTAAAAAATAATGAACATTATCTGCAACAGTCCTACAGAGGCGTGAACGTAGAAAAACGAAGCTTTAAAGACTGGAAATGAAGAACTTGACAATATGCTGTTAGAATAGCTTTCAACTGTCGATCAAAACACTTTCAATCAAAATTCTTGCAATTAAAATACTTCTTAATTACAGAATTTTTCCTCACCTGATGAACCCGAAAACATAAACAAAAATGATGATGGGGAGGGGGGGGGGTGGCTGGCATTCTCAGATGAGTAGTAATGACAAATATTAAAAGAAGCGAGTTTATTTGTGTGGACGGAGATTTAGAAGCTTCTGCTACGTTTAATACTGTTATAAAGCTGGATGGCCAGTTGTTTACTTTTCATTTATTGTTTATCTGTTTTTGCATTATTTGTTTAAGCCTGATATATCCGTTGTGTTTTTAAAATATTTAATATTGATTGTGATAGCGTGAGAATGTGAATTTGAAAAAAGAAAAGAAAATAATACTGGCAAAAAAAAAAGATAAAGGAAACGATCAGACTTGAGTTTGAGTGTTGCTGATATTGTATCGAGTAATTATTAGTTACAAATTTGATGTGTAAATGAACGATTTATTAACCAAGTACTAATCAATATTGTTGCTGTCAATTGTGGAGCGGGAAGTTAAGGGCCCGATAGATATTTCTTTACCTTTATACTACTCGGAAAAGAACCTGAGCTAAATTCTATATGCACATAACGCAAAAGGAATTTTATTGAATGAAACTTCGTTAGAAAATATGATGGAAGGGAAAGAAAGTGATGAGGAAATGGACGCGGAAGAGAGTGTGGAACTGACACAAAATTCTAACATCGAGACACATTTTTATGTTGTGGTAAATTTTCGCGAGATCTAAAACTTTACTCTGAACAAAAATGATGACGAATTATACAAAAGGGGTTACAAATATTATATCCTTAGAAATGAATGTTTGCCATAAAAAAGCAAAACAATTACGCATCACTGATTTTTTTAATATAAATTAAAATAGGTGAGGATTAATGTATTTGAAATGGTTATAATTTTTTATTGTTAATTTTATTTATTTCAATTTTTTTATACTTGAGTTTTTAAATAACAGCCACTTCCAAAGGACGGTTACTTTTTCAGAGTCTCGCGGGTGACCGCTATTCGGAGGTTTTATAGTAATATGAAGAAAAGTTAATCATATATAAAAAAATTTCTAATATAAGATAGGTAATAAGAATATGTTCATGCAATGAACCACGATAATAATAATAAAGTCCCAGATGTCAAATTAACTAGTGCAATTGCTTTTAAATATTTATACGTTAACTATATACTAAAAATGTCATTTGCATTGGATATATCCTGCGTCATACTGTATTTTCATGCCATTTAGGATGAATTATTAAATTATTAAATCAAAATTATTATTGAGATAGGAAGAATAAAATATTTTAGGGGATACACGTTTATAGTTTAAGATAAGCATAACTTAAAGCTTAAAAAGGATAATTTTCTAAAATTTTATGAAACGTATTTTTAACTACCTAACTTTGTTTGATTAAAAAGGATTCAGAATTTGGATTTTTTTTTATTAAATAAAGCATAATAAGACTCAAAATATCCTGTTGCATATTTTGGGGAGTTCGGTTTCGGTAAAACGTTATTATGGTAACTAATTATAAAACAACATTACTAAATTAGACTAAAACTTTAGTAACAGAAATCCTTTCATAATTTTACGGATACTTCAAACCATAAGCGTACGCAGAAAGTTCAAAAAGGGGGGGGGGTTATAGGCTTAATGGGAGGTCACAGAGCTACAACTCGCATATTCCTATGCTAAATATACAAAATTTCATTGCAATGGGGGGTTACAACCCCCCATTAATACCCTTCTGAGTAAGCCAGTTCTTCAAACCACCATCTTCATCTCTTTTTTAAAACTTTCAATTGAACTAAATAAAGTAAAATTTTTTAATAGCGGACACACTTGGAATTAAATATTTGTTCGCTATTAGGAGATGGCTGATGTTCGATAGGTTTATGGAAAACAAGCAATATATATATATACATATATATATATATATGTAAAACAGGGAATTGGAAAGTTCGGAAGTGTCCGCTAAGGAGTTTTTTTTGCTATATATGAAATTTACACACAAAAGAAGATGTAAACAAGCGAGAGTAAAAAAATCAAAATTCTAGTGATGTGAATAAAAAATTTTCTCCTTTCTATTTATTTTATCATATTGACAACCGGATATATTTACGTTTAAAATAATGTTTTAAACCTTAATAATTTTTCTATCTTATTTGCTTTAATAATTTTTCTATCAAAAGGTTTCTTTAAAAAAACACACACAAAAAACTAGTCTTTAATACCTTAAAACGGAAAATAATGCCACAACTACTGTCGAAGATAGAAAAGTTTAAGTATTTGGATTACGTGTTAATCCAAAATGATTGGTAAGAGCGTTTAACAGGGATGTATTCGTTATGTCTTTATTTAAATCGTATTCTTAACGTTTTTCTTTTATCGTTTGGGGATGTAACCATTTTCCTTCGACCAGAAAATCCACTCATTTTGAAAGTAAATAAAAGTCGAACTAATGTAGTTTCTAAAATAATAGTCAGTAAGCAAGTGTTATTCAATTTAGAGTTAAATATCTGAAAAATTATTCAAAGGACAATTAGAAGTGGAAAATACAACAAAGTTCAAGATGAAATTGTTTTCAGAAACGGAAAGTCATTAAAAATGCAATTACACTAATGTGACTCAAATATAATCGAATTTAAATTTCCTTTTTCCATTTCGAATGAATTTATTTGGACAAATTTAATTTGGATATACTTTTCTTAATGGAATCTACCTGAAAGTTTGAATTCAGATTAAAATACAAAAAAGTCAGAATTTCGAAAAGAAAATTAACATCTGGATTTGATGGTTTAAAATGTTTCGAATTTGAATGTCTTGTTTTCGTCAAGTATCAGGAACAGAATTAAAGATATAAATGATGTAATTTAGGGCCAAGACACTGTGAGACATATACATTGTATATATATATATATACAGGGTGTTCGGTAACTACCGCATAAACTCCCTGTATATATATATATATATATATACAGGGTGTTCCGTAACTACCGCATAAACTCTCTGGCACGCGATTCTATGATCAATTCTGAGACGAAAGTCAAGAGGGATGATTTTTGATTGACGGATTCGTTTATGAATAATAAGCACTTCAAAATTTCTATCTGAGAGCCAATAGTGCTTCAAGAGAGCGTGCTTCTACGTCGTTTCAGCCAATGACGAAAGCTGCACCCCTTGGTTTCCCCGCTTCCAGAATAAAAAGGATTTAACTCGCTATTGTAAAGAATTTCTTGGTCACGTGCTATTTAAATTTAGGGCCCAAATTTTAGTCGGCCCCGCCTTAGAATGAACAGCCTTTTTTATTGGAAGAGTTCAGCTTGAAAGAAAAGTAACGCGTGTGCAAAATGCAGTGATGTAACAGAAAGCGTCGTCAGACGTTTTTAAATATTGCAACCCAATGTAAGATAAATGTAAGATAAATCGTCGCCAAATATCGGAAGAGAAGGCGAAAGAATTGTCAATTAACTTTGTACAAATGTAGCATTTGAAATCTCATAATTGATTTAAAGCGACAGACAGGGTCCTGAGCATTTAATCGGTGTTATAAGAAAAGCATCTTAACATACAGCGGCTCCCAAAATTGAGTATACACCAAACAGATTTTTTTTGGCATCCTAAAAACCTTTATGAAATTATAATCAGAATTTAATTTTGATAGAAATTGTAAATTACACATTAAAATATATATTAAGCCAATATATAATTCAGAATTAACAGTAGTATTTTAGAAATATATATTGTAATGCTAAACGTATAGTATTAGAAATTTCAAAATTAAGTAACGTATACACCAATAGAAAACCTCTTCACGCCACTATTACTATACGTTATGATGGATGCTTATTACTAATTTTACTAACATTTAGTTACGTTATCACAATGTAAGTTTTTTTCTCCCAGCATGTAATTAAATTACGAAATGAGTTCATGACGTGTAAGAAGTACTGAAATTCGACGAAATGTGCTTCGAAAATCACGACGAGGAAAATCTTTGC
>QLNU02015360.1:241065160-241098906 GCA_006491805.2 Dysdera silvatica
TATATATATCATCATCATCATCATCATATTCAACCATTATCTATCCACTGCTGGATGAAGGTCTCTCCAAATGCTTTCCACACAAGTCTATCCTGAGCAATTCGCTTCCACGTCACCCCAACCTGTTTTCTTATTTCATCCACCCATCTAGTTTGAGGACGTTTTCTAGGTCTTCGGTGGTCTCTTGGAATCCAGTTCAGAATTTCTGTTGTCCAACGTTGATCAGTTCTTCTTGCAATATGCCAGGCCCATAGACATTTCAGCCCTTTTACTTTAACAATGATGTCCTCCACTCTAGTTTGCTCTCTCACCCAAGTGTTCCTTTTCCGATCTCTCCTAGTTATTCCAAGCATGCACCTCTCCATGCTCCTTTGCGTTGTCTGTAACTTTCGTATTGCTCCAACTGTTAGACTCCATGTCTCTGATCCATAAGAGAGGACTGGCAATACACACTGGTTGAAGACCTTTCTTTTTAGACACAAAGGCAATTTCCCCTTCAGGATAAAACTGTTTCTTCCAAATGCACTCCAGCCAAGTTTAATACGTCTGTTGAGTTCTTTCATAATGTTGCCATCCATTGAAATCAGCTGGCCAAGGTAAATATATGAATCAGCAATTTCTAGCTCAATGTTGTCAACTTGTATTTTTGTTTCCTCTACGAAATTATTGAACATGATCTTAGTTTTTTGTAGGTTCATCTTGAGTCCAACTTCTTTACTTCTAGTTGAGAGCTCCTGTACCATGTCTTGGAGTTCTGATGGGTTCGTTGAAAAAATAACAATGTCATCAGCAAACCGCAAATGATTTAAATATTCACCATTTATTTTTATTCCCTTGTTATTCCAATTTATCTGCTGAAAAATCATCTGTAAAGCTGAAGTAAAAAGTTTTGGAGAAATGGTATCTCCCTGCCTCACACCTTTACCAATTTTGATAGCTTCGGTATCTTTATGTAACCGAAATTTTGCACTTGCATTTTTATACACACGTTTCAATATGTCAATGTACACATCCTCAACGTCTGTTGATCTTAAAGAGTTGATGACTGCTGATGTTTTAATAGAGTCAAAGGCCTTCTCATAGTCAATAAATGCCACACACAATGGAAGTTCATATTCATGTGTTCTTTCAATTAATTCTCTTAATACTTGAATATGGTCCACTGTACTGAATCCACTTCGAAATCCAGCTTGTTCTCTTGGTTGAGCTGCATCTAATTTTTTCTGCAGGCGATGTGTTAGAACTTTTGTGAAGATTTTATAAATAGCAGGTAACAAGCTAATTGGTCGGTAATTTTTCAAATCCTCTTTATCACCTTTTTTATGCAAAAGAATTACTGTTCAGAAAGTACATCAGATCGAGCAGCGAGGCTCGTTGTTCAACTAACCCAGCGATACCAACTTCAAATAGTACAGGTATATGCACCAACATCAAGCCATACCGACGAAGAGGTTGAAGAATTTTATGAAGAAATCAAAGAGTTACACACCAAAGGGAAACAACATATCAAGCTCATCATGGGGGATTTCAATGCAAGAATTGGACAACAGGAACAAGGAGAGACATCGGTTGGTAAATACGGATATGGGGAAAGGAATGAACGTGGCGATCAACTCATCGAATTTGCAGAAGCTGAAAATCTTAGCATCATGAATTCATTTTTTAAGAAGAAACCGCAAAGAAAATGGACATGGAAACACCCAAATGGGGGAACTAGTGAAATTGACTATATCCTGGCAAACAAGAAATCAATTATTGAAGATTGCAGTGTACTGAACAGATTTAATACTGGAAGTGATCATCGAATGGTGAGATGTAAAGTGCACTTAAATACTAAATTAGAACGACAGAAGCTCATTAGGAAACAAGTAAGTAAGAGGGTGGATTTAAAGAAATTAAAAGAAAATACCGAGGCATTCAAGTTGGAATTAAAAAATCGCTTTTCTGCACTGGAAGGACTTATTGATGAAAGTGATATCTCAGAAGCAAATGAAAACATTGTTAAGACAATAGTTGAAACTGCTGGGGAAATTGGTGGTGTAACCTGTAAAAAGCACAATAGCAAATTATCTGAGAAGACGAAACAGCTCATGAAAAGGCGAAGAGATATGAAGGTGGACAATCAAAATACCAGTTCCAGGATTGAGTACATAGAACTTTGTAAAACTCTGCGCAAAAGCATGAAAGAAGACATAAGAAAATTCAACTGTGAGCTAGTAAGGAAAGCCATTGAAAATAACAAGAGCCTTAGGGTTGTTAAAGGAAGTTTATCTGTTGGGAAGAAACACATCATTGCATTAAAAGGAGAGGATGGCACCGTAACAAGAAATAGGGAAGAAATACTTAGAAGAGTTGAAGAATTCTACAAAAATCTATACGAAAGTAACAGTGGATTAAACGAAGACTCTGAGATAGTCGAAGGAACAGCTCCTAAAATCTTAAAAGAAGAAGTTTCATTTGCAATAAAAAATATGAAGAAAGGAAGAGCCCCTGGTGATGATGGTATTACATTAGATATCCTAAAAGAAGCTGGAGAATATGTAGAAGACATACTTGCAAAATTCTTTACCAAATGTCTTAACAGCGGTAACATACCAAACCAATGGGATTCTGCAACAGTAATTCTTTTGCATAAAAAAGGTGATAAAGAGGATTTGAAAAATTACCGACCAATTAGCTTGTTACCTGCTATTTATAAAATCTTCACAAAAGTGCTAACACATCGCCTGCAGAAAAAATTAGATGCAGCTCAACCAAGAGAACAAGCTGGATTTCGAAGTGGATTCAGTACAGTGGACCATATTCAAGTATTAAGAGAATTAATTGAAAGAACACATGAATATGAACTTCCATTGTGTGTTGCATTTATTGACTATGAGAAGGCCTTTGACTCTATTAAAACATCAGCAGTCATCAACTCTTTAAGATCAACAGACATTGAGGATGTGTACATTGACATGGTGAAACGTGTGTATAAAAATGCAAGTGCAAAATTTCGGTTACATAAAGATACCAAAACTATCAAACTTGGCAAAGGGGTGAGGCAGGGAGATACCATTTCTCCAAAACTTTTTACTTCTGCTTTACAGATGATTTTTCAGCTGATAAATTGGAATAACAAGGGAATAAAAATAAATGGTGAATATTTAAATCATCTGCGGTTTGCTGATGACATTGTTATTTTTTCAACGGACCCATTAGAACTCCAAGACATGGTACAAGAGCTCTCAACTAGAAGTGAAGAAGTTGGACTCAAGATGAACCTACAAAAAACTAAGATCATGTTCAATAATTTTGTAGAGGAAACAAAAATACAAGTTGACAACACTGAGCTAGAAATTGCTGATTCATATATTTACCTTGGCCAGCTGATTTCAATGGATGGCAACATTATGAAAGAACTCAACAGACGTATTAAACTTGGCTGGAGTGCATTTGGAAGAAACAGTTTTATCCTGAAGGGGAAATTGCCTTTGTGTCTAAAAAGAAAGGTCTTCAACCAGTGTGTATTGCCAGTCCTCTCTTATGGATCAGAGACATGGAGTCTAACAGTTGGAGCAATACGAAAGTTACAGACAACGCAAAGGAGCATGGAGAGGTGCATGCTTGGAATAACTAGGAGAGATCGAAAAAGAAACACTTGGGTGAGAGAGCAAACTAGAGTAGAGGACATCATTGTTAAAGTAAAAGGGCTGAAATGGCGATGGGCTGGGCATATTGCAAGAAGAACTGATCAACGATGGACAACAGAAATTCTGAACTGGATTCCAAGAGACCACCGAAGACCTAGAAAACGTCCTCAAACTAGATGGGTGGATGAAATAAGAAAAGAGGTTGGGGTGACGTGGAAACGAATGGCCCAGGATAGACTTGTGTGGAAAGCATTTGGAGAGACCTTCATCCAGCAGTGGATAGATAATGGTTGAATATGATGATGATATATATATATATATTACAGGGTGAGTTTAATCCACCGCACCTCTGATACATTTTTGAAATGCTTATGTTATTATGCTTTTTGAAAATCATTGTTGGGTCGAAAAATTGAATTTTATGTTTGTTTGTTTTTTTCTAATTTTTTCGAGCGGACCATGTTTGTTGATTCAGCCAATCATGGGTTAGGGGAGGCCAACCTTCTTTTCAAGATTACACGCCCACTTGGCGAGATATTTTGACTTGTAGAGCCAAATTAGTATAAGATTTATTACGGCAGTATTATTTTATGACGGAAAAAAAGGTTTAATTATTGGTTTTATGACTATTCAACACAGAATAGACTGAACGGAATGATTTCATATTTTTGCTAGAAACTGATTACGCAATGATGCATTAGAGTTAACTGTAGTGAAAGTGTAATCTTCAGCATTCGCCAAGAAAGCTCGCTAAATTCTTAAATGCAATTTTCAAAAAAAAAAAAAAAAAAAAGTTTGGCTGACATTATTTCGCGAAAACATCCACGCGCGGGATTCAAAATAAAATGAATGCTTCTCTTATGCACAAACTGAATTGCAACTTGAAATGTGATTATAGAAATTAAAGCAATTTGTTTTCTGCTATGACTTTCAGAAATAAAATAAAAAGAATATAGAACTTCAATTTAACAAATAGAGAAAAAAATAACTTTACAGCTACTTCAAAATCTAATACGTTTAAATTTAAAAAGTTAACGCTAGCTCTGTATTACTGGACGTATTCTAAACTTTTAGAATACATCCCGCGTTCGCTTTTTCACATTTTTCGACCAGCTTGTTATCCCGCCGCGTGTTGCCAAAAGGGTTGTAATTAACGCTATTTTAACTACCTTTTAACATTTAATTCCTCGATTTCCAGGGGGAATATAGCTACTAATTTTCATACATTGATTTTAATTTGCCCACATTAAGCTCAAATTCGTTAGATTCGGCATGTGAGCTCCGAGGAAGTGGGGGAGGGGTTACTTGTGAGTTTTCCTGATTTTCTCAGTCTGTAATGTAAATATGAGCCAATCTCCTAAAAATTCCTCCAATGAGGCAATCCTCTCTATCTCTTCAAAGGGGGCCGGTGCCTACATGCTTCCCTCCCCGGCCACTTCCCAAGTTCTGTAATAACTTGAGAAAAGCAACAAAAATTGAATATTATATTCAAATTTAGCCTTCTTATAAAGACCGAAGTATAGGAGGGGGCAACATAGGGTGAAGTCCAGGCCCCCACCACACGTAGTTAATAGGCAACGTATTTTTGTACGAGAAAAAGAGGAATCTTGACTTTGTGCCAGTGGAACTCGTAACGTGTCTTATGTTCAGTGTATCTATTGGATAAAGTGAAAGAAAATACAATGTTTCAGTAACGTACGCAAACATTTTATAAGGGGTTATGGATGTACTAAGAGGTGGGGAGAGTTTCGGCATAGAAATTTAATTGTATACAGGAAAACAAAAGGTCAATGGAGTTATGACCCCACCAACCCCTCCCACCGGGTACTATTACAAATAGTTTTTATGTTACAACTACCAAATGTTCAGGGCCGGACATTAGCTGAAGCCATTCCTCTCTCCCCCAAAACCGAGCAGTTTTTAAACACAAAAAGGTAAAAATATTACTACTGATAGGTTGTACAAAAAGTGCTCACGAACTTGATTTACAACTTTGTAATAATTTTACAAAAGTCTCTGATTGGAGCATAGCTTGACTACCCTCTACCCACAAAAAATAAATAAATGGGCTTCGGAACCATTGATTAGTTGTAATATCATCAATCAGATAATAACAATTATCAAAACTGTATTAGGGAAAAACGTCACTGAATTCGAAATTTACAGGATGGTGCATAAGCATTACCAGAAAGATGGAGGTGGGGTGAGGTTTATTTCAACCCTCAATCCAGAAAATTAACCATGTTAAAAAAAATGCACGCTAACACTTAGGCGATGGAGGTCAAATCCTCGCGACCCCCCACCCTCTCACCGTTAGGATAGGCAAATGGGACGGTGTCTAAACGTTCTCTATTGCATAATTTTTAAAAACTGAGGTTTTTTATATTTATTAATTAAGGAGAGATTTAAAAAATAGCGATATGCCGCCAATTCTAATAAACTGATCATTCTCGCGCGTAAGAATATTGTAAATTTTATTTTCGTTGTTCGTAACACGGTGAAGACAGCATGCAAAGTCGCCAAATTGGGCTTACCCTTTTGCTGATAGTATAGAACCAATGAAAAGGTTATCTCGGAAAAATAAACAACCCAGTAGTTTCTCGATAGCGCCTATTGGTGAAACTGGTCCAATCAGTGAACAGATAGTTATTTCAAAAATGTTTCTCTAGTGCGGTGGTTTGAACTTCGTGTGTATGTGTGTGTTGTTAAAAAAAAGACAATACATAAATATAGAACAACAAAAAACTACAACAGAACAACCCCATAAAAAACACCAAACAACATAAAAAAGAAGCAAGACCAAATATGAAACATTGAAAAATTGAAAAGAAAAAATATTGAAAATTACCAGAAGGGCAGTACTTCGTCAGGGGAGAATCCGCACCAGGGGTAATAAATAAATAGGAGCGTTTCTGTTAGCAATGCCAGCATTTACTAAAATGGCATGCGTTCTCCCAACGCCCCTAAAAATTAGAATTAAAAAGAAAAAGAAAAAATGTATATTATTTAAAGAATAGAATGAAAAAGGAAATGGGAAAACCAATTTCTTCTCGGCATGGGCCTGCTCACGCCTAATAAATATCGGCCTAATAAAAAAGAAAAAAGTACGCATGTTGAAAATCTCAAAAAAAACAAAATGTATGAACCTCCCACCAAAACAGAAAGAAAGGAAGTATAGCTATACCCAAGAATTTCCTCTAAAATTTCTTTCTAAAATTTGCCCCTTTTTTAAGCAAATCTTTAAGTTTTGAATTCTTAACGATATCTAAATTACCCTTTAATAATCTTTATGATTAACATCCACAAAATCCTTATATTCTAATTTGTTACATAAACATTCAAAGTTATCTATCTTCAAATTCCTAGAAAAACTATTATAATTGCAAATAATTCTTTTTACGGGTCTTTCATATGCATATGTAATTTGAATATCAAAAACATCTTTTATAGGAAAGCTGTATAATTTTCTTTAAAAATTTCCTTAAAATTAATATGATCATAATACCTATCTTTAAAAGTAAACATACAGGGATTCCTTCTTTCTTTGCATATTCTTATTAATTGTAAAAATTTCGGAAGTTTTATCTAGATTTAGTTTATATTTAATCAAATCCCAAAAAAGAATATCCACCTGTTTATTTTTAAATTCATAATTAAATTTCCTAACAAATCTTACATTACGATTTCTCAAAGAAAATATGAATTCTTTTACTTTTTTAACAATCTCAATGCTAAAATTCTCATTAAATTCCTTTATTTTTGTAATAAAACTATGAATTTTCAAATTCTTTCTATTCTTTCCATTCCCTCTTTTTCCTCTTTTTTGTAATTTTTTTTAAATTGCATTTCCTAAAAATTTTGCATATTTTATAAATACACCTATTTTCGAATTTGTTATAATTATTAAACATTTCTCTATTAAAGGGACAAATTTCAGACCTAAAAGAAAATTTGATTTTGATATATATTTTAAACAATTTTACCAAGAAATTAGAAAATTTACTATGAAGATTGCATCTAAATATGGAATTCCTATTGAGAGTTTTACTGAATGGATATACAGTATTATTAAAGAAGTTAAAGTTAGATTTTCCAAATTTAGAAATAAGTTTAACAGGAATGATGTAGATTTTAAAATGAGAACGAAATTAATGAGCTGAAAGAAAAATTTGTCATTTCAACAATTGATAAGGTAAATAATAATTTTAGTATTATTTGTCAAAAATACTATAGAGATTTACTTATTAAAGAATATGATACGAATTATACATATAAGTCTTGAAGAAAACTATGATATTTATATATTTAAGAAAAAAATTGTTGCAAAGCATAAGGGACTTAAAATTCCAATTGCTGAATTTAGGTTTCCATATTTGTTTATTCAATTAAATTCCATAAATCTCCTGTGGGATTTAGATTTATTACATGAGGTTCTATTGCATATAATGGAAAAGCAGCTATGGAATTTCAAAATATATTAAGTAAAATTTTACGGGAAATACATCATAAAGAAAAATCATTTATTTTTAATAATCTAAGGGTGTTGAAATATTTGAATGAAAACCAAAATACTATAGAAAAAATTAACACATGATTTTGAAAATTTATTTACAAATATATCCTTGGATGATATTAGAGATATTAGGGATTATTTGTTTGAAATTTACAGTAGCATTATTGGAATTGCTGAAAATATTTGGAAACGATTATTTGAATTTTGTGTTTTTGATAATTTGCTTTTCAACAGTATAAAATATTATTTACAAATTAAAGGCATTCCAGTGGGATGTTGTTTTTCAAATTCGTTGGCAAACATATTTTTACATCACTATGAAAAAGACAAAAATTCTTTGAAATTAAAGCGTTTAGATATATAGACGATCTTATTGTTTTTAATCGTTCAGAATTTTTAAATATTTATATAAATCGAACACTACGCAGATTAAATCAAACAACAATATCAATCAACGTTTATTGGCGTAGTGATCAGTAAATAGTCTTTATATACGTTCGTAAAGAGATTATATATTGTCCTTCGTAGCTCAGTGGGTAGAGCCTCCGCCCGGCAAGTGGAAGGTCGTGGGTTCAGGTCCCACCGAAGGCAGAAATATTTATTTTCTTTCGAACGTTTCACCATCTAATCACGCCATACCATCGGCGTTGGTATCACTACGCCAATAAACGTTGATTGATATTGTTGTTTGATTTATAAATATATTTATCCTGAATGTCTCAAAATTAAAGAAACGGGTACACTAACTGATACTAATTTTTTGGATATATATATATATATATAAAAGTTTTCCTCGCCCATTCTTGGCGGAAACAGGCTTTGGGACGGGCAGAGCGCCATGTTCCCAAGCCTCTTTTTACATCACTTCTTAATGTGCCATGTCTAGAAACTTCCTGACAATGTGACACGTGTTTAGGATTGTGGCTTTTTGTATTTCAATGTAGGTGTTTGGGTCAATGTTGAGTATCTCCAAATTCGTCGCAAGCGTTTTTGGTACTATCCCTGTTGCTGAGATGACTAACGGGATGATGAGGATCTTTTCCATACCCCATATATCTCGTACTTCATGTCTGAGATCTTGGTACTTGGTGATTTTCGTTGTGTAGGTTGTCTGTATGTTATTGGTGTTGGGTACTGCTATGTCGATTAAGTACGTGGTCTTATTCGATTTATCGACGAGGGTTATGTCAGGACGGTTATGTGGGACTGTCTTGTCTGTTATGATTGCTCTATCCCAGTAAAGCTTGTGTGTTTCGTTCTCATGCACGGTCTCTGGCTCATATTTGTAGTACGGGCATTTTTCTGTCAGAAAGCCAGCATTCGCTGCCAATTTCTGGTGGACTATTTTCGCTACTTGATCGTGTCTATGTTTGTAGTCTGACTGCGCAAGGATCTTGCATCCTGCCATCACGTGTTGGATTGTCTCCGATGCCGCATGACAGTGTCTGCATTTGTCGCTTTCTATGTCTTTTCTCTGGATGAATTTCTGATTGTTCCTTGTTGCGATCACTTGGTCTTGGATGGCTAGCATGAATCCTTCTGTCTCTGGCTGGAGAGTGCCTTTGGCCAGCCAAGAATTTGATGCCTTTTTGTCAACGTGTGGTTGTTGCAGGTCATTGTAGTGCCTGCCATGTAATGGTTTTCCGGCCCAAGTTCTCAGTTTCTGTTCGTTGGCTGTTTCCAGGACACGCTCTTCGGTACTACACAGGTTTAGTGGCGTGTAATTTGCATCTGCTTGTATTATGGCTTGGATGAGTGGCGATCGGGGACTCTTCAACTGGAAGTATTGCCTCATGCTCTGGATCTGCTTGTCATGTAAGTCTTTGAGGTCCGCTTGTCCGCGTCCTCCTTCTTCCCGGGGTAGTGTTTGCCGTTCAATTGCCGTTGCAGGGTGTAGTTGTCCGGCTCTTCTCTGGATGGTTCTCATTTTCCGCTGGAGTTGTTCTAGTATATATATATATATATATTAATTTCGAAGATACCTCTAACATTGTTACTGATTTATTTGATAAGAGAAAGGAATTTGAATTTAAAGTTTCAACACCTTCAAGTTTTTTGTCTAATATTAGTGTTGGTGTCCAGCGGAATATTATTATTACACAATTTAATAGGATTGATAGAATTTGTTACAAAGATGAGCATTTTTAGAGGGCTGTTAAATTTTTAGAAAATATTCTTGTTCATAATCAGGTTCCAATTAACTTTATTTATGGGATTTTGAAGGGTTTCTACAGATTTAGATTTTGTTCGGATAAGTTTTAAACAGGTTGTATAGTTTACTTTGAATTCAATTTATTATTTAGTTTGGCAACAGGTTTAGATTGAGGAAATTCTTGGGTATGAAAATATTTCTTTTCCTTCTGTTTTGGTGGGTAGTTCACACTTTTTTTTTTGCTTTGAAGTTTTTAACGTAAATACTTTTTTCTTTTCAATTTCTATTAGGTCGATATTCATTAGGCATGAACAGGCACATGCCGAGAAGAAATTGATTTTCCTTTTTCCTTTTAATCTTTATATTGTTTTTGGTATTTTGTTGTATTTCTTTTAAAATTCTAATTTTTAGGGGCGTTGGGAGAATGCATGCCATTTTAGCAAATGCTGGCATTGCTAACAGAAACGCTCCTATTTATTTATTACCCCTGGTGCGGATTCTCCCATGATGAAGTTCTGCCCCTCGGGTAATTGTCAATGTTTTTTCTTTTCAATTTTTCATATTTAGTCTTGCTTCTTCTTTTATGTTGTTTGGTGTTTTTTATGGAGTTGTTCTGTTGTAGTTTTTGTTGTTCTATATTTAGGTGTTGTCTTTTTTTTTAACAACATAAAAAAATATGAGTATATATATTTTCTTGTTATATTATGCTGCAAATGTGCTAATATGCATTGAAAATTTATTATTATTATTTATTTTTTGAAATGTACTTTATATATATATATATGTGAGAGAGCGAACTGGAGTGGAGGACATCATTGTTAAAGTAAAAGGTCTGAAATGGCGATGGACTGGGTATATTGCAAGAAGAACTGATCAACGTTGGACAACAGAAATTCTGAACTGGATTCCAAAGAGACCACCGAAGACCTGGAAAACGTCCTCAAACTAGATGGGTGGATGAAATAAGAAAACAGGTTGGGGTGACGTGGAAACGAATGGCCCAAGATAGACTTGTGTGGAAGCATTTGGAGAGACTTTCATCCAGCAGTGGATAGATGAAAATTTTCACGGTGTTTTTAAAACTATCACTCTTAATATATCGAAAATTAAATGCTTTTTGCAGTTTTTATTCCAATAATTAGGAAATCTGACATATAAATCACACTCTAATTCAATAAGCTTTTCTCGATCACTTTGTGTCGTCTCTTAATCATCTTATTTTATTTTGGTAAAGTAAGTCTATGTGACTAATTTAGAAAATCTCATAATAAGGAAACTTTTAGTTTCGTAAAGATTTTTGTAAAAGCAAAGATTCTATGTGTTTTCAACATGTTGATGGATAAAGAGTACAAACGGTGAGTGCCGAGACACTGCGAAACATTTCATCCAATTAAGAGGGTGACATTTTTCTATTTCCTTATTCAAGCTTTTTTTTTCAATTTGCAAAATTGTTTCACTTTACACATTCTTACGCATTTTTCTTTCACCTCTCTAATTTCAATCCTTATCTTCTTTCTTTATTTTTCTTTTCTTCCATTATTTTTCACATATGGGCATTATGACAAAAATTACTAATTTCTATTTAGTACGGTCAATCTTTATGCGGTCTTCTTAGTATGCGTACAAGGAATAACTTTATTTAAAAAAAAACTACTAATCATGCGAATACAATTTTTAATCGATGTATACATAGTCAATTTCTGATCAGACATGATCTTGTAAATAAAAAAATAATGCAAATCGTAAATGACTCAGCAAAAGACAGGAATTAGTGCTTGAGTAATTGAAAGTAATTAAATAATAAGCAACAAAGTAGATGAAGACACTGGAAACGTCTTTGCTGAATCTCATTGCAAAAGGGAATTGTGGAAGAATTCCTATCTGTTATCATCTTTCGTTTCATGTTTGGGAAGGAATATTAAGGATAAAAATTACTTACATGGAAAAATAACCTTTTATATAATCTTTTTCGCCTGTAATTTAATTTATGCATACATTTAAACATACCACGGCTTCTAATTGAATGACTTGTAGTAGAACAAAAGGCTTACATAGGATTTAAATCGTCAATTAACGCCTGATAGCGTAAGTTATCGTTCTATTAAATAAACGTTGTATTTTTTTTTTGTTAGATATATATTTTTGTATATTTGCGCATTTAGCGTTACTATTTTATTTTATAAGCTTTATGCATTTATTGATGATGGACATAAATTTGCTATCGAATACTGGAGCAGCTATTAAAATAGTATAAACAACTTAAAACTACAAAATTAAATGTAGGAGTCTGTGAATTATCTATATAACTTTGTCTTCTTAACAATAATTTCTCAATCTTAATATCATTACTATTATTTTATATATTCTGCAAATAATTTGCATTGCTGCTTAATCATCCCCGAAAATGGATAAGGAGAATTCCATATGCCGCTTTCTTATCCACGTGTAAATAAAATAGTCTGGCTTTTTCTGGGAACAGTCGAATAATGTTGGCTCTCAAATGGGAGCCAGACGGGAGGCAACTTCGAGAATCATTATTCCTAATGGGCACCCTGTTTGAGAGAAAAAGAGAGGAAAAGTCCATTAAAATCTCTCAACTTCCCTTTCGAAGTTGATTTGTTAACCAAGTGCTCTAAAACGAATATAACGTTTGTTTTAAAAGCAATATTTGTAATTAGTTTTGAAATGTCAACGTAAAATACCAGTAATAGAATTAGCTGTTTTAAAAACTTTGTTTCGGAAAAATAAACATTTGTGATAATTCCGACACCCATGTTTTATAGCTCAAACTAGAGTTTTTTTGTTATAGGAGGAAAAAAGGCATCGTACCCGACCTAGATTCGAGCTAGGGTCTTTTCGTTAAGCCCGGAGCGCCTGAACCGCTGGGCCATCGAAGATGGGAACGAAGCCCCTTTTCTCAGTATACAGGGTGTTCCGAAAACATCGGATCAAAAGTATATAGCGGTGATCCTTGTGAAATATGGAGCATAATGGTTCTTTACAAGAGAGTCGGAAATAATATATACGGAGTTATGATTATAAGCAAATAACAAAGCGTGATTGGACAAAAAAGGAAAGTTACGCAGATGATGCACGTATTTGTCCAATAGACTGCACCTGGGCTGTATTATCAAAAAACCTGTTTCTTATTTCCAGTGCATCTCTGGAATGTGGGAGTTAACAATTTCGAGTCAATGAAAATTATATTTGAAAGTTTGACCTACCACTTGAATTTAATTTCCCAAATTTCGCCGTCGCCAATTTCTGGCGGGAATGGCAAATTTTTAGCAAGCTATTGACGAATTGACGAATTGAAGAATTGACTTTTTGGCCATTTTATTCCCTCTCCTCGTCCTCAGTAAGTCAAAACATTGAAAATAAACTAACATAGGAAAATAAGCACAACAGCAACCCCCTCCGCCGAAGATGCTTACACAATACTTTAAATTTTTTCCATGGTAAATGGAAATACAAGTCCTGCGACCCGGCCACCATGCTGGCGCCTATAGTCGTCATTATTCAGAATTGAACAAGACATAAGCGTACGGAAGTGGGATTCATGTAGGACATACCCCCCCCTCCCCGAATTGGATTGGGAGAATATTAACACTAGGTGCAGGGGCGGACTGGGTTCTCTCAAAGGGCGCATACCTTGGATTATCGGAGGGCGCGAGTCCTATCGCCCATGAGGGCGCAAGTCCTATCGCCCATGAGGGCGCACCGGACTGGGGGGCCTGGCTGGCGGCCCAGTCTGCCATTGATTGAAAGTCAAATTCAAACCAGTAGCGGATACAGATTTTCCTTTTGGAGGGGATCAAGGACAGAATTTGCCATGGTCTTGGAATAACACCCTTCATTTATCATGATTGGAATTTTTAACAGTGAAAAAATATGTTTGGGGGTCATGACCCCTGTGACCTCCTCCCTGCATCCTCCTTTGATTCAAACAAATATTTATTCTAAAATTCCACATCATTTCCCCACAGCGATAGACATGGGTCTATCATCGATAAACTGTCCGTAATAGACAACCCACAAAAATGTATGCGCTGTTCAATATTTTTTGTAGCTCTGAAAGGACCTTTTTGGCCATAAAAATGACATACATCATTACATGACTGAAGATAAAGCGTAACTGTTTAGAACAACGAGAGACACATTGTGATATACAGTCATAGAATTTACTATGTACAAAACATATGATTTAATGTATATCGAATTTTTCTATTCGCCGGTTAGTAATAAACCTATTTGTTTTAAAACATGGGATATAAGATTTTCAAGCGTTAAAAAATTTTTAAGTACATATTTATTCATTTTAAGTGGATATTTTGAGGCTGAGTGCATATTTTGCTGGTTTCTTAGTGAATGTATTCCGGGCTCTAGTCATAACTGTAGTTTCACCGTGTATTATGTGCGTCCATATGAGTACTTCTGGGGGTGGGGGATTGAGAAAAATTATTACTTTCTTCTCAAGGCTGTCAAAAATTTTAGTGAATGTACAAGATACTAAAATGCTACAAAAATAATTGATACTGCTTGACAATTAGTAATGAGCTAAAAAGTACCTTATTTTAAAATGCGCTTGTAAAACTTTTGAAAGTAAATGCATAGCAGAACCTTGCAAATAAAATTTTTGAACGGCTTGGGGGTGCTGGGGACTCGAGCCCCCTCTGTCCCAATATTAGCGCCCATGCCATGTGTAATTAAATAGGCGAAATTAGAATTAAATAAAATAAAATTGTAATGGAAGACGAATAGATATTGCAAAAATAGTTGATGAATCTGTCAAAGAGAAACCAAGACATAAATTTATATACAAAACATTTTTAAGCACTAAGGTAATTTATTACTATTAAATTTTTTGAATAAATGTATGGTTTTTCTTGAAACGTTGAGTTTATTATTAGCTACATATTGCCGGTTTAAGGAACTCACTGAAAACCTAATATTGAAATCGTTCGGAAAAATCTCCAGTTCCTTATACAATGGTTTTGGGGCTTGGTTCTCAAGGGCTCGAAATTTTCACCGCCAGGGGCCCCCCTAATAGGCTTAATCCGCCTCTGCAGCTTATAGATATGCGAGCCGTATGGGGCCTGGCATTATCTTGTTGGAAAATGCCCCCATGCTGTCGTGTCATGAAGGGTAACGCAAACGGCGGCAGGATGTCATTAACATATCGTTGAGCTGTTAAAGTTGCACGCAGGACTATTAAGGGCGTTCTGCTCTCGTACGAGATAGCACCCCACATTATCGCACTAGGGGTAATGGCTGTATGCCTCTGTTAAACAAAGGGTGGTTGACCTCTTCACCTCCACACACACGGATCCGATGGTCATCTGCTCCAAGACTGAAGCGGAATTCATCGCTAAATGATGGGCGGATCCAGGATGTTATTACGAGGGAGGGAGGGGCGGTTTCGGGGGCCCCCACCTGGAAAATTTTTAGTTTTGGACTGTGTTAAATAGTTTAGGTAAATGTTGTTATATTACTAGCCTTCCTTTATACTCACCAAAATATTGAATTTACGATAATGAATTAAAGTTGGGCTTTTCTTTAATTAAACTATATGGTTTAGGGTAGATTATAGTCAAGTATGACAGAAGGATAAGCTAGTAAAGGAGACATATACAATAACCAAAAACGATAATTTACAATGTAATTAATAGAACAAGTTTAAATTTAAACTATAAAAACATTGTAATTATTTTACTTTTTTTATAACAAGCAACTTTTTAAAAAATTTGAAGTTTATAGTGCAAAGTCGAGCCATCTTGGTTTCTTTGAAAATTTGTCAATCAGTTGTGTTGTGTTTTTAAATGCGAATATTTTTATATATAACATTTTCATTTTTTAAATCATTTCTTTCATTTGTTAACAAGTTGGATTGTAGAATATAATGCAAAATAATACAGGATATGACAACAGAAAACTTTTATTTCCAACTTCAGGCACATCAATCATATAATATCTTATAAACGAAATTATGTACGCTTCCATAAAAATTTATTATCTCTGTAAGCAGCATTTAAAATTTCTATGTTCTTCAAAATTAAACGCAAATTAAATACAAGACAAATCCATGTTTATAGTTAGTTGAAATTCCGATTTTTTAAGTTTCATGAAACATGAATTTCTAACGCTATTCCATTTCAGTAACATATTAGGAAAACCTCACTTTACAAAATTATTGGTTTAAAGTAAGAAATATAACGGCAAATATGGCGTTCACTTTTTCTTCTGTTGCTTTAAAAGTCAATTTACTTCTTATTAACTCTTATACTGATTAACATTTGAAAAAATACGTTTCACGATACTCCAATTCCTACATTGCTCATCCATTAACAGTTTAAGTCTATCGATATTAGAGAAAAGATATAAATTCAAAGGTATTTTAATGAAAATATGCTTACTAATGTCGTTTTGATCATCTAATGTTATACGAAGTAACAAATTAACAGCTTTAGAGTAATCATCTCGAAAATTCGTTCCCTTGTTTCTTTAATAAAATAATACAATACAGGCCTGCACAAAAGTTTAGACACAGAGGCAAATTATAAATAAAAGCGAGAATTTGCATTGAACTTCGCCGATATTGTATCTAAATAATCCTAGAACCAATAATAAATTGTGCAACTTAAAAGATTACCAAAAGTACTGAAACAAAATATCCCAACACCGTAATATTGGAATCTGCATGCCACAAATGTTTAGGCACATATGTCAGATTTATGCAAATTAACGGCGCGAAGTTCCCAAGTGATCGAAGGGGCGTTTCCCAGAGTTGTTATATAAGGCCTGAAATAATTTAGAATGCTTAGAACGATGCCGAAGTCAAAGCAATTTACGAATGACGAGATTTTGAAGATTTGGAGGCTGAAAACTAAAGGTAAATCTGTTACTCAAATTTCTGTTGCATTGAACCGTTCAAAGCGAGGCATTTATCGAGTGTTATCCCGGGGTGATCAGTATCAACCAAAATCACGATCTGGGAGGCCTCGAGTGACCAGCATTCGGGATGATAGACAAATACGAAGATTGGCTTCAAATGAAAGCCTGTCTGCAAATCAAATAAAAAACACGTTAGCAATGCGAGTGTCAAGAGAAACCATACGTAGAAGGATTGTAGAATGCAGGCATTTGAGATATGCAAAAATGCGCCGCAAGCCCTGCTTGCAATTACATCATAAACAAGCACGACTACAATGGGCAAGGCAGCACATATCATACAGTGACGAATGGCTGCAGGTGTTATTTAGTGATGAAAAAAAGTGGAACTTAGATGGTCCCGATGGCCTTTCGCACTACTGGCACGATCTTCGAAAACGCCCCTTAAGTCGGTTCAGCAGACGTCAAGGAGGAGGTTCAGTCATGGTTTGGGGAGCCTTTAGCTTCAATGGACAGACTTCTTTGGCGTTTTTGAATGGAAAACAAGATTCCAAGGCATACCAGGCAACTCTTGAAAGTCACCTATTACCTTTTGGCGAACTTTTATGTGGACGAAACTGGGTTTTCCAACAAGATAATGCGTCCATCCACACATCCAGGTCAACAAAAGAATGGATGAGCGCTAAAAATATTACAGTTCTCGATTGGCCTGCTCTTAGTCCTGACTGTAATCCCATCGAAAATGTATGGGGCATACTAACGAATGTTGTGTATGCCAATGGAAAGCAATATCCGTCCGTTTTAGAACTTAAAAAGGCTATAGAAGAAGCGTGGTTTAATTTTGAACCAGAAACCTTTCAAAATCTTGTGCTTTCAATGAACGACCGCGTATTTAATCTAATACGAAGTAATGGTGGCTACATTGATTATTAAAATTGTTCATTTCCTTATGCAAGTGCTAAAATTTATGTTTGTGCCTAAACTTTTGTGCCACATATTTTACTTATTTTAAGTTATATATTGCAGCAAGTTCGCTACTGATGTGATTTCTGTTCTCAAATTTTTAATTTGCATATTACATGTGTTCATACTTCGTAATATTAAAGTTCCTACTTCTTCAGTTTTAATAGTATTTTGTTATACTCAAATTTGTGTTGTGTCTAAACTTTTGTGCAGGCCTGTATATATAATCAAAGTATTATACTTTATATTTGTACCATGCCAAATAGAAAATATTTAAAAGTCATATGTGGATTACACGTGATTAATGGAAAGTCTGAGTAGTAACCGTTTTATAGTTTCTCATTTGAAACAAGGTTTTGAAATACGAATTTTAAAGTCTATGAAATGCTGCATTAAAGTTGCTAGAAAAGAAATAGTCGTAAATTGTTAAAAGCTGTTTAACAGCAATTTATATTCTTCGAAGGAAAGCGAAGAACTATTAATATTCAGCTCTTACGATCTTTCTCGTCGACCGCTAGCGTTACTTCAATACTTTACAATCAGAAAAGGAAATAAAGTATCCTTAACAACAGTTTTCTGCGAATTGACGGCTCATAAAAACAATGTCGTATTTCAATAATTTTCTTGTCAGACATAAAGAACAGTCCCCATGAAATCTTAAGTTAACCGTTAACAGAGAAAGGATATAGGGAAATTTCAGGTAACGAAAAAAGTTCTGTCGCTTTTTCGTATGGAAATTGAAAAGCTGCAGAATTATTTCAAAATGATTTTATTCCTCAGAATAGGGACTGTTACATTAGACAATCTTTATTCAACGAGCTATAAGCTCATTAATAAACATGTTTTTTGTAAAATGTCTTGTTTTGAGAATAAAAAAAACTCTGACCACGTCCGATTTTATCTGTATTTAATTTCTAGGATGCCTCTTTTGCATGTGGTTATCCAAAGCAAGAAAAAAGGTGATAATCACTTGGTAAGTATCAGGGAAATACGATGGATGAGGCAAAACAATTCCTATTCTGAAGCTGTAATCATATGGTGTGTAAATTTCAGTGTATGTGATTTGGAATTATCCTGCACGAAACTTACTCTTTCCTGTTGGCTAGTGCTGGCTGTTTGTGAATCATAATACAGCCTGCACAAGTTCGAGTTAACTAGTGTAGACATCAGACATAACTCTTTGGCTTTGAGAAGAAAGTTGTGACACACAATATCAGCCGAAGTCCACCTTTCACAAAGCACGAAATCTTTAGGATGGAATGAAATCTTTGCAGAATGCGGAATCACATAATTTGGTGACAACCAATTATGTGCCCACTCACTGTTGTAGAACTGGACATCCATTTTCCATTAATCCAACAATAAATCCAAAGATATTTCCTTTTTGTGATGGGAGATAAGTATAAAGGATAAGTTTTCGAAGTATATTGTTGTACTCACAAGTTTTACGGGACAAACTTACTGAGCTTCCACACCTTCCCAACTCGATGCAGATGTAAATGAATGATTTCATCACTTACATTAAACATTTTTGAAAGTTCTTAACACTTTAAAGTGATGTCTTTTTGAGTAGCGGTTTTCAAAGCTGAGTCATTAATGGCAGAAAATCTTCCAGAGAATAGTGAACCTTTCAGAGATTCTTCAAAAGAAAGAAATTTTTTAAATCATCTTTGTGTAGTACGATTCGTTACAGTATTGTTTCTAAATGCAATACATATCTTACTACACGCATCTTCCATGTCTGTGCCGAGTTTTAATTCACAAAGCAAATACGATAGAATAATGTTAAGTTTAACAGATATTTGGAATGTGTAATAATTCACCGAAAACCGTGGCCAGTGGCCCATTACAATCGGATCGAACTTAGTGAAATTTCCTGAATGCAGAACTCATATGCTAATCGTGCAATGCTCCCAAAAACGCGAACTACGCAAACTCCTTTTCGATAAAATTAGCTCCTGCAGCGATCTCTACTGAAAAGAGACAAACTTTTTTGGTTACTTGACATAATATTCTTCAAAAATATGAATCGAAATTTTGGAACAGCTATTTTTGACATGACAGATAAATCATCTTCCAAAAAATATCAAGAAAACATAAAAGTCAAAGGAATGAACTCATTATGAATGTGAAAATAAGAACAAAGAGGATATTGTAAACGCGGAACTGTAATTGTCTAAGAAAGGATTTAAAAAGTAGCTATACTCGACATTTTGAGAAAACCATTCAATTCCACTATTCAAAATAACATACTTCGGGAGATAAAATTGGTTCAAATGAATGAAAATATTTAACATGTATTGTTGCTAAACAAACAGTAAATATTTTGGTGAGACATGCTTACATTATAACTTTTATAAAATGCAGAGACTCGTACTTTATTTTTGAATAATTATGCTAAGAATGCAGTTGAAGAAACAAAAATTTAATTGTCTGAATTAGGTGTTAATCCAAAATGATTGGTAGAAGTGTTTAACAGGGATGTATTAATTATGCTTCTATTTAAATTGCTTTCTTAAAAATGTTTTTCTTTTATCATTTATAACATTACTCACATTCACTCGGGCTTAATTGCCTTTAAAAAGAATTAACCAAATTGATTTGTTTGCATTTAGAATACAAATAATATTATTTCGTTAAAAATTTCCTTGGTTATAAAATAATATATATTAAAATTAAATTAATGTGGCATAAGGAAAGCAAAGCCCTCGAAGGTTAAAATTAAAAGGAAAATAAAAGTTGGAAATTGTCTCGGGAATCTAATTCCGAGTGAGTGCAGCAGTGGTAGAGTACTTTTTTGACTACGATAAATCTGAGGAACAAGTGATTACGACAATTTGTTTTATCTAATTATACGTGATCCTTCAATGGAAATCAATTGGTTGGTGTCTTGGCGTAAGAGCGGCCAGATCGTATTGAGTCAATACCTTTTTATATTTAAATAATGTGAATTCTTATTTTCAGCTTACCCTGGAGGTAAAAAAACCAGGGATGTTTGGCATTTTTGAACCTTAAAGTTTCTAAAGGTGAAGGTAGGGAACTTGTCACATAACTTCAGTATATTAAAAGTTAATTTATATGGACAAATACTAGGACTTCCGTTCACATCACCTAACTTTCCATAAAGCTTCTGCCTTGCGAGCTTGGACTCGTCGGGCCCTCACTCACAGTAGTGTCAGGTTGAAAGATATAGAGTTAAGGAGGATCAAGAGAGTAATTGTAGAGATTGGATACCACAGCAACTTCATCGTTCGAGGAAGATTCGATAATAGAGACCGAGGGTCTCTGGTACAGAAACGGACTAGAGGAATTGTTGTTTTACTATATGTGGAGCGAGTTTCAAAAGGGATTGTGCATGTATTGAGGAAAAAAAGAAATGTTACCGTCTACAAACGTTACGTGATCTTTGGTTAGTGTTAAAGACAAAGTTCCAGCAGAAAGATTGACTGAAATTGTTTGCCAGATACTATGAAAGGACGGTGAGAAAGGATACATCAGCAAAAGGGAAGAAATGTTTGTAAGCAAAAAAGAGTGAGCTCTCTAACCTTCTGGCAGAATGCGCGTGGGAGAAAGGACATGATCCTGATTGAACTGCTACAGAAGTTCTTCATAAAAGTATTATTTCTCGCCCTTGTAGACTTCTTAACTTTCCTTTTTAACCTTAGGAGGTTTTTCGATTACGAAATAGCGATGCTAACATCTCAAAGCTATGCCTAATTCATGAAAGGTTTGTGCAAAAAGATGGGAAAACCGGAATAAGTGTGCGGGAAAACCCCATGCGCCGGGATGCTCAGGAAAAAAAAACAGAGCTGGGGATATAAATGCAGGACATTCTTACTTTCTCGACATTTCATTTTTTGAAGGGAATAGTGGCTCGCGAACCGTTGTGGAACCTTTTCTAAGACATTAGACTAGTGGCGAAACATCGCTAGTTATAGAATTCATCTTATTTTCTACTCTCTTTTAGTATATTTTCAACAGTCCTTGTAAAAATTTTTTGAAATACATTATGCAGGTTTTTAAAATTTGATATATTTAATGAAAGAAATGGTTATTCGTTTCCATCTTTATTCCCCACAACTATTTTTTTATTTTTTTAATTTCTTAATATTATGTTGCTTTCTGGAAGTATCAGAAAGCATTGTAGTTTACACAGTTGTATAAACAACTTCTTCATTAGCTTTTGTTGAACATTATCTATTTATCCCGCTATTCTTTGCAGTAATATATTTTTATCTCCGATTTGAATACGTCGTAATATTGCTGCAGCTTAGTCATATCGATTATTTTCATCATGCTTCTGATCATTTGCTTATGTTTCTCCTACATTTAAATATTCAGTGATTCATTCCTTCGATAAATTTCTTAAGTGCGCTACAATGTTTAAAGAAGCTTAAATTTATGTTACGAAATGGATTTCACTTATATATCTATATTTCATGTAGTTTTTTCTTAAAAAATAACTATGATATGATTTTCTGTTCTGAGAATTCAATAATATAAATGACCAGTTTTCCTTCATATTTGCTAATGTTTCGTTTCATTCGTCGCTATTATCCCATTCTTACATGAAAATTACTCAAATTTTTTTTCTGTGTTGTCTTTTCAGCATATATTATTTTTTAACTACTTCATTCAAACGACTCGACGCTGCTATACAAAACATATCCGAGTTGGGTAAGACATATAGATAGGAACGGATGCACTTTTAACTCCCAGCGCTGAGTTTTTAAATATTTGATCACGATCCTAAAAATACCCATTCTGTTTCTTGTAATTTTTTGTAATAGAGATGTTATTAACTATTGTCTCACTGGCAATTCTACTATCAGATTTTATTTCTCCGAATTCAATGAAATTTTATTTATTTTTTTCAAATCCTTTTTTAGCTTTATTTTAGACGAAAGGTAATATTCTTTGTATATAACCAGAACCAATTACGATGACTAGCTTATATTATTCAAAGGATCCTTAGCACCTCGTGCCTTTGTGTAATTTACTAACTTGGAAACTAGGGTCTATGTTTTCACATGTAGTTTACAAACTTTTCATTTTACTCTCATAATGTTTGCCAGATAGACTGCTGAATTGCTTAAATTTTCATTGCTATTTTATTCATTAATTAAATATAAAAATAAGTTTCATATAAATATGGTTTCAAATACGTTCATGGCCCAAACGTGAAGCTTACATTTGGGCTATAAATTCCCCAACTGCATAAATTTGGCCATGGGAAGTTATTTTGGACTATAGTAAGTAGTGAAACCTTTTCCAATATGGTTTTAGGCTAAAACGGCAAATTTTCCAAATTTTGTTACATGATTAACAAATGTGGATGCAAATAATAACATCCTTGTAATTCCAGAACGGCTCATTTTCGGACATTGGTTCACTGGACCAAAGTTGTTTCTTTTGATCTCTTTCACCTATTACACATGCTTAACGATTCCCAACTGCCTCCAGTATGGTAAAACAATCGTTTTCCATACCTTTGATGACTAAATTGCAACAGTACTCAGTGCCAGAGAAGGGAATTTTTTAATTTTTTTTAATCTGCTGCATTATTAGGTCAATCACTTAAATTATGCGTCAAAAAAATTTTTTTGTTCATGTAATTGCCTTTGTAGTAACGATGTGGATGTAAATAATACTTTCACTGTACAGCCAAATCGGATCCTTTGCGGACCTGATTTCGCCAAATATGGCTTATTTGGCGTCCTTTACCACCCCTTTCAGTTTGTTCCATTAGTTCTGAATCACTCTGTATGTTATGTTACGTCAACAGTTGAAATCGGAAAACTGAAAGAACTAAATGTTTTAGAAAACATTATTGTTCCAGGAGATGAGAGATGATGTCTTATAAACTCATGAACAATCACCACGAACGTCTCTAAAGTTTATTATTCTGTGCACTCTCATTAAATTATTCAGCGAATATTTTAAATATTATTTATTATTACATGTCTAACCCGTTGTTGTCAACTTCCACACGCACATTTACTTTCTCAAGTCCGAAACTCACTTTTTTACACTTCTAAAATTCACTAACGCTCTCTTTCTTGAACTTTTAGATAATCTGATTGGTCAGGACCAAATATAAAAAACTGGACTATATCCAATCAGAAACGGTCGGGGGTTGTTAAAACACGCCTCTTTTACTCCCTGCCTATATATTGGCTTTTATGAATCTTAGGTGGCCTCTCACACATACACTTTCAGAGGACATATTCTTGTTGAATTGCATCTGGTCCTGTTGTAATCACAAAGGACCATTGCACAACTTTTGAAAAGGGAAAACCTTAATTACTGAGTCGAAAAGTTGAAATTTACGTCAAGCGTTCTGTATTCAGTGCAATGCATAATTAAAAAGGACCACTAAAGTACACCACACCTCTACATTTAAAACAAAAGTTACCTAAAGTCGCTTTCTTTTATTTTGGCAATTTTATACGTACATGTCCTTTTTCCGAAAAAACACCGGAAACGTGCAATTCATATCTTTCTTTCTAAGTTAAAGTAACGAGTATCTACACTTTTATGTAGACTCTTAAAATATCTTAAGGCTACCCACATTGCTCGCAACAATTCGCTAATTAGAAAGGCGATGTCGAGAGAATTTAATTACATTATTTTCTATGGAACATTTGCTGGAACCTCAAAATACGGCCTTTAAATAAAAAGATTCGTTAATTGGAGGGCCCTTATTGAGAGAGAGAGAGGGACAACTGTATAATTTCCTATGAGGAATGGACACAGTATGTTTCTATACTTAAGAGTTCACAGTAAAATTTGAAATGTCAATCGCATGGTAAAAGCCCAATTTTAAGTACGTTGAATTAATATTGCATTAGAAACATCCACTTTCATATATAGTTTCCTTACTGTCCGTATTATTTCACTTCAAAATTTGTTTCAATTGCATAATATGTGGAAGTATACAGAAAATACAGTGCAACACATTTTCAACATTCATGTGGTTTAGAACAGGCGAACGTACGAAGAGTGACTAACCGCGCTAAATAAAGCATAAAAATTTTTGAGCATTCCATGCAAGGACTACGTTGGTGTATACGTCGTCGTACAAACTTTTAGGTTAATAGCTTAAGGAAATATAAGGTCATTTAAAAAAAATACAACAAAATTAAAAAATATGCCTAATTTTACACCCGCACTCTACAGGCTTGCAGCCTTGGCTCGTGACAAGGCTCACGGGCCTTATCAAGGAGCGTCTACGATTCTCTATGAAATTGAGTCTAATAATGAAGTCGTCTATTTCTGGAGAGCTAGAAATCCCACAAGTCGAATGAGCTTTACCTATATGATCGCAAAACTTTACCGAGAATTTATAATAAATTCATATTTTAGAATCCCCATAAATGAGAAATAGATCACGCGGTGCGCAATTAAAATATCATTAAAATAAAATAAATTATTGCTGTGATTTTGTTGCGATAGAAAAGAATCTAAAAGCCTGACCGTAAATTGGCTTTTAACAACAGTGGCAACAGTGGCATCTGTGTCTGTTTTGTTGATGGAAGGTGACATTGCGAAAGAACTCCACAGTCATATTGAACTTAGGTGAAGACATTCGGAAGAACCAGTTTTATCCTTTTCCTACAAGGGAAATTGCCCTTGTGTGTAAAAAGGAAGATCTTTTGTGTTACCAGACCTCTCCTATGGATCAGATACAAGGGATTTAACGAAAATAGCATAACAGAAATTACAAACAATCTAAAGCAGCATGGAAAGGCGCATAAATTGGGTATGATCAGAAAAAACCTTTGTGTGACAGAAATAACAAGGGCCCAAGACAGGGGTGTGAAACCTTTTCACATTGGAAGGACGCATAATCGAAGAAGACCGCATTCAAGAAATTTCAATGAGATACAGAGACGTAGCAATTAAAAAAATATGGGGTGTATAAGTAGTTTTTAACAGATTATGTGGTTTGGTATTAAGCGGAACAACGTAATTTGCTACCCATTGGGGGCTTGAGCCCCTTCATACGCCACTGATTAGATATATAGCAGAACCCCGATTATTCGAACTCCGTTTAACCGAAATGGCCAACTGTACTTATTATTTTAGTAGATACTCGTTCAATGCTTTCAGTAAAAAATGCTCATATTCGATATTAATGCATTCCGGCTTTAAAAGAGAAACGAATACAAATGGCAGATATTGTACACATAAATAGTTATGTATATTTTATATATATATATCTGGTATATACGAAGATATCAGACTACTTATAAAACAGTTAATATCTTAATTAACACATGCATGTACTTTGTGGCGTTCTTTACTATCAATATATTTGTTTAATAATATGTAATTAAACGTGTTTTTGGATAAATATTTCAATTTCTTTGCACCTTTACTTAAAAAATTGATTTTCAGATTATCCTTAATATACTTCTTTTATCTTTTGTATTTTAAATATGTTAAGTTAATAATTAAAATAAAGTAAATAAATAAAAAATAAGATGGACAAAATCATATTAATAAAAATAAAAGGATTTGGTTTGCAAAATTCGAATTCATCCAAAAGGCCGCATTTGCAGGCCCAAAAGGCCACTAGTTCTCACCCCTAGTATAGGATACCCTTGTTAAAGTAATACAAGTGAAATGGAATGGCCGGGGATATAAAGAACTGACCAAAGATGGGCAACTAAATTCTCTACTGCATTCCAAAAGACCATCAAAAATCCTAGAAAAATATTCTCAGGTTAGATTAGTGGATGAAATAAGAAAATTTACTGAGGTTATATGGAAAAGAATTATTCAAAGTAGACATGTAGATGGGGAGAGCGTACTTAGAGAAATCTTCAGCCAGTACAATTATTTATATATTTATAAATTACTAAATTTACGTGATCATGCAAATATACCATTATTTAATGTTGCGAAAACCCGTATTAAAATGATTAGTCTTTTTTCTGCCTTCACTTGACAAAGGGAGCAGTTGGCTCCCGAAACGTCGTGTTTTTAAACCTTACGCCAGTGTCGAAATAACTGTTTGTTATTATTAGCCTTAATCAGTGCATGGATAATCGAATATCGTGTTTATGAGAATAAAATCTATTAGAAGATAACAAAATTATTTTCATAGGTTGAACGCTAAATTATCCTTCTTCCACGAAAAATCTTTACAGGCCGTTCTCGGAAAATCGAATAAAAGGGAAAACCTCAACATAAAAATCAATGCTGAAACAAGGAAAAAAGCGTGGAGAGAAAAATTTGCTTTAGTAAACCCCTCCCCTCGTCTCTAGTTGAAAAATTTTCAAGGTCTTCTCATTGTGTACATGGCCTTGTCTGATAGTGGAATACAAAATTTTAATGTCGTTGTGTCCACTGTCGTCTCTTTCTTTCTTAGAATTGGGGAGGGAGGGAAAAAAAGGGCTTTCTACTTCTAATCATTGTCCGAACCAATCATTTTTCGCAGGTTATCGTATTGTCGCATTCTGGAAGGCTTTCTTTTCAGATGAACGTTGAGTTTATTTTTTGTGCGAAAAGCTAAAGATTTTACAGACAATAAAAAATAAAATAACGCATTTATACAAGTCGAACACTACGCAGATTAAATTAAGAAACAATTTTTATCAACGTTTTTAGGCGTAGTAATAGTAACGCCGATGTTATGGCATGGTTAGATGGTGAAACGAAATACCGGTTTCGAAAAGTACGCTTTAAATACGTTCGTAGGGAGATTGATTGTTTGTCGTCTGTAGCTCAGTTGGTAAGAGCACCTGCCCGGATTGTAGAAGGTCGTGGGATCCCCCACCAGATGCAAAACACATTTCTTTTCCTTACGAACGTTTCACCATCTAACAATTCCATAACATCGGTGTTACTATTATTGAGCCTAAAAAACGTTGATAAAAATTGTTTCTTAAAGTAACGCATGTCAAAAAAAGTTAAGAGAGTTTTGAACTCCGATGTAAGTAAAATCACGTGCGTATTCTAGTGTACAATTTTACTCATTAAAAAAAATAGGCACTTTTTTCACATAGTATTATTCTTTTTAATATTATTTCATAGTATACTGAAGTATATATGTAGTTTTGTAATCGTTTTTCCGTATAATCGAATACCTCACTCAATCGAGCAAAATTTGCTGGAACTGTCAATGTTCGTTTAAGCGGGGCCGACTTCATTAACGTACATATCTTGCATCGAATATTTAAATGCATAAAAATTTAATCGCTCATCGGCAATTCATTTCCCTACTGTTCTAGCTTTCAGAAATTAGACCTAAGCTGCTAACCGTCATCCTCTATTTCCTCCAGGTAATGAGAGCTTAAAGCCGGCACGCGATTTGAGGATTGAAGACTGTCACTTCTATCGGTTTATTATTATCTTACCATCCTTTGCAATCGACCGCCATTCTCTCCCTGTTCTTTTGCTTCCATTTACGCAGTATATTCAATAATGGTAAAGATAAATGACACGAATAAATCAGAGAAACACAAGGGATGTACTGATCGATACCCAATTAATATTCTCCCGAGTCGTTTTCGTGTATATCAATCAACGATATTGCGAGTCAGAGGAGGGGAATTGCATCGTTCGATATTAGAAAGCGTAGACTGAACTCGAACACTAATGAGACGGTCCATTAGCCGGTTAATTAACTAATAGCTCTGGTGTCGTTCTAATGAGATTCAAGGTCATAGAAATCTATCTGTGAATGAGAAAGGTCAAAAAGTTTCGATATCCATATATCTGTATAACAATAAAAGTGTTATAGTTCAATAATTCGAAAGACTACAACAGAAATATATTAAAAAAATGATCAAGTTTCGGTAAGAAAATATACATTATGTATCGAGAGAGTCTAGTGTTAGTAAGGTTTCGTTTCGATAGATAATACGATGATTAGATGCATTTCTTCAATACAAAAAGTGAGCATTCCTGTAGCGTATTTAACATGAGAAATTATTATTATTCTAGTGTAAGTTCACAGTCTATGTTGTATTTGCCTTGTTTCTACCATCTAATTAAATGCATATTAATGAAATCGAACACGTTCAATAGTTTTAACAGTAGAACTAAACTTAGAACACCGAACTTTCGAAAAATGGTCAGCTGTAAGCATTACGAAGAAACTATCAACAGTCATCCAAGTTTACTTTTAAAATTTATTTGCACTCAAAAATTCCAACGATGCAAAGTAAAATGAATACGCGTGGATGAGGATTTGTCAATTTCTGTTATATTCGATACCATCCAGGAATTGACAGAAAATGTGAGGGAAGAGAAAAAAGTGAGATGAGAAAGTGGAAAGGCGGAAATGGTGTGTAACCGTCACAAAATTCTTATGTCAAAACATATTCCGGTGTTCTTGCAAATTTTCGACAGATCCAAAACATCGTGTTAAGCCAAAATGATGATGAGTTGGAAAAACAATAGATTTTTTAATCAATTTCACTTTAGGCAAAATATGAACATGTCCGAAATAATTTAGATACAGTAATTAAGTTGAGAATGTTACAGAAAGAAATAACGACACCTAGTAAACATATATATTTTGTCCATGTCCGCCAGGACAGTAGTGGGTAGAGACGAAATCTGTCAAAGCCCGCACTGCCCAGGTAGACGACTCAGAATGAGATGAATCCATATTAGTAAAAACAAAAAGTCTAATTTTGATTATTATAAGTTTATATACCAATAAAATGTAGGACTACAAAAGGACGAAAGAAAATATAAACTATATGGGAATAAAATACTGGAATATGTTAGATGATGAAACTCAAAACAGTAAATCGAATAATATATTTAAAAATAAATTAAAAAAATAAATTTTTCAAGAATATTAGCAGTTAAGGTTACATTATAATATAGCATTGCTACAAATGTATACCGTCATGTGAAATTGTGAAATAGTTATGTTGAATTTTGTAAAATGTACAATACATGAAAAAAAATTATTATTATACCACTTTTCTGAAAAATATATTTGTAATAGAAGAAAAGCACTCAAATCACTAATTTTAATGAAACTTAAAATAAATCACGATTAACATTAAGAAATTACCCTTTTGGTCAATATGCATATATAAAGAATAACTATTTATAGTTACCCATTGGCCCAGTGATCAAAGCATTTGGATGGTAAAGAAAAGGTCGTTTGTTCAAATCCAATCTGAATACATGAACATGTTTTTTCCCCCTCTACCTAAAACAAGAATAAACCACTTAAAAGCGGAGTGTAAAAAACACTTTATAGTATTTAAGATTAGCATGGTTAAAGTAATTATTTGTGTGTTTTTATTTCTAGATTTATAATTTTTTTTTTAATATGGAACTTTAAATAAGAGCCACGTCCGAAAAACAATAAATTTCGTAGAGTCAAAATGGTGACTGTTATTCAATGGTTTTACTGTATATCCAAATTAATATATAATACTTATTTGGAAAAATATATTCTGAAATTTCTCTCGTTTCCAAATAGATGAGAAAAACATCTATATCGGAAATAAACCTGGATTTATATTTATCAGAAATTAGATATAATATTTTTGCTAATGATGATTTGTGGAGAGTATTTCCTTTAATACACACATGCAGGAAAGTACACTTTATATGTGCACGGAAAGTACACTTTATATGTGCACAGAAAGTGCAAATCTGAGAAAACGGACGGAAATTCAGTCTAAAGGTAAAGCGGCGGGGCGTTACAAAATTTGTATGAAAAAGAAATACACAAAATGTTAGGTTCAGCAGAAGTCCATACAGATTGAGGATGAGAAACATAACGCTTTATTAACATAGCGTGATCGTAGTACAGAATTAGCTCTACTAGCTAGGTCGTCCACATTTCATACACACGTACGTACAGTACAAAAGGAGTCAGGAGAGTCCTATCAGCCTGGCGATTTACAAGCAAATGAGCGACACCGGAGAACAGGTTTCTAGTCGCATGTTACAAGGCGCAGCGCCCATGCGTCGCGCCCGTCCAGTGCATTACACTATGTAGGTAACAAGTATATAGTGAATAAAATACATCATAAAACCCAACACCCCCCAAACTGTATACATAGTTATCCAAAATACCATTCAGTATCCTCGACACCAATTGCCTTTAAACAATTACTATGCTTGGGAGAAGACAACGCCTTGGTTAAAACATCCGCTCCCATACTTCAGTGGGTTCCTAGTTAAGCTCGATTTGACCTTTAATTAGAACTTCCCTCACAAAATGGTGCCAAACATCAACATGTTTTGTCCTTTTATGATAGCTCTAATATTATCAACAAACACATTTATATTTTTCAAATGGCTATTACATAACTCATTAATTAGTCCGGAAAGGTAAATGGCCTCTTTTGTACCATCGGATAATGCCATATATTCCACCTCGGTAGATGAGAGTGCCACAGTGCACTGTTTATGGCTATCCCAGCTTATGGGACTTCCACTTAGTATGCAACAATACCCTGTACAGGATTTCAGCTCATTGACGCAATTTCTCCAGTCGGAATCGGTAAATCCAAATAATGGTACGTCGGTGTACCTAAAAGCTAGCCAAAAGTTAATGGTTTTCTTCAGATAGCTCAACACACGTTTCGCAGTTATCCAATGCGAGTTGTCAAACCAATTCAAATACTGGCTCAATTGACTAACAGCATTGGCGACATCGGGTCGAGTGGAAGTCGCCAAATACATTAAACCTCCAACTAGCTCTCGATACGGAAACGTCCCTTCCTCACATTTCTCTACCCTTTTCAATCTAACACTCACATCCATGGGGCTTGCAACTGGTTTTGTTTCCAACATGTTAAAACGTTTCAGTAACTCTCTTACGTAACTTTGTTGGCTCATGGATATCACACCCTTTTCTTGGCGAAAATTTATTCTTAAACAATATTTTGCTACACCACGTTACTTTACCTCCAGTTCCTCTCTGAAGTGATTTTCAAATTTCCTTAATTTATGAGAATTTTATGACATAAATAATATGTCATCAACATATGCCAGTATGGCAGTTAGTTGCCCTTCCTCTCTGACATAATACATGTATGGGTAAGCATGGGTTCGTATCGCCCCAAATGCCTCTATGATATCATTTAATCTCTTATTCCAACAACGTCCAGCATGTTTGAGGCCATATAACGACCTCTGCAACAGCAATATTTTCTCTCCATTTAGAAACTCTAAAATTTTTGGACGCCTTTTTTTCAATATCGCTATCCAATTTGCTACTCATTGTTATTTTAGTGAGGACTTCTTCAAAGTATTCGGGATATTCCATGAATATCTCCTCTTCGAAATTTCCATTCAAATACGCCGTCGTTACGTCGAACTGGTGGATTTTAATTCCAAGCTTCACCGCCAGGGCCCCCATTCGTCGAAGGGATCCCTGTTGTGCTACTGGGGCAAAAGTTTCACTTAAATCAATACCCGGTTTTTGGTTAACCCCCTTTGCGACAAGAGATTCGTCCGGATTAAACTTGTTTTTCAATATGAATCTATGTCCTATGCATTTTCTAGAACGGGGCCAATCAACTAACACAAAGATGTTATTGTTTAAAACACTATTCACTTTGCTGGTTAGCGCCATATACCATTCTGAAGACTCGGGGCCTTTCGTCGCACTCTGAATGGGTATCTCGGCTCCGAAGGAATCAACATTTACATGGCATGACGCATGACTTGTGATGTTTATGTCTACTTCTCCGCTCCGTTACGAGATAGTATTTCTATCACAATAGACGTTTTTTAAATCTAACTGCTATCGTTCACCTACAGGTCCGCCTCCATGGCCAATGGAGTCATTTTGCACCCCCATCTCCCCGCCCAGGTCATAGGTGGTTATCTCGGCTCCGCACTCCAGGGGGTCAACTAACGCTCGCTGAATGGGTTCACTTTCCAGCAATAACTCAAATTCAGTGTTAGATTGCAATACATCCCCCCTCAAAGAACTTTACACGCCTAGAAACAGAAAATATCCGTTTTTCCGGGAAATAAATTCTAAAAGCTTTGCTCGTCTCCGAGTACTCTACAAAAATTTCCTTTTCGGCTCCCGCAGAAAACTTGCGCTTAGGTCGATTATTTAGACAATAAGCTATACATCCAAATGTTTTGAAATAAGACACGTTTGGTGTCATTTTGTACCATAATTCATAAGCCGTTTTTCCATCTATGGCTTTGAAGGGACATCTGTTTCTCACATAATTAACTACGTTTATAGCCTCCGTCCACAAGTTTAATGGTAGGCCTAATTGGCTTAACATACAATGCCCCATCTCGACTAATGTTCTACTTTTGCGTTCAGCTACCCCGCATTGTTCTGGACAGTAGGGGGCTATTACCCTTACTTTCAATTCCACTTAAGGAAATCACCAAACTCTCTATTCAGGAACTCGCCTTCATTATCGCTCATGAGTGCCTTAATTTTAGAGGCCCTGCGGTGGCGCAGTGTGGTAACGCGTTCTCCTATTGCGCGGCTAATCCGGGTTCGACTCCCAGCAGTGCAAAAAGAACGCTTACTCAGAGATCTCATAAAGATCGCACTGCTCACTGTAGTCCGGGGTTTGGTTCCCCAGGCCTTAAGAGGTTCGGATTCCTCGGAAAACTGTAGGTCCCGGCGCAG
>QLNU02015360.1:241099006-241110622 GCA_006491805.2 Dysdera silvatica
TTCCCTTGTCACGCTCGAACGTCACCGTGAATCCTCGGTTATACATCTTTGCCACCGAAAGTAAATTTGTTCGTAATGCCGGTACAAGTAATGCATCGTGTACATCCACTTCTTGAATTTTTCGATTTACCTCGGCCTTCATGATTTCTTTTCCGGATCCCTTGACTTCGGTCGTTCCATCGTTAGCTAAATTCACTGTTGCGATATCGGTGTTTTGTAGCACATATGAGTCGTTAAGTTAAGAGTTAATTATGAGCGTAAAATATGAGTCGTTATTGCAAAGATGCCTTGTGCATCCGCTATCCAGGCACCATAAGTTTCGAATATCCGCGTGGTTCGTGAAAAGTACATCAATTTCGTTCATTCTTTCGCTCGTTAGTAGTCCAACTATGTCTTTATTACGGCTCCCATTTTTTTCCGTCGATTATCACACTGAAAGTATTTGTGTCCCATCGACTGATACTTGTAACATTTGATCCTCGAATTATCACCACTATGTCTTGAGTATTCATTTTTCTCTTTCTGGAACTTCACAGTTTTATTCCACGCTTTCTTTTGTCGAAAATGGCTGGCGAAAAAGCACCCGACGCGTGCTCGCTGTCATGGTGTTGTGCGTTACTTTCTTCGATGACCTTGATTTTGAGGGCATCCTGCGTTGGAAGCAAGTCTCGCGATTCTATCGTACACCTAAAGTTCTCAAAATTCGCTAAAAAGCTGTATAGAAACATCACAGTCAGTAGGTCTTCGTCTATTCGGATGTCCATGTAAGACAGCTTATCCACAATATCGAAGAATTCTTGCACGTGGTCACGTATATCGCCATTAGGGAGTCCGCCATCTTGTGGTGTATCAGCGCCTTCAACAGCGTGGCTTTTCGAGCTGGTCCTTTCGACTGACATGTCTCTTCTAATTTCTTCCAAATATCGTGCGACGTTATACAATTCTTTACTTGCTTCAACTCCGATGGGAAAATGCATAATACAATCCCGGCCTTCGCTTTCCCGTCCAACTTTTTACACTTACGTGGATTTTCAATCGAATTTTCATCTCCATCGAAAGGTTTGGGTTTCGATCCATTTTCAATATATTCCCACAAATCATGCTTGACAAGAGTTGCCTTCATTTGGATGCGCTACGTTTCCTAGTTTTCTTTGTCCAATCCTTCGATTCGCATTGTTCTATGGGACACTATTTTCTATCCCCTTGCGTTTAATTTCCCAGAAAAGATTATCCGATAATTTTCAGTCTTTCAATCCTCTTTCTACGCAGTGGAAGCGTGCTGCGCTCATAACGTGTTAGGTTCAGCAGAAGCCATTCAGATTGAGGATAATAAACATAACGCTTTATTGACATAGCGTGATCGTGTTACAGTATTAACATCACGAGCTAGGTCGTCCACATTTCATACACACGTACGTACAGTACAGGAGGGGACTCTCAGCCTGGCGATTTACAAGCAAGTGAGCGACACCGGAGAACAGGTTTCTAGTCGCATGTTGCAAGGCACAGTGCGCATGCGTCGCACCCAGGTCCAGTACATTACACTATGTAGGTAACAAGCATATAGTGAATAAAATACATCATAAAACCCAACGCAAAATACATAGAAAGAGTTTAAGGTCAATTTATATATTTCCCTTTTAAACTGCACGCTGTACATTAAATTTCATTTTTAAGTTACAATGCTGTTTTCTAAGTTAAGTTCAAACTTGTTTACAATTCTTATTGAAAACAACGTAAGGCTTTATGGAAAGGCATTACGGGATTTAATCCCCTTACTCAGAGAATTAGAATTGAATTTCGCATTTAGGCGCTTTGGTAGAAATATTACCTTAGCACGCGATCCCTAATTTCTCACTCCCATACACACAGACTCAACACTGTAGTTAACAATTCCACGTCATCTAGCTGGTGGGCTATATCCAGTAAGGGAAATGAAATTTTGAAAGTTAATACTAAGCACCTGCATTTATTTTATTGACATAAAAGCCCTTTCATGGCTCGACCTCGACTCTTTCAAATTTCGAAATCTAGTTTGCATCGGTAAATAGAAAATACGCTTTAAAATGCAGTTATTTTTCGTAAGTATTGAAGGCGAATTTGGAGACGGCTCAGTATTGTGAACAATGCCAGGAGCGCGTTTTGAAATTTAATCCTTTTGTTTACAAAGACAGCTTCTTCACATCTTTATCTAAAGTATAAATGATGTATTTTAAGATGTGTTGTTGCATAATTATATTTATCACGGAATCGAAAGGGTGTTTTAAATGTTAGATGTGTACAATATGGATTATTGAGAAGGAAAGGGCTTGTGGATATATGTAAGGTCAAAATTAGATAGCCAGGAAATCAGTAGCATAACGGGAAAGTTGGTTGTAATCACTGGTTCATGTTTATTATAATATAAAAGAAGTGATATAGGATATTCAATACTTTTTTACGTGTTCGTAATTTATATTGTAAGATAATTTTCAGGTCAGCACGTTTGAATTCCACTTTTTGCTAAAACTATTTATATTTGATCTTTGTGCTGTTGAAGCTCTTTCATACATAAGTTTATTTTGTCGTCTATAGTGTTATGAAATCGATTATTCAGAAGCTCATTTGCTTTGATGTGATGAGAAATTCAATACATTTAAAAATGAAGATTAATTATGCAAGTAATTATCAAGTCTGAAGACCTGCATTGACTCTGATTTCCATAGAAGTAGCCTTTTGGTGATATTTCATAAAAATCAATGCAAAAGACATTTGAAATTGTCCTTATTTTTGTATTATTTTGATTAGGTGTGAAAATTGTATCAAATGAGCTGTGGTAAAAGTAACACCCTCTAAAGCAGGGTTGTCCAACCTTTTTTGAGCAGCGGGCCAATTACGAATTTTTCACGGATCATCACTTTCAGAGGGTTTCGTAAAAAAAATTCTCCTTTCAGAGTTTCTTCTGATTATTTATTTGTTCACTTGCGATATGGAAAGGGGTCTCACATGCGGTTTTTCTCGATTTCTGAAAAATAAATAAATAAAAAATCTTTTTTATTCTTTTTCATTCGAAAGATTTGTCGGCGGGCCGGATTGTGGCCCGCGGGCTGTATGTTTGACAACCCTGCTATAAACCGTATATATTCTTCAAGCGCACTTTGCCATTTACCAAAAAAAAAGAGGTTTTAACATGTTTTGAACAATAAATTCTTAATTTAAAGTGATTACTTAATAAGTATAAACACTGCGTTTCGTTTTTACAACAAATATTAAGATACATATAATGTGAGGGAATATTTTAGCAACCGTTCATGAATATAAAATGAAAAAAATTGCTTAATATAAAATTCTGCAAAATAGTCACAAGAAGTTTTGAATATTTTATATGCGAATCGGATTATCTTTCAAACATACTGGGGTTGTTTTTTGATGTTCATATATATTAATATTGTACTTATTTTTTACTTTTACACAAAAACAGTGCACAGTGTGAGATTTCTTAGATTTTAGTGAAGTTAACACTTTACTAAGGTTGTAAAATAAACATCGGCGTGTCACGTTTTTGTTGTAATACTATTTTACGTCACATTTATATGAGATGTCATTTTTTTTTAATAGTACTTTTTCCTTTATGCTTTGATGCCAATTCTGTGGCCAAATCTTACCGTTTTTAATATTCATGCTGAATAACGTTTTTAAACTTTTTTAAAGTTTCAATTTTTGTAAGTGTCTAATTTTGGATTATAAAATTTGACTTATTCAAATTTTCGCTACAGCTCTACTCTCGCATTTTCAAAACCAAGGTAATATATTTGAAAAATTCTTCAAAATATTTACAAGGGCTTTGCTTATACTCTTTGTAGGATCCTTATTTGGTAAGTCCAGTTATTTATTGACGTCGTCAGTTCTTTTTCATATAAAATTATTGTTCCATTACTTAATTTTTTGCATACGTTGAGAGAAGTGTATGGAAAATCAATTTAATAAAAGTGCTATTCTTTTTCAACTAGTTTCCTGTGAGGCCTGTTGCTTTATATACAAATCTTACATTAGCTTTATACAAAGACACGGACTTTTAATTTAATATTTTTGCCTTGTGCTTAAATGGATATTTCGAAGTTACACATACGGCAGAATATATTTGGTTTTTAAACCTATGCAGAGATATAGCATAAATGAAAACAAATATTACTTAGTAGGTACTTAAATTTTATGATACATCTTAATGCCCAGTGAAGTTCCAAGGTAAATTTCTGCAATATTTTTTTAAATACCTTGTATAAATATAAATCCTTCAGTCGTAACTGACTTCACCAAATCTCTGTGTATTACAATTTTTATATTAGAGTGTTCACGCTTTTAAATACAAGAAGAATTCATAGTTTTGTTTGAAATATTCATTTGTGCATTTGTTCGCGCATCTGCAAGTAGAGTTCCAAGGGATTTTAAACAGAAAATAATGTGCTTTTTATATATTTTTATTTTATTGTCAGTAACAAAAAATGTAAAATATATTCTATATTTTTCTGATAAAATTTATTTTTTTTGTACGGGAGTTTGACAGCTTGTAATGGACTTTTAATTTGCATACTCAGCCTACAAATTACTTCCTCAATATATTTTTGGAAGCCGAGGATATTTAATGGATTCTCTCGAAGTTGTTTGGAATGGATGATTAAGAAAATTCTTCGTGTTCAATATCGCGCAATTGATTTTACTTCCTAAAAGTTCTGACACGTTCTTGAATATTTCTGTAGAAAGAATGTTTCAAGTAACCGTTTTTATCTAGCTGCAGCGAATGAAGTGAAAAGTAACGAACTTTCCAATAGCAGTTTTGTATTTACTTTCTACTCTAAAAATTACAGTTAAACCTTAATTTAAAAAGCGGAATTTTCACGACAGTTACAATACTACAATACTCCATGAGAAATACGTTTTAATAGTTATAAAAATGTCCGTTTTGACAATCACGTATATATATACACACACAGGGTGTCTCAGCACCAGGGTTACAAACTTCAAGGGGTCATAGTACTCATCAAGGTGAACGATAATTGTCATAGAATCTAAAGTCGCAAACCACCCACAGCGCCAGTTCTAAAATCGTCCAGCATGCACAAATATTTATAACCTGTGTATGAGAAGCGCAGCATGCGTTGTCCTAATCAGCTATGCACTTGATCAGCTGACCTGAGTAGTATCTGGCGCTCTTCACGCACTGGTTGTAAATATTTGTGAATGCTGGACGGTTTTAGAACTGGCGCTGTGGGTGGTTTGCGACCTTAGGTTCTATGACAAATATCGTTCACCTTGATGAATACTATGACCCCTTGAAGTTTGTAAGCCTGGTGCTGAGATACACTTTATATCCAAAAGAACAAGCTTAATTTCAAATTTATATGCGGATATAGTAGAGTTGGCTATATTCAAGAATTAAAAGAACTGACTGCGAGAACAAGTGAATGTGAAAAAAATAGGAAAAACAAGGTTTATAAACGTAGTTGAAATTTTATTCAACTAGAATGTAGTCGAAAAAAAATTTCAACTACGCTTATAAACGTTTTTTTTCTATTTCTTATATATTCTGCGTAGTGCTATGTCATTAGATTAAGTGAATATGTACTTCTATTTTGTTTGTGTATAGCATTTATTAAATACGAGAAGGAATTTTATTCTGTCCAAACCTAAATGCACATCGGCTCCGAAATTAACCGACATCGAGGACATGCATGTCGATAGATTTAAATGTAAATGTAAAATTTCGGTTGCATAAAGATAAGATATTAAATGTTGGTAAAAATGTGAGGCAGGTAGTTACCAGCCCTTCGAAACTTTATATCTCAGATTTGCATAATATCTTTGAGCTAATCAACTGGAACAGAAAAGGAAGATAGGTAAACGTTGATTTAAATTTAAATTATCCGTGTTTTGCTGAAGGTTTCGTAAGTTTACACCGGGTACTTTAGAACTCCAAGATAAAGTACAGGAGCTTTCAACTAGAAGTATAGAAATTGGACTCAACATGAATCTTCAGAAAACTAAAATTATCTTCAACTATTACATAGAAACAGAAAAAACATAGGCTGAGCTAGATATTATTGATGCCGTACTTTAGCCAACTAATTTCAACGTAAGGCAACCATGTGAAGGAACACTACAGCCGTATTCAACTTAGCTGGAAAACATTTGAACGAAATAGATTTATCCGGAAAGGGAAATTGCTTTTGCGTTTAAGCAGAACAGTCTTCAACTATTGTATCGTTACCAGTCCTCCGTCATGGATCAGAGACATTTAGCTTCACGTAAGCAGCAATATGTAAATTCCAAGCAACCTAAAGGAACACGGAGAAGTGCATGCTTGGAATAACTAGAAGGAATCAAAGAGAAAATATTGATTGAGGGGATAAACAAAGGCAGAGGGCATTATTGTTAAAGCAAAAATACTGAAAAGGTAATGGTCTGGGATTCCAGAAGGCCATTAAAGATCTAGGAAACGTCCTCAGACTAGGTGGGTTGGTGAAATAAGAAACACGTTGGGGCCAATATTGAAACGAATTGCTGGAGAACCCTTGAGAAGGCCTTCGTCAGCTAGTGAATAGATAATGGTTGAATATGATGATATACGTATATTCGTATAAAATACCTTGAAATACATTTATCCTAAAAATATGAGTACTTTCGCTTGCTGCAATGTATGACTTTCGTTATCAGATTTATAAAAAATTAAGGACTTTTAAACGTTATACAAATTAATTTTATGTAGGATTATAATTATTAATATTATGTAGGAAGATATTGAGTTTAGGTGATAAGACAGTTTCTGCTCCCTGCTTTGTGGTTGGGAAAAAATATAAACCCTATATTACTTATGCCTTATTGTCATATCTCATGTTTTCAGCTAAATTAATAGAACTATAAATTGGGAATCTAGTCCATCCTTAGACAGATTTAAGCATTAATATAATCGCTATTATTATATAATTCGAGACATTAGTAGCTCCACCATATTTCTTCCTCATTAATAGTGAACATGTCCGAATAGTATACAACTAATTAAAAGGGGTGCAAAATGTCGTAATTTTCAATTAAAAATTAAAAGAATCTGGTTCCCAAACAAACTTACGTCTTCTATTTAATCAAATTCAAGCTTCATCCTGCCCAACATTGTAGTTTCTCGAATGAGGCTATAACGCCCAAAAACTTTTTCACGGCCTAAAGAAATCAAAATCAGTTTTCTCTTCATCGAACATTGGGTTGGGCCTCTTTGAGAACTTTGTCGCCCTTCCTAGAACTTAAGGCTAGTTACGCAAATGGTTATAAGCAGGCCCGGTGGGACCATTAGGCGAACTAGGTGGCCGCCTAGGGCGGCAGTATTTGTGGGTCGGCATCACGATAGACTTTTTGTTGCTTAATGCACCACTATACGATAATCGAAATAAACTCAACAACAAATAAATGGAACTAAATGTATTATCGCTTGCCCTGGTAAAGCCGATGGTTACTTTTGATTTTACAGACGAGAAAAAAAAAAAATAATTTCAACGAGAAAGTTTGGAGGGGCTCTTCCTCTAAACACTTAGCCCCCGTGACCTCATGGTGTTGAAATCTCTTAGCTAACTAAGTATCGACGAGGTGTCAAGATATATATAGTTCTGCATCGTACATCTCAGCTGTATATACATTTTTCCCCTCCTAAATGTTCTTTCTTGGAAACAGATTTCCTCCCCAGAACACATGGTGCGGATTAAGTCGTAACCCTAAGCCGCTTTTGGAGATTCCAGAGGATTGGGGTAGGGGGGGGGTGAGTAGGAACATTTACAGAAGAAAACCGGCGATTTTACAGTGTGTACAAATTATGGGAGTTGGGCGTTATGGTTTTCACCATTGGCGCCGACGGCCTAAAAACATTGTGTGTGTGTGTGTGTGTGGGGGACAATATGCCAGTAGAAGGCATTTTGTTTGAAATTGAAGGGGGATATGGAACCCTAACACCAACATTGGAGGGACAGGTCCCCTTGTCCCCTCGCTAACGGCGCCCGCACATGCAATCAGTTAGTCCTGGAGACTTGGAAGTCCCACTTCTTTTTTTAAACTTCCGCATCATTATCGGAACAAGAAAGATGTAAAAACATGCCAGTTACCATTTATATTTCAAGTAAGTAATATTTATTTGAACTCTAAGACTACATAATATTTAAAATTCATTTATAAGCGTATACTCTTAAAATTTAAATAAAAATAATTTATGAAATTGATCACTGAGCTTGCCTTCCTCTGGAAAAAGTGCTAGGAAGTTTTATTTCACTTTTATAATTTATGACACACGTATTTTAGTGTAATTAAATAAATATCATTATCCATGCGAATATTCTAAGCTATATATTATGAATCTATATTATATCTTATTGGTTTTAAATTTTTGATGTTCGTATATCAAGAATAGCGGCGAATCTAGGCAAAAAAAATTGGGGGGAGGACAAATTCCTGTCTATATACACGGGCAGAATAATAAAATCTGGTTATATTTGTGGGGGTTATGACCCTGTCTCTATCCTAGAACCGCCACTGATCAAGAACTATCTTTATTATAACTAGCCTATTGATGATTTTAATAATTTCTTTTTGTGTTTGGTATACAGTAAAATCTGTGTATAACGATGTTCTATAAACTGTTAAAGATATCGTTATAGACAAAATTTAATAAAATACGCTCTACAGGGTGAATTTGACCTAATCTGCCAAACGAAAGGGGGGTGATAGAAGAGCCCATGTGGAGCATAAAACCTATGGCAACCTTGTTCTTTCTCTAAACGTTTCCGAGTTATGGTTGAAAGAAGGAAAATGCGCCAAGTCTGAAAAAAATTGTGATATTTCCGTAAGATCTACATACAAAATAAGCACATATTTGGAAAGAGCATAAAATGTTCTATAAGGTGACATTTCCATCAGGATATCTGAATTTAACGGCGAGCTACAAGCGCTGAAACATTGGCGAAGTACAAAATCGAATTGTCGCAGAAATCTGTAACCGGCAATTCCTCAAACACCTCTCTAGCTACAATTGGCCAAATTTACCAAAAACTTTTCCATTCTACCAGCTTTTGAATGAGTCTACAATAAACCATATCAGTGTTTTAGTTCAGGAGAAATTTAGCCTTTTGTCTGCAATACTTCACTGAAATTGGCGTTCGTTGAAAAAGGCATTCGACAAACATTTGAAGATGTCTCACAGATATGCAGATGTCTTTCAACCACCCTGCGCGCGCACGCCACTTGGTTACCTACATCGCCAGATCTGACTCCAATGGGCTTCTTTGTTTGGAGTTTCCTGAAGCAAAAGGTTTACTGCACAGAATTTGTCAGTTTGTTAGACTTTAGTATCCGGCTCGACGAAGCAATAGTAAAACTGAGGGATGAGCTTGTCGCGGGGTATGATGGGTCGCCAACTGCTGCGCCGTGGTGTGTGGACAGCGTACGTCATGCGGCATAATTTCACTGTACTTCTCAGAAGGTATTTTTACGTGGCGGTGAATACAGTTAGATGAAAGAGAGAGGATGCACATTAAACATAATATTTATTTGGAGGTTGAGGAGCGTACACTGGCCACGGCAAGATGCCGGGAGTTCATTAGGTTGCGTAAGTTACATGTTGAGGATCGTTATCACGGCTAGCAGCGACCGTTCACTCAGGTCGAAAGTTAAAGAGCAAGGGCGTGTTGATCGGTCCGAAACTTTACTTCGAATGATTTTTGTGGACCGTGATTGGACAATTGAATACTGACGCAATAGTTTATATATATTTCTATTGGTCAGTTTGACCCCACAGAGGGGAGAACTTGCTGTGAGTTATGTTAACGTTGAGCTGTCTTTCTTGACAGTTTTTGCCCATTAAATGAAAATATATGGGAGAGGGTTCGAAGTTGGATAATGCTTGTATCCTTCGTTTTTGGTGGAAATTCCAAGGAGTTGGTTGTACGTGTGACTCATTGCCAAATGTCCATGAGAATGGAATTTTGGCGCGAAACAGAGTTAGAATGAGCCTGTGGAGGAACCGCCACAAGCTTTCGCTAAGAGCTACAGTGGTTTCCCTTCGTAAGCAGGCAGGTGCATGTATCAGGTGTGAGGACGACCAGTTTCAGCAGCGGCTTTAAGTATCACACATTCTTCTGAATGCATACATCCTTTAATCACAGGTAGACGTGGGATACGTTTATTACGATTTTTTTTTTTTTTGCATCTATCTTTTTGAAAGACGTGGGAAACACCATACTTCTTTTATTTCCATTGTGTTTGTATACTTCAAAACAAATGTTACTTTTATTGGTTGGTTTTCAAAATTTTATTCTTGCACCTAAAAAGCACCAGGCCTTTTTCGACGAACTCCAATTTCAGTGATGTATTTCAGACATAAGACTAAATTTCTCTTGAACTAGAATACCGATGTGGTTTTTTGTAGGCTCATTCGGAAGCTAGTAGAATGGGCAAGTTTTTGGTAAATTTGATCAATTGTAGCCAGAAAGTTGTTTGAGAAATTGCAGGTTAAAAATTTTGGCGACAATTTGATTTTACACCTCGCCAATATTTCAGCGCTTGTTATGGGCCATTAAATTCAAATATTCTGATGAAAATGGTATCACCTTATAGGACTTTTCCTACTCTTTCCAAATATGTATTTATTTTGTATATAGATCTTACGGAAACATCACAAATTTTTTTTTAGACTTGGCGCATTTTCTTTCTCTCTACCATAACTCGGAAACGGTTAGAGATAGAACAAGGTTGCCATAGGTTTTTATGCTCCACATAGGCTCTTCTATCACCCCGTTTCGTTTGGTAGATTAGGCCAAATTCATCCTGTATAGTGGACGTTATTTAATTTTTATTACTACCATGTTCAGGGCCAGATTATGGCAAGGGCTCGCAGGGCCCATGCCGGGGCCCCCAAAAATGTTATTTGACAATTTTATTTAATGTGATAAAATAGTAAATTAATACAAAAAAACGTTTTTTCTTCAGATTTACAATCCGAAACAAATTCAGAGAAATCATAGCTATTATCTATAATTACAACTATTATAACTACTATAACCACAGCTTTGAGAATTGGATAATAAAAGAGCAGAGTTTTCAAAAACACAAAATTGTTACACCGATACCACATATTATTCGCAACTTTTGCCAAAACTTTTACAACTTCAGCTCTGCAAGTTCATTCTTGGACATCCGACATTGACGTGAACGTGGGATTAAAAAGCACATTTTTACCTCCATTTTTAAATGGTAATAAGGGTGCGTACGTTTTTCAGATATATATCCAATACGTGCGTCAATGGGCCCCCAATATTCACAGTCGGCCACTGACCATGTTGACCAAAGGGGAACTTCTTAATAAAGGAGAAATAATTCAATATAGGTAAAGTTTTGACACTCCTCTTTTTGTATGGTTGTAAGAGGCATAATTTAATTTTATTTCCTCTCTACCTATAAACAAATATTTTGGTATGAACCATACAAAAAACGAAAAATGAAAATCACTGACATACGCAGGATGTTCGTAAAGGGTTGGGTTACAAGACTAAAACTATATATATATACATATATGGGTTGGGTTATAAGACTAAACCTATATATATATAT
>QLNU02015360.1:241110722-241134899 GCA_006491805.2 Dysdera silvatica
AGATTTACCAGGCATCGAACTCGAAGACGGGAGACTACTGAAGACCTTGAACGAGGGCGAAACCTATAAATACCTAGGGATAATGCAAAAACGGCAGCAGGACCACAAGAAAGTCAAGGTCCAGCTCACGCAAGCATTCCAAGAAAGACTTAGAAGCATTGTGAAGACGAAACTGAGCGGGAAGAACACCACGCAAGCAATTAACGCATATGCGGTACCAGTGCTCACCTACTCCTTCGGGATCATCAAATGGACCAACACTGAACTAGAACAACTCCAGCGGAAAATGAGAACCATCCAAAAAAAAGCCGGACAACTACACCCTGCAACGGTAATTGAACGGAAAACACTACCCCGGGAGGAGGGAGGACGCGGACAAGCGGACCTCAAAGATCTACATGGTAAGCAAATCCAGAGCATGAGTCAATACTTCCAGTTGAAGAGTCCCCGATCGCCACTCATCCAAGCCATAATACAAGCAGATGCAAATTACACGCCACTAAACCTGTGTAGTACCGAAGAGCGTGTCCTGGAAACAGCCAATGAACAGAAACTAAGAACTTGGGCCGGAAAACCATTACATGGCAGGCACTACAATGACCTGCAACAACCACACGTTGACAAAACGGCATCAAATTCTTGGCTGGCCAAAGGCACTTTCCAGCCAAAGACAGAAGGATTCATGCTAGCCATCCAAGACCAACTGATCGCAACAAGGAACAATCAGAAATTCAATCAGAGAAAAGACATAGAAAGCGACAAATGCAGGCACTGTCACGTGGCATCGGAAACAATCCAACACGTTACGACAGAATGCAAGATCCTCGCGCAGTCAGACTACACACATAGACAACACCCAGTGGCAAAAATAGTCCACCAGAAATTGGCAACGAATGTTGGCTTTCTGACAGAGAAATGCCCATACTAAAAATATGAGTCAGAGACGGTGCTTGAGAATGAAACACACAAGCTTTACTGGGATAGAGCAATTATAACAGACAAGACAGTCCCACATAACCGTCCTGGCATAATCCTCGTCGATAAATCGAATAAGACCACGTACTTAATCGACATAGCAGTACCCAACACCAATAACATACAGACAACCTACACAACGAAAATCACCAAGTACCAAGATCTCAGACATGAAGTACGAGATATATGGGGTATGGAAAAGATCTTCATCATCCCGTTAGTCATCTCAGCAACAGGGATAGTACCAAAAACGCTTGCGACGAATTTGGAGATACTCAACATTGACCCAAACACCTACATTGAAATACAAAAAGCCACAATCCTAAACACGTGTCACATTGTCAGGAAGTTTCTAGACATGGCACATTAAGAAGTGATGTAAAAAGAGGCTTGGGAACATGGCGCTCTGCCCGTCCCAAAGCCTGTTTCCGCCAAGAATGGGCGAGGAAAACTTTTATATATATATATATATATATATATATATATATAATGTAATATTATTGCACCTAACTTGATTGAGCAATTTTTTGGTAAAGTATATTACTATTTTTTTATTTCATGTTCATTGGTGGGTCGATTTTCTTGGAAGGGGGTGGGGGAGGGCGGGACGCAGGCCATTCGCCTACGGCGCCAAGTTTTCTTGCGGCGGTCCTGATTATAAGCGATATTTCTAGCATATGAAAGAATATGAAATAAAACTTCTTGTAGTTATTCCGTTGCTATATGCTGTGGATCCTTATAAACAATATTTCTGTATGTTTATATATAAACTTACATATATACACACATATATGCACACACTGCCTGACAGAGATAATACCACACCATCAATGGATGCATAAACTAAAGCGCAAGCACAGATAGTTAATAGGTGCAGAATAAAGGATTTATCTTTCCCATATAGACAAGATTGAAATAACCTAAAATACAAGATGATTCACAAGAAGTGGTATGCCCATTTTGGGCGATACATTACTGAACCCAACGTAGAATCGATTCGATGAGTGTCGAAATAATGTCCAGGAGTACCATTGACCACGTGGTGGTGATCCGTGTCCATATTTTATCTTATGTTTTGGGGGTAAGAATGTATTCGACCAACGTTTACTCATGTCCCACAGCTTCTCGATTAATAGGAATTCCGTCTAGTCAAGGAGGCATCTGCACACCCTTTAAAGAATTTAGACTGATCCGAGTTGTATGTGGCCGAGCGTTATCGTGTTTAAAAATTTTCCGTGGACCATATTTGCACTACCGTATCTACAGGGTGTTTGGGACACATTGCACATATGGTTGTGCCATGAAACGTAGCTCCTCATCAGTATAACGGACAACACGGTTATGCTCCCGTAATTTTCAAAGGAGATAAGCGGCTTTTGGCACTGATAGCACCTAAAACCATGGTGTCATGTTGATGGGCTGTGTGCCGTTTGAAAACGGAGGAGTGATCCGTCTCCATAGAGACAGTCTCCAAGTGAGACAGAAACGGGATTTGTCGTGAACACTACATTGTTCCATTCTTCACTCACGCTGTTCTATGGCGACACCATTCTAAGCGATGACGACGATAGTTCGCTGTTAACAGCAGCCATCACAAGGAACGTTTAGGCAACAGATTGGGCGCAGCCAACCGGCGCGACACTGGTGGTGTCGATATCGGAACATCAAAACGCAAAATGTTGCCAGTCAGGGATTGTGGATGTTCTATGACATGACGTCCGAGGTGACAACGTGTGCATTTTGACGTCCGTCTCCAATACGACGTCGTATATTTCCTTTCTGGGACCACTGTGTCCAAATGCTACCCACGGCTGTGGCATTGCGTGGCGTTTCTTCCGTAATACGGTGCAAGGATCAACCGGCATTACGAATATCCAGGATGAAACCTCTCGTGAACTAACGACTCGTTTGACAAACTGTGACCTCTTAAAATATTTTCATTCGTTTGACGAAATACGACGTTTTGAAACGACATTTTGACTCATTTGACGAAATTGAGTACGGCGGCATCTTAAAAAGGCATTAGTATTCCTTATTCCTTCTCTAAACACAGTAACAGCAAAATTAATCACTTCTCACAGCCGTGACGACGTCTTGAGTGAAGGCTTCCGGTGCTGGTTTTATACTTATATCACGTGCGCGGTTTGTGCGATTGGTCAGGGATTTTAGTCTTTTTCATAACTTGCGTATATACATCCATTCTGTAATTTGCATGGCATTTTCTCTGCCAGACATTATATATATATATATATATATATATGTGTGTGTGTGTGTGTGCGCGCGCGCGTGTGTGTGTTTATAATTGCAATTATTAACACTTACCAACCTAAACATATCTGTAGAAAGGTTCGTCAACTTATATAAGTCCATATCATCAGTTCTATCGACATTCTTAGCCCACATATATCTTTCGAAGCTTTTATGGTCCATTACGCAATGGCAAACTGTTTTGTCTTGTATCAGCGAAACGATAGAGTCCCTTCTCGCTCCTATCCTGCCTTGCTCTTTTTTCAAAGGATTCTGATTTATTTTGTCTGCAATATACAATATGTCACAAAAACCATTTACTAGTGTATTTGAGAATATTTTTTGGTACATTTAATATTAAAAGTTGCTTTAAAATAATTCACATACCATGACATTGATTTCTTAAAAGCTTTGACGGTTAAATTTTGAAGTGCTTATAAAGGTAAGTAAACTCTATTGATACTGATTTCCACTGAAGAAGTCTTGATGATATTCTGTAAAAACGAATAGAGAAACTTTCAAAAAAAAATATATTTTAAAGTTTAAATTAGTCTCTAGTTATGTTAAATAAAATAGAGTAAGGATAACGTCACCTAACCCGAGTTTAGATAAACGCAGAATTTCATATAGTAATAATATAAATAAATCACGTCCTGCAAGTTTATGGATATCCATTTTATTTGGGAATATCAAATGAAGTACACAGAGAAACAAATGTAAAACATTTTATAAATACAGAAAATAAAAAGAGATGTATGATTCAATATTTAAATATCGTTTAATACCCACACATATTTTGTGGAAAAATGAAATAAAAAATTCTGTCCCAATCAATGTTTCTTCCTCTGTTTATATTTTGTATACGTTATTTTGAATAGTCCTACAGATTCGATCAGGTATACCTTCAACCAGTTTTTGCAGAAATTCTGACTTCAAAGAAGGCCCAATGTCCTCCATTTGCTGTTTTAACTCCTCCGCAGTAAAAAATTGACGACCGTTGGCACATAAATAACTTGCTAAATACCCACACGGAGGTTTTCTATGGGGTTGATGTCGGGGCTGAGAGCTCGCCACTCCATAATGTAACAATTTTTCACAAACCGCTTCTTTGTTGATTTACAGACATGAATAGAAGCGTTGTTCTTTTGGAACATCCATTGTTTACCACCCAACATTTTTTTAAAAAGGAAGTAAATGACTCTGAAATACTTCTTGATAATCACTGGAGCACTGTCGACCTCACATATAAGCGATATCTGTGGTACCATTAAACTAGAATGCTGTCCACGCCATGACAGATGGCCCAGCTTGTTGCCGGCTGAAACAAATGGGAGGTTCTCGTCGTATATCTTGCCAATGATAAGCCAAACCATCTGGACCATCTATAGATTGAATTGCTTTTCAGCACTAAATAATATGTATTAACCATTCACATTAAATAACCATTCGTTGGTCCAAAGCATATGTTTCTTGGACCAAGTAACACGCGCCTCTCTGTAATGTGGTTTTAGCAATGGAGAGCGACGCGTTTTACGATCAATATGAATTCTACTTACCTGCAAAAGTTGATGAGCAGCAGATTTTGACAAAGCAGTAGCCAAATACTGAGTTATTTGACGCACAGACTTTTCTTGAGTTTGATTGTTTGTGGTTTTACGGCTCAAGGACTACAGTGGTCATGCTGCGCCGGGACCTACTGTTTTCCGAGGAATCCGAACCTCTTAAGGCCTAGGGAACCAAACCCCGGACTACAGTGAGCAGTGCGATCTTTATGAGATCTCTGAGTAAGCGTTCTTTGCACCGTTGGGAGTTTTCTTGAGTAGAAGCTGTTTTTAAAACTTGCCTGCCTTGTCGGTCACTCGTCTTTTTCGGTCATCCAGACTGGTTTTTTTTAGCGGGTTTCAATAGATATTGAACCCGCTATTGCTTTTGGGCTTTCTGTCTGTCTGTCCGCAATACAAAGGGTAAGGTAATGACATAGCCATTGTTAACGTTGAAAACCTAGCGAATTAATGAGTTATAGACTTGCAAATTGGAGAGTTACGAATTACAGGGTTGCAAATTAGAGAGTTACGAATTGGAGAATTGCGAATTAGAGAGTTGCGAATTAGAGGGTTGAGAATTGGAGTGTTGCGAATTAGAGAGTTACTAATTAGAGAGTTGTGGATTAGTTTCGGAATAGAGTTACAGATTAGAGAATTGCGAATTAGGCATTTTGAAATTAGCGAGTTACGAATTACAGAGTTGGATTTACAGTTGAGAACTAGAGAGTTGCGAATTAGAGAGTCGGGATTAGAGAAATTGGGAGTTGGAATATGGAAAGTAAACTACAACGAACGATTCGTCAAATTCCAACTCAATAACTTTCAATTCTCGCGAGTTAGAATTTGGAAGTTTTGCGAGTTGAAAGGAGGATGCCCAAAATGGCCCATGAGCGTACACGGATGAAACCTGTGCCAAACTGTCGCTTAGGTGAGGGGAAGCAAAGTTGTCAATGGCACACATGTTCAATCGGCGACATATCCGGCGAATAGGCAGGCCAAGGAAGAAGCTGTATCTGTTGTGATGAAAAGAAGTCTTGAACATTCCTGGCAATATGTGGGCGGGCATTGTCCTGTTGAAATACAGCTCCGGGAATGCCTTGAAGGAAGGGAACAACTTCGGGCTCCAGAACTTCATTGATGTACCGGTTGCTGTTAAGATTACCCACAATTCGTAGCAGCTGAGATCGTACATGTTACGTAATCGCACCCCAGACCATAACGCTGGGGGTTCGTCCACTATGACGTTGGATAACGCACTCCGGAAGGTGGCGTTCACCGGTATAGCGTCTAACACGGATGCGGCCATCACTGTACCCCAAATTAAAGCGGGATTCATCAGAAAACACCACTTGTTGCCAATCAGCACGCCAGTCTCTATGTCCATGAGCCCATTGTAGCCGCAGGTGTCGATGGTTTTGCGTCAGGAGGATCCTGTATAAAGGAACTCTTGCACGCAGTCCACGGTGCAGTAGACGCCGACGAATTGATGAAGCACACAATGATACACCTGTAGCAGTGCACCAACGTTCTGCCAACTGTCCAGATGAAGCAAAACGGTCCGTCACCGCCATGCGGACCAGGTGTCTATCATCCCGTGCTGACGTCACCTTTCGGCGTCCACTCCCGGATTTCCGAGTTGTCTGGTTCTCTTGAACCCACTGCTTCCACACTCGCATCACTGTGCTGCTGTTACGCCCCATACGAGCTGCTATTGCACGATAAGAAAACCCTCCTTCACGAAGGCCGATCATTCGTCCCCGTTCAAACTCCGTAACTTGCTGAAATGTCGCCCTCTTTCGTCGTAGAGGCATAGTGACGTCTCATGTAACGTTTACCACTAGCAGATAACCATACACGCCCCGCTACAGCCCTCTATTTATACGGATCCATCAGCAGTTCAGAGGGCGCTGCTCAGCCCACGCATGCGTGATGACTCTGAAATTCTAATCATTTGAATAGCATACCCTAATTTGCATTTCCTGAAAGTTTCAGCTCAATCACATGATTCCTTCATGGTGTTGCAATTTTTACAAACATGAGTTTAAGTTTTAGTTTCTGAGCATGCATTCTAGAAGCAAGTTTTCTAAAATATGCATTACTTTTGATGTTTTGCGGATTTATAGATAAAGGCAAATTTTTAAGGGGGGTGCGCCCCGCTTTAGAAAAAAATTGTCATTTATTAAAATTATGATTTAATTTTTTGAGTGTACGTTTATAGGGCATACAGTATTGACATTAGGAGAAAATATAATTTGCAACTAACTTACTTTTTAAGAAAAAATTTACAACGTGCTGAAAAAAGGACGTTGCCCATTTTTTCAACTTTGTTAATTTGCTTTTTTAATATTTTATCTTGTTAAAATAAAAAATCTGTCTAAGGATTTTGTTATCTTGCATGAACAGAGAAAAAAAATTGATATTTTAACAATATTTCGTAATGAGAAACATAAAACAAGATAAAATGTGTACTTAAAATTAAAATATCAAAATTCTGTTCAGAAAGTTTGTATCTATAAATATTATATATCTGCCAAATTTCACGGCAATATCTTGAACGACTTAAAAGCCTTAGCATTTTGAATTTGAAAAATTGTAAAAATGAAATTCCGAGTTAATTGAACTTAAAATTAAAAATGCCCTAGCTTTATTGTTATATACCATTAGTAAAAATTTCTACATGATGGTGTTCCGCTTGACCTAGAAACAAATTTTTGGTCTTATTAGATTTATAAAGATTCATATTTTTTTTAAGCAAATAATTTTTTCAAGTTTGGTCATTTTTGGGGGGACGGACCCCCTTAAAAGAAATATTTTTTTCGAAAAAGTGTAGATATATTTCCAAAATGCATTAATCATTGTCCATTTTCGATCCAAATACGATGTATACATGCGATTTTACTCACCACTGGATATTATTAACTTGACTTTCACCGAATCATGCAAAAAAAAGAAATATATATATATACGTTTTAGGGAACATTTTAAAAATATTTTGCTAGTACGTAGACAGATATAAAGTGGAGCTTCGCCATAGTGAACCTCAAGGGACCGAAATTCTGGTTCGCTATACCTGGGGGTTCGTTATATCCGATCTGATAATAATAATTGATGACAGGACGAGACCTAAACTTCGTTCGTTATATACGGGGATTCGTTATAAGCTGGGTTCGCTATAGCAGGGTTTATGTGTACAGATAAAATTGTCTTTCTTCTGTTGAAAAGTGCAATGCCATGCTAGTAAAGGAAGGTCAAACTAATTTTCATGGGCATCTTAATGACCATTGATTTTCCCATTAATTCAATGCTACCAGACCATTTGAAACGGATAAGTACACCGGCCCCCCTCTCCCACTACCTTTTTCAAATTAAAGAAAAAACGCGCTGATTATTTTCCAATAAATTTTATGCTAATTTTCCAATTACAAATGTACCCGAGAGGGCGACACTTAAGACTGCTTTTTACATTAAATGCAACGTTAAATTACGGGTGAAATCAATAGTTCGCAAGTAGTAAAGTTAAGCTAAATTTAAATAAATAACGAATAATTCTCTAATTTTTTTTAGATGCGCACACTCGGTTTCTGTTTGGAGAGTTTAATGGGCGATGCTCGAATGAAGGCTTTGGCTAATATTTTACCGATACTGTGCATTCACGCTCAGCTGGTGCATGATACCGTTAGCAGACGGGTTAGTGAGAGCCATGTATAGAGTGAGTTCGGTCACAGGAAGTGCATGGCGCCATTTTAGCTCAATCCCACTCCTCGTTCAGAACAACTTTACACTGTTGCATTTGCTATAATCGGCGTATTGTTTAGTCTCAAAACGGAATGAAGAGTAATATTACATTTTTCGAGCAAATTTTGTATTTTACCTTTAAAATAAGACATAAAAGGACTTTAAATTAGCGCGTAAAGGCTTTTATATAGGGTTGCGAATTTTTTTTTCTCCACAAGGGCATTTAAAAACATGTAAATAATCTCTCAGTATTTTTCAAATTGCGTTTAGAAGTGATAATTTTGAGGTTTCTTAAAAAGCACTTACCTTCAGGTGGATAACTGTCAATTTCCTCAAAGGCTGGTAGTTAAAAGAAAGTATTATTGTAACTTTTGTTTTAAATTGTTTAACTATTTATTATTGTTTTAATAACTGTTTTTAAGCTTTCGCTTTCTTTTTGGTTTTACGGCTCAAAGACTACAGTGGTCATGCTGCGCCGGGACCTACTATTTTCCGAGGAATCCGAACCTCTTAAGGCCCAGGGAACCAAACCCCGGACTACAGTGAGCATGTTTTTAAGCATTGTACTACTAATTTATTTATAGTTTACTTCACTTTAAATTTACTTATTATATTTATTATATTTTTACTTTTTTAAAACGTATCTACTTTATTTAATTACTTATTATTTACTTTATTTTCTTTAATTACTTATTAGTTACATTATTTTATTTAATTACTCATTATTATATTATTTACTATTATTCAACGTCATACAGAAAAGCATAAGAAAGTTTAAGTAAAATGTAGAGTATATCATAGACCCATACCTTACTATACGACCAAGACATGGTCCTGAAAAGTTCAAAAATTAAAGCACAATGCTCTATACCGAATCATTTATTTTCATATAAAGTAATACAAATTCCATGAGATACCTTCCAATGTTGTAAAAAGTTTAGGAAACCACTAGTTTTATGATTGAAAATACGTGGTTCGCTTTTTATTTCGTTGTCAAATATAATTTTCATTAGTTATTAAAAACAAGGATATAAAAATCACCATGTAATAAAACAGAAATAATGTATGTGAAAAATTAAAAATACTAATATTAAAATTATTCAATGCATGGATAAATATTTTTTTTATTACAAATAAAATAAATTGAGGATGCATGCAATTTCAAGTTTGCAGTTATTTTATGAAAAAACATTAATATTTAAAAATTAATAACTGATATAAAAGCTTTTAAATTTGTACTTAAAATTGTAAATGCGTAGATAAACATTTTTTTTTATTATTGATAAAATACGGATAATCCAAGCAATTTAAAGCTGCCATTATTTTAAAAACATAAATGTGAAACTAAAAAGTTATTTAAAACATTAATGATAGGCATTGACACTTTTATTTTACATGGTTAAATTACGGGTCAAACTTATTCTAGATATTATCTCATATCGTAATACTCTCAGATATGAACAAAAAATTACAAAGCGTGTGGTACACTTTTTACTACAAAAAAAAGTAAAAAAAAAATATTTACTTCACACAAACAGGTACTTTTCACGAAGTTAAAATCTTTTCGTTTTATTTTGGCTAACCAAATTTTGCGCCGTTCTTGATCATTTTTTCCATTTGGAATGTGAAATAATTTTACTCCTTGACCACTTCGATTCTTACAATTTACAGTGCAACAAATAACCATTTTTCACAATGAATAGCCTCCGATTATATTGAATATTAAAACACTCGTTATCTGTACCAGCCAAGAGTATGCTAACACAGTACTGAGAGCGCGCGATGATTGAGCCATAATGGCCGCTGTCTGTCACTTGCCCATCAGTTAACCAATCAAGCAGCCTGAGCTCGACAACAATACATGACCAAACTCTCCCTATATATGGCTCTGGGGTTAGTCCATTGCAGTTTAGGGAAGGCCGTCTTGGAGGAACTGGTTTTTCCCGCGCGAAAAACCAGTTTCGGCAAGACGCCCTTCTAAATGAACTTTCTATAACGGTATCAAGCATCAGGTCTACGCGAACCCACAACAGAAAACGAATTAAATGTTAATTTTGTTCAGAAATCGGGCAAATTAAAACGTTAAGATCAAATTTTATTTATAACACAGGTAATTTGATTTAAACGAAGTATATTAAAGTTGAATGTAATGATTTTTATGTTTGGTCATAATTTAGATGGGCAGTGGAGTTTTTCAGTACAATTAAAAGATTCCTTTAACAAAAGTCAATGCTGTTGAAATGAGCGCTCTTTCTGTAAACACATGATGCTTATAGTCTCTTGAAATGTTGAACTAAGTTAATAAACAAATAATTAATTTAAAAATTAACAGATAAAATAAATACATGTTCATTTAATTAATAACGTACCATTTAACAGTGTTACCAAGGATTTTGTGCAAGTGCTTGCATGAGCAGCGGAATATTTTTACGATAAATTTTAAAGCAAATAAAAGGCGTGTTATAGGAATGTAAATGAAATTATGCATTATTTTTGATATTGTTGCTTCTGGACACAAAGCACAGGTATATCAAACGAAGTTACAATGGGCGAAGTCTATTGATTTCTAATAAATGCAGCGATATTCGTTTTTCTTCATACAATATTTATTGACTGCTATTATTTCAGTATTTCTATAATGTTTGAAATTAATTATAAATGTTATTTATAATCAATTTAATTTTGAACTAAATAATTGATAATTAATTTAATTTAAACAATATTTCGTAATTTTTATAGAGAATTAATTCAATATTTATAAACGTTTATAAATGACTGTTTCAAACTATTTGGAAAAATATTTTTTCACTGATCCATAGTATGTGGTTTCATTCACCAGGGTAGAAGTAGGTGCAAACTCTTAAAAAATGCATACAGAGATTATGATCTAGAGAAGCAGTTCTTTAACTTTCCTAGACCGCGGACCCCCTTCAAATATCACTTGCCGTCACGGTAATTAACCCCCAGAAATTAACTCAAAGTTTAAAGCCCGGAATTTGCATCATATGTATTTATTTCTAGTGTTTCATCACTAATTTTCACCATTTAAGGAAAGAATTTTTCGTTCCCTCATAATTTATTCTTAGCATTAAAGAGTAAATGCTCGTGTTTTAGTACTTTTCCGAACTTTTGTGGAACACTGGGAGGATCTCGCGGACCCCCCTGATAAGGACCCGCGGATCACAGTTGATGAACCGCTGGTCTGAAGAACTAAAGGTCAGCTTCATTTTGGCTGTCTATGAGTCATAAATATAAACAAAAATTTGTTTTCATGAAGAATATAGGAAATAGCATTTTTTTCCATAAATAAATACAACAAAGACAGAGCAAGTGTATATTGCATAAGGAACACAAATGATGGAACAAATTCTTTATCTCACAGATACAATTGCTAATATAGCTTTAATTCATAGCATTCTAACTCCAAAATGTACGACTTCCTTAAGATTACGATTCAATTATAATGACTGAAGCACTAATAATGAACTTTCTTTGCTTAAAACGTGAATGTATTTGTCAATAAAACAGTTGTATCAACAGAAACAGTTTTCTCCTTCGTAATTGTGAAACTCCTTATGTGAATGCAATATTTTTTGCCAAACCGAGTATGTAATTTTAAATTGGTAAAATTTTGTTCACAATATAAACTGATATTTGATTATTTATAAACTGGTATTCTAGTATTTAAAGCCATTTATTAATTGAAAAAATTTGAAAAATACATTTTTCGCTTCATTTTAACACAGAGGAATAAACTATTAATGTATGGGAATTTACTTTAATAAACTCAAATTCAATTGCCAGAAATTTTCATTTTTGGTCATCAGAAATAATCGTTGGTTACCATTTATTATTCAATCGCGTACAAATCTACTCAGTCAGTATACAAAAATAATGAAGTAACATCGATTAAACAACACTCTTAATGCTATTTAATAACAAACAAGGACGTTTATTATTTTCTACGCGCAAGTACAAAGTATGCGGAAAATTTCTTGAGGCATTGCAATTCTAATACGTTGTTTATCCCTTTTACCAACAAAAAGAGCTTTGTTGTCATCAGCAGTTTGTCGCCATAGGCTTACTCGTAATGCAACATGAACGAAGCTTTATTTGCTTTCTCCCTTCACTAATCTTTTCAAAAATTCTTGGAGCAGTACTTCTAAACAGATTTACATTAGAAGTTGCAGAAACGAGTTATTTTTTTTCGTATAAAATCAGTTTAAAATGACTGCAGTTTACTTAGAGAGGTCTTGTAAAAAAATAAAATAATAATAATCTTATGTCCTCCCGAAAGAAACTATTTTACTCGTCAAATGGTGGAAGCATTCAAATTTGATTTATGTTTTATTATATCAGTCCGGAACATTTTCAATTAAAACATTTTAAAATTTAAGAACATAAACTTAATGTAAGTATATCAGATAGCGCATAGGACATGAAAATAAAATGATGGTTACGAAATAAAGAATTTCTAGATTTACAAAGCATTTAACAAAGATTGAATCACACCTATAAAACTTAAGTTGACTGAACTTCATAAATATAAGGTTATCTTACCTGCACCATTCATTTTTTTCATATGTAGGGTTTTCAAACACTAAACGCTGTGAACACATTGCATAACCTTTCTTCAACACCGTAGCTAATTTAATATCACTGTTTAATATTAGGCCAAATGCAGTTTATTGGACAAATACGTTGGTTGTAGGTATAACTTCCCTTTCTTATCCAATCATGCTTTATTTGTTTATAGTCATAACTCTGTGGATATTCATTTCCGACCGCCCCATGTAAAGGGCCATTATGGTCCATTTTACACAAGGGTCACGGCTATATACTTTTGATTCGGTGTTTTCGGAACACCCTGTATATCACGTAAAAAGTAGAAAAAAGTAGTTTTATATTTCCTATTTAGTGTTAATAATGCTTTCACTAAAAGTATAAATACCGCTAATGCTACAAATGTCTAACTAATTGTAACTTTCATTAATGTCTTTCGTACTGAAGATCAAAATACGGTACCGTGGAAGGGAGTAAAGAACTCTCGTTTTCTTTTTAGTTGAAAGATTCCATCACGAACTATCTGTCATACAAAATTAAATTTTTACAACGTATACGTATATCATGCTTTTAACCTAACACTCTTGGGGCCTTAAGAGCTTCAGCTTTCAAAATGGTGATCCTGAGCTAAGAAATGTGAAGAGTTCTGCATTTTTTATGAAGGAGTTCCCCAGTTTCTTGCGCATTAACAATTTGCATGAATTTTTTCTGAACTATTTATTAGTTACGGTTCTATCATGTCATTATAATATTCATAGAATAATTACAATTTTTCCTGAATAAGCACGTGTATTTTCTTTTAATAAACTTGTTAATAATCTTTTATAATTGAATTATTCCTTATAACCTTTTATAATTTAATAATTCCTTTTAATAACCCAGTTGATATACAGGGTCAGAACGAAGCAATTAGGTGCCGGCCTGCAAGATAGATATAAGCGCGACGCCTCTACCCCCAGCACCACCAAAAAATAGAAACTTGAAAATTATACGGCCCACGTTTCATTTAGTACAATATAAAAATTGTAAGAATAAATAAACATATATAAATATAGAAACACTTATTGGATTATATCTTTACTTAAAAAATCTTTTTTTTTTATATTTATAAAATTAGAAATAACACTTCTTTTGCATTCATTTTTGCATCTCCATTTCAGCACACGCATCATATTATTTTGATACTAATCCAAAATTGAGAAACCGCTTTTGTGAAGTATCCTCTCTTATAAAATTATCGTAATTCAAATTCTTAAAATAAATGTCTGTTACTTGCTATAGTTATAGGAAAAGTTAATAATATTTTCCAAATACAATTTTTCAATTAGGAAAGGATAAATTAGTACAATAAATTGAAGAACCCTAAGAGGATTTTCGTGTTTTAAGTAACCCTCTCTGAAAAAGTAAGCTTTCTCATCATAGAGCTATCTATATCTAATCTGTTGTTATCACATATTTGTGGTGTTTTAAATCATAGCACTGTTTTATAGAGTTGGATTATCAATATTTGAGAAATTATACAAGAAATTAAAATTTTCTCGGTGCTTTTTCATTTGTTAAAAACGTTTATTCAAAGATAATCGGGCTGTTTAAAATATTGTGTAAAAACATGGATTTTGAACTCATCTTTAGAGATTTGTGTGAATTCTTCAGGATGTTCATACTGGGATTGACGCATTATTGTTCTCTTTGCGAATGTCAGCTGATGATTAAAATCTTGTTTTTCCATCTTCATTTAGTTTCTTTGTTGCGTCTATAACATTCTTGTAATTTGACTGTTCGATTTTCTGATATGAATATTTTTAAATTGCTAATGGTATAAGGCAAGTGAAATATTCATGTTTCTTTCTTGCCGTTGTTTCCTAACAGGATTTATTCTTTTAAGCACATCATACCAAATTACCAAAATGCAAATAAAAGTGCAACCCTTTATTTTAACGCACATATTTCTTTAATTCTTGCTGTGTTTTTGATTGAAATTTCTATAGTCCATAATTTCATAACACACATATATTTTTCTTGGATGATAATGTAGAGGCCTAATTTCTTGGAAACTACTTTCCCTATAGGCTGTCAGAAGGCTTTTTAATGATAAATTTGAGATGTTCTTAAAAGAATTTTCCACCGTTTTGAATGAGACAGAAATAAATTTAGTTTCTTCCCACAGGTTTAAAACACGTTTATTATCTTATAAAATTATGTAAAATTAAATTCAATGTTTTTACGTGAATTGCCATTCCTTTTAATATTATTTATAACAATTTAAAACGAATATTTGTAAAAGTGGTTTTATTTCAAAACACATGGAACTTAAAAATGAGATAAAATATAGTGTAGGCATGAATATATCAAAGGGGATGTAAAAGGCGTTATATAATTTGAAATTTGAAAAAAAGGAGAACCGTGGAAAAATTAACAATTTGAAAAACCTTATTATAAATATCCAAAATAAAATTGGAACATCTAAATGACTTTCTTAGTGTGTTATGGACAAAATTGTTATTTTTGGCAAGATTACGTTGAAAGGCGGCCATAATTTTCGCCTGAAATCTAAAGGATTTGCTCCCAAAATTAGCTTTATTGATTTTCGTACTTCAGTTATTTAGTTGTAAGAAAATCCGTTTTTAAAGAAAGGCATGAGAAAGAGCGCTGATGGTGTACAAAAAATTGTCCACGAAAACCTTGAGAACTTTCGAAACCAAATATGAGAATGGTAATAGAAGTGTACCAATACAAAATATATCAAAATTTTTTTATGTATTCGGTTTTGCAGTAGATGTGGTTTTTGAATAGAAAACAAGAATTTTATATAGTGCGAAATTTTCATATAAAACTAAAGACGTGTATAAAAAAGGGGACTGAGTTAAATACATTAACAAAAGTGAAAAAAGAAACTTGGTTATATATTTACTGTGTGCTGCACGGTTCTCTGTAACTCTTCAACCGTGTTAAGCGAAGCGACGTTGTAGAATTTCCGCGTTAAGCGAGGGTTACCTTAGTTGCATGTAAAATAATCCATTCGACATGCAACTACCCATTGCAGAAAAACTGCATTTCTCTTTGATCACATTTTAATCGGCAGAAATATTAAAATTTATTAAATTATTTTCAATTTAATATAATTCAATGCCTTGTTGATAGTGCTTCAATGGACAATATTTTCATTAAATTTCTCATCTGTCTTATTTTTACGTAAAACTGCGTTTATTATTTTGAAGCTGGCTGCGAATTCTTAAACACGAGGTGCTTTGTTTGACGAAGAAATTTCTTTTTCCTCTTCTTCCATGTCACAAGGAGTATTCTCTACAAATATTTGTGGTCACTTCTCATTGCAATTAAGAATGTTCGCTATAAAGCAGGCTGAGAAAATGTTAAGGCTAGCTAATATTGCCTTATTTCCAAGCAGACGACGTTTTTCGTTTGCGCTTGGTAAATAGACTGTTTATCAAACTAGCATATTTTTAGAAACTTTGACATTGTGTTTTTCCACTCTCTCTCTCTCTCTCTCTCTCCACTGCTTACTTTAAGACAAAGTTTCTAATAATTAACGTAATTAATTGGGCATTGAAATTTCAACTAATTTTATGAATTTTTTATTCGTATCAATCTTTCAGAAAAATTAATCATTAAGTTGTTTTTAACACTATTGGGCACATTAGTGTTTATTCGTATGATTTTACTGTATAAACAAACGAAAAGTTTATATTTTAAAAAATCACGTATGAAAGTGTAATATTGTGCAAATTATCGCGAGTCCTTCCAAAAATGGTGCTATTCTATATAAAATTGTCGAAAGAAATATTAGATGCATTTTAAAGCTAAAGTTAATAAAAAATTAATGAATTTCTATAATATCGAACGTAGTACAATATATTTGTTTTCGGAAAGCATATTTTATGGATGTTCACAAAGTTAATATACACGCAGTTTAAAAGCTTGCAATTTATATACTGGTATGCCTATGGCAGAGAAGGATTTATGTCATATGGCGCCCGTGCCAGCCCAAAATTTGGCGCCCCTCCACCTGCTAAGTATTAATTATTTTCAAAATGTTTTGTTCTGTGACGCGATTTTTATTTCTGACAAGATAACCGTTTTAAGTGCAGCTCGCATCCTGATTGGAGACCTATATGACTAGAAAGGTCTTTGCGAATGATAATGGGAACCGAAAGAACTTTTGCGTAGAAATGAATTCCTGAATTTTGTGAATTTTTGAATTTTGTGAATTTTTAAAAGTCACACTGAAATGCAGCTTTCCTGTTACACACGCAACGGTTATACCGTGAGTTCCGCTTATAAGAATCACGTTCGTTCCGCTCGTTTTGATTCTTATATGCAGTTGATTCTTAAATCAAAATTTTTTCAAATATTGTTCTACAGTAAACACTAATTACTGTATTATGCATAATTCTTATTATCCATAGGTTTAGAGGAATCAAATTCTATGTGTGCAAGTTAAGTACTGTATTAGTAAAATTATAAACCCATACTTTTGCAGTAGTAAAAATATTTCTTATATTTAACAATCTAAATCTTATAACTTAAAAATACTAGCTAGTATGTATTTATTTAAATAATAAACAGTTAAAGTCAAAGATGGTGTACACATGTATAATAATTAGTAACTTACTGTCGTACACACCGTAGCTCATTATTCGAGAATAAAAAAAACGTAACCAATGTCGTTTGAACTTACGGGTCTGTAATGAACTTATGCACGTCTTTTTCTAAACCATAAAATCGCCCATAAACTTTCTCAAATTCAAGCGTTTTTCTGATAACTTTCATGATTTCTCGTGACTGTTTTGCTGTAGTAGAGTCTTTTTCTTCAACGTTTTTTCTTCCCTTTGTCTAAGTTTTTCCAAATTTTGCTTCTAAAGTAAAAATAAATTTTGCATCTTTTGCGTCATGCTACGAATGCGGCACTAGCTAAACGGTAAACAACTAATTGAAGCTTTAAGATTCTAAACTGAGCACACAGACAATAGGCTTTGTAGACTTAGGAGTCATTTTCTTAACAGTAGACTTGTTTTATACTGATTTCACTTCACCCAACCCAAGGATGCATCCAGAAATCTTTCAGGGGGTGGGGGGGGAGGAGCGATTTGTTTTCGATTCCTCTTTTGAACCAAACGTCCGGTATTTTCATTTCATTTTCCATTATATAATCCCAGCTCAAGGGAGGGGGGCGATCGCACCATCTTTCCCTTTGATTTGTCAGTGCTCCACCTCCTTTCAAGAAATTCCCTCTTATTTATAAAAGTCCTTTTTGTCCTACAGTAACTACCATCCCAGTCATATGTTTCAAAAGGAGTGACAAAGCTGGTTTTTCAAAAAACCTTAAACAAAGATGCTTTACTTTCCTCGCTTTAATATAAAATCGGTGAATTTCAGGTAGAACGACTGATTCTTAAAAGCGGAAATAATGATTCTTTAAGACGATGATTTTAGCATGTTAAATCCGCGTTTGTTTCGGTCGTTTTGATTCTTATACACGGCTGATTCTTATAACCACTGATTCTTAAAACTGACGGGCACTGTACTACGAAACTTTCAATAAGACGAAATTCCTTTATATCATTTGGTGCGAGTGCCAAATTTTGGCTTTGCTTTGGCATTCATGAAAGGAAAAAAAAAGTGTGATAATTTCTAACATTTTTAGTTGCTTTCTTAACTGAATGTGCGATTTGCTTAATTTCTTGATGACGTAATTCAAAACATAATCAATATTTGACAGACAGTTTTAACCTTAGCTATCGAAAAATAATAAAAGTAAGGAAGTTTTGATCGCACTAAATCTCATCTATATGAAATATCGGAGGTCTGTACTGATTTGATTATTTGATAATTCCGATTGGAAACAAAGTGAATGCGATGTGTTTTACTCAGAGCATTGAAACTTTATGATTTATGCCCATACTGATAAGACCTAATGTGGATACAGAGCTTTTCGTACTAAGCAACACTAAATTATTATCTACTAACGGACATAATCTAACGTTTCTCTTATTTTTTCCATTGTCAAATTCCTTGGATTTTCAATATCTTTTGATTTTTATATAAATAATATACACTATCAATAATTATCCCGACACAAATACGAATTGCATTATTTGAATTCTTGCAGAGGGTGTCTTCAACTTGTACAGATTTAGACTGGCCTTGTTCATACACTATAAGGGTGGATAATTACATTAGCCTTTTCGATAATCAGGTTCTTCCTGCACTTCGGAATTTCGACAAAAGAGATGAATGTTGTCACTAGAATGATGACGCACTCTGACACAAAGCTTCAGCCGTTATGTACTTATGTGAAGAACTGTTTGTGAAATGATCGCCCTGGCCTGCTCAGAGTCCAGATCTTCATCCCATTAAACACTTTTGGGATGAAAGAGAACGGCGATCGAGGTCGAGAACAACACGTTCAAATGCTTTTCCCAAAATCAGTGCGGCTTTGCAGGAGAAATGGAGATGAATTCCACATGACGTCATCTCCAAGTTCGTTGAAAGTTTCCTTCAACAAGTGTTGGAGATAATCTAGTCCAAATGCGGACATACAGATACTATGGTCAGTATTTACTGCTCAAGTATTGGTGTTTCTAGTGTTCGGACAATCATTGACAGATAGTGTATATTGTATAGGAATAATTTTAAGCAGTTTAAGGTATATATTTCAATAAATAAAAAAAATAGTAATAAGCCATGTCCGTAGATAACTAGTAATTCTTAATCATTTCTGTATAAAAAATAATGCATTACATTTTATTTTAAGGACAATTTGTATTTAAATAAAATATTATCTACGCAAGGTATTTTTACTCAAAGAAATACTTTTCACAGACGATATATTCTCCAAAATTCGGGCAAAAAGCACCATAAACACTGTTTATTAAATTGTATACTTCGGAATAACCCATGTGGTTTCATTTGTATCCTTATACCTGCTATTCACCCATCGTTCCGATACCAGAAAAAAACAATTATCTGTTAAAGCCACGCCCATTAAAAGTAAAGAAATTTGTTCGCACCATTTTTTTCTTTCATGCTTTTTAATGGAAAAGCTTTAATGACTTGACACTCACCTTGCTTCTAGCATCAATAAATAACAGCTGTTTTTTGTAAATTGTGCTTTTACATGGCATTTTTCAGTGATTTCTCATCAATCAATGGCAAATTTTTTCCCACGTTTCTTTGGCATAACATCGATAAGTGATAAATCTTTTTTCAAACATATTTCGAGCCTTGTTCCGAAAGTCAAAGCACTGGTTCTCCAAATAATTGGTATTGTTTTCATACTGGCCGTATTTTTTAGAGGGTAACTATTTATTAAAAAAATATCAAATTTATCATATAAAATAAGATTTTGTTATAAGAATCAGATTTATTTTATGTGATGGTAAATTCTAAAGGATGCATTTTTGTGCGTAACGGTACTGCTAGTCACAATGTATTGTTATTAACTATTGTACAAAAGCGATAAACTTAATATGTGCATAAATTTATTTCGTATCTGGGAAAATAAGTTTCTCCGCGTAAGTGTTATACCAATTCTTATTTACTCAATTATTATAGTTATGTCATACCAGGGGCGACCTGAGCAGATTGAGAAGCACAAAATTTTCCAACTACCCAAAAGCGTTGAAAAAAGAGATATATATATATATATACAGTAAACCTCCCTTAAAGACCACATCTATTTAGCGACCACTTCACTTAACAACCATTTTTTCTGGAAACGGATTTTCTCCCTCCCCTACAGGCCCAATGGTAAATTTACTTCCATTCAGAGGCCACCTCGTTGAGCGACCGCTTTTTCGCAGAACTTACAGTGGTCGCCTTAGAGAGGTTTTACTGTATATGTATTTAAAGATAGCATTTACTGTTAAACAAAAAATCCATGGTAATAGACATTGAAAGCATTTAGCGTTTTACGATGTGAGAGGAACTATTTGAAATTTTTGCCTGCTCGCTGTACAGATATAGCGCATTGAGGTGGGTTATAGCTATTTATGGAAGTAACTCGTTAGATGGATCACCATTTATTATGGCGCATACACAGCTTATTGTATCGGAGGAGCATTCATTCAATAAAACGAGCGTCAACCCCAATTTGTTCCATGCTATAACATTGCGGCCTTCATCTGACTCCATGTTCAATTGTGGCGCAAGGGCATGAGAGCAGTTTGCTCCAGTAAGTCGTATTGCAATTTACGGTGGTATGTAGTTCGTTGGAAGATGAAAAATTCACAAGGCAGTTGTAACGAAAACAGTTTATTTAACAAAAACATAAAAAGCATTTAAGTTTCTAGTTTCTAACGTAAGCACATCGCTGCTATCTTATGCCGGTAACAGTCATTACAAACGTACTTTCACATTAAATGCGTGCCTATAACTACAGAGTATTATCGTCACGTTAGCAAAAATAAGATATACCATATTGGCAAGCGAAAAGGATCATTTCTTTACTGGCCAGCAGTGAAGAATTAAAACGAAGTAAGAAAAAAGAATTGGTTTACACACTAACTTGCTATTTATAATTCCAAAATCCAATGCAAACTGTTGCCATTCCAGGAAAGAGAACACTAAGCAATTTAAACCATTCGCCAATATTTTCGCTCACATTAAACTGGAGCGTAACAGTAAGCCACATAAGCTATAGACGGACCCTCCAGCTTCACAGCAAGTTTGAGAGCTCAATGCTGTGGTCAGTTGCAAATAGAGTTGTAAAAAGTTCGGGAATTTTGGGCACATTGGAAACTTTGAATATAGAAATGAAAATAGCTAGAATAAAGGAGGTAGTCCCGTCCGCGCCTTTCTTTTTATTGGTCGATTCGACACAATCGACCAATCGGAAGAAAGATGAGGACGGGACTACCTTTTTTATTCTATCTATCTTGGTTTCTTCCCATCAAAGTTTCCAATATGTCCAAAATTGCCGGGTTTTTTACAACTCTAGTTGCAAATTGGATTCTATATAAGGAACACCGGGGAAAACATCCTGGTTTTATTCTTTATGGCACTTAAAATACGGGTGAAATGAGAAGGGGGAGGGGCGAAATCCCCAAATCTGTGGTTTTGATGCCCTATCCGCTAGATAATATATCATAGACGTGGGAGCGGAAATAACTGTTTACAAAATGGGCAGTTATGATTTAAATTTTTCCAACAAACAAAAGAAAAAGAGTTGGTCTTTTCCTCCAAATAACTCTCGATTTTGCCAATATCAAAAATTGTCCAATTGTCTAAAGGCTAAGAGTAAAAAAAAATTCTTTTTTCCCCCCCCCCCCCGAGAAAATCTAATTTTTTGAAAGCTAATGATTGAAAGAAATTGCCTGAATTTCCAACTACCCAAAGAATTAATTATCCATCCCTTTTTTTTCGAGTTTAATCGGAATTTCTCAAATTGGAACTTGACTTTTTTCTATTGATGGGAGACTCCCACCATCCCCCTATAAGACCGACCCTGGGCTGGACAATATACCACAGACATGGAAACGGAAATAACTGCTAACAAAATGGGCAGTTATAATCACAAAATTTTTCGACCAACAAAAGCAAAAAGGTCGGGTTTTTCTTCAAGTAACTCCGATTTTGCTAATGTCAAATAATTTTCAAATTGTCTAAAAGTGAAGAGTTAAACAAAAAAATGATTCCACCTTTCTCCCCAGAGAAAATCTAAATTTTTGCCAAGTTGGCAATTGAAATTGCGTGAATTTCCAACTACCCAAAGAATTAATTGTTCGTCTTTCTTTTTTTTCCGATTTTAACCGGAATTTCCCAACTTGGAACTTGATTTTTCCGATTGGGGAAGAATCTCTGTCCACCCCATAAGGCCAGCCCTGAGCTGGTCAATATACCCCAGATGTAGAAACGGAAATAAATTTTAAAATGATTGGCAGTTATAATCGCAAATTTTTCCGACAAACAAAAGTAAAAAATTTGGTCTTTATCTCCAAGTAACTCTCGTTTTGCTAACGTCAAAAAATTTTCCAATTGTCTAAAGTTGAAGAGTAAAAAAAAAATTATTCCACCTTCCCTCCCCCCTCCAAGAAAATCTAAATTTTCGCCAAGTTGGCAATTGAAATTGCATAAATTTCCAACTACACAATGAATTAATTATTCGTCCCATTTGTTTTTTCGAGTTTAACAGGATTTTCCCCAACTTGGAGCTTGATTTTTCCGATTGGGGGGGGAGACTCCGATATGTCCCCACATAAGGCCGGCCTTGTGTCTTACACATACAGGCAAATATATATGTGAAATTATAATTTACAGGCTTTTCGAAAAAAACAACACTCAATTTTACATTATTCAGTGGGTAAAAGAGGAATGCATTTTAATGAGCAAAATTAAAACGGCAAGACGGTATTAAAATAGTTTACATAAAAATTAAATAAAATCATTTAATTTATGTACTTTAGTGTTGCTAAATTTCTGATATTCATTTGTCTCGCAGTAGCGGGGCTGTAGTGAAAGTACTTGAAACCCCATATAAAACTGCAAATCGCAAGAAAACCGTGAACGGACTGCCCCTTATCTTAATGGCCGATAAGACAGTGACATTAAAACAATACAACATTTATTTATTAGGTAACCAAAAAGGCTACATGATATAATCATGAAGGGTAATGATTCCAGAAGCAGGGTAACATATCATCATCATCATCATCATCATATTCAACCATTATCTATCCACTGCTGGATGAAGGTCTCTCCAAATGCTTTCCACACAAGTCTATCCTGAGCAATTCGCTTCCACGTCACCCCAACCTGTTTTCTTATTTCATCCACCCATCTAGTTTGAGGACGTTTTCTAGGTCTTCGGTGGTCTCTTGGAATCCAGTTCAGAATTTCTGTTGTCCATCGTTGATCAGTTCTTCTTGCAATATGCCCAGCCCATCGCCATTTCAGCCCTTTTACTTTAACAATGATGTCCTCCACTCTAGTTTGCTCTCTCACCCAAGTGTTCCTTTTCCGATCTCTCCTAGTTATTCCAAGCATGCACCTCTCCATGCTCCTTTGTGTTGTCTGTAACTTCCGTATTGCTGCAATTGTTAAATTACATGTCTCTGATCTACAAGAGAGGACTGGCAATACACACTGGTTGAAGACT
>QLNU02015360.1:241149778-241173000 GCA_006491805.2 Dysdera silvatica
TAAGTTTCTTATTGTGTACCTATATATTTAGAATGAATATAGGAAAAATATTTCCTAATCCTATATTAACTATGCGTATAAAAGAATTATGGTAGAAAAATATCTGATCATTGAAAGACAAAAATCAAACTAACTAAAGTATTTTTGAGTTAGAATAGGCTATTAGATAAATTTCAGTATTATTAATTATGCATTCTCTGTCAGAAAAAGTGACCCACGTAAGGAGTGATCAATCTCTCTTTCATGCAGCAATATTTTAACAAAGTGCATATCACTTGTATAATAAAATAAATATTAAATAAATGTTAAATAATAATTCTTCAATAAAAAGTTTCTCATAAATAAAATGAAACACAAATTGTTGCAGTTTAATTTTAAAACATTGACAGCTGTTTCAATAGCATGTGGCTATTTCATCAGAATGATACAACTGATGCTTTGGTTAACATTGCTAGTCAAATGATGCCATACGGTGGAACATAAACCGTAGAAACCAAAAAATTAAAATTAGCACACAAGTCAACGGCGACGTCCCCGATTGCGGAATCGAAAAATAAGAGAAGTCTGTGGAATCGTTTCTTGTTGTAGCACGGGAATCCAGAAAAGGATGTTAAAGTAAAAAAAAAGTGGTGGAGTGGGGAATAAAAATATAAAACTGAAATAAATGAAACAAACAAAATTACAGGTGAATTTGTGAGAGCAATTTCTTGTATTGATCCGTCTTTCCCGGATCAATACAAGAAATCGTTTCCACAAATCAACTTGTAATTTTTCACTTTCTGTGCTTCATATTCTAGGGTATGGCATCGTTTGACTAGCAACGTTAACCAATTTATTAGTTGTATAATTCTGATGAGGAGAGCCACGTGCTAATTGAAACAGCTATCAATGTTTTTAAAATTAAACTGCGATAATTTTTATTTTATATTATTTATTAGTTTCGCACAGTGTATTACTATTCTACTTAAAGCGTGTTTCTTTTTAATAAATTTTTATTCAAAGACAGTTAATAAAAATTTTACCTCATTGAACGTTTTTTAATAAAGTCGAATCTCGTTAAGATAAACATCAAGGGGAACAGAAAATCTGTTCGTATTAACAGTAATTCATATTATCCGTAAAGGATGGGGGATCGTATTACTAAGTTATTTATTAAATCTCTGATTACTATATATACATTTGCTATATATATATATATATATATATCAATTTATTATGTATTTTATTATATTCTATCAGTATTATTATTTTATTACAGAATACACATTTTGTATTAAAACCATAACATGTAAATAAATTTAACGTGGATATTATGTGTAGTTGATAGATTCGAAAAATCCTTGTTTTACTATATATATATACTATGGTTTAGTAAATATTTATTTGTTCCGGATTACATACTGTGCCAATATAAATTTTAAATTGCAGTAGTACACTAAAAAATTAGTAATTGCAGATTGTTTTCGCTTTCTGTCAGCACAATGTCGCCAAAAATTATCAAGTTTGCCCACGGTTTCTAGAGAAGCACTGGAATCTGCCCCTTGTATCACAAAATGACGCACAAATTGCAAGGCAGTAAAAGCCTATATGACACTAATATGATTCTTTTAAAGGGACAGAGTTCATGGGCGCCCATATGAAAGGCAGGGGGCTTGAGCTCCCCCGCCGTTTTTTAAAAAATCGGATTTCGGGATTCTGCTATGCGTATACTTTCAAAAATTTCATTCACATTTTATAATAAGATACTTTTTAGCTCATTGCTAATTTCTATCAATTGTTTTTGTAGTATCTTGTACATTTACTAAAATATTCGACAGCCTTGAAGGAGGGTGATGATTTTTCTTAGCTCCTCCTAAAGGTATTAAAATAGACGCCACTGTCAGTATTGTCAATGTCTTCGTCAGTATCCAAAAAATAGTGATTACTATCCGGCAAGGGTTTTATCATGCAGTTAACGGTCTAAACTATTTGGAGGTTCATTGAAACACTGCACGTCACAATGTTGTCCATTGAGACACATTTTTCAGTTGTTATCGCATGTAAACGCCAACAAAAAATGTTTGTTATGCAATTGTATACAAAAGTCGAAACTCTCGTGTGTTTAATCTGGTAACTACAAACTGTTGTAATTATCATTGAGAAGCTCTGATCATGTAAAGCGCGTTTCTTACGTGTTAAGCGGAGGAAATTTTTAAGTGTCGTTGATTATCAGTTCGTGGTAAACGGTATTTTGTCTTAACCGCGTTCGTGTTAAAGGAAAAAATAACATGGGGATTCCTATACAATTTGACGGGACTTCAGAAAATTGTTCCTATTAAAAGTAATTCGTCTTAAGCGTGTTCGTTTTAACCAGGTTCAACTGTATAAAATCGTATAGGGTTTTAACTCCACCTACCAATATACAAATTAAAAATGTAAATATTATTATAATATTAAACGAAATCATTTTGAATTTGATATAAAACATTGCCACAACATTTTCTGTTCAGATATAATAGTATGAAAGATCATCTGAATTTACTTAACTATTTATAAGAAAACATATTTAATAAAAGAAGAAATAGAGCAAGAAAGAATAAAATGGAAGTAAATTACAAAGCATGTAAGGAAAACAAATAATATACTTTATTTTAAGGGCAAAATGGATATAATTGCATCAAGGGGCATTGTGCGCCATAGTAATCTCATTAAGAATGAGGACAACTTGGGCTAAATTTTTAAAAACTATTTAAGACAAAAACACATTTTTTGGAAAAAATTTACGTTTAGGAACTTAATCCACATAAAATTTATCATTGCACTAAACATAATGGAATTTATTCGCCCCAATTAAAAGATAAAAATTATATTAAAAGTCAAAAACAGAAAAGATGTTTTTTTCGTTTAAGTTTGAAATTCAAGATTTTTATTTTTCTCCTTCCATTTCCATTATCTTTTAATTTTTATGGACTCCTTTTTAATTGTTTTACCCATTACTTTTTAGCATTGATTTTAAAATCTGAATACTATGTTCATTCTTATAAGCTAGGTTTTTAGGGGAGTTTTGAATCCGTTATTTACTGTTAATGATTTTCATTTAACTTTAGTTAAAATTTAGATTGTCTGGACTTTTTTTTTGATTATTCAAACATTATGTTGCATCATATAGCATTATTGCATTTGATTACTTTTCAGGAACTTGATTAATATAATATTACATTGTATCATATAGAAAATTAAATTAATGGAATAATTAATAAATTATTTTTACTGATTATATTTTTACAGTTCAATCTGATCCTATACACTGAAATTCACCTAAGGCGAACATTATCTGCATTCGAACACTGCTGTCTTTGCGAAACCAAACAAAGTTTCGGCATTTGTTTATTTCTATATCTAATTTACAGATACCACTTTATATTTACTTGGATTTTTGATATATTTTATCGCATTTATTTTAAATAGCAACAAAAGTGTGTGCGAAATAATTTATTCTACCTTTCATACTGGGACCATAGTATAAGGTAGGGACAAAATGTTGATTTAAGTGATTGTAAACTATGAGCAATTTCTATTATTTAACCAAAACATTATTATTTAGAGTATGTATTATATAGTGTCAAGGCATTATTGGATTATTCCTACAAACTTCTATTTCATCATAATCTATTTACTGCAAATACAGGGTGGTCCTGAACTCTACCGACAAATAATGACACCAAAAAAGGCATACTTGCCCATATCCCCGTGTCCGCAAAGGGGCCGGTTTGGCTGTAGATTTTAACTACTGTTTACGTCCATGTCGTTGCTACGTAGCCAATTACAGGAATTAAAAAAAAAATGTTGATACATAATTTAAGTGATTGAGCTAATAATACAGTAGAGACAAAGAAATTCGGAATTCCGTTTCCTGATCTGTGTTACTATATAGTGAAAATAAGCCTAAAACTGCCTTTTTTTAACACAGTAGTAAAGATTCTAGAACTATCCAGTATGATTTTAGAAAGCCGCCAAATAGAGAAAGCCTGACATCTGTTGACATTAAATAATTTGAAAAATTCTTGAAATGGCGCATTGTAGCCATTTTTGAAAACCTTGAATGTGGTGGATGCACATATTAAATTCACTGTAGTGCCCGAACGGCTAATTTTTGGAAAAAAATTCACTGTACAAAAAATTTCTTATTTTGATGTTCTTCACCTGTTGCACATACTTGGCAGTTCCCAACTCTTTCTAGTGTGTTAAAAAGTGCATTTTTAGGCTTATTTTCACTATATAGTGACTCAGATAAAGATCAGGAAACTACTGTATTATTAGCTCATTTACTTAAATTATGTATCAAAAATTGCATTTAATTCATGCAATTGGCTACGTAGCAACGTGATGGACGTAAACAGTAGTTACGCTCTACAGCCAAACCGGCCCCTTTGCGGACACGGGGATATGGACAAACATGCCTTATTTGGTGTTCCTAACAAACCCTTCTATTTTGTCAGTAGAGTTCAGGACCACCCTGTAGATGCCTATATAATAAAGGTATATTTCGTATATTTTAATGGACGGACTGGTTTTTCCTTGAACTAAAGCCATACAGCTATTTATTAGAGTATCTATCAACAAAATCTGCATTTTGAATATCGAATAGTCCCTTCTATATAAATAGTAACGGCTTTAAAGATTCCATGATAATTTATTTACAACGGCACTGAATTCTCTTTTAATGCTTCAAAAATTATTACTGTCACGCCTTGGTAAACCATATTAAGATTCTAGTTAAATCTGCAGAGCGCAATTAACGTACGAGTGAGTACGAAGCTATCGATGAGGATGATTCTAGGGAATTGTGTATGCGCCTTAATTTAAATTAAATCAAACCACATTCTCAGACTGGCAAGCGATTTCACTTCTGGTTGGACAGCGACTAAAAGGGAAAACACAAATTCATTTGCAATACAACCCATGAGAGTTACGGAAAAATATACTGCAAACAAGACAAAGGTCCTCCTACAGAAGAATACATCCTTAGACTGGAACATTCGGATAGGTTGTAAACTATCCGAAAGATTCAAATACCGCGTACAGAATTAGCTTTTGAAACACTTTAACAAAGTTACCTAATTAAATCTTCTGTCTTTTATTCGAATGCGAGGAAATGCAAACTGAGGAAAACGTTGAGTTAGTACTTAAGAATAGTGTTTCCGAAATTATGGCAACCTTAGGGTTTTTCGAAAAAGAGGAAAAAAGTCTTGATGAGTACAAAACAATAAGTGAAAAAAAAAGAAAGGAATAGAAGAATAAACAAACGAGCTAGCGAGAGTGCCCCGATATGATTAGATTCAATAAAAATGGCCAGACAAACTCAATTATTAAGAAGTAGGTTCGGGGTATACATTAGTAAAGTAGTATTAAAGTAAGTAGCGTAAGTCAGAAGGATAATTATGGTTTTGAGTAAACAAAATACATGAGTATGCTGCTTAATAGATGATAAATAAAAATACATCAGTGGCTGATGGTAACAGATGTTAACCAAATTATAATTAACGTAATAACGGAACTCTTAAATGAGTGCGAATGTCATCAAGTTAATTTAGAAATAGAATAAATTAGATATAAAAATTTGTATCGTGACACATGATAAAAGATAAAATTCATCAGTTGGTAAATGAAATTAATTATTAACAAATTAATGACTCAGTGAGAACAAATTGATCACATCGCAACATCATTACACAATAATAAAAATGAGGCAATATTAAAAAACCAATAAAGTTAAATGGAGCGACAAGACATGGCCAGTATAAATAAGGAAAATTATAAGTGGTAGGGAAAAACATGAACCAAGTTTGATCAAGAGAATGGATATTTAATATCCGAAACATATACTATATCAGAAATTGAATCAAAATTAAAAGAATCCTGTCCTCATCAAAATAGTGGGAAAAGGAACTGAAAACAGTGTATGAGTTGTGAAGTTTAAGTAACATACCCTAATGACGATATAATACATTTTGATAAAAAGTTCAAGTAATATTTCATTAGTAAAATATAAATGAGGGTATCTTTAATGACATTGAAATTGGCATGAAGTTTTAGTGTAAGAAAGTATATAGTATATAAAGGAATGTTTGATGTAGCTAAATACATGGGAGAATTCAAAATAATCACTAACGATGAGAAAATCCTTAGATGCTGGCAAGACCCAAGTATGGTATAATTGTCGTGGTCAAGGATTATAATATGGAAAGTAAATCACATTGTTGGTGTTACAAAACGTAATGTGGGATAGAGGAGCAGCAAAGGGTAGCATGCACCAAAGCCGAAACGTGGCCATGTCTTGAATCATATTAGTCCCACTTAATGATTTTAGAAAATGTATAGAAACAGATCATTAAGTTCGGTGTGAAATATAATGTTAAAATATTCAATAACGTATGATAGAATAATTGAGTTTCATTCGCGCGAATTGGGTAAAGGATCGTATAGTAGATTGCGATTACTGCCAATGCGAAGAATTCGATAGAATAGAATGCCTTATACCCATCATTTTGAGAATAACTCGTGACAGTTTCTAGAGTTAGGTGAGAATTATAGTGCAAAGGCATATAAGAATATTTCGTGATGATAATACAGTCATTTTAATAAAGTAAAGTTACAGGATGTAATATCAGGTCAAGAATGCAAAAGAGCACTAATTCAGGCAATACGACGCCTCAACAAGACAATCACCTTTGAGTACAACCCAGATAGCAAAGATCATCCTTACGACGTCCTGAGAACATCCTCAGAACGTCCCTAGGACAACCTTCGCTATCTGGGAACTAGCATGGAAAGCATAATTTTGATGTACTGAGAGACAGCAAGGTAATGTCGACACTCATCAAAAGATAAGCGGAGAAGTCAAACTAATATTAAGGATAAAATATCTAATATCAAGGATTAAGAGACAGCAATGGTAATATTGCTACCAATTAATATCAAAAAGTGGGAATGATCAAACTAAAAATAAGGATAACAAATAAAGTGCAATTTATGACAGTCATCGAGATAAGATGCCAAATAAGTACATTACTTACTTGGGGTCATTTTCCTGCTGGAAATAATATGAATCACTGAGACCTAGATTTACGGCTCTTTGTAGAAAATTATCTCACAACACCTCAATATATGTACAAGCTATCACTTCCCCTTCAATAAAAGAAGCACAATTTCTCAACTCCTTTGTAAACCATACAACCCCAAACCACGACGTGGCCTCCTCCTAGTTTAACGGTAATATTTTTATATTATATATATATAATATTTATGCTTAGGGATGGCAGTTTAGGGTTTAATTCCAAACAAATCCTTCGTTATGTAAAACAAATTTTAAAATATTATTTTTTGATCGAAACGATTAATAAGTTTTAATTTAAGTAAAATTTAAGCCACAAAAGTTCCATACTTAATAGAAATTTCATTTAACCTTGCGAAGAGCTTAATACAATTTAACGTTCTTTCCATTACGTGGAAATAAATAGTCATTGATAATTTTAAGGAACACCAGTTATTATAAATAACCTCGCAAGCGAGAAATGCGGGTTTTTATCAAAAAAATCTTCACTTATATTAAAAAAAAAATTAATGACGTGTTACACATTACATTAATTGTTCGTCCTATGTTTAAAAACTCATTAATTTTTTGCAAAATGAAAACAAAAAAGATCTTTCTATAATTTCGGGTTAATGATGAACTGTTTTTTTTCATTGAAAAAGGTTTAAATTAATGTATTGTACTGAAAAGATACACTCTGGAAAACACAAAGAAAAAATAGCACTTGTGCGCTCATTTTCTGTCTTTCATTATGGCTTAAAGCAACTGCTGGTTTTCCCAAAATTTATGGAACCTCGCAGATTTGGTTGGATACTAGTTAAAAAAACATTCGATTATTGTTATGATTGATATCAAACAATAGCTACCCGTTTTCTTTACCACCAAACATTAAATTGGATTTTCTATGAATGTGGATATTTCAAGGCGATGTTTAGGCAAAATAATATTTTAATTCGCGTGCATTTTTATATTGACGAATATTTTTTCCAACTACCTCAATTTATTTCATTCTATTTTACCAGTATACTCTCTCTCTCTTGACGTGTGTTGTGACTTTTGTTTCAACCTCAAATCTCAGGTGGTGCTCGCACCTGATCAAGGCAGCGGTCAGTGTGGCATGAAAGCAGGGGGTGCTAAGAATCACTGGAATGGCCCAGGCTGCCGTTTGTTATTGACCTTGGCTACGTTTAATGGACGATCCCTTGCTTCTGAAGCAAAACTTCAGGAATTGGAAGAGGAACTAGACAAGATCAAATGGGACATTGTAGGACTCAGTGAAATTAGAAGAAAAGGTGAAGAGTTGGTGGAACTGAAAAGCGGACATTTGTTTTACTATAGAGGAACGGAAACTGGAAGAACAAGTGGTGTTGGCTTCTTAATCAACAAAAGAATTAAAGACTGTCTTCTGGAAGTTGAAAGTACATCAGATCGAGCAGCGAGGCTTGTTGTTCAACTAACCCAGCGATACCAACTTCAAATAGTACAGGTATATGCACCAACATCAAGCCATACCGACGAAGAGGTTGAAGAATTTTATGAAGAAATCAAAGAGTTACACACCAAAGGGAAACAACATATCAAGCTCATCATGGGGGATTTCAATGCAAGAATTGGACAACAGGAACAAGGAGAGACATCGGTTGGTAAATACGGATATGGGGAAAGGAATGAACGTGGCGATCAACTCATCGAATTTGCAGAAGCTGAAAACCTTAGCATCATGAATTCATTTTTTAAGAAGAAACCGCAAAGAAAATGGACATGGAAACACCCAAATGGGGGAACTAGTGAAATTGACTATATCCTGGCAAACAAGAAATCAATTATTGAAGATTGCAGTGTACTGAACAGATTTAATACTGGAAGTGATCATCGAATGGTGAGATGTAAAGTGCACTTAAATACTAAATTAGAACGACAGAAGCTCATTAGGAAACAAGTAAGTAAGAGGGTGGATCTAATGAAACTGAAAGTAAATACCGAGGCATTCAAGTTGGAATTAAAAAATCGCTTTTCTGCACTGGAAGGACTTATTGATGAAAGTGATATCTCAGAAGCAAATGAAAACATTGTTAAGACAATAGTTGAAACTGCTGGGGAAATTGGTGGTGTAACCTGTAAAAAGCACAATAGCAAATTATCTGAGAAGACGAAACAGCTCATGAAAAGGCGAAGAGATATGAAGGTGGACAATCGAAATACCAGTTCCAGGATTGAGTACATAGAACTTTGTAAAACTCTGCGCAAAAGCATGAAAGAAGACATAAGAAAATTCAACTGTGAGCTAGTAAGGAAAGCCATTGAAAATAACAAGAGCCTTAGGGTTGTTAAAGGAAGTTTATCTGTTGGGAAGAAACACATCATTGCATTAAAAGGAGAGGATGGCACCGTAACAAGAAATAGGGAAGAAATACTTAGAAGAGTTGAAGAATTCTACAAAAATCTATACGAAAGTAACAGTGAATTAAACGAAGACATTGAAATAGTCGAAGGAACAGCTCCTAAAATCTTAAAAGAAGAAGTTTCATTTGCAATAAAAAATATGAAGAAAGGAAGAGCCCCTGGTGATGATGGTATTACATTAGATATCCTAAAAGAAGCTGGAGAATATGTAGAAGACATACTTGCAAAATTCTTTACCAAATGTCTTAACAGCGGTAACATACCAAACCAATGGGATTCTGCAACAGTAATTCTTTTGCATAAAAAAGGTGATAAAGAGGATTTGAAAAATTACCGACCAATTAGCTTGTTACCTGCTATTTATAAAATCTTCACAAAAGTGCTAACACATCGCCTGCAGAAAAAATTAGATGCAGCTCAACCAAGAGAACAAGCTGGATTTCGAAGTGGATTCAGTACAGTGGACCATATTCAAGTATTAAGAGAATTAATTGAAAGAACACATGAATATGAACTTCCATTGTGTGTGGCATTTATTGACTATGAGAAGGCCTTTGACTCTATTAAAACATCAGCAGTCATCAACTCTTTAAGATCAACAGACATCGAGGATGTGTACATTGACATGGTGAAATGTGTGTATAAAAATGCAAGTGCAAAATTTCGGTTACATAAAGATACCAAAACTATCAAAATTGGTAAAGGTGTGAGGCAGGGAGATACCATTTCTCCAAAACTTTTTACTTCAGCTTTACAGATGATTTTTCAGCAGATAAATTGGAATGACAAGGGAATAAAAATAAATGGTGAATATTTAAATCATTTGCGGTTTGCTGATGACATTGTTATTTTTTCAACGAACCCATCAGAACTCCAAGACATGGTACAGGAGCTCTCAACTAGAAGTAAAGAAGTTGGACTCAAGATGAACCTACAAAAAACTAAGATCATGTTCAATAATTTCGTAGAGGAAACAAAAATACAAGTTGACAACATTGAGCTAGAAATTGCTGATTCATATATTTACCTTGGCCAGCTGATTTCAATGGATGGCAACATTATGAAAGAACTCAACAGACGTATTAAACTTGGCTGGAGTGCATTTGGAAGAAACAGTTTTATCCTGAAGGGGAAATTGCCTTTATGTCTAAAAAGAAAAGTCTTCAACCAGTGTGTATTGCCAGTCCTCTCTTATGGATCAGAGACATGGAGTCTAACAGTTGGAGCAATACGAAAGTTACAGACAACGCAAAGGAGCATGGAGAGGTGCATGCTTGGAATAACTAGGAGAGATCGAAAAAGAAACACTTGGGTGAGAGAGCAAACTAGAGTAGAGGACATCATTGTTAAAGTAAAAGGGCTGAAATGGCGATGGGCTGGGCATATTGCAAGAAGAACTGATCAACGATGGACAACAGAAATTCTGAACTGGATTCCAAGAGACCACCGAAGACCTAGAAAACGTCCTCAAACTAGATGGGTGGATGAAATAAGAAAACAGGTTGGGGTGACGTGGAAGCGAATTGCTCAGGATAGACTTGTGTGGAAAGCATTTGGAGAGACCTTCATCCAGCAGTGGATAGATAATGGTTGAATATGATGATGATGATATATATATATATATATATATATATATATCACCTTTAAGATATTTTTACGTAAGGCGAAATGGAAAATTTAGTTTAGAGATTTTCGCCATTAATTTGCCAGTAATCCAATAGCGGTTTGACATGTTGGAAACATTAAAACAAGGATTTTTTCACAAAATTACTGTTCATGATATTTTGTTGATGATTTTACATGAAACAAAGTGGTTTTATAACATTACATTAGGTTCACACAAGGGGGATATAGGTGCATTAGTCAGATTAATTTTACTCGGAAGCCGTTGGTAATACCTTAAGGTAGTTAGGTTCGATTTGGGGTCTGAAACAAGGGACATCAACCTACCTTGGAAGCTAATTTGGCATAGAGTATAGCAAATTTTGGTATACGATACACGAGACTCGCACAAATAAATATTGCAAAATGCCCTATTAATTTTGCAGTTTTTTTCAAACAACGAGAAACAGTCTTTTCGTCCGTGCGAGTTTTGCTGCGTTGGAACCTACATTTTTCCAAGGAACCCGAACGTCTTAAAGCGTAAGCAACTAGTCCCTGGACTACGGTGGGTTGTTTGTATTATTAATATAAAACTTATGCAAGATTTGAGAAATTATATTGTTAAAAAGGGGTTTTATACATAGGTGTATAAAATAACGGCTTTCAACGAACTTTTAGGTAAAACTAAAACCACCAACAATTAAATTTAAAATCTCTACGACGGGACCCAAAACATCACTAATCAGAAACAAATACTTAAAGCGTTTAATAATTATTTTATTGAATTTCTCTTCAATCTAATTAAGAATCAAAATGATGTGTCATTTATAAAAAAAGATTGCTTTAATTACAATTTTAAAAGACTCGTTATTTCTATCAGTAATCATAAATCATGAACTATCGGTGATAAAGAAATTAATCCCAAAAAAGTCCCAGGTCACAACCAGATTCCCCGAATCGTGTGTGGTAAAATACTTCTCAGATATCATCGAACTTCCTGTCCTTCATATTTATAATCTTATTTTCTGTACAGGAATCCTACCGCGTGATTTTAAAATTGCTGACGTTATTCCCATATATAAAAAGGGTTCTAGAACTGACATTTCTAACTATATGCCAATTTCAGTATTGACAATTTTTGCAAAAATTTTCGAGAAATTACTCTTTAATAGACTCCATGCTTACTTCTTATCCCATAAAATTATTCAAGAAAATCAATTTGGATCCACTAAAGGCAAATAAACTGAACAGGCTCTACTTGCAGCCACTAATTTTATTTATTCAGATATAGATTCTAATCAATCTACTGTTGGCGTATTCTTCGATTTGTCAAGAGCTTTCAATACTATTAATCACAACAGACTTTTTCAAACTTAAATTGGCTGGTATCCGTGGACTTCCCAACATAATTCTCAGAAACTATTTGACAAACTGAGAACAATTTGTGCACATGTGTGACATATACCTCGGTGTTCAACAGGGATCGATCTTGGGGCCTCTATTATTCAACTTCTACATTAATGGTATCTTCTATCTACCAACTCCTCACAAACCTATCTATTTTGCTGACGATAATAGTATCTTCTTTATAAGCACTGAAATCAACACACTAATATCTTTGGTTAATATTAATATCAAGTATTTTACTAACTTCTTTGAAAGTAACTATCTAACACTTAATACCTCAATGACTAAATACCTTCTTTTTATCAACAAAAAACATAGACTCTAACAATTTTAATATCAGTATAAACAACACAATGACTTCATTCTCACAAAACACAAACTCTATCGTTGTAACCCTTTAATCCAAACATGAATGGAATATTCACCTTAATATTATCTGTAAAAAAATAGTAGAAATATTGGAGTGATTCGAAACTTACCCGTCTCAATTCTTCTTAAACTTTACAACTCTATGATTTATTTCCTTACTATTGCCTTCAAATATGAGGAAACATTTCCACGTCAAATCTCAATAGACTTACCAGACTGCATAAAAAATTCCCCTGCCTACTATATTATCAATCTCATACTTCTAGAACTATTGAACTAGCTTACGATCATCAGATATTATTAATCGAAAAATTATTTAGATACAAAACTTCCATCTTCATGTTTAGCACTATACGAAATATCACTCATTCTGATCTCATTTCATTACATTCTTCTAACCATACCCACTTTACAAGAAATCTTAACTATCTAATTCCAGAGTATTCGCGAACGAAACTTGGACTCTCGCTCATCTGTTGCTTTGGCCCTAGGGTGTGGGATCTTCTTCCTAACTCACTTAAATCTATTTATTCTTTTGCTCAATATAAAAAACTCATCCGCAGACATCTATTGGATAGAGAAATATAATATCACTACATTTTTCTCTATTTATACCTTCCATACTTTTGCTAATCAACCAAGTCTTTTATCTTATTGTATTTAGTTATTTATTGCTTCCACCTATTATATCAAATTCTGAGCAGCAGGAGCTTTGTCAGACCCCAAAATCTTTACCCTTTGCCGCCCAGGCCGATTAACCTAGCTGATAATTGTAAATAATTATCACATTATGTAAAAAAAAATGGAATCCGTCTGAATAAAGTTTGATTTTATTTAATTTAGAAAAAAAATTAAAATACTGCCGTTTCAATACGTATATAGGGCAAAGAAAAACGAAACTTTCGTCAATATTTCAAAAGCAACTTTATAAGTTTATTAAAATTTTACACAAAAGTTAATAGAACGTCTGCTATTTAGTTATTATTTACAAAAAAAAGTTAAAATGTAATTTAAATTATGATTATATTTACAATAGAAGTCAATACACCTCACATATTCAATTAACAACTATAACAGAATTACTACGTCTTGTATTTAGTTAACGTTTATAATTGATGTGGAATAATGAAATATTACGTTAAAATTAGCTGCAAAAGAGACATGGCATTTTACTTTCAGAAAACCACTAACAGTCAACGTATATTTTATTTTCTTCGAATACGGTCTAGATTTTTAAGTTACGAAAGTACATTGCGGAATAATATTGTTTTTATTTTGCCATAAAAAATGAATTAAACTTTACATATAACACAATACACATGGTTCACAAGTTCAAGATTGTAAAACAAAGAAAATTTAAAACTTTGATTAAATGCCGAAATGTTACTCAAGTCACCCGTTTTGACAAATCCTTGTTTTCTGGCACGCATTCTCATCTAACATACATTCACGTAGCATTTTTGGCCAATTTTATCTACGTTGCGTGGAAGCTAATGCATTCCGTGACTCAACTCTCATTTTAAAAGCTGTCTTCAGCAAATGATAGTCACGAAATTTTGTTACAATGCGTGTTAGCCAAAGCGTTGAAAACTTACGTTGATGGAACGCTACTTTTACTGAATTACGTGATGAGATGAGGTGTTATTTAATCTTCTGCGAGCACTTTTGTACTACACCCTTGGTTTCCTTTCCCGGAAGGTTTCCTTCGGAGAAGACATATATCTATATTAGATTCTGATAGCGCATTTGATAAGTCAACGCAGTTTTTTTATGTAATTTGTTTTCTGGGTCCAAAGAGAATTTACCGCTCTATATGTTTATGCCAAATATTAACGTAGCTTTTAAAATTTAGATTTGTAGGTGGTTTTACGTGTTTAAGAAGTAAACTCTAATTGCCAATTTAAATGTTCAGTGCTGACGTATGTCATTCACTAACAGACTGAATTATTTAGTAAATTATCATTGTACCTAAAACAAATATATATATATACACAACATTATTAATAAATACATTTTAATATTTGATAAAATATTTAAATGAATGGAACTTTAAAAAAATAATGAAATTTAAGGAGACATATTAGAGAATGAAAACAAAATATAAATCGAGTGGTGAAACTTCTTCAGGAGGCAATCCACCCAGGAGTATAAAATGTGGAGTGTTTCTGTTTGGAAGGCCAGCATAAGCTTACATGTCTTCCATTCTCTCCACACTCCATTTCAAAATTCCATATTGCAAAGGAATAATAATTTTTTTTAAATTGAAAGAAATATTGAAAAATTAAATTGAAGAAAACTTAAAGATTAAAAGGAATCTTCTTGGCATGGTTCTCCTCATGTCTTTAAATATAAGCCTATATGGGACAAATGAAAAAATAAACAAACAAACAAATATAAATATAAACATATTACAACAATTTCCAAGTAACAACAAAGTAATATATAAAGCAATATACTGAACCCACATTATAAATTCAATTTATTCTCAAAATAGTAACTGTAACGGCTAAATCCTCGAACCAGCGCTCACCAAATTGACTATTCCGCTGCTAATTCTAAAAATTGCCAATTTAAAAAAAATAATGTATTCCTTTGCAAAATTCAGATTTAGAAGTAGAATGTTGGAATTGAGGTCATTTAAGCTTATGCTGGCCTTCAAACAGAAACACTCTACATTTTATACTACTGGGGTGAATTCCCTCCAGAAGAAGTCCCACGCCTCCGGTTATATTTTGTTTTCATTCTGTAATACGTCTCCTTAAATTTCTTTTTTTTTTTAAAGTTTCATTCGCATTCCAAATATTTGTGTTTCAAGATTATAATTATTATTGTTTTAATAATATTGTTATTATACACTGAAGTGCCAGAAAAATTGGTACACCTACCTAATATCGTGTAGCCTCCTCGTCCACGCACGCAGAAGTGCCGCAACACGACGTGGCATGGACTCGACTAATGTCTGAAGGTATCCTGGAGACAATTCACACCAGGAATCCTGCAGGGCAGTCCACAAATCCATAGGAGTGCAAGGTGGTAGAGATCTCTTCTGAACAGCACGTTGCAAGGCATCCCAGATATGCTCGATAATGTTCATGTCTGGCGATTTAGGTGGCCAATGGAAGTGTCTAAAGTCAGAAGAGTGTTCCTGGAGCCACTCGGTAGCAACTCTCGATGTGTGGGGTGTCGCATTATCATGCTGAAATTGTCCAAGTCCGTCGGAATGCACAATGGACATGAATGGGTGTAGGTGATCGGACATGATGCTTACGTACCTGTCACCTGTCAGAGTTGTCTCTAGACGTATCAGGGGTCCCATATCACGCCAACTGCACACGCCCCATACCATCACAGAAGCTCCACCAGCTTGAACAGTCCCCTGTTGACATGTAGGGTCCATGGATTCATGAGGTTGTCTCCATACCCGTACACGTCCATCCGCCTGATGCAATTGGAAACGAGACTCGTCAGACCAGGCAACGTGTTTCCAGTCATCAACAGTCCAATGGCGGTGTTGGCGGACCCAGACGAGGCGTAAAGCTTTGTGCCGTGCAGTCAACAATGGTACACGAGTGGGCCTTCGGCTCCGAAAGCCCATATCAATGATGGTTCGTTGAACAGTTCGCACGCTGACACTTGTTGATGCCCCAGCATTGAAATCCGCGGCAATTTGAGGAAGTGTTGCACGTCTATCTCGTTTAACGATTCTCGTCAGTCGTCGAATGTCCCGTTCTTTCAAGGTCTTTTTCCGGCCGCACCGCTGTCGGAGATTTGATGTTTTACCGGATTCCTGATATTCACGGTATACCCGTGAAATGGTCGTACGCGAAAATCCAAATTTTGTCGCTATCTCGGAGATGCTATGTCCCATCTCTCTTGTGCCGACTATAACGCCACGTTCAAAATCACTTAAATCTTGATAACCTGCCATTGTAGCGGCAAGAACCGATCTAACAGCTTTGCCAGACATCTCTTGTCTTATATAGGCGCTGCCGACCGCATCGCGTTACGCTGATTGGTTGCAAAGCTCCGTTATTTGCATACGCACGCCTGTACCAGTTTTTCTGGCACTTCAGTGTATTTATCGGTTGTATTCTGAAGCGGAGGCACAGTTGCACTTGATAAAAGTGGTTCACATTTTATTTACAGTTTTATCTATCTTATAATTAACTTCTAATTTATATGTACAAGCATACAGTAGAACTTCCATACACATCGAAGTCGGCGGTTCCTTACGAAACTTCGACATACAACAAACGATTTCTTTCGAACTTCTTATTTAGTATATTGTGTTTAGAAAGACACACATTTTCTTATCAGTATACTGTTCTTTACAAGTGAATATGAACTATAGTACATAGACATCATGTTCATATAGATAATTAAAACAAGTATCAGTGAAAAAAAAAATGCTGAATATATCTTAAAAACATACTATTCATGTGGTACCTATACCCATGCATATTCATATAATAAACTTTCTAATGTCTTTCTGCACAACAGATTTTGACGATGATTCATTCAGTGCTTGATTTACGTATAGGCTAAGCAGGTTCTATCTTAGGACCCCGTGATTTTGGGGCCTCCGCTGGGGTCTTAAAGGAAGCTGGTGATATTTAAATTTAAGCTTCATTTCAATCCTGTTTATTTATAGATGTTCGAGAAAAGTTAATTTTGTGATACACCTGAATACTGAATGCAATGAACTTCGAAGAAAATTCACGATTTAATTACTAAACTTCGTGAGAGCCTCATTCTTTAGGGGCCCATTTTATCCTTCTATCCTAGAGCCCAGTGGCGTAACGGAAAATCTCGGGGGCCCCCAATAATTTTTTTGGGGATCCCCCTTTAAGAAAATTAAATTGTATATGCATATATGAAAATATATATAACATAATAGTGTTGTGTCTTCTATAAGAAATTTACCAGCGATGCATTCCAATATTTTAAACAGAACACATATCTATTAGTCACCGTTTCACGAAGTAAGGTTCTGATGCAAAGCGTATACTATAGCTTCAAAACTCGTCCAGATTTTATAATTTTCGGATGTTGAGTTCAATTTTAAAGGCAATAAAAACAGCTAAAGTAAATACGCGTAATGAGTTTGCCACAGTTGGAAACCGTTCATTTTATTTTATATTTTACCTAAAGATTAAAAAAAATCCTTATTAACTAAAAAATATAATAATATTATTTTTTTACTAATAAATTTTATGGAAAATAAATGAAGACAAAAGGAGCATATTTTTTCTGCCCCGCCTTGCGGAGGTTGCGGGGGTTATCAATAGACCACTGCTAGGGCCCATAAAAACGTTAATCCGCCAAATAATTCACGATAAAAGTGTTTGCACTTACTAAATCCGTAAAACATATCGTCAAGAAAATTTTCGTGGTGAATCAAAAACCATGACGTTGTAGAACATTTGACGAAAAACAATCCTGATTTGTCTTAAAAATATTCGACATATACTATATAATTTTTTTGATATGCAGAAACACTTTTCCAATGAAATGAAACCAAGGCAACTCAGAACAACTTTGATATATAACAATTTTCGATAAATGTTATATACAATTTCGATAAATGTTATATAGTGAAGTTCTACTGTAGTTTATATAAGTTGATTTAATTACGAGTGGCTTGAAAAGAAGATAAGGTCATAAAAAGGTAGTGATTAAGGAAGAAATACAGATACCATTGGTGAAAAGTTACGAAACTGTGTTTCAATTTTCTTTCCGTAATTCCAATGTGCAGATATTACTGCAGCTTTCAACTCTGCCTTACAGTAAGCAAGAATATATTCGAATAAAGTATTTTATATTAGAAAAATGTCGAATTTATGAAAACGATAACATGCGAAACGTAAAATATAGAGATTACGGGCATACTGTAGGCTACCTGCTCAGGATTTGGTTAAATGTCGCTTGTAGAACACTAAGGGAAATAATGTCCTACTGTTAGCATTAGAAGGACAATACCATACGAACTCGGAAGGGCTATAGATGAACGATGACGGTTTTGTATTAAGTTAACCCCAAGCGCTTCCCCAACATATCCGCTCATCAAACGTCTCCATTATATGTTTCACTCGTGCTCATTGTGTGCACAAGATTGTTGAATGCAGCAGCAACTGCTAACTATGAGCAGTTTCTCCAATAAAGGGATAACGCCGTCACGCGATTACGCAGCAGAATTGTGTCTGCCGTAATAACAGTAGTTTAAAACTGGAACACCAAGAGAGGAATTTCAAACGTTTTCATTTATAAACTTCTGTTTACAAACTGTGGGCTCTTACCTCTCTTCAATGGTTGTCTTTATAAACGTATGATTAAAATCATATGTGTGGATGTGGTTTAACATGTTTTTCACGTCTTTCAATTTCTTGCATGGAGTTGAAGATACAATCAAACGCTACATCTTGAAACTTGTTTATTTTGGCAAGAAGTCTACACGAAGCGAATATTAATATTAAATAATAGAGCCCAGGTGGTTATACATTATAAAATTCGTAGACAATAATAGTGAACAGGACTAAGTAGATAGAACAAGGTTGAAATCAATCTGTAACAATATTTTACCTCTTTCCTTTAACTTTTTAGTAAAATTGAAATTTTTCTTGAAGTGTTAATCACCAAATGAGTGGTATCGCAATAACATGACGTTTAAAGAAAAGAAAAATATAAGGAGCGTCCTGTCAGGGCAGCGGCGAGAAAAGACCGATTCTGACAAAGCTCACCATTTTCCAGTGCTATCGCTTAAGGGACAATGAGGCAGCGGGCAGAAACAAAGTAAAAGTTGTTATGTATTAATAATAAATGAATAAAGTAAATTTTTAAACTGAGTGGTGGTGCTCGCTGATTTTATTTCTATTGGCAAGGTATTCCATAATCTAGGGCCCAGTGCAACAATACGAGAAAGACCCAAGTTAGTCCTGGCGATAGTTGGTATTAATGAATTGGGATTAAGAAAGAAATATGCTCAACTTGGTTGAACAAAAGATATAGTATCTAAAACTATATTAAAATGAGTAAGGTGGAACGTAAATATATATGGCAGTCTTGAAAATAAGTAATTTTCAATCAAAGGAGGAGGAATTATTTGGATCAAACATTCAAAAGTCATTATATCACATAAATATGCACAATTTGAATACTTTTATCTTTAATTTATATTAATCAATGTTTATTTTCTTGATTAATTATTAGACCATCGACTAGATGCAACTGTTACGTAAATTTGTTGAAAGATTGTATATTTTAGGATATAGGTTATGAGAAAGGATTCCCTTAGTGAAATATTCACGCACACAGTGAGTAATTTCATTTATTTTAGACTGAATAATTGGCATCTATTAATATTCTATTTGTTAACGTTTTCCCTCAATTATATAGGATTTATCTATACTCAATCCTTGTATGTTTCACGTTTACTCTGCTTGCATTTCAAATAATAAGTAAGTAAACTATAAAAAGTATCATTACAACGGGAATAATCTTAAATATAGAATAATGGTGGTTTTTCGCACACTTGTACATTTCGATATCAAATATAAACCTTGTATAAGCGAAGATTTATATCATTCAAACGTATTATTCATATTGAAATTATTTTAGTAATTTGCAGTCAAGTGAGTCAACCAGAGACAGAAAAAATTACAGTATCAAATAATATATTTTCGTCGTGCTATTGAAAAAATTAAAACGTCCAAGTTTCTGGCAGAACATGCTTGGGAGAAAGGACATGCTCCTGATTGGAATACTTCAAAAGTTTTTCATAAAAAATGTAACTTCTCTTCCTTGTAGACTTTTTCTTGGAAACTTTCAGTCGAGGAATCAGGCCATTAGCATCTCAGAACCTATGCTTAAATCGTACAAGATTTGTGCAAGAAGATGTGGAAAACCGGCATAAAAATTCAGAGTAAACCTGGGTGCGGGATTTCTCTGGGAAAACCCAGAACTGGAAAAATAAATACCATATATTCTCCCTTTCTTAATACTTCGTTTGGTAAAGGAAACAGAAGTTTTCAAAATATTGCGAAATTATTCTTATGCCGTTTGTAAGTTTTACTTACTCTTTCTATCTAATTTCCCTTTTATTTATCCTTATTCCTTTTTCTTTATTTCCTTTTATTTCCTTAACTTTTTCCAATTTATTTTAATCCTTTTGTCACTCTTACTATTCTTGTTTCCATTTTACTTTTCTACACATTCTTTCTACTTTTTTTCCCTTTTCATTAGGACTCCGACTTGTGACAAAATTTTACTCGTTATATTTTATATCTACTCACGTCTTACGCACCCAACTATATATTCAGCATTTCTTTCTTGTCCATCAATTTTGGAAGGGCCTAGAGACTTGGATCCCTTGGAGTTACCACTCCTGGCAAATCATAATTCACAACGGTGCTCTATACTGTTTATGATGGTGTCCATAAGCTTAGTTGATAATAACACCCATTTCTTTGTCAAAGCTCCTCTAAGCTTCCCAGATTTAGGCGTAGGTTTGAAGACAGCAAAATCTCTCTCTAGAACATTCCAGGTATTTCCGATTAAGGTCAGGAGATCTGCTGCAATCACATTGAATGACCGACATTTTTTATTCTATTCTGTGACCTGAAAATTAAGACTTATTTCGAAGGAGTTATAATCTATACTTTATTCAGTTACAGAGGCATTGGTATCTGCTTTCTTTATGCACACGAATTTCCTGGAAATCGTCATTATGCTAAGCTACTAGTATGTTATGCACCCCTTATTCTATGCCGAAGTTGAAAACTTTATAATTAGTGTGACAACATACCATACCCAAGAACAATACTATTTGCAGGTGGGTCCAGATTTGCTTAATAAACGATTTCGTACGTGTTTGATTACGAAAAAAACCAGAGGGATATGTGTGCTATCACTTATAATATAACAGTATCCTCGCAAAGGATATCTATAGCGTAATAGTGTGGCTGTTTGGACAGGAGCCTTGTGGTTTTTTGCATAAATTTGTGAATGTTCTCTATAGGAAAAATGAATGGGAAAAGTATAAAGATGGTTTTAGAAACGATTTTTTATCCTAATCATGAGTGCACGGAAATTATTGTAAAACGACTCGCAGGAAGAAAAGGAATTTCCTAAAATCTGGTGGGGAACATTCCCACATCTCTTCTTTGCCGGAAAAGTGCTTTAACCACTGAGCTACAGGTGACCTATCATTCCCTTTCCTGCGACCGTATTTAAGCTTCTCACTTTGAACCGGCTATCGTTAGAAAATGGACTGTTCTGAAACTGCGATTTAAAGGTCTCTTTAAATCGCAGAAAATTTTTCTTCTGTTTAAATTGCAGTCACAGAACAGCCCATTTTGAGAGGATTACCGGTTTACAGTCGCAGGAAGAAGAATGACATTTTACCTGTAGCTCAATAGTTAAAGCATATCTCCGACACAGAAGAGACGTAGGATCGTACCCCACCAGTTTTCCGATTTTTTTTTCCTTTCTGCGAGTCGTTGAAATGGGATTAGGGACTTTTCGTTCCTTTTTATGTAAATATAATGAGAAAACTTCAGATTTTATAAGACGATCATGGTTATCACTGGGCCACTCTGGAAGAGAAATATCGTGTGTTCAACTAGCGAGCTTCAAGGGCACGCAATAATCCTGGCCACATCGTCGAACCTGATCCTTATGGAGGTGAAGAAATCTTTTCTTCGGGTGGTATCATTTTAGGATCGAGTACACACCTCTGTACGGGTTCTATAGCCATACTGTAATGGGCGAGGTTTATAGGGATGTTACCTTGCATCAGTATGTGAGGCTTTTTACGGTCATATTTAGTCCTGGGTTCCATTTTGTGAACGGTAATCCTCGATCTTATAGCGCGAGCTTGGTTCCACAATACCTGAAATTTTAGGATGTAGCAGGTCTGGGCCGGCAAGCATGTTCACCAGATTTAAATATCTGTGAATACGTATGGAACGTCTTTGTCTGCTGGGCTGCAATACATAACCCTCCATCATAGTCATTGAACTGCTTAGAAGATTAATTGATCAAAAATGAGATTTCTTACACTAGGAACCATTGGAAACCCTTATCGCTCATGACCATTTGTTTATGCAATATCATTTTTACCTTATTATTAAGCCATAACCAAATATTAAAATTTAAAACATTCAGATGCAAGAGGTTGTTTTACCGTGATGGCCTCGTGGTCTGCTATTTGCGCAGATAGGACAATTAAACTTAAGTTTTACGCGTCGTGTTCTCTTTTGGTTTGTAAAACTTTTAATGTCTACGTTAAAAGACAAGTAAGTATGCTTGCATAGAATAAATACGTTGAATTATTGACAAGTAAAAAGGAATTGCATAAGACACTGTTAAACAT
>QLNU02015360.1:241173100-241225476 GCA_006491805.2 Dysdera silvatica
CTTTTTAATCAAGGGGAGTATTATTTCTTTCAGCCCCCTCTCTAACCTCGAAATCTCATTGGTTTGATTTTATATAGAAAACAATAATTCTGGGCTGGTTCGAGTGACGTCATTTGAGAGACGTTTTGCTATTGGCTTGGGAGAAAGGTATTATTTTGAAACTTATTGCTTTTGCTCCCTGATAAAGTGTCATGTTGATCTGAAATTACGAGTTTGTTGTTGTTCAACTTGGTTCGCAACTTAGAATGGTAAAAAATTGAATCTTTAGAAATAACTTTTTACTTCACAGCTGCAAAAGTTCGTTCGTGACTTTATAATTTTCCTATTTTTAAGAATAAAACGTTAGCTTTTACTTTTCTTTAGTCTTGAGTTTTTATGTTAAAGTTTTGGGTATTCTACTATGATTTTATGGATTTGAGTTGCCTTCTTCTTTGTGAAGTCACGCTCTTTTCTCACATAAGAATTTTAGATTCTGTTTATAGGGTCAAATCGCTCGTGGAAATGTGAAAAAAATCGCCTTTACCCTCCTTTGCAATTAGTAAACAAGAATAATGTTGCATTGATTAAAAATCGTCGTGACATATTAACGGTATGTCGAACCGCTGTATAGCATGTGTAGTTGTTCACACGGTAACTACATACCATATTAATCTCTCTACGACCAGCAGGGTGGCATTCGTAGCACAAGTGGTGTTAAAAATTGGATACTCTGGGTAATTTTTATCTTCGGTTTTTCCGTAAATTATGCGAACAAAACTTTTTTTTTTGTCTTTACTGTATCTTGATATATTCCTTCTCTTGGACTACGTTTCTTACAAGAAGATAAAGAAAAATCATCTCAGATAGCAGTTTCTTACATTATGGACATGAGCTTACATTTAGCTCCTGAATAACATCGTAGGCATTATGAAGTGTCGTTGTCAGTTCTTCATTCCTGTGACGGTCCTCCATTTTCTATATCGTGTACACATTCTGTACTGAGGAATTATAGCTATCTCATTCTGGCCTTGTTTTCTCACTGTTCTGTTTTTTCTCTTTTTTACAGTGCTCTTAATATATTAATTTTTATAAAACAATAGTTCTTTTTTATTAAACTCGGCAATTAGTCTTTAATATAAAATTTAATAACGGTTCCCATAAAATTTTAAATAAATTTATCATGTTTTTTTAATCATTTAGATTTTCTTTATCTATTCCGTAATACAACAAAGTTCCGGTTACCTGCAGACGGGTTATCCGTACTCAAAAACGTACTTAAAGGATATTCAAATCATAAAGCACTGGCTAGCGTTAACTTAAAAATAAATTTAAGTATTATGATTCGCACTTCCAATAAAGATCATATAGCAGTTTGCACTTAATATACGTTATATTTGTATTAATTCTTTTATAATATATTTAAACAGGAAACGAATTTCAAAAGTATACCGTTTTGCGAGGCCGAGAGACAGTAACAGAGCACCCATCAATATAAATTAAATTCATTATTCCTATCTAAATCAAAAGATAGCGCTCGTTTAAGAACGTTATATTTTTGTTTTTCCTCATACGTAGCATAAAATACTTTTTCATTTTCAATGATTTTAGTTTTCATTCCTTTAAGAATGACAATTTTAGAATCACGTGTGCCATGTATTTTGTTCTGTGCTTATCCTCAGCTAAAAACAGCTTTTTTTTAAAACCGTTATAGATATACTGCAGTTTACATATGTCGGCCTCTTTTATGACCCAAGTTGCACAATAATTCTAGATTTTTTTTTTAATTATAATTTAAAAGTTGAAAAAAAAATATTTCGTGAATCTTGTTTATAGAATGGGCCCATGTGATTATAGTACGATAAGTAATTGTAGTTACAGGTTTATGTCTGTTAAAAAAATTCGCACATAAATATATTATCTACTTATATAAGTAATACACTCTTTAAGTTTTTTCTTTTGTTTCGCACTAGAGTACGTATTGAAAACTAATTACAGGATATATTCATAAATTACAATTCTTACATTTATTCAAATTTTCAGCAGTGTCGCTGCTTAAATGGAGAATTTAAGTTTGTAGCATTTTAGTGTCCTACACCGTTTGATCAGACAAATTTTATTTGAAGCAAGGTATATTTTAAACCGCTTTTAAGAGCTAAAACTGTTGCCCTAAGCACCAGTTTCAACTCTGTGCTACCCAAGACACCCCTTCATCCAGTTCTGATTCCATGTAGCACTCAGAGTTGAAAATGACCTGAAAGGTGTCCACTTTGCTATAGAAAACGAAGTTAAGACTGCCACAACGACTACGCTTTCGAACCTATAACATTGATGCTTGCAGAAGGCTTTTAAGGCTAAGCAGAATGCCTGGAACGTGTAGCTGCGCAGCTCCAAAGGAAGCACTTACACAAAGAAAATTTGTGGCTGGACAGTAGCGACAAAAGGCATAGCCATTGCCGTTTCTGTTTACGAATTAAACGAAGGGCCCATTGTCTACCAAAAGGGTAATAGAATGGAATGGTAAACAAGTCTTGGATAAATTTATTGGTGAGGGGGTCATAGATTTAACGAATTTGTGTAATAGCTTATGTTAATACCCAAAGGTTTTTTTTCCTTTTTTGTAAATTTTCTTCTAAGTATCGTTATAATACTGTCTAGCAAATAAGTACTTCAAGGTAAAGTTTCATCTACGTCAATTTGTACGGATTATATGCGAAAAATGTAAGATATTAATATACATTAATTAAGAAGTTTCGATAGTGAAAAGATCGGTATTTGTAACAGATAAAGAAAGGAGAATGCGAACGAGAATATAAACATATTTTATTATTTATTGATTTTTGCATTAACACTTTATCTTCGAAGTAGGTCTTTTATCCCAGGTTAATTTTCTACGTTCACAGCAATTTAAAGGATTATAAAACACATCCAGAAAGATGTAAAGAATGTCATTTTACCAAAATATAGGTAAATAAGCTCTGAAGATTTTAACTGCGTTCATCAATGCTGATTAATAAAATAAACCGGCCATTGTATCAAAGGCGATATAGTTGGTCCTGATTCCATATTTGAATAATAGAAATTAAAGATACAAGCGCATTTAGAAAATATAAAGGAGGAATTAACCCGCTATTTAGTTGATGAAAAGAAAGATTCATCAAAAAATCTAAATAAGCTGGTGACTTTTTGTTGGAAGTAATATGAAAACCACGGAATTTTAAGAAACCCCTGTTTTAAGCTTTCTTGAATATTATTGCAATTAAGCCAAAAGATAAAATTGCAGTAAAGTATGGGCGAATATTCTGTAAATTTATGAAAGTAGATTTTAAAATATGCGTAAGAGTTTAAACACGTTACAAACGGTAATATCCCTTAAAAAAAGAAAGAATTTTATTATCAAGGATTGATAGTACATATCGGTAATCAAATTCTAATTAAATAAAGCTTCTTGAGCAGCAATACGTAAGAAACTTATTTAAACCGTTACTATACGTAAGCAAATTATTTAAACAGTTACTATACGTAAGCAAATTATCTAAGCTGTTACTATACGTAAGAAAATTATTATACTAGAAGCTATAAAACTTTCCTCGCTCGGAGCCCCTTTCTGGACTCCCCGTAACTCCTTTGACATTTTTAAATTATAATGTACGTATTATTTTCGATAAATATATTGTATCAAATCCACTTATTTAGTACACACTATTTGTTTACAACATAAAAAATATTAATAAAAATGTAAGAAAATACTTTGTAATGCCACCAGAATATAGCAATTAATAGCGTGTTAAAACTTTTTTTAAACGCGATAATTTATTGTGATAACTCTCTATTTATAAATAAGCGTTTAATATTATAACGAACTTACAAATAAGTGTTTAATATTATAACAAACTTACTAATAAGTGCTCAATATTACAATAAAAATGTAAATAAGTATTATAATTTGCATCACACGTTGCATTCTTATTTCAAAAACATATACCAAAAAATTAGAGAACAAAAATTTTACCTAAGCAGGAAGCGTGGGGGAGGCAGGCATTTGCTTATTTTTTCCTTCTAAGTGGGAAGTATAAAATGGCTAGAAATGTGCTTACGTAATACTCGAACATCTCCATTTGGAAAATATTTATGGGTTGAATGTATCAAAGCATGGACACCGAAACTATTTTGTACAGCAGCTTAAGTAAGGGAACTACAGAAAAAGGACGGCCGATATAATCTTTTCACGTGGACAAATGTACTTTTATGGTGTCAGACTGAATATAATATTTAAAGGTTTAAATATCCATTTTGCTTCTTCGAGCTATTGTGGCACTGTAGCTTTTTAGAGTAACTGAATCCTTTTAATTAAAGATGTCTCAACTTTGGTGAAACTTTGTCTGCGCATAAAACAGCCTGCACCAAACTAGCCATTTATTTGTTCGAATAAATCTAGTTCAAAAACCAACTTCTAGAAGCAAAAATTTGGACATCTTAAGTTATATAATGTCACTCGTTATTTATGCACAGCACTTTAGAATTCAACGTCTATTTGAAAGGCAGTTCCATCTTGTTCCTTTAATCCAGAAATCGCTTTCGAACTTTTTGCCCTTTGCTCTTCCTCAAAGTTGGAAATCTTCATGAATCTCAGTTAAAAAAGGAAAGAATGGAGACCAGCTTATTGGATTACAAGCAAACTCCATAATTAATGTTTTTTTACCGCTACAAGTTTCCAGCATCAGCCATGTTTTTCTTACCTTTCCGAAGAGGAAGACTTTAAACAGTTTGAGGTAAATCTGCTTTTCTCTAAACTTATTCAAATATAAGCAGAAGGATTTTGCGAGATCAACGTGCTCTACATTTATCCTTTTGTTGAAGACTTAAAGCAAAAGTCGATACAATGGATGTGTGCATAAACTAATTCTATATTTAATCTTTGTGCCCTTATGCTTTCCCTTTTTCCGAATTTTTATGTCGCCCTATAGAAAAGTATTTTCAGAATAAAAATACTCCACATTTTTATTTAAAAGGTATTTCTGAAATTTTATGGTCATAGAAATACATTTTTGCAAGTTTGAAAATCTATTCAACAATAAAACATTCTTCAGAAGTTTAAGAACCTGGAAATTTTAAACCGAAATACGTAACATTTCCTATGTGGTATTTTTTATATTGAAACGAAAACATGTATTTCCCAATATATAGGATAAAAGATCAAGCGAGTTGTTCATCAGATAAACATATTTTCAAGCTTTTGCGGATGGTTTACCGCATTAGGGAATAAAATAATTGTATTTGTACCTTTTTTTTGCAAAAAAAGACACAAACAAAGCTTAGACCATTTATTTATTTAATCAAATTTTCAACTTGTATTGTAGGATATATAGCATTTTTCGTGTAATTCTCACCTTCGTGCTAATCGCTGCACATAAAAAATTAGCTAAAGAAATATACTCTATCTTTATTGTTAGACTTGTTTTATAAAACTTATATTCTATTATTGATTCTACTTTTTAATTAGAAACTTCGGATTAAATAAAAATATTCGCTAACCCTATTAGTGTCGGAATCAGTCGCTTTTCAATTATTGCACATCGTTTTGCAGACATTACTTTTAGAGTTGAAGGATCATTTTAGGATTGCAATATTGCCATGATCAATTAGGATTATTTCTCAAGATTTGGATGGTTTAAAGGAGAGTGGACGTGCAGCGTGTATTATTTCCAGAGCAGGCAAATCCTTGTACTTTAAATAAATTGTATTATCATGCAAAATTATTTAAATACGAAAGAAAACATCAATCAGTATTCCGAGTGCACGTTTCCTCTAACACTATTTTCGACAGTAAAAACCGATTTTCAAACTACTCTGTCTGTTCATATCCGATGTTGAGATTTTATTTCCAATATATATATATATAGTTTTGAGAAATCTAGTGGAAGATTTCGCCTCCTCCTGCTTTTATACAAATAGTTCTTGGGGAATTTCCTAAAGCACTACGTATTTTGAAAACAGGAAAACAGCTATTGAAACCTGTCTTGGAACTCCAACACTTTTTATCCGATTATTTGGACACATTTAACGTTATTCCGATTTTTTACAACGAAATAGGAATTTCTGTGGAATACTTTATTTTGAAACTAGATCGTTCTTCTTGGGAACTCTTGTTGCATGCATAACTATTTAGAAATTTTCAATGAAAACTCTGGACAGTTCATTTTTGCTGAATTTAAATTTTAATGGTACGAAAAGAATGGGCAATCTAAATTTTACAAGTTGTTCAATCAACATAAATTTTGCATATAAAGTGTATTACTTGTCAAATATTTATATGTTCGGTAGTTTTCCGAATTTTGTACAGGGTGTTGCTGAATTCGACCGACAAATTCAGAGCGGTGATAGTAGGCATCAAGAGGATGAAAAATTGCCATAGAACATGGGGTTGCAAACCACGCTTAGTGGGAGAAAATCGTAAAAATAGTTATGAAGGGTGTGACGTCGAACAGAACAAAAAGGACCAATAATATGTAGAAAAACATTTATTTGACGTAAAGCAGGATTACAATAAAGATAATTCATCACAGTTCAACATGAGAAAGGAGACGACTAGAAATTTTTATAGGAATTTTTCGAAGTTGCGGCCGCGGAGTACATTGCACAATCGACACCGACGGATAAGGGATTGCTAGACGTGTTCAAACATACCTTGTGTGCTGGCGATGTCTGCTGAAGTGACGACGAACCGTGCTGTGAGATCCTCCAGTATATCTACAGGCGTCTAATAAACAAGCGATTTCAGGTGGCTCCAGAAGAAGAAATCCAACGGATTGAGGTCCGAGGAGCGTGGAAGCCAAGAAACATGTCCGCCACGTCCAATCCACCTCTTGATACATGTAGCATCGAGGTGGTTACGCACCACAATCTTAAAATGTGCTGGTGTACCATCATGTATAAACCACATGTTATGGCGCACTGTAGCCGGTATTCCGTGCAGCAAATCCGAGAGGACGTGCTGTAGGAAAACAAGGTGGTTTGTGCCATTGAGGCGTTCAGGCAGAAGGTACGGTCCCAACAGATGATCTTCGAAAATCCCTGCCCAGATGTTAATACTAAGCTTGTGTTCAATTTCAACGAGACAGTGATGTGGGGATTTTCGGACGACTGCCCACTAATGAATACTTGCTCGCTGCTTTTATTTTCCCCATACGAATGGGAAATTTGCATACGAGAAGGTTTCTTCTTCTCGACCGCAGTGCTCCTAATCGTCGTATTCGTTTGGCTATTCTCTTCGTCAGGCTAACTGTCCTCTCAACGTCTATTTTCGATTTTCGCCGACTAAACGTGGTTTGCGAGCCCATGTTCTATGACAATTTTTCATCCCCTTGATGCCTACTATCACCCCTCGGAATTTGTCGGTCGAATTCGGCAACACCCTGTAAATATACATAAAAATCGGGTATTTTTATATATATAAATATATGTATATATATCATCATCATATTCAACCATTATCTATCCACTGCTGGATGAAGGTCTCTCCAAATGCTTTCCACACAAGTCTATCCTGAGCAATTCGCTTCCATGTCACCCCAACCTGTTTTCTTATTTCATCCACCCATCTAGTTTGAGGACGTTTTCTAGGTCTTCGGTGGTCTCTTGGAATCCAGTTGAGAATTTCTGTTGTCCATCGTTGATCAGTTCTTCTTGCACTATGCCAGCCCATCACAGCCCTTTGCTTTAACAAATGTCATCCAACTCTGGTAGGCTTTCCATAGTCTATTTCGTCTTCTCCAGATGGTGAGGGTCTGCTTTTTATATTTGCAAGCGCAATTTCCCCAGAAATTTAAATTGTCTTAACAATGTTTCATTTGCTAAGAGATATTCAACTTCTTCAAAAGGTCAACCTAGTGCCCAGATTTTTAATTCCAACGAATGCCTCATTGTTTTTAATTTCTTTGATACCCTCTTACATATTTTTCTAATGAACTTCTGTCTTATTTAGTATTTAAGGGTATTTTACACTACCTTTCTAACAGTCAACCGAATAATTGGTATTTCAGTATTTAGAATCAATAATTGTTCTTTTTGCCGGAGGGATATCAGTCCAATTTCGCTGGTTCCCATTAGGTGTTTTATATTCCATTTTCTTTGTGGCTTCTTAAAAATAATTCATGATACTAAGATTTTCAGCTTGCCCCATATCCGTATTTACAAACAGATGTCTTTTCTGTTCCTGTTGTCTACACTTCTCTCGCATTAAAATCCCTTGATGAGCCTGATGTGTTGTTTTACTGGTGTTAACAACTGTTTAATTTTCAAGAATCCTCAACATCTTCGTCTGTGGCGATCAGTTGCATGTATATAACATACAGTTAGGTATCTAACTGGGTTGGTTGGTTGGACCTCGCTTCTCTATCTTAGCTGCTTTTCAACTTCAGAAGCCCAGTCTTTATTATTTGGTAAACCTGTTGTCCAATTCTTGCATTAAAATCCCCCATGATGAGCTTGATGTGTTGTTTCCCCTTGGTATGTAGCTGTTTGATTTCTTCATAGAATTCCTCAACCTCCTCGTCGGTATGGCTTGATGTTGGTGCATATGCCTGTACTATCTGAAGTTGGTATCGCTGGGTTAGTTGAACAACGAGCCTCGCTGCTCGATCTGACGTGCTTTCGACTTCAAGAAGGTAGTCTTTAATTCTTTTGTTGATTAAGAAGCCAACACCACTTGTTCTTCCAGTTTCCGTTCCTCTATAATAAAACAAATGTCCACTTTTAAGTTCCACCAACTCTTCACCTTTTCTTCTAACTTCACTGAGTCCTACAATGTCCCATTTGATCTTGTCAAGTTCTTCTTCTAATTCTTGAAGTTTTGCTTCAGAAGCAAGGGATCGTCCATTATACGTAGCCAAGGTCAATAACAAACGGCAGCCTGGGCCATTCCAGTGATTCTTAGCACCCCCTGCTTTCATGCCACGCTGACCTCTGCCTTGATCAGGAGAACTCCGGCACCTGGAGACCAGGGGCCATGGTTTTTGGTATATAAGCATAGTGGAGGAATCAGCCATCATTTCAGCAAACTGGCTAGACGGGTTGATCAATTGGAGGGCTAATTGATCTCCAATTCAGCCTTTCTATCCGTGCAGCAAATATTAATTTGCTTCATAGATAGAAAGCCCGGCCCGCACCACTTGAAGGCAGGGTAGGGCATTAGGTTACTGGCTCGGCAAGTTCAACTCATCGTCACATACGTTCAGCGTGTGGATCTCCTTCCAGTTAGATACCAGCAACCCTTTTGCAGGCCATATATATAAAATTTTCCTGAATCAAATTCCATTTAAAATTAAACAGGTAATTTTGTAAAACTCCTTCACCTGCCGAAAATAGTACCTCACACTGTCTCTATACTCCTGAGCGTCATAATCTCCAGGTGTGCATAATACCCGAAAATCATCTTTACTTGTCTACATGGCGTATTGGAAAAGTTTTAATATTAACTATGTAATAAAAAAGATTTCACAATATCTTTATATATATGATTTCTATATTTTATATAACACGCTTGAGAAGCTATACACTACACCCAGCTTTTCTTTAAAGCGATAAATTGAATTCTGGAATGATACTTTTGGAACGCTGTTCAAAGACTTGTTACCCCACCTTGATTTTATCAATAATTTCAAATCGACGTCCTTTTATTGCTCTTTTTAAATTTTGGGAAAAGGAAAAACTCGCAAGACAGGTCTGGAGAATATGTAGTATGTTCTATAACAGTTAGCTGGGCTTTTATTGAGAAATCATTTCACTAATTAAAGCAATGTTTCTATCTATCCTTGAGGTTGTCGGCTGTCCAGTTCTATGATTACCCTGGCTTAAAAGCCTTATGCATTTATTAACCCCGAAGCGTCCTTACCATTAAAACACATGAGATCTTAACCTCTCTTGATCTTAATATATAAGTGTTGGTAATCATTTCTATTGTTTTTAAGCTGATTTGTCCAAATTTCAGATTTTTTTGTATTAGTTCTTTACTCTTTCATTGAAATTAAAATGTGTTAGCAGTTAAAATGAAAAAGTACATATGAACATGTCAAAACGTTTCACTAGTTTAATTTGTACGCGTATCTAGAAGAGGGTGTGGCCTTTGCTACCATGCATCAATAACATTTTAAAACTTCTTATATGTTTTTATAATACATTTATTCCTTGAACTTTTCTTGTATTTCTTGTCATTTTATATATATATTTCTTGTCGAAATATTTATTTATATAAATTTTCCAAAAAACAGAAATTTCTTGAACATGTATTTTAAAATACTGAAGTGGCACAGATTTTTCTGTTCAAAAAATAAACCTCCCTAATACAGAAGTTAAGCATAAGCAAATGGGACGCAAGGCAACCTTTCTCTTAGCTTGTTCAATAGTTCAAAAAATCAATCAGATGTCTTGTCTGATGTCGTTGAAAAGACCATCGTATTTACATCCCAAACGGGAAGATAAATCATCTGTAATATATTTCTGCGAATGAAAATTGCTTAGAGTAAAGGTTTTCAAACTTTTCTAACCCACGGCCCCCTTCATCTCTCTCTCAAATTGTCGACGGGTGCCAAATATACGAAGATATGCCAAGTACATATTATAATTTTTTTTATATAATACGTTATACAGAAATGTAATTCAAGTCTCGACGCTTTTAACCAAAACTCGCAACTCCTGATTTGAAAATCCCTAACCTAAAAGATTTAGTATGTTTAAATTAGCTATTAAATTCATAAGCTCTGATTACTTTTCTTCCAGAACGATTTGCTCAGGAGCATTTGAAGCAATGTTTAATTGCAGAACGCAATATCTTTCTAGACAGTAAATGAACTCATCGGTACTTATCACAATAAATAAAATTACTTACCACTGCATTTTCTCCTCACATAAAAATTGCTAATAATTACTTCATTTTGACCTTTACAAAATTTATCAATTCTAGGACTATTTTTCTAATTTAGACTCTCTTAAATGTCCCTGATTGCTGTAACTTTATAAATCTTAAACAATCAGTGGTTAAACAGCACTGTTGCGGCATCCTAAGTGTTTACCACGACTTCCCCTACATATAAAGTAAGTAGAGATGTTTAAGATACGGTTTTCAAGGTAAAGCTGGTTAATAAATAAACAGACGTATGGCTTTTTTTTCATGAATACGTTGACAGCAGACAAATCAGAATTGCGTCCGTCAACAATAGCCAGCGTAATGAATTTATCGCGGTTTTCTGTGTCCACTAGCTCATTTGATAAAGTATTCTTATATCATGTGACCACAGAGGATTAACGAGTTGCTTACACTTAATGGCCAACCGTATGTCTTTCCAAGAAAGGTTTAGAATTGGCCATTTCAAAGATTTATGCGAGGAATTTAGTAACAAGTGGAAGTTAGTATAAGCCGATGGGATTGTGAAAAAGACATTTGGATAAGGTTGCACACATTATAGTAGCCATTGTGAAGTGGCAAGCGCAAATATTAAATTTAGACATTATAGGCTACATACATGATCTACTAGATATTAAACAAACGCATTGGACATAGAGTGGACACAATAATATTAGAATGGCCACATTAGCAAAGAAATTACCAGATTAGAGAAATAGAATAAACACATTAATAAAAATTGCTTTTAAAAACCATATTACTTTCATTATTCTTTAAAAACGTTTTTAGCAACGATAAGTGAAGAAAAGAGAAAGGAAAGGTATAAAAACTAAATATTTTTAAAGAGTATTTTAATGTAGAATTATCAAAACAAATACTTAAAAACGGCATACGTCTTTTGTTTTACGGTGATATATTTTTATGGGAAGTAAAAATTCTAAGAGATTGTTAATTGTCAAGAGAAAGTGATGCATAAGGAAGATCATGCTTTGTTTCAAAGATAAAAAAATACTTTTTCAAATATCACCCTTAATTTTGTTTGTTTTTTGTGTTTTTACGACGCAAGGTCAGCAAAAGTCATGCTTCCCCAGGACCTATAGTGTTCCAAGGACTCCGAACCTCTTGAGGCCTAGAGATCTAATCCCCGGAAAACAGTAGGTCGGTAAGCGTTCTCTTTGTAGCACCGTTGGAAATAGAAAGGCCGCGTTGCCATTGCACTATCGTAGTGCCTCTTTTAGTTTTATATAAAAAAAAAACTCAGTGCCTCTCTTAATTTTATCAACAAAAGAAAATCTCAGTGCTTCTCAGTTTTATTAATAAAAATCTCAGTGTCAATTAGTTTTATAAAAAAAAAAAAAAACTTGATAAATTTATTTGCGTTTTACGGCACAAGGACAGTAAAAGTCATGGCAGGCCGGAAGCTATAGTTTTTTGAGGAAGCTGGACCTTATGCAGGAAAAACAAGCCTCGAGCTACCGTGGAAAAAAAAAAGTTCTACGATATCGTTAGAATCGAACTCTGGATAATGTCAAGATCGGCGAACGTCAATACGTCATAGTAGGGAAGTAAAATATTATTGGTCCTATATCCCCGCCTTTTTATTGAAGTTTCTGATCATTCATTTTAATCAAGAATTATAATCTTTATAAAAAAGATAGTACGTAATAATTTTTTACGTAAAATAACTTATACGTAGGTTGTCATTTCCTTCTGCTGGCTTTATAGCCATGTCAGCCAAAAATATCGAGTTAAAATATAAGGTAGAAGAAAGAGCAACGCGCATTGATTTTTCCATTTTAAATCACCGAGGGCTAGAAGTTGCGGTACAATATTTACTTGAAAAAGTAGGAAAAAAATCATAGCCTTTTTTACCGTTTCCTTCAATTTTTCCGAAGATATTTTTCAATAGTGATCGCACCGCTTAGGAGAGGCGGAGAAAATGCCAATCATGAACTTTAGCGAAAGGACGAACCAAAAAATTCGGTTTGCTTCGCAGTTTTTACGATTCTAAAAAATTGTTACCGAAGTGCATTTTTTTCCTTCCTCGAGGAGGAAAGGATGGAAAACAGCGTTAAATTTGAAAATTGCGTTGAAATATTGATTCTACAGAGCAAGCTTGGATGCTTTTTCAGTTGTGCTTCCCAGTTGTGGTTCGTTTCGAATATTTGTGTCTTCTTACGAGCGTTATTCCGAGCAGTTTTCCACTCTATCTACCCTTTTTTCTAATTCGATGTTTTTGTTTACTAGGCGGTTTTGCTACCTCAATTTTGCCCCATTTAGAGCTCTTGTTTTTCAAAATAACATTAACTAAAACGTGAAGTGAAAAAGTCAACAGAACTATATTAATGAATCGTATTAAATGAAGCATTAATATCATTAATAGAATTAAATATCAATAGAACTATATTATCATCCTAATCACACACACATATATCATCATATTTCACCATTATTTATACACCTCTGGATGAAGGTCTCTCCAAATGTTTTCCACACAAGTCTATCCTGAGCAATTCGCTTCCATATCACCTCAACCTGTTTTCTTATTTCATCCACCCATCTAGTTTGAGGACGTTTTCTAGGTCTTCGGTGGTCTCTTGGAATCCAGTTCAGAATTTCTGTTGTCCATCGTTGATCAGTTCTTCTTGCAATATGCCCAGCCCATCGCCATTTCAGCCCTTTTACTTTAACAATGATGTCCTCTACTCTAGTTTGCTCTCTCACCCAAGTGTTTCTTTTTCGATCTCTCCTAGTTATTCCAAGCATGCACCTCTCCATGCTCCTTTGCGTTGTCTGTAACTTTCGTATTGCTCCAACTGTTAGACTCCATGTCTCTGATCCATAAGAGAGGACTGGCAATACACACTGGTTGAAGACCTTTCTTTTTAGACACAAAGGCAATTTCCCCTTCAGGATAAAACTGTTTCTTCCAAATGCACTCCAGCCAAGTTTAATACGTCTGTTGAGTTCTTTCATAATGTTGCCATCCATTGAAATCAGCTGGCCAAGGTAAATATATGAATCAGCAATTTCTAGCTCAATGTTGTCAACTTGTATTTTTGTTTCCTCTACAAAATTATTGAACATGATCTTAGTTTTTTGTAGGTTCATCTTGAGTCCAACTTCTTCACTTCTAGTTGAGAGCTCTTGTACCATGTCTTGGAGTTCTAATGGGTCCGTTGAAAAAATAACAATGTCATCAGCAAACCGCAGATGATTTAAATATTCACCATTTATTTTTATTCCCTTGTTATTCCAATTTATCAGCTGAAAAATCATCTGTAAAGCAGAAGTAAAAAGTTTTGGAGAAATGGTATCTCCCTGCCTCACCCCTTTGCCAAGTTTGATAGTTTTGGTATCTTTATGTAACCGAAATTTTGCACTTGCATTTTTATACACACGTTTCACCATGTCAATGTACACATCCTCAATGTCTGTTGATCTTAAAGAGTTGATGACTGCTGATGTTTTTATAGAGTCAAAGGCCTTCTCATAGTCAATAAATGCAACACACAATGGAAGTTCATATTCATGTGTTCTTTCAATTAATTCTCTTAATACTTGAATATGGTCCACTGTACTGAATCCACTTCGAAATCCAGCTTGTTCTCTTGGTTGAGCTGCATCTAATTTTTTCTGCAGGCGATGTGTTAGCACTTTTGTGAAGATTTTATAAATAGCAGGTAACAAGCTAATTGGTCGGTAATTTTTTAAATCCTCTTTATCACCTTTTTTATGCAAAAGAATTACTGTTGCAGAATCCCATTGGTTTGGTATGTTACCACTGTTGAGGCATTTGGTAAAGAATTTTGCGAGTATGTCTTCTACATGTTCTCCAGCTTCTTTTAAGATATCTAATGTAATGCCATCATCGCCAGGGGATCTTCCTTTCTTCATACTTTTTATTGCAAATGCTACTTCTTCTTTTAAGATTTTAGGAGCTGTTCCTTCGACTATCTCAGAGTCTTCGTTTAATCCACTGTTTCCCTCATACAGCTTTCTGTAGAATTCTTCAACTCTTCTAAGTATTTCTTCCCTATTTCTTGTTACAGTGCCATCCTCTCCTTTTAATGCAATGATGTGTTTCTTCCCAATAGACAAACTCCCTTTAACAACCCTAAGGCTCTTGTTGCTTTCAATGGCCTTCCTTACTAACTCACAATTGAATTTTCTTATATCTTCTTTCATGTTTTTGCGCAAAGTTTTGCAAAGTTCTACATACTCGATCTTGCGACTGGTATTTTGATTGTCCACCTTCATAAGTCTTCGCCTTTTCATGAGTTGTTTCGTCTTCTCAGATAATTTGCTATTCTGCTTTTTACATATTACACCACCAATTTCCCCAGCAGTTTCAATTATTGTCTTAACAATGTTTTCATTTGCTTCTGAGATGTCAACTTCTTCAATAAGTCCTTCCAGTGCAGAAAAGCGATTTTTTAATTCCAACTTGAATGCCTCGGTATTTTCTTTTAATTTCTTTAAATCCACCCTCTTACATACTTGTTTCCTAATGAGCTTCTGCCTTTCTAGTTTAGTATTTAAGTGCATTTTACATCTCACCATTCGATGATCACTTCCAGTATTAAATCTGTTCAGTACGCTGCAATCTTCAATAATTGATTTCTTGTTTGCCAGTATATAGTCAATTTCGCTGGTTCCTCCATTGGGGTGTTTCCATGTCCATTTTCTTTGTAGTTTCTTCTTAAAAAATGAATTCATGATGCTAAGATTTTCAGCTTCGGCAAATTCTATGAGTTGATCGCCACGTTCATTCCTTTCCCCGTATCCGTATTTACCAACCGATGTCTCTCCTTGTTCCTGTTGTCCAATTCTTGCATTAAAATCTCCCATGATGAGCTTGATGTGTTGTTTCCCCTTGGTATGTAGCTGTTTGATTTCTTCATAAAATTCTTCAACCTCTTCGTCGGTATGGCTTGATGTTGGTGCATATACCTGTACTATTTGAAGTTGGTATCGCTGGGTTAGTTGAACAACAAGCCTCGCTGCTCGATCTGATGTACTTTCAACTTCCAGAAGACAGTCTTTAATTCTTTTGTTGATTAAGAAGCCAACACCACTTGTTCTTCCAGTTTCCGTTCCTCTATAATAAAACAAATGTCCACTTTTAAGTTCCACCAACTCTTCACCTTTTCTTCTAACTTCACTGAGTCCTACAATGTCCCATTTGATCTTGTCAAGTTCTTCTTCCAATTCCTGAAGTTTTGCTTCAGAAGCAAGGGATCGTCCATTATACGTTGCCAAGGTCAATAACAAACGGCAGCCTGGGCCATTCCAGTGATTCTTAGCACCCCCTGCTTTCATGCCACACTGACCGCTGCCTTGATCAGGAGCACTCCAGCACCTGGAGACTAGGGGCCATGGTTTCTGGTGTGTCAACATAATGGAGGAATTAGCCATAATTTCACCACGCTGGCTAGACGGGTTGGTGAATTAGCCCTCCCCTTCCGCCTTTCTATCCGTGCAGCAAATATTAATTTGCCACATAAATAGAAAGCTCAGCCTGCACCACTTGAAGGCGGGGTAGGACACTAGGTTACTGGCCTGGCCGGTTCCACACATCGTCACATACGTTCAGCGTGTGGGTCTCCTTCCAGTTAGATACCAGCAACCCTTTTGCAGGCCATATATATATATATATATATATATATATATGTTATACGCGTTACTATTATTATTATACATAGTAATATATGAAGTTAAAGGATAACAATAATATTTTATTATAAAGTATTTTGTCACATTTCTATAATGCATCAACATTTCTGACGTTGCAAGTATAGTCTGTTCGCGGAAAATTAGCGAGTAGTATCGTTAGAATTCAAGGGAGCTGAAGTCACAGACGGGTTGTTTCATTGCAGTACAGAGAGGGAAGACGTCTTTCATAACTGATTTTTCGCTAGCGCTTCCATTCGCACTGTGTCATACATCTCACAAGTGTCAGTCACACCTTGAATCGGGACATATGTCGCATGAAAGGTTTATATGAGTAATGAGAGAAATCGAAAAAATGAATCTGAAAAACTAAATTTTCAAATTTTTATAAATTTTTAAGATTTCGATAATTGAACTGAAATGTAACTTTCTTGCGTTACTTCCAAGCTATGCGACAAGTAGTAAAATAGGGGAGTCATTTTTAATATGGTGGTGTTTGGCGCAATGAGCAAGTTTTTCGGAAACCAATAAAATTTTGCGGCGAATGTGGAAGCAAAAATAATTGATTGCAGTGTGCACCTTACATTTAGCGGATTTCTAGTAAAGCTAAAATTGACGCGTTATAATATCTAATGAGGTTACTGGCTACTGGTGAAATTATTGACTCTAGTAACAAATTTTATTTCACATAAAATCCATTTGGAGAAAAAAGCACTGATACCAGTCAGTGGCATAGATACGGAGGATGTAATGAATCCTCTGCCTGTAGAGTCAAAATAAACAACTCAATGTTTAAAATCTAAAAACTTTTTAAAATAATCTGCGGTATAAAACTTAAAAGTAAAATAAAAAGAAAATATCCCTTCCCCTCATCTTTCCCATAAAAAATTTCTACTCTAACCTACAAATTATAGCATACATAATTTTAAAAAATGTAAACTAAAATTATACCATACATCTTACTACTTTCAAGAAGAAAAAAGCCGCAAATATCAAACAATAGAGTGTTTGACTATGTTTACGAAAGAAAGATTGAGGTAAGAATTTTGTAATGTTCAAATACCATATATCATAACTCATGAAAATAGTAAAAAACGTAAAATGTATGAAACAAGTTTGATCGCAATGGGTATATTTTAGAAAAGAAAAAAATCTCTACATCCATTAAAACCAAGTTCCAAGGTGTATCGATATTCCGATAGAGTGATATAGGCGAATATCTATACGTTTTTCTGGGAATAGGAATTATCAATACTTTCTTTGGAAACATCGATGAGAAAACCGGTAAACTTTTATGGAGGCCATGCCCACCCCAATAAAATTTCGTAGTTACGCCTATGACAGAAACCAATTTGTGGTAAATGTGTTGCTGTCACTGTCAAGCGTGCATACTCTTCCACATGCGCTATTGTCTAACGAACATTGGAACACACTGTATGTTTATTCATAATTTATGTTTTTGTAATCTCACTTTGAAGCATGTTGTTTGATAATTTTTATTATTTTAATTTGCATCTTTTGTTTTCTTATCACGTATACTCCTGTGAAAAAGGATATTGTGTAATATTATACATTATATAGTGTCATTAAAAAAAACTATGAAACAAATTAACTCTGAAAACAAAAAAAATTAAAAAACTAACATTAAAAACTAAAAAATTAAAATAAACTAACTCTAAAAACTAAAAAATAAACTAAAAAAACTATAAAAACTCTTATATATTGTCATTCAACATCATTTCTCAATACAAAAATCATTTACTTTGATAGTTCTTACATTTCTTATGAGGGTCAAGTTGACCCCCAAGGGATGTTTTAGATTAATCTAAAATCCAGCTGTTCTAGTGTTAATATCTAAAAGTAATGCTGTTATAAATTGCAAGTGGGTTTAGCATTTAGGCTCTGATGTTTCAATTCTAAAAGGTAATCACATCATGAGCAATTGCACAAGTTGCTGATCTACTATTGATAAGTGTTTATACCTTTTTTATATTAAGCGACATACCGGGTGGTTCAAAACAAAAGTTTCAGTAATTATCTTTTTAGCTATTAGTTGTAGGAAAATATTTTTGGAGAGACAAAAATGATCGAATTATGTTGGAATGTTGAATATGTTATTAATTGGAAGTAAAGCAACTTGCTGTGCTGAATACTGTATATCACAGATCTTGGTAAAAAACACAATGGGCACAGTTTTTAGTTCACTAAAAATTGCGCCCATTGTGTTTTTTTACCAAGACTTGTGAGAGATGTTATTATTGTTTTAGAAGGGCTGTTTATGAAAAAAATTAACTTTTTATACAAGCCCTCTACCAAAAAATTTGCACTTATAAAACTATTTACCTATACCTATCTCGAACGTTAAAGTAAAAAAGAAATAATGTAATGTAAATTATAAGGGCCAAATCAAATAACTGGTCCCACTTTTTAATGGTTCGCGGAGTGATTTAAAAGCAAAAATAAAATTCCGAGTATGGTTGTTAAAATTAAAAACTCTATTTGATTTATCTTAATTTAATGGTAAGATAGCCACCAAATACAACTTGGTACTTGGTGAGGGTCGATTGGTACGCGGAATGAGACTGCATTACTATTTCGGCAAAACACCACTAAAAGTTTTCTGACCTCTAGTATAGAACAATGATAGAGAATTGCTAGATGTACGAGGATTCGTGGTTTTATAGGGGAGAGAATGTTTTATTTTTTTGAGCCAGTGTTTATGAATATTTCTTGCAATAATAAACACGGTTATTTCGAGATAATAGTTCGAGTTACTTCAGAAATTGATTTTATCCTTAAGTAAAAAATTATTTTATAGACACAACGAGACCACATGCAAGATAGCACACACATAAACAATTCATAATACGATTTTAAATGTAGTTTTTAGTAAAACATTGATGGTAATAAATTTAATGCAAGTCGATGAGAAAAATGTGGGTGCTCATGAGAATCAACGAGTTGACAAAAGTCAATTTTCAATGATGATTTCATGTTTATAACATGTTTTGAAATTGATCACTAATCAATCTTTTCTGTGCTACGATTTCACTGCTTTTATGCGAGATACGAAAAAAGTTCATTTACAGATGTAAGTGCTTCCAAATATGGATACAATGTTGTGAATTTCGCTTAATCCAGAATATTTAATGTCAGTTTAGACTGCGTTTAAGCTTTTCACTTACGATGTACCTTACCAGAAAAATTATGGGAATCTAGAAACATCAGAAAATTCGTTGGCCGAAACTTAATATACGAATACTTAAATTTTTTAATTTTGCTGCAGGCTGCACCAAATCACCTCACCTATCGTCATTTGTCTACTAGTGCTCGAGATGGAAACATGCATTTTGCATGTCCGAATAATTTAGATATATCGTTCATCGCGCACTTTCTGTTCAGCTTACGTTTATAATCCATTGCAAATATTCATGTAGTATGATATATATGATATAAAATTCAGCACTATTCCTAAAAAATTATAGCACGCTCAATAAACAAATGTATCTTTTTATCAATAGCTAACTGTGATTTTTAATTGTTTAAAACGAACGTTTGAAAGTAACGAAGAGATATAGTAGAGGGAAATTTGAATACAGCACGAGAGTATTTTCAATTCAAAGTTTTCAAATTATCTGTTCGAGCCCGCCTTGGTATGCTCCAATTGACTTTATCATTTAGAAATGGGGTTCGGTTCAAAGTTAAAGCAATATAACTCACGACAGCTTCCTGAGTCATTTGACATTGGTACTATATCAACATCTTCCAGTTTACCGTTACGATCAGTGAACGTTAATATAATGGAGAAAAATCAATATTCCAATCAGAGAGGATATTATTCCCTAAACACTATGCATTTTATTTGGCTGCATTTTCCATCTGCATCAGCATATAGTATATGCAATAATGTTTGCATTAATTGTTTTAAACAATGCAGGAACGTATGAAAAAAAACAACAGCATTTCAATAACATGGGTGGAAAAGTAATAGTAAATAGAATTTCTGAACATATTAGGCTGTCAGGGAAGAGTTAATATATACAATTTTTGTCTAATTTAATGAACGTTTAAATTGCCATTAGAAATGTCTTTCTCTATTTTAGTGGTCTCAACCTTTTTCAAACCTCAACCTACTTTTATAGTAGCCAAGTATTCTGCGATTCCCTTTCATGTCGTAATCAAAAGATCTGCGACTCCCCCTCTCTGTCGCCACCACATTTATTAAAAGTACTCTTATTATGAAGAATAAAGAAAACACATGAAATATAAAATTATATTATATTAATTATATATAGTATATTAATTATGTATATTATTTACATATACATTACATTAAGCATGTATATTATATTGATTATATATATTACATTATTTATGTATATTATATTAATTATACATATTACATTATTTATGTATATTATATTAATTATATACACGCCAGAAAAACTGGTACAGGCGTGCGTATGCAAATAACGGAGCTTTGCAACCAATCAGCGTAACGCGATGCGGTCGGCAGCGCCTATATAAGACAAGAGATGTCTGGCAAAGCTGTTAGATCGGTTCTTGCCGCTACAATGGCAGGTTATCAAGATTTAAGTGATTTTGAACGTGGCGTTATAGTCGGCACAAGAGAGATGGGACATAGCATCTCCGAGATAGCGACAAAATTTGGATTTTCGCGTACGACCATTTCACGGGTATACCGTGAATATCAGGAATCCGGTAAAACATCAAATCTCCGACAGCGGTGTGGCCGGAAAAAGACCTTGAAAGAACGGGACCTTCGACGACTGACGAGAATCGTTAAACGAGATAGACGTGCAACACTTCCTCAAATTGCCGCGGATTTCAATGCTGGGGCATCAACAAGTGTCAGCGTGCGAACTGTTCAACGAACCATCATTGATATGGGATTTCGGAGCCGAAGGCCCACTCGTGTACCATTGTTGACTGCACGGCACAAAGCTTTACGCCTCGTCTGGGTCCGCCAACACCGCCATTGGACTGTTGATGACTGGAAACACGTTGCCTGGTCTGACGAGTCTCGTTTCCAATTGCATCAGGCGGATGGACGTGTACGGGTATGGAGACAACCTCATGAATCCATGGACCCTACAACAACAACAACATTAACAGCCATTAGTAGAATATTGCAATGTGTGTAGCCATGTTGAAATATAAAAGTGTCGGAAGTATTTAGTATGAAATTCCTCATAAAAAGGATTGCAACTACAAATAGTTGCGACGACCCCCCAGAAACGTGTTCGCTACCCGATATTGGAAACCAATGCTTTATTTTATGAATATTAACTATTTTTAAGTAAAAGCTAAATTCCAGTGATACCATCTTTCGATTTTTTCTAATTGCAAACAACCCAAAGAAGCGCGGAGAGATGCATGCTTGGAATAGCTAGGAGGGATCAGAAAGGTAATAATTGGGTGGGAGAGCAAACAAGGATAAACGTGAAAAAAAAACGAAATTGCGCTGGGCTGGGCATATTGCAAAATCTGACCTACGATTGAAAAATGAAATTCTGGATTGGATGCCGAAAGGACATAAAAGACCTAAGAAACATCCTCGAACAAGATGGCTAGATGAAGTAAGGAAATAGACAGGAGTGATGTGGAAACGAATTGCTCGTGTTAAACTCTTGCGGAAAAGTATTTGGAGAGATCTCCATCCAGTAGTAGACGGGAAATGGTTGAATACCATTTTATAATATGATATCCAAACTTTCTTTTGCTCGGTACGTTAATACTTAATTGTAAAAATTTATGTTTTGTAATTGAAATATTAATTATAAATTAATCACCACGCCTACTATTAAAGTTACAAATAGTTGAATTTCTTTCATACCCAGTAACGTGAAACCTAGGAGACTATACATGTCGCAAGACATAAGAAAATAAAGTTTATATTAATATATAACAAGTTACAGTAGGCGCAAATTGGAAACTATACCTTTAATGCTTTAAAATTTGATGTTAAATTGCTAGAAGGTTAAAATTCCGCCTCTATTGGGAAAGTTAAAATAAAAATCCCTACCAAAATAAGAAAAATCTAAGGCATATGAACTACGGAAGCATAAAAGCAGATGAGAGAATGCGAATTGTCAAGTTTTAGGGCAGCAAAGTAAATAAAACCTCTCGAGATATATCCCAAGTGACCCACCATGACCAAAATAACCTCTCGTTTTGCTTACTGTTTTGGAAGGTTTTTTGCCTGTAGCAGAAATAACGCGAGACAACTTTCAATCTTACTTTGGATAGTTCGTTTTCTCTAAAACCGGATGAAAGCGTCGAAGTCTTATTTGTTATTATAAGCTCTCTCGTTTAAAGAAAAAGGGAAATACAGTAGCTGGTTTGATTTATGAAGAGTGACGTTATTTGAATAAAAAAGGATGATTCAGTGGAATATTCTCCATGTCAGTAATTTCCATAAAGCATGGAAACAATGTACATGTTTTGTCAAATAGATTTTAAAGCGTTATTGCACAAACTTTTTACATAAAGCATATATGCTGACCTACATTTTAATACACTTTCCTGACCGCATGGTGTAAAATACATTTGCGGTCCTAAATAGAACAATATGGTGTAGATAAGGTAAAAACTGAATTTTATTAGAACCCTAGTTAAAATAAAAATTACTCCACGGTCTGCCAATTGGAAAAACTACCATAGTTTTCATGTCATGCTTATATTTTTCTTTCAATTGTTTACTTTTAGATTATTTCTTTTGTATGTCGCTTTAATAATATACACCGAAGAGCCAAAACATTAAAACCACCTGTGCGTTATGCAGACAAAGTTATCTACAGTACCAATCAAATGGAAGGGGTGGGTTTTAGGTTGGTATATAAAAATATGGGACTGTGTTCTGTCGATCAGTAGTTTTTATCTCTGCAAGGTGGGTAAAGATAAGGATTTATCGGACTTTGACAAAGGACAGAATGTTATGGCCAAAAGGCTAGATAAGAGAATTTTGGAAACTGCACGTCTAGTCAGCTCTTCAAGATATGTATGTAGTAGTACGTATCATAGATGGTTGCTTGTTCGCGCGGATAGGCATGCTACCGTGGTGGAAAGTAGCAAAGAATTTAATAGTGATGGTGCACGAAATGTGTCAAACACGCTGTTCATCTTACATTGTTGTCCATGGGACTACAAAGTCATAGCTCCATTTATGTGCCCATGATCACTGCAACTCATGGCCATAAACGCATGCTGTGGGCACGTAGCCATGCCCATTGGACAGCTAAAGATTGGCGGAATATCACATGGACAGATGAATTTCGTTTTTGTTTACATTATGTAGATGGATGCGTTCGCGTGGGACGTTTAATGGGGGGAAATACTTTTACCGGGCTGCACTGCTGGAAGGAAGCAAGGTGTGGGCGAGTTTTTCATGTAAAGAGCTTGGTTCCGTTGTCATTTTTCAAGGCAATATCAACGCTTTCAAGTACTTAACATTCTAGGGGACCAGTTGCACCCCTTCATGTCCACCGTCTTTCCAGACGGCAATGACATCATACAACAGGATAATGCTCCGTGTCACAAAGATCGTACGGTTCTAGAATGGTTCGAGGAACGTGAGAATGAGTTTTCTTTATTACCATGGCCTCCAAATTCTCTAGACATCAATCCTATTCATCACCTGTGGTTTCACTTAGAACAACGTATCAGAGCATTAACATCACAACCACGGAATTTACAAAAGTTTGGCCAACTTCTGTTGCAATTATGGTATGATATCCCACGTGTAACCTATCAACATCTAATTGAAGGCATGCCAAACCGCGTCCAGTCTCTTTTACACTCCAAAGGTGGACCTACACATTATTATTTAAGTGGTTTTAATGTTTTGGCTCTTCGGTGTATATATATATATGTACTATTAAACCAATAATCTTATGTAAGACTCATAAACACACTGTATTAATGCTAATAACTTGTATAAAAACTATAAACTTTTATTTACTATGGGGGAAAAAGAATTTTAACGCTATTAATAGTAAATCACGTAATATTTCGCAGTAAGCTATACTGATACACGATTTACATATCGACAGGCTTAGCGCTTAAATAACTGTATCAGACGAAAACTATTTTTTTGAGTAAAGCATTCAATCTGGGCTAATTACACGTGATGCGAGACTGGGATACACCAACCATGAGATGTATGTTCCTATGTTGACGCAGTTCTATATTAAATGCTAGTTTTGCGGTAACTTAATTGGCAACATTTCGTGTTTCGAAATCCTAAACGTGCTTAAGAATGGTATTCCGTAGTTATGCGAAGGGTCATTTCCCTCTGAACTTCGTGACTTTTGCTAAATAAAATACGCTTTGCTTAAGCAGAGTATTAGAATATTCACCGCATGTCAGCCGAAACTTGCAACAGCGAATTGTTCAGATCTTAACTTGGTGTTCAGAGCCACGTAATCATGTGAAAATTCGTTTAACCTGTCTATTAGTTATCGCTGACATTGAAAATTGGACAAGACAGTTTGACGAGACGTACTTTTCCTTCTAAGTTTGCTTACAAAGGGAAACTATTAATTCTTATTTATATTTGTATGTAAATTAAACCCAAATTTATCAAAGCATCACATGTTAAACGTTCAGAAGCATTTTTTAATACTGTGCTAACATCTCACGCTTATCTATTATATTTTCTAAAATATATGGAGTAAAACCTTGATCCATCGTTTTTCAGGGGGATGGGTAAAAAATCTATATATGTGGGAAAATCATAGTTCCGGAAAACCATCTAAAATTACAGAGAAGAGCAATTTAACAATTATTATTGACTAAAATATACGTATTTTACAACACAGCAGGTTTTACAACTACTAACATTACTTCTTACCGAAAATATATATGATTGACATTTATTTTATGCAAAGTTTACGCTTTAAATTAAAGTTGAGAGTTTCCAATACTTAAAATATTTTTATTCCTCCCCCATGAGAAGACTCTCCTTTGAGAGCCAAAGTTCGATCAGGAAGCACACTGTAAAAGAGTCCCGTCTCATCTGCGATGTAAATATATGATTCGTAGCCAATTAATAAGGATGGCGATTTTATCAGCCATAATTCTGTGCTTTCGTTGTCCACTGCAGCCCTTTCTCCGGTTAACTTCTTGTATATTAGGTCATGCAGGTCCTTGGATTTCGTTGTCTAGCCGTTAGATGCAGAGAAATTCGTTATGTTCAGCTGCGTGTCAATCGTCTTTGCCTTTTCACGAAGCATGCTTTCATCAACTGTAATATTAAAAACATGTGCCTGCTGGTACCCCAAAAAAAGTGCACTTTTTAGCTCGACGAATATAGACTCCTTACCAGTTTTCCTCCTCCTTTTCTTACTGGCGTTACCACATTTTTCTATCTATTTTCGTATTTCTTCCTTCTTTGCGATTATAAAATGTAGCGTACTTACAGCTAAGCCAAAATATTTCGCAATATCGACACGTTCCTCTCCAAGTTTCTTCTCTAGCTCCTCTACTATTTTTAATCTCTCACGCAAAGTTTTCACTTGCTTTTTACGTTGGGACATGACACAAGGATAATAAAATTATACAGGTACTATACTGTACTATACAGGGTGTCTCAGCACCAGGGTTATAAACATCTAGGAGGGGTAGGGTACACCTAGACGAACAATATTTGTCATAGAACCTAGGGTCGCAAACCACTCACAGCGCTAGTTCTAAAACCGTCCAGCATGCACAAATATTTACAACCAGTGCGTGAAAAGCGCCAGATAAAACTCAGGTCAGCTGCTCAATTGCATAGATGATTAGGACATCTCATTTTGCGCTTCTCATGCACTGGTTGTCACTATTTGTGCATGCTGGACGGTTTTAGAACTGACGCTGCGAGTGGTTTGCGATCCTAGGTTCTATGACAAATATTGTTCGTCTAGGTGTACCCTACCCCTCCTAGATATTTGCAACCCTGATGCTGAGACACCCTGTATATTAAAAACGAATATGGGTATGAAGTACACACATGGTAATGAAACCAAGAGCAGATGGAAACGAAAGCATGTAAGAATGCATGTAGGCACTTACAATGAAGTAAAATTCAAAAGTAACACAACCGTAACAATGACAAGCATTTTCTATTCATTGAAATGTCACAGCATCGTTTATAAACAAGTAAACTAGTACAGTATATCGTACTAACGGTAAATTAAAATTAAAATTAAAAATTAAAAAAAATAAAAATAAAATAAAAAAGTAAATTAAAAAGTAAAGTAAGTTTAGTATAGTAATGTAAAGTAAGTTTAGTATAGTAAAGTAAAGTAAGTTTAGTATAGTAAAGTAAAGTAAGTTTAGTATAGTAAAGTAAAGTAAGTTTAGTATAGTAAAGTAAAGTAAGTTTAGTAAAGTAAATTAAAATTAAACATAAATTTGTTATCTCAAATTCGTGAGTTGGGCCCACCTACACACAACATAATAGCTCTGCATCAGTTTTACTCCCCGGTTCTACAGAGCCCCAGTTTAGAACAACAGAATGGTTTGTCACAATGGGAGGTGTTTCTCAGTATTGGCACTTGAAATTCTTTACTAACCACCGAAATCTCAGACGTTCTTAGGAGTAAGTAAAAAAGATCCACGTGGGAAAATATTCCAGAAGGACGGCGATTTATCAAATGATAACATGATAAATCAGGGAACGACAGAAACGGGAAATATTAGTGTTATTCGTATGGGGAAAATTAAGGGACCAAAAATGGCGAATGATATATGCGAGGAAAACGATAGAAACAAGAACGATGCTTCGAGAGGTTTCACTCTATATATATATATATTATATAACGAACGCTCACAGAAATTACAAATATTAACTTCCCATATTGGCGCCAGTAAATTTACTTTCTTTCTACAGATAATGAAGAATTGGATCATGTTTGATTAAGAATGTGTGTTTTCTTCTAACCTAAATTTTTAAGTATTTACTCGGAATTTTCTTCGCCCTGTGATAAATTAATGTATTCTCTAAGGCCATTTAGTATCGAACGAATGAGCAAATAAATAAGTATATAAGTAAATAAACAAGTAAATTAATAAGTAAATCAATAAATGAGTTAATAAATAAATATGGAAATTATTACTTACTCCAACAAAATTTTCAAACAATCGTCCAATTTTTGTTATGTTTTTATGATTATATTAAAACAATATTTTCTTATTCTGTTTCGTTCTAATCTGTGTTTGAATAAAACATATTATCTAATCCATGAAACATGAAAAGGATTTATACGTATTTTGAAATTTTGGGGTTTATAGATTCTACAAAAAGTGCTCTTGGCTCATAAAAATAAATGTTTTGAAGGGAACGCTCGGAAATAACAAATATTTGCATATTTTAGCACTTGCAGATATTTATTTAAAAATTTCTCATTCTTGAATAGAACGTCCCAGGTAATGGGATAACTTGAAACCAGTGCTTTATTTTAAACTGAAAACAATGAATATTTTCATGAAATATATTGAAAATTAAAAACTTAAATCCCTAACACAGGGTTGTTCAAGCTTTTTGAGCAACGGGCCACTTAGAATTTGTTCACAGATTTCAGCAGTTCAGCGGTTTCGTAAATAAAAACAAAACATTCTAAAAGCCTCCCTTCATAGTTTCTCCCGGTTAGTTGGTTGTTCATCTGTAAAATAGAAAGGGGTCACCCATAGGCGTAACTTGAGAGTTAAATATAGCGTAAAACGGGGGACAAAAAGCAAAAGACCCAAGATTGTATGGGAGAAAATATGGTTTTGCCTCTTTTATAAAAAAACTGGGGGCAAGTGCCCCCGCCAGATTACGCCTATGGGTTCACCAACACTGTACCCGCAGTACTAATGACTCAAACGCAGTCTTCAAATATCTAAAATTTTTGTTTTGGAATTTTTTTGATTCCAAATAGTTGTCGGCGGTCCAGATTGTAGCCCGCGGGCCGTATGTTGGCGAAACCTACTTTAAAACTTTCGAACCTCGTATTCGTTAATTCCACTTTCCTTAACACGGGATCCATGCAGTAAGTGATATAAAGTATATTGTTGGTGTATAAAAATTTAAATAAAATAGATGGATTTATAGTTAAATGACTTTTAAATAAACTTCGGTAATTGTGTTCATACACCCATACTGTATATGTGCACTGTGGTCCAGGAGTTGTGGTTCCCTTGGCCTTAAAAAATTCGAATTCCTCCAAAAATGTAGGCCCATTGCCCTAAGGCGGCGTAGGTGTAACTCCATCGTGTCATAAACCTGGATTCAACTTCTACTGATATCGTAGAACTTATCCGTTCTTATTTTTACCGTAGTCGTGGTTTTAGTTACCTAGGCAGAAGATGTTCGGATTCTTTGGGTAACTGCAACTTCCAGCGCCTGGCGTCTTTGCGGCCCTTTCTTCGAAAAACTCAAACAATAAGCATTGCTCTTTCCTACGAAGATACTACTGCATACAGGGTGTTAGTTAACTATTGCATAAACTCCCTGCCACGCGAATCTTCGGATAATTTTAAGACAAAATTGAAGAGAAGATTTTTGATTGAGGGTTTATGATTGATGATATGAGGGTTTTTGATTGATTGTTTATGAATTATAGCCATTACACGATTTGTATCTAAAAGCCAATGCTGCTTCAAGATAGCGTGCTTTTACGCCATTTCATCCAATGACGAAAGCCACGCTTCTTGGTTTCCCCGCCTTCAGAATAAAAAGAATTTAACTCGTTATAAGAAAGAACTTCTTGGTCACGTGTTTTTAAATTTAGGACTCAAATTTCAGTCGGCTCCGCCTTAAAATTAAGTGCCTTCTTTATTGGAAGAGAAGAGTTCAATTTGAAAGAAAAATTAACCGTGTGCGAAATGCAGTTACGTAGCTAAATTTAAATAGCACGTGACCAAGAAATTCTTTACAATAGCGAGTTAAATTCACTTTATTCTGGAGGTGGGTAAACCAAGATGCGTGGCTTTCGTCATTGGATAAAACAGCATAAAAGCATGCTATCTTGGAGCAGGATTGGCTTTTAGATAGAAATTTTGAAGTGCTTATTATTCATAAACGAAGCCCTAAATAAAACATCATCCCTCTTCAATTTTGTCTTAAAGTTATTCACAAATTCGCGTGGCTAGGAGTTTATGCGATAGTTACCAAATACCCTGTATACGTACAGTATACATGTGTAGTTGGAAATAAAAACCAATCCATTGAAGGAAGAAAGAAAATCGTAGCGTCCCTCCATGGCTTAGTTATGAACCTGGATTTTGGAACATACTGACATGGGTTTTGATTCCGAGTAAGCTTGTTATGTATCAACGAATCTGCTTCGAAAATGATGTTAAAATGTCGGTTCGGTTTCATATTTTCCATCATTCAGTCTTGAATCTTACAGCAGCACAACAAAAAGGGAAAGAAAGAGGAAAAATGTATTCGAATTTTTGCTGAAAAATATATCAATAACACAGATGAAATTTTGGGATCCAGGACCTCATGAATTATGTTTCATTATCTTTAATTATAGGGGATTTTTTAATTAATATTCAAATTTATAGAGATAAAATATATGTATAATTTTCAGACTTAAAGTACTGCACTAGAGAAACCATTATTTATAGAAAAGTGATGACTTATTATTTACATATATCAGGGATGTAATTTAATTTATATTGAAATTCTTAATTACTAGTCTTTCATGCTACTTTTTTCGTTACAACTTCGCACTTACCATTAAAAGTTATCAAATTTGACTATTTTCATAATCGAAGTTTAATTTTGTACTTAATAAAAAATACTGATAATAGCCATTCTAAATCAATAAATAACTGTACAGTGAGCATGCGTTGCTTCTCAAAGGGCCAAAGTACAAAGTAGGGCCAAAGGGGAAGTACCAAAGTATCAAAGGGGGCGATCCGATTGGGTATGTCCGATTTCCAGAAGCAGAGAATTATCAGAGAAAAAGTGAGGGAAGAGAAGGAAGAGATCGAAAGGCCCATTTTTACCCTATTTTGAAAGTAAAAAAGATTTGCCGCGAAGTCTACGGAAGTTTATTTAAAGATACTGCGTATTACGTGTGCATGGGTGGAAATAAATATGTGTATGAGATAAGATATCCAAATAGAATATCACCCGAGAAAACTTATGATAAATTTGTATAGAAAATTTAAAATTATAATATTTTGCATTTTTGAAAAGTTTGTTAAAGACAGCAAACTATAATGGATAAATGCCTTAAAGGCATAATCCGTCAGAATTTCATTATGTTCTGAACACATTTACAAGACATATTTTTAAATATCGGCCAACGTCGTTTAACGTCATTGAATAAAAGTTTCTTAAATTTCGATACATAATAAGGTTAAAATTAAAAGAATATTACACAGGTTACAAAATCTGTCAAATTTGATGTAATGGCCCCTCTATTAAGAGAAGAAGACTAAGTCTCTCTGCTAGATAAAGCAGCCGTGTTCCAGTAATCTGAATCTAATTATTATTGCTGAACACATCATCTATTACATTAACCAGAGATTCACGAAGAACACAGAAAGTTAAAAATTCTTGATAATATTTTAATGCATTGTCACTATTTTCCAGAAGCGTGACTAACAAGAGAGATATATATGCTCTCTCAATTTCACATTTCCATTCCTTTTGGCTGTCTCTCACTTTGAACTATAATTTTGACAGAGTTGAACATATACTAAAAAAATATGTGTGGTGATGATGAAAATATTTCACCCGAGCGTAGGCTTTAATGAAAAAGTCTCTCGTATATAAGCCTTTGTTCTGAAATAGTTAAGCATTTTAATATGTAAAATTTTTTAGGTTTTTAGAACCCTATAAGGAAAATTGCGTAACTCCAAGAAATTAAATAATTGTACTTTTTACACGCTTTTTGTATTATAAGTTACATTCTTATTATTTTGAGGACTCTAATTATAACATTCGTTATACTTATTTTTCTCATTTGCGTCAAAAATTTGTATCTATTTAGAGCCATTTGATTAATAGTTATTAGCAAATATAAAATTTGGTAACTAATAACCCTTGTTCCCAGATTTCAATGTAACACCATAATAGGTAAAATTTATAACTTTAAAATGTGAATGCTTCAATTTTGCTCCAAGCACAAATCATCTATTTGTGCAAAGAGAATACAGTTGCTAAGTAAACTCATCCTGGAGTCTTCTTTCCAAATGTTACTCGAATTGGATATAAATTTTTAGATAACATTGTGGATTTTACTATTCACCTCATTATCAACCTTGATACAAGCGTTTGCCCATGCTCTACTCTCCATCCGATCCTTATGCGGGATCCAGAATTTCAAATAAAAGATTGTAGAAAAAAATTGCGGCTGAAAAAAAATGAATTTGTTGGGAAATATTTTACTGAATTTTTTTAGACAGAAGTAGCCTTACGAAAACCTTCACTTTTTTGCTGTCAGACTGGGTAAAATCTAGTTTTGTAGGAGAAACCTATATCCGAATATATCTGATCCAATGCTCATAAAAACGGTAAGTATGATGGTGAAAAGTGGGTTGAAGAGGATTATGGAATATTTTTATGGGAATGCTTGTTGCAGACAAGTAAGAAATACCCTTGATATTTCAAAGAATTTGTTTTCAAAAACTGAGGAAATCTAAAGTTCTCGTAGAATACTGTTTTCAACTTTTACTTTGGAGTACTGTGTGCGTATTTTCATCAGTTTCAACTGCATGTTTCGGCATATTTGAGTGTAGAGTGTTACAAAAGGTTATAAAAACTTTATAATAAGGTTATATAACTGGATTTAAGGAACTGCCTAAATAATTTTGAAGTATTATGCGTATATATTGAGTAAGACAACTTAAAGCATCATAATTCTTTAATTTTAACTGCGAAATATTATATCATCCACGTTTTTCCTACGTTTTCTGTATTTTTGCAGTGTAAAGACTACAAAGATCGAACTGCGCGAGGACTGTAGTTTTCCGAAAAATTCGAATCTCGGCCACTAAGGGAGCTAAACCGTTGACTGTGATGGCCAGAAAAACGCCAGGCGTTCTACCTTACCACTGGGAGTGGAACTTGGAATAATGACACAATAAACGTGTGCATTACCACTACGTCACCATGGGCAGTGGACTTGCATTTTCCCGAAGAAACCCTTGGCCTTAAGAGGTTTCTCTTAAGGATCAATGAACCAAATCTAGTAAGCAGTTAGTGAGTGAGTGAGCATGGTTTGGGACCGCTGGTGATCAAACCTGGGTTAACTACACGCAAAGTGAACGCAGTACCATTGCATCACGGCAGGGATGTTTGCCCTACGTTTCGCCCATGTTTTCACACACACACACACACATATATATATATACGGTAAAACCTCGATAAGTCGTCATCCGGATAACTCCTCCCTCCAGATGAGACGTCATCTGGATAACTCGTCACTCCGGATAAGTCGTCATTTTTTTTCCGTCTAGATGCCATAGACTATAAAGAAATTAAACCCTCGTTTAACCGACGCTAATTCATATGCTACTTCGGATAACCTGTCACTGTGGAGAAGGTTGAGAGGGACATTAAGTAACAATAAGCGATAGATGTGTAAGATTGACATCGGGGAGCATGGGAAAAGAACCGAAGTTCAAAAGATGTCATACCCTCCATTTTCTACCAATCCCACATATTCTAGGAAAACAAAGAAGAAAAACATTTTCCTGAGGCTTCGTGAATAGCCAACTTAACCCTTGCCCACTAACTCAAGAGATTAAGTCGGTTCAAAATACTAAGAATCATAAATTCGGAGCATTATGTGTTTTAGAAAAAAAAAGTTAATTGTGCTAACAAGTGTCCGCTTCAGTCAAAATTAAATAAATATTTAGTATCATAATGCACATGTGTAGAAAGCAATACTGACGCTTGGATATTCAAATAAAGCTAAAACCTCTAGGTAAAGTTAACTTGTTTTTATAATTTACGTAGTGTATTGTACTCCTAATAATTAATTTATATTATTGATAAGAACACCGTGATAGATTTTAAATTAAATAGTCGTTACAATTACGCACACATTGAATATATTTTCAATTGTTACTTCGCTAAGTCACTACGCCGCTTAAGTCGTCACAATATTTTGGTCTCTTGAGTGACCACTTATCGAGATTTTACTGTATATACAGAGTGTCTCAGCACGAGGGTTACAAACATATAAAAGGGGTAGGGTACACCTAGACGAACAATATTTGTCATAGAACCTAGGGTCGCAAACCACTCACAGCGCTAGTTATACCATCCAAAATGCACAAAGTGACAACCAGTGCGTGAAAAGCGCCAGATAAAACTCAGGTCAAGTGCATAGATGATTAGGACATCGCATTTTCCGCTTCACATACACTGGTTGTCACTATTTGCGCAGGCTGGACGGTTTTAGAACTGGCGCTGTGAGTGGTTTGCGACCCTAAGTTCTATGAAAAGTATTGTTCGTCTAGGTATACCCTAACCCTCCTAAATATTTGCAATTCAGCAAGAGAATACGACGTGGCAATCGGCTAAATTTATCCAACAGTGGTTTGAGGAGTATGACCAAGATTTCCAAGCACTTCCCTGTTCCCCTAATTCTCCTGATTTGAACCTAATTGAGAATCTGTACGACAACCTCTATCGTCTTGTTCATTCAATGGACCCTCAACTACGCTCCCTCCAGCAGCTGTCGGACGTGCTGCAGTCATCATGGCTCCAGATACCTATGACAACCATCTAGCACCTTATTACGTCACTCCCAGACTGTCTAGTTGCTGCCCGTGCTAAACGCTTCGGTTCCTCTCGATATTAGCTTGTGGTCACATTAACGTGACTGGACAGTGTGTGTGTACGTAGATTTTAGTCATATGCCTGTTTAATAAATTGCAAAGTATAAAGTAATCACTCATATTCACTACCTTAGAGAAATCAAGAGTAGATATTAATTATATATTGTCAGAAATGCATTCATTTGTTTCGGGAAAAGCATGCAATTGAAAATTTTGCTTTTACCCCGGACGCTTCTCAGTATTTTTAAAGCGAGAAGGTCTATCACAAAAACTTTATAATATACATAAAGAAAATAATTATCAAGAAGCGGTGATGTCTCTCCTTTTGCTTCGTTTAATTATTAAAAGCCAGAAACTCACAAAATCTCCATCGTCTCGATCAAAAATCAAAACTTTCTATTTCTTAGTTTTCCTTCGAACAAATTATTTGTACCTTATTATATTTGGGACGTAAGATAATGTTGCTGTTGCCAACCAAACTTCCTCCATCATGTGTTGTTCCCTTTCCTTGGAAATGGGCCAAGTTTTACCACAAATTTAGTTTTGATGGGGCTTTTCTCCATTAAAATCATTACATGTGATTGCAGGGTTCCATTCTGAACCGCAACACGATCATTGCGGTTGAAACAAGAACCTTTCCGCTTTATTAAACACAATGTATTTTATACGAGCATCTTCGTTAAGCAATGTTTTTAAAGTAGTGAAAGAATTTTATCGTAATAATCAGATGCATCTCAGAGCCAGTAGTTTCGTAAAGTTGTAAACGCGTGGCAATTCTTGTTAAATTTAGTACAAACCGGATTAGTTTTAATAATAAGGAACAGTGTGGACTGAAGTTAGTACAAGGTGGAATGAGGAAGATTTATTTAAAAGTACTTCTCAAAATGATAAGCATGGGATTCAAATCAGAGGTCGCAATCCGTCGATCTCTACCCCGATGCTGGTTACTCGCGGAAACGGTTTTCCCCTCATAACATTTTTGCAATATCGTTTGATATCCTTAGGTCAATAGCTTTAGAACTCTTTAAAAGGTGGAACGTCTTCAATAAATTATAATATCAGTATAAAAATAAGTTTTGTAGTCATCAAAATGTATAAAAGATTTGTGGATTTTTTTAATATGCAAATTTTGGAAGTAGGTCTTTAATGTAAATAGAAAACATGTTAAGTAGTTTTCATACGTAATTAGATTACCAGCCACTGATCTATAACATTTTTGATTCATTTATTTTAAGTTAAATTCTAAAATTCTTTCATAGTCTTTAATGTTTAATTTATAACGCAAAGGCAGTACAGAAATATGGTTGGAAGTAGTAATTGCTTTTAGTGCTTCAATAATTAAAACTGCCTACATGCTTTTAGAATTCATACAGTGGCCTACGAATAAACTTTTTTCTTTGCGTACAATTTTACCTACAAGCTGTTATGTTCTTCAAAAGCAATCATAAGACGATAAAATGCCAAGGAATTTCCGATAAATTTGCTATATGCCTTTCCTAAATTTAAGTACTCACACCACAATATGCCTAATTTTCCACTATTTACTTTCACTCATTTGAACATGCAATTAGGTTTTTACAATCCCTATAAAATAGTGAATAACATAAATAGAGTTTTACTCTTCATCAAAATATTTCTGTTAAACAAAATATTGGTTGGACGATTCAATCTTAATTCTAATTACTGCTAAATGAATTCACATTACCGAACTATTTATGGTTTTTACCTGCATAAAATTTCTATTTCCTCCGCATCACAATTCCCCATATATTTTGAATTTTACAAACTTGCTGGAGGATTTAGCGTTTCCGTTAGTGTCCACATTTCTAGCAGTCCTTTTTAAAGCCGCTTTCAGTTCGAGTAATTCCAGTAGACAAAGATAATGACCACTACACTGTATAAGCCAAACTTCGAATAATTCGAAACATGGCTGTGCAAGCTGCATTCAGTCATTCAAACGAGCATCCAAAGCAACTCGATAAAGTCTGAAAGCTGAGGATTTGGGTTTTGCATCCGTTATTGGAAAGCGAGTATGCATCCAATGTTATTCTAAACCCCGCTTTGAACAGTTTTTGGATCGAATTTAACATAGAAATTGAATTCACATATCTGCATTCTAAGGAAGATGGAGTAATTGGTTCCAAACCAAACTTGTTTTTCTGGAAAGTTGACTATTATCCTAAAACGAAGAGCTGCAGCATTCATCTAATCAAAAAATATTGTTATAACCCCGCTTGATCGGCAATAAAAACGTTTCCATGTTGTATATTTGTATTTCGTTTAGGCTTTTATTTGCGTGTTAGTGTAAAATTATTTTTTTAAATGAAACGCAAAAAGTTGCTATAATTATATAATTATAAATGAAAGGGATCATAGCTCTCATAGAATATATGCTAATACCGATAGCAATTATTGTAGTATAGTGAAACCTCCGAATAACGGTCACCTCCGGACTCAGAAAAGAAGGCGGTTCTTTGGAGGCAGCTGTTATTTAGGGATTCACTATAAAAAATTGAACAAATAAAATTAACAATTAAAAAAGTTGTCATTTCAAATACATTAATCCTCACCTATTTTAATTTATATTAAAAAAATCAGTGATGCGTAATTGTTTTGCTTTTTTATGGCAAACATTCTTTCTCTAAGGAAATAATATTTGTAACAGTGGCGGTGCCATGAGGGAATTAAGGAAATTTCCCCTCCCAAATCCATAAAATGCGGTGAAAATTGATTATAAAGACTAACAGCATAAAACGACGAAATTTTCACAAAAAGTTTGATTACTTATTGCGTGTGCGAAGTTTCATAGCGATAGAATACTTTTTTGAAGATGGATCATTTTGTTTGCTTTTCATAAAAAAAAAATGAACACAATTCTGATAACCGAAGTTCAAGAACCACAAAGTAGAAATATATTTTTGATGTATTTATTATTGTAAAAAGATAATTACGATAAGAGAGGGATCAATATTTATTATACTTTATATTTTTTAAGACTTATAAAATTGCTTTATTAATGTAGGCGTCAAAATTAATTATCTACTCTTTTGCAAATGTAATTTACAATAGCTAATTTTTATTTTTCTCGTAACATACTGCATCAAAAAATTAAGTTTCTCCATACTATAAAAAAATGTGCACGATTATATTATTGCAGCTGAATTAATTACCCCTCCCTCCATTTACATATATAAATACATACATTGAATGCATTATAATATGTTAGATATATTAGACATTGTACTTTTAATTAAATTTCAGAAATTGCGATTAATAATTAGTTAAATTTTGCTGTACTAAAATGTTCCAATAGTTTTAACATTGTCTTTGACCTACATATGTTTCATATTTTTGTCGTTATCCCTTGGATTTCTATTGCAAAGAATTCTAAGGTTTTTATACATTTTTTCACATGAACACAACTGTCCTTCCTTATCCACTTCATTTAGCAAAGTTGAACAGTTTCTGAAGGTTTTCTGTGGCTCTGTTGCTGGTATTTCATTTTCTATTACTCCGTTTATCTTTTTTTTCTATTACTCCGTTTATCTTTTTTTTCTATCATCGTCTGTACTTTTTGTCTTCCTTATCTGCCACATTTCATTGTTTCTCATTTTCTTCTGTAGTTTCTTTCGCTGTCTTCTAATAGGACTTTTACTAGCAAAATTGTCATTTGTTTATACTTTCTACTTCCTCAAACTTGTTTATAATTTATGTCAAGCGTTTTGTTGACTCAATAATAATCCTTGCGTAATATTTCCGTGCAGTCATTATAACACAATGGTATTAAGTCAATTTTGACATTCATGCGGAAGCAGAAATCTTGATAGATAATCCAGAATATATTCCTATATTGCATGGTTATAACAAGAAACCAATAGTTGAGAATTGGAATCATCATCAATCGGACTTCCGTGATGACATTTTCGGAAGTAGGAAAAATCAATTTTAGTATCATCTCGGGAATGATGACTACATCTGCTTGTCAGAACCTTGCTGCAGCGATAGAAAATATCATTTTAAGGATATAAATGACAAAATGTTATTTCATTATCTATAATCTTATCAGTTTAAACGTTCGGTATAACATGTATTTTTATCAAAAAAAAAATCCTTACTACAATGCCAACAAAAGAACATTTCATCGAAATGATAATTATTTGCGATCTCTTGAACGGAATGATTAATCCTCCAAATATGAAAAGCTTAATATTGAAAAGATGTAGAAATCGAGATTTTTATGGAATTGGAAAATCCACAATCTGTATTTCAACTTACGATTGAGAAGCTTTCTTTGGTTATTCAAAATTTCGAAGCCATTCGCAGTTTGCTTTCCACCATTTAGGTTTACAAAACAACATTCAAATTAAAATCTTTCCGGATTAGAAAAAAATATACATTCATTTTATAACAAGTAATGCTAATAAGTGGAATTTCAAAATAGATGCTTTATGTCACTGCTTCTCTATCGCCTGGCCTGCCATCAACTCTACCGAGTTGCGAGAAATTCTCTTGGACTTTGTCATTTTATTTTTCTAAGAATCTTTCATGATTAACATTTTATAGTGGAAATATTTTGAGGAGAATAATATTCGTGAATGTGTTGAAAAGCCCAGATCCAGAACGCCTAAATAACATCTGTGAATCAAATAGCAGTGAACGGGTCGCGTATTTATGAATATGGAAGTATTCATGAATGATCGCGAATTTTCAGACATCCAAATCTTTCAACATGTTAATGAAAATCGCCCTAAATTAATGAAGTTGTCTTGAGGAAATTACAATATTCTACAAAATTTCATTAGTCCAATGATTGATAACTATTTTAGTGTAATTTTATATATTTGTTAGCGTGCTACATCACAAATATACTGCCTCTTTACAAGTATGCAATAATTATTATTACTTGTATTAGTGTTGCGTATGGACTTTAAAAATGTATTTAGATACATGAATAAATTCATTGGGACCCGGCTTATAAAATGTATCATAGACCGTCTTATAAAAAAATTACCAGGGGAGTGGCCTCACAAATGTTTAGAGTTGCTGCATTATATAATATTCAATTTATGGGGGACTAATCACATAGTAGTTAAATACTTATAGCTCATTTACTATATTTAATAAATTTATAACAAATACACAAACTATCTCCAAATGGTGTTGCGGCAACAACCGTAATTGACGTTGTTTCATTGTCTTTCACATCTTGTATGGTATTTTAATATAAATGCAGTTTTATAGGACAGCGAGAAAACAGTTGAAACATTTAAGAGTAAACATTACAGTTTTTTAAAAAATATAGGAAAACATCGTCATTTTTGCATACGTATACAATTTTTAACTGCGTTCTATCCACAGCACATATATTTAATATATGCATTTAAGTAATCACACATTCAATTATAAACGCATGTAAATTTTATTCTAAATGTTTAGAATTGTATTCAGCTATTGTTTTAAATCAAAATACACTCCATAACGAAAAAATCGACGCACCAAGAAGGATTTGTCCGATTGTAATGAAATTTCGTATGCAAAGATAGTTTGACCGAACATGCAAATGATTAAAATTTGGTGTCCAATGAATGAATAGCGGGAACTCCAGCGCATCGGAACTGCGCATTCAGCAGGTGTATATAAGGAGCGATTCTCAATATGTGGTCAAAATTTCTGTTGCATTTTGACTGCGGATATCTTACGTCGACTGTAACAATGCCTCGCCGAAAGATTCGTGCTCATTACGAGCATATGTCAGAGTTTGAAAGAGGTTGTGCTATCGGATTGAAAGAGGCTGGTTGGACGAATCGAAGAATCGCTGGACATGTGGGTCGAAGCGATGCGGCGATTGGACGGTGCTGGCAAGAGTGGGTCAACAACGGCAGATGTCAGCGTCGGGACGGCAGCGGTCGACCTAGGGCCACAACAGAACGGGAAGACAGAGCGATTGTCAGAGCAGCTGTCACAGCACCGGATTCGTCGTTATCAACTATCCAACGTGTGGCCCGCACACATGTGTCCAACATGACCCTCTGCAGACGACTGAGAGAGCGGAATTTACGCTCGCGCCGACCGTTACGCCGCTTACCTCTCACGCCTTTACACCGTCAAGTCCGATTACAGTGGTGCCGGGCTCGATCAACTTGGAACTGCGCTGACTGGGGACGTATAGTCTTTAGTGACGAGTCCCGTTTCCAACTGTGTCCTGACGACAACCGCAGACGTGTCTGGAGACGTCCAGGGCAGCGTGGGGATCCTGCCCTTACTATCGCACGCCACACATGCCCACAACAGGGCGTTATGGTCTGGGGTGCCATCTCCTTTGATAGCCGGACCCCTTTGGTGGTCATTTCTGGCACACTTACAGCACAGCGGTACGTAGACGACATTCTACGACCGGTTGTGTTACCGTTCCTTTTGCGACACACTGGACTTACGTTTTAACAAGACAATGCCCGGCCGCACACGGCATATATTATATTTATAGTGTTGCTATAAATTGTCTTCAAGCTTGCCCAACACTTCCTTGGCAAGCTAGATCTCCTGATCTCTCTCCCATAGAGCACATTTGGGACGCTATGGGAAGGCGATTGCAACCATCCCGGAATGTTGACGATTTAGCCCGACAGTTGGAGACAATTTGGCAAGAAATTCCGCAGGACACCATCCGGGATCTTTATCAGTCTATGCCACGCCGGGTGACAGCTTGCATCCAGGCCAGAGGTGGACCAACGCCTTATTGACTTCCTCCCTTTGTAACGGTCAAACTCTGCAATAAATCATTCAATTGTTCTGAAATTTTAATCGTTTCTTTTTCTATGTATGTTCTTCACATCCACCAATTTTTATCGCAATCGGACAACTCCTTCTTGGTGCGTCGATTTTTTTTTGTTATAGGGTGTACATTAGGATTTTCTTTGCAATAACCTATGACTTGGAGCGGAATGTGTATTTTCTGTATTAAATTGTTGCGCACCAGTTTGGGTTCTTCGAAAGGAAATTTAACCAAAAAGGAGTTCAGGCTTATGGTTCCGGGCGGAAGTTTACTAATGAGCTAAATTAAATTAATTGGAAAGATGCCAGAAAAGGATTTCTCTTTATCAGGGTACTTGCCTAGGCGAATTTTCGCTATTTTGGCCTCGGGCTTAGAAAGCTTATCCTAAACGAATAAAGCGATTTCGCTGTCGGTAATCACATTGTTTCCCTAATTTAAACGGGAATCAGTTCAAAAATGCAAAGCCAAGACCTAAAATTATACAAAAGGCATAACTTTTTACTACTAAACGCTTCCATATCAGTGGCGGCTTGTGACTTGAAGAACCTGTGAAGCGGCGAGCCCCTCCTCCACCCCCCAAAGAAACACGAAAAGTGGCCAATAAATTTCCGTTTTCTAGCAAAATAATTGTATTTATTATGATATATATATATATATAGCAGTGGCTCAATGAGCGCTAGACTTAGATAATTACACATTTATTTCTTCTTTATATTTTTCTTTATTATTCTTTTCTCCAATTCTAAATTTACTATATTTAAAATCTCTCTCTCTCTCTCTCTATATATATATATATATATATAGGACCTGTGATATGGTAATACATGTTGTACAGACAGAGAGAATAGGTAGAGACAACAAGCAAAAACAAATATGCAATATATGCTTACCCAGTCTTTATTTTTTGAATATAAGTTCGATTCTTTTAGACTTGCAAACTTGTCGATGATGTGAAAAAATGGTTGAGTTTCTATTAACTCTTTTAGTAGTTCCTTTTCAATTGAAATTTTTAACAAGTTTCTAAGTCTGTCTTCTAACATCGTATTACGTAGACTGATTTTGATTCTGTTTAAGCAAGAAAAACTCCGTTCTACGGAAACACTAGTGGACGGAATAGTCACTATTAAGCAAAAAAGTTTATAAGCTTCTTTAAAAATGTATCTGTTTTCTGTTAAAATTTCCATGAATGTTTGTAATTTCATATCTCTATACTGCTTATCCAGATATATGTGTTTTAATTCATTTTTCAATCTTTGGAAGTCAGTAAATATATTGGCGTAGTACACATTTAAATTATTTATTGTTTTTGTAAGAAATTTATTGGAATACTCTACAAATTTTGAAGTATCCATTAATGTAATAAAATGAAGCTTTTCCATATCTTGAAAACGTGTAGTAATCTGTAATGAAATGTATCTAATATTTCATAAAATATGAATTTTATATTTTGCAAGAACTTTATTTTGTGTGAGCGTCACTTTTTTTCGTCCCTCACGGTGTTCAATTGGAACTGTTGTTTTCGAAATCACTAATTCGAAAATTTCTATGAACGTATCCTCATTTAGTTTGCTGTTTAAGACCATTTGCGTATTTTTAATTTGTGAGATGCAAAAATTAATGTCAAATGACTTATTTTGTAGTACATTGAAGAGAACATCCGTAAGTCCAAAAATATCGCTAAAAAACAACAACCAAAAGTGAAAATTCAAAGTCGTTAAATATATTTAAATAGCCGACACTCTGCCTAAGCGAAGTTTGATCGGAGGTTGGATCGTTCATAATCTCAGTAAATACTTCTTTTAAAGAATCCCATTCTTTATTTATAACACTCAACATTTTAGAGTTTGATGTCCATCGCGTAATAACAGAAGTAGGAATTCGTCTTCCGACGACTGTATCGACCACGTGAGTTCGTTTGGCAGAATGATGAAAAAATGCAGGTATGCCGCTTACAGTTGCAAAAAATATGCGACACTGTGAAATGCTGTTGCAGCTTTGTTGTAGCACTAAATTCAGACGATGTGCCAAACAATTAATAAAAACTGCCTGTGACGCTACTTCTTTAATTTTGGACTGAAGACCATTTAAGTGCCCTGACATTGCGCTTGCCCCATTAAAACGTAATCCTATAAGTTTTGATTTATAGTTAAATTTTTCGAGGCATCTTGATACAAGGTTAAACAATGCTTCGGCAGTCCGATTGGAACTGACGTCATAAAATCCCAAAAATCTTTCCACTAAATTTTCACCAGCAATAACATACCTAATTATGATACTACATTGAGATTTTTGGACAATATCTGTGGAATCGTCTAAAACAAATGAACCTAGGTATGCAGGGTATAAACAGAACGGATGCCAAACTCTGCGGTGCTTAGATTTTAAAAGCTGCATTGTTTTAACCTTAAATTTGTTTCAACTTCATAACAATTTATGGAAAAGAACACAATGGTTTCTAATGCAGTAAAATTTCTCTGAATGTCCTCTTTAACGACCACTTTTCCTTGAAACAGGTATTTTCCTTTTTAGAACCCTCCTGGTATTTTTTTTTCTTCGCATGCTCACAGTCCGATTACAATGAAGAACCATTATCGAAACACTCATAGAAAAAAAAATCTCTTCTCTCTCTCGTCTACGGAAATCATCAAGAAAATAAATAGATCAGTGGAAATTTCAGTGTATCTTGAAGCCGATAAACGAATTTACTTTGAACTTCAAAGTTATTTTTAAAAAAATAGAACATGAAAGCAAACTACTGTACATTTGAGTTTGTTTTTTTTTTGAAAAGTTGTAAATTTCATATCTTGCAATTATAATTTAGAATTACCCAATCGTATTTTTTAATTGAATATTCTGCATACAAACGTGACCAAAATTTTACTATTTAGATATGCACTTTTACTTTATTTCTCCTTAATTTCATGTTTATCCCCTTAATCATAGACCTTCATTAAGAAACCATTTCTCTAAGTTACCATCTTTTTACAGAAACTACAGTAATCGCTTTACTGAAGTTTCATGGTAAAATTAGAAAATACTGTAATACTATTTCATAAACTTTCCTCGATTTAAATTCTAACTTGTTATGCTAGTTACTATAAAAAAATATTATTTACTTCAGTAAAGAAATGCTAGTAGATAAAATTATTACGACTTCCTATTTTGTCATTACAATGCCTATGATAGCGTAAATCTAGTTTAATTAAAGCGGTGAATTATTAATCATAATGTGTTCTCTAATCTTTAAAGAAAAGCGCATAAATTCATCAAATTAATAATGAAATTGTGAATTACTGTAATTCGGTAAAGAATTTATCTTCGAAATTATATCCAATCACCAATTATTTCTCTTTATATTTCCATTATTTAAATCCTACTTTATTAAATAAAGCCTACAGAAATTATTGCACACGTATAAAAGTAAATTTTCATCGAACTAATATATACTTTATACTAGTTTTGTGTCTAACTGTAGGCCCTGGCCTCTCTAGAGATAGAAGGCTAGTCTTTTCATTATTTGAAATGGGTATTATAAATACTTAATAATTACAACCTCTTAATGTTACATGCGTTTGCTATTGTAACATATTTTGGTTTCCTCGCATTGTAATACACTGCTGTTTTCTCGGTGTAAGATTAAGGCGTTTACGAGTCCTAAACTGTAGAGATAGAACAGGCGCTTCAAAACTGTGCAGTAACTTTTATATTATATTTATGCCTTTTTATATTTACACAAGTTCATTATTTTCAATATCCAGGTTTATCAATAAGGTAAAAAGCTCGAACATTTGTAAATAAAAAATATTAAAATGACGTTTGAATTTAAATATCACCGAGCCCTTTCGAAACGTTTCTGGGGGACACGAGGGCCGTTTTCACTTGGCCTATACGTAAATCCGACGCAGTATTTTTCTAGTGCAGTGCTAAGCTAAAAAAATGAGAGTTTTTCACGACAATGAAAGTCCACATTAAAAATCAAGCAGAACATTTTAAAACCAAAATAAACTGTTATGAGTATAAAATAAGAATGACACGAAGATAAAAAGCCCTTGGGAAAAACAAAGCTGCTCTAATACGTTTACAGGTAACTCGAGGCGTCTTAACCTCACTTCAAGAACAAAAAAAGAATGGAAACTGAAAGAACAACGTCTCTTCGCATTATTCCTACCTCCAAAGCAAAATGACCAGAAAAACACCCTAACGCCCATTTTTAATTCCACAGAGAAAAAACAACAAAAAGATGGGTGTTGGGGGTGGAGGCGTTGTTCTGAAAATGCTCAGAACACGCAGTTTTAAGCCTCTGCGAAGGCTTTTAAGCAAAGAACATTAATTTTACGAGATAATATCTTTCTAACGCAGGCACGGAAACTGAAAAGGAGTAAAAACGCACCAGAACGCCCTGCGGCCCATCCCGGTAATCGATGTTGCAGCCCCTTGCTGCCATGTTCCTCCGTGCTCCCCTTACCAGAGTATCAGAAACAATATTTTTATCTTCGCTTCGATACCCCCTTCCCCTCAAAGAAACAGGGGTTGTACAAAAAATTCCTGTTGATATAAAACGATATTTAATCATGTAAGTGCATGTTTCCAAATTGCTGAAGAGATATACCATTACTTTTAAGGCTTGAGCAAGGTATGGGCATTGCGTATTTGCATATACAGTGTTGGATCACTTTTTAGGCGGACCTTTTTTTATGCGGTCTCAAAGTTATACAGTTTATATTTTTGTATTTCATATGAATTTTATGTTTTTGTAATACACATACGTAAATTCTAATTAAAGAACATTTACAGTAAATTGGAAAATCATGTTCTTATCGGTGGTCCAAATTCTGCACGGGCCTTCAAATTTCAACGTGAGCTGGAGAACGGTGTATCTGCATATCGTGAATTATGCAAAGTCAGTAGAATTATCATCGCGAAATTTAATTACTGATTACGTTGTTAGGAAAGAAAAAGCTTGTATTGGCTAGGGAAAAGAAATTCGCATGTGCGTTGGCTTTCAAAGTAAAATTACCGAATAAACGCTCAAAAACATTTATACCGCTCCTTTTCAAAAGTTAGATTCCTTCAATCCGTTTCAACCGGTCTATGGAAGGCGTTAACAAATGAAAACGGCACGAGATTGGATAATCTTTAAACGTTAATAACTACGGAAATATGGATTTCTCAGCATTTTCACATTAACATTTCTTGCTTAGAATTTTGAAAGGTATCTCACTATATACTTTTGTCTGGGAGTTAACGGACACCGTCTCTCCCTCTCTCTCTCTTTCTTTATATATATATATATATAAATAAAAGTAAACATAAAGTAAAAGCCAAAGTTGGAAGTTAACAAAATATTGTCAAAGTTAACAAAAATTTAAAAGTTATTGTGAAAGTTAACAAAAATTTAAAAGTTATTGTCAAAGTTAACAAAAATTTAAAAGTTATTGTCAAAGTTAACAAAAATTTAAAAGTTATTGTCGAAGTTAACAAAATATTGTCAACGGTTTTCTTAAACACCACAAATGAGTATTTGTGTTGTAGCAAAAAAAATTAATTAAAGTTAACTTAAATTTTTGATTTCCACGATTTATTTTTATCGTGTATATATTATTTATAAATGAACAATTAAATATTTTACTTGTTCCTCTATATGAAGCTCTGAAAATCTCTTTGAAAATTTCTAATTGCGAAATCAGAGAAAATAAATAGTACCACGAATTCAATAATCAAAAAGTATTTAGAAGTTAAAGTTTATTCCTGAAATTAGATGTACAAGAGATACGAAGATATTAAAAAATTTGTATATTTTCTTAAGGGATGTTGGAAATGGTCTTTTATTTTTATATCAAATTAAAGCATAAAATTTAATAAAAATTTCTCTAGCCAAGAAAACACAGCGTCTTTAATATATATTGCAACAATTTAAACTCATAGTTCCCTCGAAAATTAGGGACGTTTTCATGAGTTTCACTATTTCCAAAATTCGCGAATATATTATTTTAATATATATTGCGACAATTTAAACTTATAGTTCGCTCGCGGAAAATTGACCGATGGTACCGTTAGAATTCACGGGAGCCTACGTCACAAACGGGTTGGTTCATTACAGCAGAGGGGAGGGGAGGACGTAATTTCAGAAGTGTTTTTTGGCACAGACAAACCTTCGATAAAACCCAGTTCTGAAATGATGTCCTCCCCTCTGCTGTAATGAACTAGCCCGTTTGTGACGTCAGCTCCCGTGAATTCTAACGGTACCATCGGTCAACTTTCCGCGAGCGAATTGTAAGTTTAAATTGTCGCAATATATATTAAAATAATATATTCGCGAATTTTGGGAATAGTGAAACTCATGAAAACATCCTTTAACTACATTAATTTGTGCCAACGAGTTTCATGTATAATGCGAGAATAAAATATTATGTTCAAAATTATCATTGTCTTCAAAAAAATGATATATTTTTAATTCAACTTCGTAGAGCAACATGACAACATGACTTCCATAATTCAAGTAAAGGTACTTATAAACCCGTTCATTAATTGACTCTGAAATTTATCAACCAGTTACAAATAAATTGGAAAATTTGATAAGATGAATGCGTTTTTCGAGTGGCTTCCATTGCACTTTGAAGTTTAACTTTTAATATTGAAAAGGAGTTTGAAAGGAAAGAGCGCGATGCAACGTGCCTTGAAATTTCTGGAGCGCTGTAGAGGCTTGGAATGATCGATGGCTGCATGCAGAGCGGGGCTTACGCGGTACGAAATGGGCTTATGAATTTACGCGCAAAGACGAATGTGTGCTGCTGTAACATAGCAATAGATTTAAAATTATGTGGAAAGTGATCAATCACTACTTCTCAAATATTTTATTTGCCTTGCGAAAGATTTCGCAAATTAATTGCCATTAAACACTTCCGCATATTAATTAACATGAGAAAAAAACTCGTCCGCCTCAATAATAAAACTAAGGAACGCAGTAGTAAGAAGAAGAAATGTTCCATACACACCAGTTGCAAAAATCTAGCCGCCAATGGCAACTGGGCAATCAGGTTTTCGAGCTCTGGTTACATGGATTATTATGCTTAAGGTATTAATGGATTCATGGATTATTATCCCTAAGGTAAAGCCATCTTTTCCGAAAAGAAACATTCGAGATTTCAGATTAAGAAAATTTCCCTTGTGTGTAACAAATAATTGTAGGTAATAATTTTCCCTACCTTCATATAATTTCAGTACGTGTTTCCACTTCATGTTTGGTTATGGTGTAAACAGGAGCGCAGAAAACCAACGCGGGCTCCCAGGCGCACTTCGACCTAACCCCCATAACCTCTTCCCTGGGCCTGATCCCCCCACAGCACAGGTCCTTGCCAGTCCGGGCCCCCCGAGCTTTAGCCATTGCTCCCCACCCCCTCGTCGCCTCTGGGTGTAAGATAATGAATTTACAATAAGCTACACACTAACATGCATAATTGAAGCCGATACAATCCTAAAAAACGTAAAAATTTACCATCACCGCTCTAACTACAGAATTTGTTAGCCCTGCAGTTGCACTGAAGGTCTAAAAAGAAGATGAAAAATGAACGGTACCCTATTTCTATATCAAATGTCATCAGGCCTCCTGTTTCGATACCTTATCAAGCACCATCATCAGGACCAACCTCTTTTACTGAATCCTTATCTTCCTTCGCCCGTTTTCGTTCAACTTTGGTGAAGTGCCAAGGTTTTTCCGGAAACCAGTGTGAGGTAATGGCCAAAAGAGAAAATGTCTTTTAAAAAAAGAAGTAGCGGACCGTGAATTTAAGTGATAAAATCCATTTTTTTTTCTGAATAAAAACGCTTCTATTACTTTAAGCATGAATTGAACCACTGTTACAAGACTTCTTTCTCATTTTTCAATTCTGGAGTACCATTGATTTCATTTGTTTTTAGGTTGCCTTCAGGAAGGGAATCTCAGATATTCTCCGCTATAAATATGAACTTCTTTAAAACACAATCGCGCTTCCCTCTTCTCAGTTTGAATCACCTCACACCCTTCTGGACAATTCACTATCTAACTCAATTCTTACTTCACGAGTTTTCGATATATTGTCTTGACGCTGAATATGTAGAGCTAAATTCCAATCCAAAGATCACATTCCCACTCGTATTTATCGTAACTGTATAACTATACACTCATCATAGTGGAAAATCTTTTCTCCTCCGTATGGTTCTTTGGCGTTTGATACTACAACATGTGGTTCGGACCCCTGGTTACAAATCGGAAAATGCGCTAAATCACCCACTAAATGAATGAATGAAGGCTTTTGGCCATCTATTATAAACGAACAGACTAGTTCAGTGATTCATCCATTCAATGCGTATAAAGAATGCAAAGTTGGTAGTGACATAATGCATTTATTAACAAGAACACATAAAAAAAATGTATACAATAACAATTAGTACAAATAACATATAGGAACTATCTTATTTTCGTTCAACGCTTCTGCAACCACTAAAATCAATATATTTGACCTATGGGGCTAAAGGCTCCCTAAGTACGTTCATAAACACTTCACAGAGTTACTACTGGTCACTGACTAATAGCAGATAAGAGCACTTAATAGTATTTGGCAACGCCACGGCACAGCCATGGAGTGCCTCAGATACTGACACGGCCAATATCAGGATCCAGCTTTTGTTGTGACTCACAACGCACGTCTTGTTCGTCCACTCAATAATACGTCGTCAGCAACCTACAAAGCATTAATAGCTCCATCCCTCCCCAGTGCGTGACTTCCGCTTTAAGCAACAGAACCTATCGACCAACACAACTACGCCATAGCTCACATTTATCAGATACACAATTATTCAAGTACACAACTCGACCCTGCATTTTGGCTACGTCTTCAATTCTGCATTTCGCTGCCCTTCGCAGGGATTCCTGCGAAGGGCAATACTATCATGAAAAACATATATACGCAGACAAGAACATCGTCCCATGGGTTCCAATGGTCTAGTTGGCATAACGCTTCGGTTCATACTAAGTTGTCTCTGGTTTCTTCTTTGTGACTCGTCAAATTCTGGAATGGTGAAGCGTATATAGCTCTATTTGGTGCTAAAAACAACCGTGGGCTGTCAAAGCATCTATCTTCAATCCCAGAAGAAATTATAGAAACATTACCCCGGAGACTTAAAGTGTTAAATCCCGGTAATTGTGCCATCTCCAATAAAAGTAATGATACCCTGAAAAAGAAAAAAAAATAGCTGACATCTCCAGGAGAGACTGATGTTTTGGAATTTTTTCTTCTAGCGGTAGTAGTAGCAGCAGCATAGTAGGCAAGGGGGCTGAATTTGGGAAGAGTGGCCGCTAAAGGCGGCACTGTAATCCCAGACAGGCCGCTCAGACAGTGTAACCAACCGCTAGGCAGTTGGGGGAAAGGGGTATTCGGTTGTCAACTATACACGGCACACAAAGATGCACGCTCGCGTATGTGTCGTCATTTAACGTAAACCAATACCAGCTGTCAGGAAAGCCGCCACGGAGAACCGTCGCAACTACCGGTAAGGAAACACCCCAGAGTCAGCCGAGAACCCTACAGGAACCGGATAACCCCGGAAAGGCAGGTGTGAAGCGCCGCCACGTAGGCAGCGCAGAGACGGGTGAATCCTTTTCTTCTGATACTCAATTCGCCATAACAAAAATTGACCAACTGTCGATTAAATATAGGCATAAAATGCAAATTATGTCTTTAACGTGCTGGAAGCATATCGAAGAACATCTTTAGATATATTTTTCTTCTTGGATTAATGTTTTAGTTAATTTCGATGATTAAAATTTATTTTGTAAAATTAATATTCTGCAGAAAAGTGATCCAAAATTGCAGGCTCTAAGACTTTCTGATACAGTAAGCGAGTTTTTAATGATTTAAGAAATGCAAATTTTTTATCATGCAGTCCTTCCTTCCTTAATTGAATCACGGATAATCGAATAACACGATTATAAGAATACAATCTATTGAAACCGCACAAAATTCATTCCAACAGCGTTAAAGTTATATTTTTCTGCTTTAAGGAATGATCTTTGCAAGTCATCCTCGAATAATCGAATAAAGACTAGACGATCTTAGCAAAAAAGTCAGTGCTTTAACGAAGAGAAAAGTGTGAAGGTTAAAATTTGTGTGTTTTGTGTCTTTGCAAAGCCCCACCTTCACGTTGAAAGATTTTTGAAATCTCATGATCTTGTTGTGTTCTAGTGGAATACAAAAGCTTGATGATGTTAAGTCCGCAGTCCCACCATTTTCCTTAGAACTGGGGTAGGAGACTTTTCATTTCTGACCTTAATCATTGATCGCCAGTCATCGTACTGTCACGCTATGGTAGGTTTTCTTTTCGGATGGACATTGAGTACGCAATACAATGCACGCAAGACTTCACGAGCTGAGTTTATACGATAAGCTAAAAGTTTCGAAGGCAATAAAAAATAAAGTAGAGCAAGTCAAAATTGCAAAAGTGTTTCGAACTTTTCTGCAAGTCAAGCGGCAAATGTATGCTGTAGTATACAATTTTCCTTTCATTATTACACATACATAAAGACTTATTTATTTTTCTGTGTACATAGTATTTTATTTTCAATAATATTTCTCGTTTATTATGTCTGTACTATGACATTTAAGTACATATATGTCTGTGCATTTGTTTCTCCGGATAAAAAATGAAATAACCTGCTTAATCGAAGAATATTTGTTAAAAACGTCAATATTTGTTTAATCGGGGACGACTGTACGTATATATCCAGACAATATTTATATAAAAACTTTAGATACATAGTAATAGCTTTAATTTATGTATTCGGTGCTCGAAGGGATAAAATATGGTTAGTGAATATCTGAACAATAATAGAAGAGGCATTATATACAGGGTGAGTTCAATCCACCGCACTAACGAAACATTTTTGAAATAGCCATATGTTCACTGATTGGACTAGTTTCACCAATAGGCGCTAACGAGTAACAACTGTGTTGTTTATTTTTCCGAGATAACCTTTTCATTGGTTCTATACTATCAGAAAAAGGGTAAGCCCAATTTGGCGACTTTGCAAGCTGTCTTCACCGTGTTACGAACAACGAAAATAAAATTTACAATATTCTTACGCGCGAGAATGATCAGTTTGTTAGAATTGGCGGCCTAACGCTATTTCTTAAATCTCTTCCTAATTAATAAATATAAAAAACCTCAGTTTTTAAAAATTATGCACTAGAGAACATTTAGACATCGTCCCATTTGCCTATCCTAATG